>CM070488.1:991923-1591923 GCA_036324585.1 Champsocephalus esox
CCTCACCAGATCCCACTGCAAGACTGCATCAAGGCAAGACACCTGCACCTTTTTTTGTGAGCTATGCGACTTCAGAGAAAAGTGTACTCAAAAGACGTTTTTCACTCATCTTGGAAATCATTTAAAAAAACAACAGACTGTGAAGTGCCCCTTCCTCAGCTGTGGATTTCAAACTAACAAATGTAAAACCTTTAGTTCACATCGTTGCAGAAAGCACAGGAACACAGACAAAATAAGGACGTGTTTAAAACTGCATTCTGAAAATGAGTCATTTGAAGCTCAAGATATTGACCAGCCATTAAATGTTGAAGTTGAGGCATCACACAGCTGTGCAAGTCAAGGTTCAAGTGAGAATGGCACAGAAGAGTATATAGAAACAGAGACTCTTGAACATAAAATTGCATCGCTTTTTCTGTGCATGCAAAGTGTATTGCATGTTTCTAAAAGTGCATTACAGAAAATTGTTGACGAACTTAATGATATTCTGCATTTCTCTAAATATCAGTCCTTTCAAACGATCAAAGAGGTTTTAACTAAACATAGTATTGAAGTAGACGATTGTGTTGTTCAAGACATTAACAATGCAATATTCAAATCAAATCCACTAATTCGAACCACTGAAGCAAAAGGTGCACTCTACTGATTACAGGAGGAATCTCTATTTTAAGGAGCACTTCAGTGTAATTGAGCCAACTGAATTTACCTACAAGAGGACCCATACAAATACTTTTGTTTTTGTGCCTCTCATTGAAGTTTTAGAAAACCTATTGAGGGATTCAGATTTTTCAGCGAAGTTAGTATTTAATAAATAAACCTGGTCAATATAGGTCCTTTCAAGACGGCCACTTTTTCAAAGTAAACAAACTTTTGGAGGTAGAAGAGGCACGTTTTTCTATTGGATTGTATATTGATGATTTTGAGGTATGTAATCCTTTGGGGACATCGAGAAAATTAAAATTCATAAGATCACCGCCGTCTACTGGGTTGTGCTCAATTTACCAGCAAAGTTCCGCTCCACTCTACCCTTGATTCAACTGGCTCTTCTTGGAAAAAGTGTGGATGTTAAACTATTTGGTTATGATGCATTTCTTTATCCGCTGATCAAAGATATACAGTCTTTAGAGAGGAATGGGGTGTATGTCGAGGTTCTTGATAAGTTTGTAAAGGGAACAGTGTTTTGTGTCTGTGCAGATAATCTCGGGGCCCACAGCCTAGCAGGCTTTCATGAGTGTTTTAATGTTGAATATTTCTGCAGATTTTGTTGTCTTAACCGGAAAAAAATAGCCACTACTGAGGCAAGGGATTGTCAATTAAGAACAGTTGAACAGCATAACTCCTTTGTGGAAGAGCTTAAATATAGTGATAAAAGTGTGAATGGTGTTAAACAAGCATGTGTGCTACTGTAAGTAACCATTTGACCTATTTCCATCCAGTTACTGGGTTTCCGCCTGACATTTTACATGACTTTTTTGAAGGTGTTATCCCAGTAGAGTTATGTTTGTGTCTCAAAGACTTGATTAAAAAAGGATTCATTACATTCGATGGACTGAATAGCCGTATCAAAGCGTTTCCATATAAATATTCTGATAAAGTCAACAAGCCACACCAAATGACAAAAGCAAGCTTTGGAAGTCGAAGAATCAGTGGCAATGGACATGAAAACTGGAGTCTATTAAGATTACTACCACTTCTCATTGGGAGCCGTATTCCAGAACAGGAGCCCTCATGGGAAATATTGATGGACCTTAAAGAGATTGTGGAAATCATTGTCACTAACACAATATCAGAGGAAATACTGTGTTACCTTGAGAGTAAAATATCTGACCATCGGAAGCTGCTACTGGATACATTTCCTGACTTTAAGTTTCTGCCAAAACATCACTTTATTGAGCATTATGTTCACCTCATACGTTGCTTTGGACCTTTAGTGGACTTGTGGACAATGTGATTTGAGGCCAAGCATAGCTTCTTCAAGAAAGTGGTGCATGATGTTTTCAACTTCAAAAATGTGCTTCTTACACTCTCTTCTAAACATCAACACATGATGGCGTATTATCTTGATGGCAAAAACCTGTTCAAACCAAAACTGTACATTGGCAGTGTTGACAAGGTGAACATATCCTCATTGGACGAAAAACTAAGGGTGGAGATTTAAAAAAAGTATCCACAACAAGACACTGTGTCCCTTGCCAAAGATATTCATCTGTATGGGACCCAATATGTAGCAGGAATGATTGTTTCTGCTGGGCAATGCAGTGGTCTGCCAGATTTCTACAAAATACAGTACATTGTGGTCACCTTTGAGAAGGTGTCCTTTGCAACTAAGAAGCTCTCCTCTTGGTACATGGAACACTACAGGTCTTACGAAGTGATTGAGAGCGACTACAGTGATGCAGAGATCCTGGATCCAGAGGATTTGAATGATTACCATCCACTGACTGTATACCCAGTAGGAGGAAAGTTGATGGTGACCCCGAGGTCGTCGCTGCTACATTGAAAGGGATGGTATGTAATATGGATGTGGATAATCATTGTCTATATTGGACGACATTGTTTTTGGAAGAATGTGTGTGTGTGTGTGTGTGTGTGTGTGTGTGTGTGTGTGTGTGTGTGTGTGTGTGGTAGCGCTCTGTTTATCATGGTAGCTGAGTTGCCAGCCCATTCACAACTTGGGGTTTCTTTTTTTGTCTTCACAGGCTTTATTGCTGCGTGTCATCATAAATCCAAGACTAATCCAGAAAGTTCAGCTGACAGAGGTCCCTGAATCTGTCGAGGATCTGCAAACTCAACTACTGGAAAAACTTGGACTCAAAGGTGATTTCTCCATACAGTATGAAGATCCACATTTCGACAATGGACTTTACAACTTAATGAACATTGCAGAATTGCCTGCCGAAAGAGCCGTCCTGCATATCTGTTGGCATGAAGATGAATCACCAACGATATCGCAAGCATCCTCCATCTCTTCGCTCGATACAGCAAGTCTCAGTTCCTCAGCCTCTTCGCACAGCTCATCTTGAATTATTTTGACCGCTATGCGGAGCGTCTCGGAATGGCTTTCTCCATTTCCCATCCCGTCTTTTGCATATGACGTAGAGTTAAAGCTCCGTCAGGGCAACGAGACATTTCAAAAAACAGGAAAAGCTCTTAGTGTAGCAAGAGACTTGAAAATGGACATTTTAGACAAGCTTGCACAAGCAATGTTTGCTTTGAAAGCGTACCCTGATAAATATCAGATAGAGACAGTTTCTTCTGAGCTTGTCAGAAAAGATCCTTGCCTTAAAGAGCCCGGTTGTGGAACAGGACATCAAGGGTGGACAACGAGCATCAAGTACAAACTTGGTAACTACCGCTCTAAGCTGCGGCAGGCGGGATGTAATGAGGTCAGCGTGAACCGTAAAAGGGGAAGGGATGAGGATGCTGATGGTGGATTTACTTTGACCAAAGCCAAAAGAGGTGAAGTGAATCATGTGCCTGATCATCCAGACAATTACAACGATGATTCACTTGAGGAGCACAGAGGTATACTGGTGACTGAAGTGAAGAAGAGAAGCAAAGACGTGGACCTCATACGAAGCAAGATGGACCTCACATTCTCCCTCAGGAGAAAGGAAGTTGTTGAGGTGCAAGCGATGGTGACGGAGATCCAGGAGAGATGGCCTGCTCTCTTTCTTCAAGAACAGGCAAGACAGATTTCCTTTGAAAAAGTATTTATTGTCTGTTTTAGTGCTTTTTAGTGTCACCCAGTGAATTATTCAGAGTGCTGATGTGTAAGTGATAGTTGACAGTAGTATTATGACAAAAACAAATGTTCAAGGTCTTTTTGGCAACACTTTTCAAATTACACATTAGATTAATGTGAATTCTAAATGGGTTACGTTTTCTTTTTAAGATACAGTGATTAACAATATAAACTAATTGTAGTGGCCATTTCCATTATTCACAGGTGAGTTGTATATATATATATATACATACACCCCTGTGTCTATAATTACTGCTACCAAGTGTTCAAAATAGTACCTTACCCTTAATCCAAACAAAATAAACTTAAATTCCAACATCAATATAAATGGCTTCTACAGTAATTCTGAAAGGACTAAAAACGGTCATTCATTGTATTAATGCTGTTGTCTTTGTGCTGCTTTTGTGTACCACAGATTTGCTATGAGTTCCTTCGAATCACCACCAAGGACCTATTTGGGACATTTACAGCAGCCATGGATGAGTACTGTCCTCGACTGATAAAACTGTATAGAGTCAGGAAAGGAGCCTTCGGACAAGGGATGGAAAACCTCTTGGAGTCTCTTGATGAACAGGTAGCTTTTGTCTTTAATGTCGTAATGATCATTTACAATATTCTTAAAGAGAACAAACGGGTACATCTCAATAAATTAGAACATTGTGGAAAAGTTGAATAATTTCAGTAATTCTATTTGAAGACATATATTTGATGTGGGTGCATTTGAAACAAAATGAATTATTTAAAGCATTTATTTGTTTTAATCTGGATGACTACAGTTTACACCTTTTTATAACCCAAAATCACATAATTAGAACATTTCAATAGACAAATTACTAGAAAAATCTTTGATTTTGAATGTCAAATGTGAGGTTTTCTGTTGCCTAAAAAATGCACTTCTCGTAACTCAAGAATAGATGTGAAAGTTATTAAAAAAGGTTCAAATCCATTTATATCTAAAAGGGGTGTCCTATCCTGTAAAAGCATCATATTTTGGTACTTACTTCACTTTTACCTCATCTCATCAACAACGTTTACCAAAGTCCTGTTTAATAATTAATAATTCAATCTCTCTTCCATCAGGTTCAAACAGCTATTGCAAAGTTCTTTTGTTCAGAGAAGACTTGCCGTTTTAAATATATCACAAATGGATCCTGACTTCTGAGAGTCTGAAATTACCCTTTAACCATAAATCCTAATGCTCTTTTTTTCTGATTTACAGACATCTGACATTGCACAGCAACGGATGAGAATGTGTCTGGAAGCTCTGCCCTTATTTGTCCGTGACAGTGGACAGAAGCTTTTCCTGAAATGCCTGGTGTGTACAGTATGGTTGTCCATTAATCATAAGTCTACATTTAATGTCACGTGCAGTTATTCAGTTTTCCTATAATCATAGATAAAACCCGATTCTCAGGATAAATACTAGACCTGCTACAGAACTACTAGTGAACTAGTTGTAGAACAGAACGGTTAACATTTTCACAGTAATTATTGTCATTGCTGAGTAATCAAACTAGTGTTTTATTTGCAGTTATATATGATCCTTATTTGGTAAATAATAATTGCTTATATGCTTTCTACATGCAGGACACTGATCCGGAAGAAAAGCAGACTGCTGGTGTCAAGATGGGAGTCCTCACTGTTCTCGTAGACGATGGTGGACCTACCCCGTCTCAAATGGTCAACAGGATTGCGGTTGTTTTGGAAGAGACTATTGTACTCTCGGATCTACCAGACATCCCAACTGCATTTGCATACCTTTTTGGTCTACTCTATGCCCTGAACATTGAGTTTCCGAAAGAACACAAGTACACTTTCGAGACTGTTCAGCACATCATCATGGGTCTTTCCACCAGTTGCTCACAGCGGGTCAGGAGTTTGAAAACCAAGCTCTTATCCTAAGCTGATGAAAAATATTACAGAAACTTGAAAACCAAGTTCTCTAAGTCGCAAGCTAATATTTTTCTTTATTTTAATTTCTTAAGCTGGCTGGCTTACTTTGCGCATGTTATATTTCAATGACTAAATCCACTTTTCAAATGTTTTCTCTAACATTTTTTCACTGTTTTTCTTAAGCTGGCTTGCTTACTCGTTCTAAGATTTCAAGCACTGCCACAATTGTTGTCTTGCAGCTTTTTTAAAGTTGGAGCTGCTTTTATAAAGAGCCATATGAGCTTTTACTAAGTGGAAGAGTTGGGAATTGTGTGATCACTCAGAGTTGTGTAAGGAGAAATCACTGGCTGTTTAACATGTGCCTTTGTCTTACAAGATCTTTTTAAGCTTCTGTGTGTGTACAAACTTTTAAAAAGATACGTGTTACAATATCGTTGTTTTGATAACTGTTAGAGAAGATGGTTTTATAACTTGGATGCCATTTGTTATTCCATAGCTGCTATTGTTTCGACAGCAGGCTTATTCAAAGAGTTGTTTGCATATTACGAACCCTAGCCTTAGGCAAGAGTTTTCACTAATGCTGTATTTTCAATGTCTAGTTCATATTATACATTAGCATATTCAGTATTCAAGTAGTATCAATCAGAACATAACACTTTTGGCAGGAATTTCCATTTTGTTTTTTATAGTATTTTTACAACAGAGAATTTGTTGGCAATTTATGTTTGTAATAAAAATCTGAACTTTGTATACATTTGATACATTTTCTGAAACAAAAATATTAACTTTGCACAACTTTAACTTAATGGAATTGTGAGTATGTAGTACTCAAAATAAGAAGTTTCTATAAATATGAAAGATACATTTTCCAAACCGAAGATTATAAGTTAGCACAACCTTTATTTATTTAAAATGTTTAGTATGCAGAACTCCAAATTTGAAGTTGTATAAAATTTGAATGAGTTATCTCGACAAAATATAATTAGTTGACTCAATTGAAAACAGAAACGTACAAATTTGAGTTGGCCTCAAAACTTAAAAATCTATTGCAGCCTGTTGCCTTGAAATTTTGAGTTGTGCTAACTTTTTTTACAGTGTAGTAGTAGTGAATGAGTTAATTATGAGTAGGGCACTTTATATAATGACAGTTTTAGATGTGCCGGATAGTGTAGTGAATGAAATAGATAAGATAGTTTGTGAGTTCATATGGGGTGGGAGGGGGGTAAAGATAGCTAGAGAAGTGTTAGAAAATGAGTGTAGGGATGGAGGGTTAAAGCTGATAAATTTAAGAAGGAAAATAAAAGCAATTAGAATTAAAATGATGGTTCGCTACATTGGAAATAAGGAGGACCAGATATGGAAAATGTTCTTAAAAGAACAAATAAATAAATGTGGAGGATGTGGTGATAGTGCTATTTTTATGGTGCTGAAAAAGGGGATGTTGAATGGTATGAGTGCTTATCAAAGGGAGGTAATGAGTGCACGGGGCGAGTTTTTGAAGTATGTCAGGTATGAGTGTGTGAATGTGCAGCAGGTGTGTGAAGGTGCAGCAGGTGTGTGAAGGTGCAGCAGGTGTGTGAAGGTGCAGCAGGTGTGTGAAGGTGCAGCAGGTGTGTGAATGTGCAGCAGGTGTGTGAAGGTGCAGCAGGTGTGTGAATGTGCAGCAGGTGTGTGAAGGTGCAGCAGGTGTGTGAAGGTGCAGCAGGTGTGGGAGCAGCCGATCTTCCTAAACCCTAGGATCACTCATGAGCAGTGTTCCTTGTTCAATCTGCCAATGTGGAGAGCAGGGATTAGGAGGGTCAAGGATGTAGTTTTAGAGTATGTACCAGGATTGATGAGGGCACAGGTGATAGTGGAGGAGGTTAGGGAAATGGATGGAGTGATGTATTTAGGGACAGCTGAACGAATGATGGGAGAAATCAAAGAAGGAATGCTGAGTGAATAGTTAACAATGATTGAGAATGAGAGTGTTAAAGGACAGGAGAGTGTGGTTGATCTATATGTGGGGAAAGAGGATGTCAATGTAAAAATAGAAAATGTGAAAACAAAAAATATGTATAAATGGTTAAAAGGGGAGGTGATTAGAAGACCTGCATCAGGAAAGGTGTGGACGAGTGTTGTGAACGGGATGACTGGCAGGAGAATGTGGGAGAATGTGAAAATTAAGTGGAACAGTATTGAATGTGATCATTTAGATGTTGTGTTGAGGCGTAATAGGGTGTTTAACAACCTGATCATTAGTCATGTTGATGCAACTGTTGGGAGAGAGTGTGATGTGTGTAAGGATCAGGTTGAAACGTGTTTGCATGAGTTTGTTGAATGTAAAGAGCTTGGTGTTTTTTTTGGAAGGATGAAAGAGTTAATTGGGAGATGTTGGAATGAATGGTATGTGAGAGAAATGGAATGGAAGGAGCTGTGGCTGTTTGGTGTGATTGAGAAGAAGGATGAATGCAATGTGAATCTCTTAAATTATGTTCTGAGCCATGCAAGGCGTGCGGGCCAAATAAGGAGGAACATTGCCCATTTCGAGGGTAAAATGTCAGATGTGTGGCAGATAGTGAAGAGGACAGTACAAAGGGACATTAACCTTGTGCTAATACATGTGGAGAAGGACACATTTTGCGAGGATTTTGTGGATGGTAGCAGGCTAGTTGAGATGGAGGAGGAGGGAGCTTTGTGCTTCAACTTTGAGCGGAAAAGTTGAGGCACACTACCCTTAAGATAGTGCTATGAAATATTGAATGTGTATTATGAGCAATGCTTTATGTAGTTGTGATGAGATGTTAAATGTCTATTTTTGATAATAAAAGGTAGATAGGGACTTGGCTTGGCAACTGGAAGGTCGCCAGTTCAAGTCCCGGCAAGACCAAGTGCTACCGAGGTGTCCCTGAGCAAGGCACCGTTCCCCACGCTGCTCCCCGGGCGCCATTCAAAATGGCTGCACACTGCTCCTAACACTAGGATGGGTCAAATGCAGAGAAACAATTTCCCCACGAGGGATTAATAAAAGTCCATAAAAAAATAGTGAATTGATAAAATGCAGGACAAAATAAGTATAAGTAAAAAAGAATACACATTGAAACCTTTCAGTACTGATGATTACAGTCATGTTTGTCTTTCAAGTCCTTTGGGAAACTCTGGACAGAGATGCTTCTGAAGCGAGGACGGTCATGTTTGTCTTTCAGGTCTTTCATTTCATTTAATTTCAAACCTATATTTATTCAGATTGGTCCCATTGAGATCATAGATCTCTTTTTCAAGGGAGACCTGCAGCATATAGGTTCCACATGAAACATAAAACAATAAAGGACATTATCCATTATATTTACAGGATACATAGTTATAGACATTTACAAGTGCCCATTGTATCAGCAAGCATTTCATTTACCCTAGCTTTAAAAACATGCAGAGGAATGAGATCGCTCAGTTTCAATTCTTGCTGAAGATTGTTCCAGCAAGTGGAGCTGCGCACATAAAAGCTGTCTTACCTAAGACAGTCCTTGCTCTCGGCACATCTAACAAGACTACATCATGTGACCTCAGACAATAGCTGCTTGCAACTCTCTGTGTTATCAGAGAGCAGATATAATACGGGAGTTTACCCAACAAAGCTTTATAAATAAACGTGTACCAGTGACTGAGGCTCCGTACAGAGAGTGATGGAAAACCTGCCTTGGTATACAGTGTACAGTGATGTGTAAGCGCTTTACAAATTCTGACAAATCTCAGAGCACTGTGATACGCAGCATCCAATTTGCTCAGGTAATTGGCAGGTGCATTCATAAACAACAAATCACCATAGTCCAGCACAGGTCAAAGGTCACAGTGACTAGCCTTTTCCTGGCCTCAAGCGAGAAGCAGGACTTGTTTCTGAAGAAGAAACCTAGCCTAACCCTCAGTTTTTTAAGCAGGTTATTGACATGAAGTTTAACTAATTATTTCTGTAGTGTAAATATTGATCTGTGGTGAATGTGTAAAATGATTTAATAAAAGGAAAGAAAACTGATTGTGCCAATTGCATCTCAGTGCAGATGAGTAGAACTTTTCTTGAAGAAATGTTCAGTATAATACTTGGTATAATACAGTATAATAATATAGTTTAATATTAGGGTGTGGACACAACAGTGTTTCAATCTGAATGAGTGTGTAACTAATGTAATGTAATGTAACCTCATGTGGAGGAGAGGGCATGTATGTACTCTCTCTCTCTCTCTCTCTCTCTCACTCACCCTCAGTTTTTTAAGCAGGTTATTGACATGAAGTTTAAAAGAGAGACAATCATCAAGCCAGATACCAAGGTATTTGTAACAGGCAACAACTTCAAGTTTTGTTCCTTGCGTAGTTACAATATCTAAAACAGGCTCTGCTGTCTTTTTAGCTTTTGAAAAGAGCATTACCTTGGTTTTATCCACATTTAAAAGAAGCTTTAGTTCAGAGAGCTGAGTCTGAATAGTGTTAGAAACAGCCTGTAATTTAACAACAGCCTCCTGAATGAGGGACCTGCACAGTACATCACAGTATCATCCGCATACAAATGTAAAGTAGCTTCATCCACATTTTCACCTACGCTGTTAATATATATGGAGAATAAAAGTGGTCCTAAAACAGAACCTTGTGGTACACCATTAGAAATGTTTAACGACTCAGAAGACAGCCCATCAAAGTGAACACATTGGGACCTTTCAGAGAGGTAGTTCACAAACCACCCCACTGCATTGCTGGATATGCCAATACTGAGTAGCCTCTGCTTTAAGATGTGATGATCAACAGTGTCAAACGCTTTGGAAAGGTCAATAAACAGAGCTGCACAACTCTGCTTATTATCTAAAATAGTAGTAATGTCATTCACCACTTTCATTGTCGCAGTGATGGTGCTGTGTTTCTTTCTGAATCCTGACTGATGTTTAGACAGGATGTCATTTATACATAAAAACTCCTTTACTTGTTCACTCACTAAGCGTTCGAGCACCTTAGCCAGAACTGACAATTTAGAGATTGGCCTATAGTTATTTAAAATAGTTGCCTCCCCTCCTTTCAGTAAAGGCAAGACATGAGCAGACTTCCATACTTTTGGAATTGTGTTCGTGCTGAGGGAGAGGTTAAAAAGAGAAGTAAGAGGTGGAGCAATAAAATCTGCAGCCATCTTTAAAAAGAAAGGTTCTACGTTGTCCGAGCCAGCCGGTTTCCTAGGATCTAACTTGGATAATGCTTCATGAACAATACCAACAGTTAAAGGAGTAAAACTGAAAGGGTTTTCCAGACCACTTTGTTCAGAGTCAAGGATTGGAGCGTTCACAGGAGCCACACAGCCAAACAGAGAGCCACAAGACACAACATGCTCATTAAAGCAATTGAGCATAGTAGCCCTGTCTGATATAATGCCAGATGCTGTGGTGAGGCACGGAGGTAGCTCATTTGGGATATCACCAGTGGAAATCGATTTTATGGCTTTCCAAAATTTCCTAGGATTATTCAGGTTTTCTGTGGTAACCGACAAATAGTACTTTGATTTAGCACTTTTTATTTGAGATGTGAAGCTATTTCTTAGCTGCCTGAACGCAGCCATTCTACCTCTGAGCCTGATTTCCTAGCCTTAGCCCAAGCATTATTTCTCTCATGAAGGAGACTGGACAGCTCAGCAGAAAACCAGGGATTGTTTCGTCCCTTCACTCTAAATGTACGCAGAGGTGCATGTCTATCTATAATTTTCATAAAACCAAGATAAAAATAAGACCATGCAGTTTCTACATCAGCACACAGATTGATTCTACCCCAATCAAAATCAAACAGATCATGAGCAAAGCCCTGCTCTCTTTGTGATGACACGTGGTTTAACCTTTTGGACCTTAGTGTCCCTAATTGTGGCTACAACACAGTGGTCACTCACATCATTAGCAAATACTCCCACAGATGAGTATTTTTGTGGAACATTTGTTAAAATTAGATCAATTAAGGAGGATTTATTTGGGGACTTAATATTTGGGCGAGTAGGACTGTCTATAATCTGGGTAAAATTCAATGAGGTACACAGGTTTTTAAAATCCTCTGACACAGAAGTTAACCAGTCCCAATTAAAATCACCAAGCAGCACAATTTCCTCGTAGGAAAGTTGTGATAATAGTTTTGCCAAAGACGATAAAGACTCCTTGACAGCCAAAGGTGCCCTATAGCAGCCCACCACCATGAGCTGTTGACCCTTTGTTACCTCAATATTCACGGCTAAAAATTCTAGCTGTTTACTAACAGATTTGGAAACCATATTAGTTACACAAAACTTATTTTTCACATAAATGGCAACGCCACCACCTTTTTTAGGCCGGTCAGTACGATATACACTGTAACCATTTATGTAAATGTCAGAGGCCAAAATGGATTTATCTAGCCACGTTTCTGATAAGACAATGACATCAGCATCAGTCGAATTCGCCCAGATACGGACAAAATCTAATTTAGGTAACAGACTACGCACATTTAAATGAATTAAACCTAGCCCAGATCTAGATATAAAATCAGCAGGAGTAGCTATTTGACTAATACTGGTCGGTGGACCTGGATTTGGCTGTACATTTCCTGATAGTAACAACAATAAAAATACCAAGCACCTTTTCCTCTTAATCAACACACATACATTGTCAGCTGTTCTAGAGTCACCAGCAAACTTCGCGAAAGTGAGATAAGAGTTTAAAAAACAATTCTGAAGGACCATTATGGCAGGCATGTGAGAAAGACAAACATTTTCCGAAATGAATGTCCGCGACAGTGCAACCAGCAATTGTTTGTGCAATACCTCCGAAACTCTACAGGGGATGTCCACTGCGGGCGGCAGAACATACCCGAATCCAGTAGATTGTTCAGGACGACTAGCGATCCTCTCCTTGTCCAGCACAGCCAAGAAAAGGCACAGCAGAAACACGACGCCCGCCATTCTCCCAGTCCAGCACAACAGTATCCACGCTGTTCCCGGAGCAAGGTGGAGCAGGCCTCAGCTACAGCAGCACAGCAGAGTAGAGAAGGTAATCCCACCGTGTTACAACCGGCTATTTAATCCACTTTACATCTCCGCCGGTAGCACAGGCGCGGAGAGGAGCGGTGATACGCAATGTGAGGAGCGGCGAGAGGGGCAGCAAGAGGAGCGGCAAGAGGAACGGCAAGAGGAGCGGCAAGAAGAGCGGCGATACGCGGTGTGAGGAGCGGCGAGAAGGGCGGCGAGAGGAGAGCCGGGACCACACTTCCGACTCTTTATCTCTGCAAGAGTTGCTCCCTCTCGTGCTAAATCCACTCGGCGGCAAAAGTAGGATCCCAGAAGTGATTCGCCCAGTGTGGAGTGGCTCCAGAAACCCTTCCCCACGTGCCTTTAGTGGAACTCGGGTCCGCTGTGGTGGATGAGGCTGAACGTGGCTCTCATCTGGAACTCAGCAAAGGTGGATCATGTCTCAGCGCTGACGGCGTGTAACCTGTTCCTCAGGTGAGTTTCAGAGTGGCGAGCAGCTGAGCAGCTGTCTTATTGGGAAACTCTGGACAGAGATGCTTCTGAAGCGAGGACGGTCGTTTTTGTCTTTCAGGTCTTATTGGGAAACTCTGGACGGAGATGCTTCTGAAGCGAGGACGGCCATGTTTGTCTTTCAGGTCTTAACCTTTGGGAAACTCTGGACAGAGATGCTTCTGAAGCGAGGACGGTCATGTTTGTCTTTCAGGTCTTATAGGGAAACTCTGGACAGAGATGCTTCTGAAGCGAGGACGGTCGTGTTTGTCTTTCAGGTCTTATTGGGAAACTCTGGACAGAGATGCTTCTGAAGCGAGGACGGTCATGTTTGTCTTTCAGGTCTTAACCTTTGGGAAACTGGACAGAGATGCTTCTGAAGCGAGGACGGTCGTGTTTGTCTTTCAGGTCTTATTGGGAATCTCTGGACAGAGATGCTTCTGAAGCGAGGACGGTCGTGTTTGTCTTTCAGGTCTTATTGGGAAACTCTGGACAGAGATGCTTCTGAAGCGAGGACGGTCGTGTTTGTCTTTCAGGTCTTATTGGGAAACTCTGGACAGAGATGCTTCTGAAGCGAGGACGGTCATGTTTGTCTTTCAGGTCTTAACCTTTGGGAAACTGGACAGAGATGCTTCTGAAGCGAGGACAGTCGTGTTTGTCTTTCAGGTCTTATTGGGAAACTCTGGACAGAGATGCTTCTGAAGCGAGGACAGTCGTGTTTGTCTTTCAGGTCTTATTGGGAAACTCTGGACAGAGATGCTTCTGAAGCGAGGACGGTCGTGTTTGTCTTTCAGGTCTTATTGGGAAACTCTGGACAGAGATGCTTCTGAAGCGAGGACGGTCATGTTTGTCTTTCAGGTCTTATTGGGAAACTCTGGACAGAGATGCTTCTGAAGCGAGGACGGTCGTGTTTGTCTTTCAGGTCTTATTGGGAAACTCTGGACAGAGATGCTTCTGAAGCGAGGACGGTCATGTTTGTCTTTCAGGTCTTATTGGGAAACTCTGGACAGAGATGCTTCTGAAGCGAGGACGGTCGTGTTTGTCTTTCAGGTCTTATTGGGAAACTCTGGACAGAGATGCTTCTGAAGCGAGGACGGTCATGTTTGTCTTTCAGGTCTTAACCTTTGGGAAACTCTGGACAGAGATGCTTCTGAAGCGAGGACGGTCATGTTTGTCTTTCAGGTCTTATTGGGAAACTCTGGACAGAGATGCTTCTGAAGCGAGGACGGTCGTGTTTGTCTTTCAGGTCTTATTGGGAAACTCTGGACAGAGATGCTTCTGAAGCGAGGACGGTCATGTTTGTCTTTCAGGTCTTAACCTTTGGGAAACTGGACAGAGATGCTTCTGAAGCGAGGACGGTCGTGTTTGTCTTTCAGGTCTTATTGGGAAACTCTGGACAGAGATGCTTCTGAAGCGAGGACGGTCGTGTTTGTCTTTCAGGTCTTATTGGGAAACTCTGGACAGAGATGCTTCTGAAGCGAGGACGGTCATGTTTGTCTTTCAGGTCTTAACTTTGGGAAACTGGACAGAGATGCTTCTGAAGCGAGGACGGTCGTGTTTGTCTTTCAGGTCTTATTGGGAAACTCTGGACAGAGATGCTTCTGAAGCGAGGACGGTCGTGTTTGTCTTTCAGGTCTTATTGGGAAACTCTGGACAGAGATGCTTCTGAAGCGAGGACGGTCATGTTTGTCTTTCAGGTCTTATTGGGAAACTCTGGACAGAGATGCTTCTGAAGCGAGGACGGTCGTGTTTGTCTTTCAGGTCTTATTGGGAAACTCTGGACAGAGATGCTTCTGAAGCGAGGACGGTCGTGTTTGTCTTTCAGGTCTTATTGGGAAACTCTGGACAGAGATGCTTCTGAAGCGAGGACGGTCATGTTTGTCTTTCAGGTCTTAACCTTTGGGAAACTGGACAGAGATGCTTCTGAAGCGAGGACGGTCATGTTTGTCTTTCAGGTCTTATTGGGAAACTCTGGACAGAGATGCTTCTGAAGCGAGGACGGTCGTGTTTGTCTTTCAGGTCTTATTGGGAAACTCTGGACAGAGATGCTTCTGAAGCGAGGACGGTCATGTTTGTCTTTCAGGTCTTAACCTTTGGGAAACTGGACAGAGATGCTTCTGAAGCGAGGACAGTCGTGTTTGTCTTTTCAGGTCTTATTGGGAAACTCTGGACAGAGATGCTTCTGAAGCGAGGACGGTCGTGTTTGTCTTTCAGGTCTTATTGGGAAACTCTGGACAGAGATGCTTCTGAAGCGAGGACGGTCATGTTTGTCTTTCAGGTCTTATTGGGAAACTCTGGACAGAGATGCTTCTGAAGCGAGGACGGTCGTGTTTGTCTTTCAGGTCTTATTGGGAAATTCTGGACAGAGATGCTTCTGAAGCGAGGACGGTCGTGTTTGTCTTTCAGGTCTTATTGGGAAACTCTGGACAGAGATGCTTCTGAAGCGAGGACGGTCGTGTTTGTCTTTCAGGTCTTATTGGGAAACTCTGGACAGAGATGCTTCTGAAGCGAGGACGGTCATGTTTGTCTTTCAGGTCTTAACCTTTGGGAAACTCTGGACAGAGATGCTTCTGAAGCGAGGACGGTCATGTTTGTCTTTCAGGTCTTATTGGGAAACTCTGGACAGAGATGCTTCTGAAGCGAGGACGGTCGTGTTTGTCTTTCAGGTCTTATTGGGAAACTCTGGACAGAGATGCTTCTGAAGCGAGGACGGCCATGTTTGTCTTTCAGGTCTTAACCTTTGGGAAACTCTGGACAGAGATGCTTCTGAAGCGAGGACGGTCATGTTTGTCTTTCAGGTCTTATTGGGAAACTCTGGACAGAGATGCTTCTGAAGCGAGGACGGTCGTGTTTGTCTTTCAGGTCTTATTGGGAAACTCTGGACAGAGATGCTTCTGAAGCGAGGACGGTCATGTTTGTCTGTCAGGTCTTAACCTTTGGGAAACTGGACAGAGATGCTTCTGAAGCGAGGACGGTCGTGTTTGTCTTTCAGGTCTTATTGGGAAACTCTGGACAGAGATGCTTCTGAAGCGAGGACGGTCGTGTTTGTCTTTCAGGTCTTATTGGGAAACTCTGGACAGAGATGCTTCTGAAGCGAGGACGGTCATGTTTGTCTTTCAGGTCTTAACCTTTGGGAAACTGGACAGAGATGCTTCTGAAGCGAGGACGGTCGTGTTTGTCTTTCAGGTCTTATTGGGAAACTCTGGACAGAGATGCTTCTGAAGCGAGGACGGTCGTGTTTGTCTTTCAGGTCTTATTGGGAAACTCTGGACAGAGATGCTTCTGAAGCGAGGACGGTCATGTTTGTCTTTCAGGTCTTATTGGGAAACTCTGGACAGAGATGCTTCTGAAGTGAGGACGGTCGTGTTTGTCTTTCAGGTCTTATTGGGAAACTCTGGACAGAGATGCTTCTGAAGCGAGGACGGTCGTGTTTGTCTTTCAGGTCTTATTGGGAAACTCTGGACAGAGATGCTTCTGAAGCGAGGACGGTCGTGTTTGTCTTTCAGGTCTTATTGGGAAACTGGACAGAGATGCTTCTGAAGCGAGGACGGTCGTGTTTGTCTTTCAGGTCTTATTGGGAAACTCTGGACAGAGATGCTTCTGAAGCGAGGACGGTCGTGTTTGTCTTTCAGGTCTTATTGGGAAACTCTGGACAGAGATGCTTCTGAAGCGAGGACGGTCATGTTTGTCTTTCAGGTCTTATTGGGAAACTCTGGACAGAGATGCTTCTGAAGCGAGGACGGTCGTGTTTGTCTTTCAGGTCTTATTGGGAAACTCTGGACAGAGATGCTTCTGAAGCGAGGACGGTCGTGTTTGTCTTTCAGGTCTTATTGGGAAACTCTGGACAGAGATGCTTCTGAAGCGAGGACGGTCATGTTTGTCTTTCAGGTCTTAACTTTGGGAAACTCGGACAGAGATGCTTCTGAAGCGAGGACGGTCGTGTTTGTCTTTCAGGTCTTATTGGGAAACTCTGGACAGAGATGCTTCTGAAGCGAGGACGGTCATGTTTGTCTTTCAGGTCTTATTGGGAAACTCTGGACAGAGATGCTTCTGAAGCGAGGACGGTCGTGTTTGTCTTTCAGGTCTTATTGGGAAACTCTGGACAGAGATGCTTCTGAAGCGAGGACGGTCATGTTTGTCTTTCAGGTCTTAACCTTTGGGAAACTGGACAGAGATGCTTCTGAAGCGAGGACGGTCGTGTTTGTCTTTCAGGTCTTATTGGGAAACTCTGGACAGAGATGCTTCTGAAGCGAGGACGGTCGTGTTTGTCTTTCAGGTCTTATTGGGAAACTCTGGACAGAGATGCTTCTGAAGCGAGGACGGTCATGTTTGTCTTTCAGGTCCTTTGGGAAACTGGACAGAGATGCTTCTGAAGCGAGGACGGTCATGTTTGTCTTTCAGGTCTTATTGGGAAACTGGACAGAGATGCTTCTGAAGCGAGGACGGTTATGTTTGTCTTTCAGGTCTTAACTTTGAGAAACTGGACAGAGATGCTTCTGAAGCGAGGACGGTCGTGTTTGTCTTTCAGGTCTTATTGGGAAACTCTGGACAGAGATGCTTCTGAAGCGAGGACGGTCGTGTTTGTCTTTCAGGTCTTATTGGGAAACTCTGGACAGAGATGCTTCTGAAGCGAGGACGGTCGTGTTTGTCTTTCAGGTCTTATTGGGAAACTCTGGACAGAGATGCTTCTGAAGCGAGGACGGTCGTGTTTGTCTTTCAGGTCTTATTGGGAAACTCTGGACAGAGATGCTTCTGAAGCGAGGACGGTCGTGTTTGTCTTTCAGGTCTTATTGGGAAACTCTGGACAGAGATGCTTCTGAAGCGAGGACGGTCGTGTTTGTCTTTCAGGTCTTATTGGGAAACTCTGGACAGAGATGCTTCTGAAGCGAGGACGGTCATGTTTGTCTTTCAGGTCTTAACCTTTGGGAAACTGGACAGAGATGCTTCTGAAGCGAGGATGGTCGTGTTTGTCTTTCAGGTCTTATTGGGAAACTCTGGACAGAGATGCTTCTGAAGCGAGGACAGTCGTGTTTGTCTTTCAGGTCTTATTGGGAAACTCTGGACAGAGATGCTTCTGAAGTGAGGACGTCGTGTTTGTCTTTCAGGTCTTATTGGGAAACTCTGGACAGAGATGCTTCTGAAGCGAGGACGGTCGTGTTTGTCTTTCAGGTCTTATTGGGAAACTCTGGACAGAGATGCTTCTGAAGCGAGGACGGCAAGGAATGCCACAGCAGATGCTACAGTGGAGGTGCCGCGATACGTGACTGATCCACCGCTGGAAAGATCGAAAGACCCACTGGCGTCCTGGGTGGACCATCAAAATGTGTATCCCAATCTGTTCAAACTGGCGAAACAATTGGTATGCATGCCAGCATCATCGGTTCCATCTGAGCGAGTGTTTTCAAAATGCAGGGAAATTGTAAGCAAGAAAATAAATCGGCTCAATCCAAAAACTGTTCCTGAATAAAAATCTTTGAGTGTTCCCCATCCCACATGAACACCCCCTGCCACAGTTACACAAGCGCACCATAATCTATGCCATATTTTCCCAGAACCCTCTCCTCAATAACACACGCATTCACCTATCTTTATTTGTAAATGATATTCAATGATATTCATGATATATATATATATATATATATATACATATTTATATTTATTTCCGCTCCTTATATCCGTTAGCGCAGCTAGCTAGCACCAGATGCTAACAACAACAATGCCCGTAAGGTCTCTCTCTCGCTCGCTCGCTCGAGCCACACACACACACACCCTCCCGGTCCTCCCGATGGCCAGTCGGTGCCTGCCGGTGAGCGTGGAAGTGTGGTCTGCCGCAAGCGGGCGGCAGGAGCATCAGTTTGTAGACGGTATTTTAAACTCGATGCGCTCTGAAGCTACGGGGCGGCCGAGAACAAAAAAGACATGCATTAATCGCGTTAAAATAATCAGTGGCGTTATTAACGCGTTAACTTGACACCCCTAATATTTATATTTATTTATACCTATTTCCGACACAATTGTCCAAGTGGTTCAACTGCTTCAAATCACGTAACATGTGACGTCCGAAGCACCAACTGCTTCATTTCCTGAATGAATCACTTGACTGGTCCGAGGTCCAATCCGGTGATTCAATGCACGAACTCGTCTCGATTCTGACAGGTGACAGGTTGAAGCAATTTGAGCGCTTCAATACTTTATATCCGCTCTAAACAATGCGCAATGTGTGGGTTGTTGTTGCTGTTGAGTTGTTTTTGCATTGCATTTGAATTGGATCATTATAGAGCAAGCCAGGAAGAAAGATAGGTCGTTATGGCTCGTGAAACACTTCGAAATGTGGAGAAGCTGTGAACAAAAAAAAATGAGTAATATAAAAACACAATGGTCTAAGGAATAGATAGCCCAGTGGGTAGAGCCGGCGGCCAGGATGCAGCGATGTTCTCCGCGCAGCTGGTTCAAAGCCCTGAATAGTTAAACTTGTAATCATTGCTTTAACTTTAATACTGTAATAACTGTTAAATTATGCACCCCATAACTTTACGCCCAAAAAAATGTCTAGCACTCTCTAGTCTCTTCTCAATAACCCAATACACACAATTATCAATCTATAATTGCAAATAGAACATGATATTCAGTCTTAGTGAGTGAGTGAGTGAGTGAGTGTGTGAGTGTGTGTGTGTGTGTGTGTGAGAGTGTGTGTGCATCAAATAGTTTTCAAGGCAAAGATACGTTAAACCCACTGCAGCCTTGCACTTCGCCAGGAGAGGTCGCTGTAACTGAAGCTTCGAGAAATGAACCTATTTCCGACACAATTGTCCAAGTGGTTCGACGCTTCATTAAAGCTTCATTTTGCCATCACTAGTGTGGTGCAAGGTGTTTGAATGCCAAAAGAGCTACCACGATGGGATGTGTTAATCAGTAAGATCAGTGGTGTGGGTGTGTGAACATGGTGTGGTGCAAGGTGTTTGAATGCCAAACAAAGACGAAGGGAAACAAAAGCATAAATCAGGTGCTGCTCTCAAACAGATCCTCCAGCAGAGAGCGCGAACGAGACTCTGGCTCGGGCCTTTCAGTCCTCGGTACCTGAGGACTGAAAGGCCCGAGCCAGAGTCTCGTTCGCAGCCAGGTGCCCTCAATCAGTGCTGATAGTGAGCAAGGGAGATCGTTAAAGGGCCACACACACACACACACACACACACACACACACAGAGGAGAGAGTAAAGCAGGGGTCGTCACATATATTATTAGGGCTGTCAGTCGATTGAAATATTTAATCGCACATTTTTTATCTGTTCTAAATGTTCCTTAGAGGGATATTTTTCAAGTTTTGAATACTCTTATCAACATATGAGTGGACAGACATTCTTTATGCAAAACTTTGTTTATCATTTGAACAATGACAAATATTCTTATGAATATTAAACAAAACAACCTCTGAACATTACAAATATTCACGTGAATTAAACCTGGAACCTCTCTCATGTGTGTGTGTCGGCGCAGTTGTCGGCGAAATACCGCTCCTCTGTTTTCATAACTATCAAACAGTGTCGGCCGGCCCATAGGGGCGCTAGGAGCGCCGCCCCACCTCTTGCCACATACAAAAAAATATATTAAAAAAAATATTAAATTAAAAAATATATATTTTAAATAAAATATTTAAAAAATATTTTTATTTTTATTTTTAATGAACAAGGTAAATATCATACAATTGGTATCAGTAACATGTATAATCTACAATAAAATCTCGTTTAAAATTGTGTTACGATGTCTAAAGTTACTGATAAGTCACATGTTTCCTGCCTGGCCTTGCCCGTGGCATTAGTTTATCATTACCGGGCGCCGTGCAAGGAGCCCCCGAGCCAAACAGCAGCAACCAGCACGTTGCAAAAGTCTCAATAGTAAACTGTGCCGCTGAAACATAATTTCAGCCAATCAGCGCCGTCAAATATTTTGGTCACGAGGGCGCTCACGTTGGCGCCCACGTTGGCGCCCACGTTGGCGCCCACGTTGGCGTCCACGTTGGCGCCCACGTTGCTTACGTGCGTTGACGTGAGTTGTTTTTTAGACTCGTGAGTGACCACGGTGACGTAGTAGTTGGATGAGAATGGCTTTGTGTGCGGGTGGAGTCGCCGGACCTCGGTCCGCACCCAATTCCGTGCAAGAGATATTCCAATCCTTTCGAAAGGAGAAGTTTGGGAGATAAATTGATACTTAAAGACCTTGGACCGGACCAACCCGATTTGTGCATATCACAGAATGTTCGTGAGAAAAGCAAATCATATACGCGAAGTTTCACACGTAGCTGGTACACCAGAAAGGCTTAGCTAGCTGGATGCAACAAGGTAAATGCTGTCTTCTGTTTTCCATGCTTGCTATGCAAACAGCCGGGGACAGATATATCGTGCCCGTGGACTGTGAAGGGGGTAAATGACATGAAACATTTGTCCCAAAGAATTAAAAAGCATGAGTGCACGAAGGCACACATGACATGTACCATTAAGCTAGCCATGCTAGGCAAAGCTAACATAGCCGCGCAGCTAGATCAAGGGTACAAGATCTCAGTAATAACGCACAACGACGAAGTAGACAAGAACAGGCACGTCTTGTCGAAGATTATTGATTGTGTGACATTTTGTGGGGGCTTTGAACTGGCTTTGCGTGGCCATGACGAGACTGACACGTCCGACAACCCCGGGGTTTAGTTAACCTGCTGGCCTCGTTAGATAGCGTCTTGGAGGAGCACCTTAAAACGGCTACCGTTTTCAAAGGCACCTCAAAGACGGTGCAAAATGAACTGTTGGACTGCATGTTAGCAGTTACTAAAGATTACATTCTGGAGGAAGTCAAAAATGCCAGTTATTTAGCTATTCAGGCGGATGAGACCACTGACATTTCCACCCACTGCCAGTTAGTCCTTGTGCTACGCTACATCGATCCCCATAACAACGTCCAGGAGCGTTTTTTTGAGTTCATCCCTCTTCAAAATGCGAATGCTGACACAGTTGCCACCGCGCTGATGGAGAGGCTGGGCACTATACTCCCCGATGGACAACAGGGCAAACTAATCGCCCAAGCCTATGACGGTGCAGCGGTGATGAGGGGAGCTAAAGGTGGAGTTCAGCGGAAAGTGAAGGATGTTTACAGTAGTGCGCACTACATCCACTGCTATGCGCATCAGCTGAACCTCATTATGCAGCAGGCAACATCCCACATCCCCAAAATAAGTGCATTGTTTTCAGACCTCGTGGATTTGCTGCATTTTTCTCCAGGTCTTTTAAGAGAACTGCGATCCTGGATCAAGTGGTGGCACACAGACTTCCTGGCACTTCCACAACACGATGGAACTTTCACAGTCGTGCTGTTAACACTGTGTACGAGCAGAAGGAGAACATCCTTAACCCTAACCCCCCACTTGTAAAAAAAATAGCACTTTACATATTACATATTAATGTGTATGCTTTGGTTTCTTGATGTGTGTGTCCAAGTTAAGGACCAGTTCAATGCACATTTTAAAAACACAATATCTATCAAATGTAAAACTTTTATAAACAACACATTTCTTTCTTCGATTGCTGTTTCAGCGTGTGATATATAGATGTTCTGATGTAGGTCGTTTATAACGTAGAAACATACTTTGGGAATGTGTTATTTTGTTCATCTCTTTTTGATTGTTCATCAAATTCACGTTCTGTTTCATTTTTATCGAACATTTATCTCAGATCTATCTTTCAAGACTTTGACAACTGCCTTAACGCTAGAACCGCCAACGGGTGCATTTGAATGGTTCTTGCAGGAAGACGCTTGGGCAGGGAATGGGAGCCATGTTCTGGGTTCCAAAATAGGTCCTTATAAAACTACTGGGACATAAAGCACATTGGTGGAGACGTGGCGCTTGAGGGTGAGGTATGATCCATTCAGCATTTTAAATTAAATGAATGGCACTTCTACAGAGTGTGTTGGTCTTAAATGTTATTCTTTATATTAAAAACATGTACATATGCCCATAGTGCATTAACAGGCATTGCAGGTGCAAGACATCTTCCTTGCTGTTCTTTTATAACATTGATGAACCTCTTTTATACTGTTTCGTTACAGGTAATAAATGCATACCTTGCTGTGAAAGTCAAGGACTTCAACCGGGAGAACCCCAGAGGACAGAGAGCCGCCTTCATCGACACGTTTGAGATGTCAAACCTTTGGACCAATGGCACATCAAGGCTCAACGTTAGTGCTGATGATTACCTATCCCAGCCATGTCAATAAGTGTTTTTTAAAATATATATATTTCAGATTGATCCATTGGACTATGATGTAATATTGGGGATCGTCAATGATCACCACCTCTGGACATTAACGGTGAGTGGAATCAAGGCATTATTTCTTTCCTCCCGTTCTTTGTTCTGTCTTAATCATTCATTAATATCACATATGCAATAAGTACTATTATACATCGTACTGTTCTTTTACAAAAACTAATATAATGCATGAAGAATATTGAGGGTGGTTGGGGTGGGAGAGGGATTTTCCACAATGCATGCTTTTCTCCCGTTAAAAAAAAACCGTTAGCACTGATGTAATTAATCTAAAGCATAATCATCTTTATGCGCTATTTCTGCATGGGGAGAATTCAGAACTAAAATATGCTTTCTATGAAATACAGTGAATAGAAAACTAACTTTGAGGAAAATACAAACACAATTATATATTCTAAAGATTATTTGGAGTTTTTGCTTAGCTGTGTGTGGCAACATCACCTCACCATCCCAGAGGATATCTCCCTCTCTTCCACTGCCCGTAGAAGAGGCATGCGCAGTCTTTTTACAGTGCTTTCATCCTGATTGATGAGTCAACAATAAAGCAGTCGTTTGGCATGTGTATTTGATTATTGATTTTTAATGGCAGTGTTTTGAAAATGGCAAACAAGTGACTATGTCAGTCGTTTGCCTGAACTGTAGAACTGCGTGCAGTGTTGCAAAAGTGCCCTGTTGAATTTAAAATTGAGTGCAAAGCTGAAAATGTGTTTAGAGACTTGAGCTGAGGTTTTGCTTTTGAGTGTCACTTTAAATAATGTTGCTTTGTGTAATTTTAGTGTGTTTGTATTGGTCTAATTATTTATAATTTACAAACCTATTGCAATAAAGTGAAGAAATGGAGAAGATACCACACATGTGAACAAATATGATTGGGTGAAGTTAAAAGAATGTCCCTTTATTTTGTGTCCATAAAGAACGTGTGCGCTGTTGAAAGAATTCAAAACACTTGAACTTGTGAAAACAGGGATTTATCATTGCTAGGAAAAAGGATAACTTTATTATTACGATATTACACAGAAACGCAGCAACGACTTGGACTGCAAGCAAATAGAAAATCTTCCTCAGGATAGAAAGTCTGCTCTGCTGGATTTGGAAGCCCCTCTTTATTTTTCACCTGCTGGGCCCAGAGTGAAATGCTTTGGTGAGCACAAACTAGAGGGGAACAGCCAGCGCCAGTGTGATTTTGGTGAGTCTGTGACTATCCGGAGAAAGATATAGGGGGGGTTCCAAATCCGGCAGCACCAACACCTGATCTGAACATGTTATGTACCTGACATCATGTCTAACTTCCGGCCCATCTCAAATCTCCCCTTTCGGTCAAAAATACTTGAACGTGTCGTTGCCTCAACACTAAAATCCCACCTCAGCTCCGATGACCTCTTTGAGCCATTTCAATCCGGTTTCGATCAACACACAGCACCGAAACAGCTCTTCTGGAAATCACAAACAACCCCCTCCTCTCCTCTGACTCCGGCAACCTGAACATCCTCATCCTCCTCGACCTCGCCGCAGCATTCAACACCATCAACCACGCCATCCTGCTGTCCCTCCTCGAATCATCACTCAACATCACCGACACTGCACTCTCCTGGCTGAAATCCTACCTCACCGACAGACATCAGTTTATCAACAACTGCACCTACTCCCCTGCTCCTCTGTCCCAAGGCGTCCCCCAGGGTTCGGTGCTTGGCCCCCTCCTCTTCATCCTCTACATGCTCCCCCTTGGCATATATATATATTTGTTTCCTTACTCTTGTGATTGTTGTTCATCCTATCTAAAAGATAAAAAAACATGAGTTCATTGTTTTAAGATTGTTTTCGATATAATAAAATACATGAATCCTGTAAACATTTGTCGTGTTTTATTCTCTTATCTGTGTTTCTGTTACAGATGCCTACTCAAAAAGTGTGCCAGACTTGCAAACACAAAATAGGAGTAGCCAGCAGGAAATGCAGGCAATGTGGTGCCAACCAACCCGACAAGGAGAAACTATCCAAGCAAAGGAAGTGGAAGGCCACGCAACAAAAAAAACCACAGTGTCAACAAAGTGTATGACTCAACAAATCTACTGGTACGTTTTTTTTTCTTGCAAATGTCAGTTGTCATAAAATAGTGTGTAAATATCCCTGATCTTAATCTTTTTATACAAATTGTTATATACTTTCCAACAGTCGCCCTCATTTACTTTTTTAAAAGAATCCAAATGTCTTAATTAAGTTTATGGGAGAAGTACAGACTAGTGCATGATTACTACACTTCATGAGATGTGTTCAGCAACATTGTTGTCACCGTTGTATTTAAATCTGTAAAGGCCAACCCAGTCTCATGGCATTTGGTCACCAACACGATGTTTAATCTATTGATTCGTGTTCACCATCACGATTTGCCCCTTTTCTTCGTGTTGCACAGCACGATTTTAAAAGCAATGTATTTCTACTGGTAACGTGTTTCGTGCCTGCAGGCTGCAGCACGTCTTTTTCTCCGGTCGGGTCGTGGAAGACCGGAAGCTGTGTGGTTCATAAAAACATGTTCTTACTCAATATCAAGCCACAATTATTGCTTTTATTTTAAATCGTATAATTTCTGACTTTTGTTGCCGTCTGTGAGGAAAATAAACGGGGCTCAGAGCCTCAGGATACTGAAATCTGTATTTTTAAATATTTTTATTTTTCCCCTCCACTACATCTCCCCCCAAACAGCGGAGGAAGAGAAAGCCAGCGGTCCTGTGTATGTATCATGTCAGTGGAGCGTTACTGTCAGTCAGGTGATGTGTGATGAGTGAACATTTATTAAATTGTGTCTGCAGCTTCCTCAGAAGACGAGGACGACCACCTGATGGTGGAGGCTGCTTTAGGTCAGTCTGTGCTTTGTGTCATTATTAAGCTTTGTATAATAAAATCTATTTGGTGTGTCAGGTGTGTTTTTCTGCTGTGCACAGCTCCTGCTCCTCATCCTCCTCCCCTTCAATTGCTGCTCCCGGCTGACCCTCTCATGGCTGCCCCTGCTTCTGCTCTTCCTCCGCCTCATACACTCCAGAGTCCACGAACTACAACCGCCGCAGACTTCAGAAGGAGCAGGCGGAGGCAGCTCGGAGGGGGGAGGGTTCGGAGACTCAGAGCCCCGTCTCAAAACAAGTGTTCTTCCTGTGGGCTGAGGAAGATCAAGGAGACGGGGCACAGACTGCTGGTGAAGGCCAGCGGGGAGAGAGTGGGCTACTGCCCTGCTTTAGCTAAACACAAGAGCCCCGAGGAGTGGCTGGACTCCCTCCAATGACAAACACTGGACACAATAACATGTATATAATGTAAATATATTTTTCAAGTAAATAGTTCAAACTTAAATATCTGTGTGGATTGACTTCCTGTGGTTTCCACCACGCGTGCTCTCTTCCTCTGCTGTTGTTGCACTTAAATTGAAGTTCAGCAGGTTTCAAACAGGAACGTCCTTTTGCCTTTTTAGAAAACTCTATTTTAAATAGTTTGAAGAATTCATATAAAAACACTGCATTGAAAATACACATAGTACATACATGAGTGATTAGTAACATGAGTGCAGAAGAAGCCGGTATGTGAGAGTCCAGAGACTGAAGCTTTCCCACAGTGGCTGAGAGAGAGTCGTTACAGAGTCGTCAGGGCGTCGTCAGGGCATCCTGGCAGGAGGAGATGTCCTGCAGACGTCCTCAGAGCAGGTGCCAGAGTCTGATGGCTCATCTCGGGGCAGGAGGGCAGGTTGATCCACAGGTCTTTGATCTGATTGGACGAAATCTTTTACACCTCTGAGCAGGAGGTAGAGAAACTTATGTTCTCACAGTCTGGCTACAGCTATGGGTGAGTGCATCTGTCCTCCTCTTGTCCTCTCCTGTGTCTCTGTGGTGTTGATCTGTGCAGCTCCAATAACTCCACTGTTTCACTGCTGTCCTCTTGCAGATATGACAGAAACGATGGACCAGACAGACTTGGAGAGGGCCATCGCTAAATGGAAGGCCTGCCCTGCCTCCTACAGGACTCCCAAGCGGTTTAAGTTCTGCAAACCGTTCTGGCCCCAGTGCTTTCAAAAAGTAAACACGGTTATTACGTTTCTTTTATTTATTTGTTTACAATCAAAACAAAATGTCCCTAATTTCTCTGAGAAAAACATCTCACGTTCAGTGCATGAAGGTGTGATAATGTACTGTTAACTTAAAACCATGTCTTCCTTTTGCTCCTCGTGCAGAACGGGCTGCTCAGAAAACTCTTCAGAAGAAGAAGAAGAAGAAGAAGAAGAAGAAGAAGAAGAAGAAGAAGAAGAAGAAGAAGAAGAAGAAGAAGAAGAAGAAGAGAGAAGGTTAGGAAATCACCAGAACACATGTCGACACACTCTGTTAACACAACTATCTCAAAATCAGAGCATGAAGGTGCTGATTACATTATTTTATATATTTTTATATTGTTTGATGTTGACTGCACTTTCATTAAACCTGTGTTTAATGGCCTCTGCTGCAGCCGGTGTGTTCCCTCCCAGGCGTGAGCGGAGCTGCAGGCTATGCAGCCAGAGAACGACCCGCCCCACGGGGCAGAGTGTCTGCCAGGTTTCTGACCCCAGAACCGCGCAATCTACCCTCGTGGGGGCGCGCTCATGTGATTGGCTTAGAATGAAGGAGACATCTGATTGGCTATAGATAGAAAAATTACAAGTACGAATCGCCTGACCGTCAGGGGAGTCTCCAAAACACACAAGAATGCACAGCGATCCGTGCACAGAGAGCGGGTTGTGTTTGCAGGTGCAGAGGTTTTAAATGGAAAACAAATATGTGAGGATCAAAAATACACATGTAAAACTTTTTTCTGTATTTGGATTGTATTTACATGTATATGAAACGGAACACATTGTGTGTGCATTGAAAAACACCAGTGTGAATCCTTCTGTGTGCACGTGTGTATTATGAGGCTGCTCTGAGCCCATAGAGGAGGGACTTTGTAAGGAAGTGTGAAGGAAGGGCAGATTTTTTTCGGCTGCATACTTTCAAATTCTAGCACACTCAAGCTGGTTTCTCCATTCTTACCTACCCTACCTTTAAGGCTTTGCTGTGTCGACCCACGAAGAGCCATTAGATGAAACAGACTAGAATCAGAGTCGCCTGGGGAGCAGCTGGTTTCCCTGACCAAGAAGTTCCTCCAGCAGCGAGGACGAAGCTACTGTGTGAGGGCATGGAGAAGAAGTATCCAGGGGAACAGTGTTTTTCCTGAAGTGTCTTTGCTGATATCTTTTCATTTGCACCGCCACACCTGTCTTTCTGCATAATGTTGCATTATTTCCCAGCACTGAGTTGGTCTGTCCAACAGAGAGCTCTGAAGCTCTGCTGGGAACAGTCTCTCCAAAGAAGCAGCAGTGATGGAGGTGCTAGCTGGAAGCCCCTGCTGAGCGAGGCTAAATGGCAGCCCCCCTGGAGTTGCCAAACAGCAGCCTAAGAAGCTCAGAGTATGGGGGAAAGGATTTCTTGGTAGAAAAACCAGGTACCTCTCAACATCTAGATAATACCAGTCTTCCAGTCTGCTAGGCTGGGCCAACATTCTACCAACTTAAGCTTGCATTAACATAGAGACAAGAAACCTTGATAACACTTATCTTTTGTTTAATATGTTATTATTTTGCCATAAGAAATCCTTGTCCCTCATTGTTAAGTGTGTACACTGTGCATGCATTCATACACATGTATTTAGTTGTGATTACCTGTTCCCTCAGACTAGATGTCCTAAAAGTGGGAAGCTGAGTGACTGAGAAATGCAAGTTGGACATACTTCTTGTCAGGAGAAAACGAAGAGAGACTTTGATTGATAGTTGATCATTTTCAGTATGCTTGTTTAAATCATGTGGCAACATCATTTTCTAACACAAAGACATAATTTAGGCCTACTGTGTTAATTGTTTACTGTAATATTGTTTAACTTGAAGGTGCCTGATGCAGAGTCCTGCACGGGTCTGATTTTCAAGACCCGCTCCCGAACCCGCATAGCCTAGCCTATATATGAGTAGTGAATACGTGCAATTATTAACACATGCAGTTGCATATTTGTCTGAAAAAGCATGGGATGTTGGTTATTTTCTCCATCTAGGATGACACCAACAGCCTCCCAGACGTTGGATTTCGCTCTTGAGGAAGTGTTATTGAAAATGCTGTATTCTCCGCTAGAGAGCTTCACCTTAGCCATTTCGAATGTGGCGCGCACAGCAGCAGATTGATGCGCTGCAGAGGTTATGATTATGCGCGGATAGGATTTAAACATTAAACTAAATTATTATTATTTTAATAGATTTATTATGCAATACCCGCGACCCGACCGGCATCATCTTTGTTTTACCCAGAACCGAACCCGGAAAAAAGCGTTTGAAAAAATACCACCGATGCAGGACTCTGGCCTGATGTGAACATTTCCAGAAGAACTCTAGCTTGAATGGCCTTTGTATGTGTATACAGTAGGCCTACAGTACAGCCCAACCATGTACACCTTCCTTTTTCCCGTCCAAAGTTTGAATTGGATAAAGGTAATGGTTATCGATGGTGCTTTTATAGCCTATTGTATAATAACTGTGTGATTTATATTGCTTTTCAAATGCATATATGGCCACCCATTTACACGGCTCTTCCCGTCAAGAATATGAATAGAACTTAGTTAGATCACTTTACATTTCTGCAAATTAATTTTTAATCACACACGTCTCCCCACGTCTCCCCGTCCCGAAAATGATAAATAAAATATAAAGAGGAAACAATTTTCAAGTTCAGTTTTCAACGTTGTATTTAAAATAACTGACATAACAGACACCATACTGTAGGCCTATCTGCTGCGGAAACCAGGACGAGCTATTTCGGGATCTGTTTTTCGGGTGCTCCTCAGTCTCTCATTTACCCGGCTGCTGATGTTATGCCACTTGTCAATGTTCAGATTTGGGAACCAATTGGAAACATAGGACTCAATATTTTCCAACCTCTTGACGGGAAAAAAGGAAGGTGTAAATGTTTGAATGATGAATAAACAGTGAGGAGGGGTACAGTATGAATACACTAGATATACACAGCAGCCCAGCCTGTGAGCAGTATGAACACCAATGAGCGCTCAGCTCGAGATACCAGCGAGTCGAGAGAGAGAATGATATCTGCATTTTCTCTTTTGGTTTGATTAGGACACATCCTGGGGATTGTGTTTACAAACATTGACCAGACCGTTCACCAGCCCCCACCCCACATGTTGCCTATGCTGTCCTGTGCTGCGAACTCTTTGTTTAAAAATAATTGGCCATCGGAATGTGTGGAGGAAGGGTCACATTCCACAGCTCCCCACACTCTATAGGTATTTGTTTGCATATTTCTGTGCCGTAATTCATAATACTGGTCCTCTCACGCACATACATTCTCCTTACAGTATACATACATAGGCTATATGAGTCCGTGTATCTACGGACCATTTGTTTTTCTTTATTAAAAAAGTAAACAGAAGAGCGTCTGAGAGGCGTTTTTGCCCTTTTGCTTTTTACCTTACTAAATGGTCTAATGGTCAGTGGAGCGAGGGGGGGGGGCCGCGAAACTCGCGGAAGTGATTTCAAAACAAAAAGCACTCGTTTTCGGAACAAAGAAAACGGCCAAGACACACATTGAGTCCAGAAAATGAATGTTATTAAGGGCTGTAAATATAATAAGCCTGTGTCTAAATTTGACAACAGGCTTATTATATGTACAGCCCTTAAGATACACTTTTGTGTTTAACAGCTGACCACCATGACATACTTTGTTTTAGTAGATTTCGCATGAGAGCAAAATGTATAAATATGAGCATTACATTTTATGAATATGAGAACAAAATGCATGAGTGACAATATATGAATGTGTGCATTGAAATATGATAATATGAGAGCAAAATGTGAAAATGTATGTATGTAAAAGGAGAATATATGTGTGTAAGAGTGAAAATGTATGTATGTAAAAGGAGAATATATGTGTGTAAGAGTGAAAATATGGAAAACAATGTCAAATGAAATATCAAACATTTAATAAAAGTGAAAAACAATGAACAAGACTTAACATATTCATCATAATTAATTATATTTATTTCGTATGGATGTAGGATTTTCGACTTTGTTTAGAGCAGTGATCTTCTACTATATGAACATTTTGGACCCAAAATCACAAAAAACCCATAAAAATGGATTTTGAAAATGATATTATTTTTCATATAGGTAACACAAACATACACAACGAAACCATTTAAAAGCTGGAAATATATACATGGGATGTCACCATGATAATGTGAACATTTGATTGAGGTAGCATGGGATTTCATTCTGATAAGGCGAAAGTGTTATTATAAATATAATACAAATATATATATATATATACACATTATATACAAAAATCAGTTATTTCTGTCTTTATCTGTGCCACGCTTCAAAGCGGTTTCTGTCAACTACGACACAGAGGGCAACATCATAGATTCCTCCTCCTCCATGTCAAAAAACAAGCTTAAAGCTTGACTCACGTTCAGAGTTCTCTTCATCATAGTTGAATCTTCAAAACTCTAAATCTATCGAACTATATCTAAATTCTCAATGTTTGTCTGTCACTTTACTTCAATCGCAGTCTCCCGCCGCCTGTCTTCGTAAATCTTCGTCTCTCTCAATTTCCCGCCATCTCTCTTCGGTTCCCGCCGTCCCTCTTTGTCTCTTTTTGTCTCGTTTCGTATCACTCTGTTTACCTGATTACCTCACCCCCTCCCTGGTAAATACATCCTGTTGAGCAGGATCTACAGTTTCCAGTATTTTCCGTTTCGTAAAATGATCAAATACGGCGAAGATATTAAAATATGCGCTTCCATTATTCATACTTCTGAAATATATCTGTATTAACTTTATATCCTCATATGTCCGTGTTTATTGGGTATTTTTGCATGAAACAAAGACTGGCATATAGTTTCAAGCCAGTACTTTCGACAGAAATACACATATACATCCTGTTGAGCAGGATCTACAGTTTCCAGTATTTTCCGTTTCGTAAAATGATCAAATACGGCGAAGATATTCAAAAATGTGCTTCCATTTTTCATACTTTTGAAATGTATTAACTTTATATCATCGTATCTCCGTGTTTACTGGGTATTTTTGCATGAAACAAAGACTGGGATATAGCTTCAAGCCAGTACTTTCGACAGAAACACACGACAATGTTGTCCGGACTGTTGTTTTTATGTGGCACCAGCTTGAACAGGCCATGTGATCTGATCACACCGGCGTGACGGTCGACTCCAAAGGGTTAATACTAAATACATATAAGTATTTTTATAACTTGTATTTAGAAATACTCTGTTGTAATTATTGATGCATACATGTGTTCATCCATTCAATGTGGCATCTGCTATAATGGGGTTAATGTATGGTATTACTTAATAATACAATACATTATAAAATATGATATGATAATTACATTCTAGTTTTATTCATTTCTTATTTCATAGTTTCTCATTATTTTTATTTGTATCGCTCATTTTATTTTTGATTTTATTAATCTGTGTGAATCTGTGCTGTCCTGTTTTTCACTCTTACCCTGTTGCTGTTTGAACAACTGAATTTCCCCACGGGATTAATAAAGGTCCATCTTATCTTATTTTAATGTATAAGTTGATTTACTTCAATCTACTGTACTGTGTAAAAACACCCCAACAATATTCCAAGAATATACTGCATAAAGCAAACTATATACTTGATTTGATCTAAAACATTGATGTTTCTACAACACCCAGTTGTCTCTGTGTATTTTGTGAATGAAGCGCCATCTCATGTTTAAATCCTGAAATTGAACAAATGGGGAAATTGGGCAACGCCCTCTAGCAATTTGGCAACACCCCCAGCCACTGGCATCCGCTGGGCTTTTGACTGAGACACACACATGTGAGTCCTATCTGGGGTGCTACATCTGTATGTCTCCCATTATCAGAACATTCCTCAGGCGGGTGCAGTGATAATTCTTCAGGGTTTTCTGAGCGATGTGTTGTGTCTTTCTCCTGCTTTGATTCCTCTTGCCGCTTGTCCTTGGCAGAGGGAACAGATTGATGACGCAGGCAGTTGAATATGTTAGAGATAAACAATTTCACTCCTGACTTGTTCAGGCAAACTCCATTTGCCTTGAAAAGATGTCTGCGGTCCCAGAACAAGTTAAAATTGTCAATAAAATGAACAGAATGGTAAGTACAGACAGTTGAAAGTGCAACCAATCTGCTGAATCTCTCCACTCCTCTTCTGACTGGCGGTAGAGGGCCACTGATGAACACATCTGCATTTAGAGAACTGGCAGTTTCCAACAAACATTGAAAGTCTTCTTTCAGAACTTCTGACTGTTGTTTCACAACATTATTTGTTCCAATGTGCAGAACTACATTCTTCACAGTCGGATGTTCAGCCCCAATATGCAGGATCTTCTCAGCCAAGTCAGAGACCACATCCTTGGGAAAACAGAGTACTTTGGTGTTGTTCTTATTTGACAGACCTTTTACATCTCTTACAGCAGAGTCACCCACAATCAGAGTTTCAGGCCCAGTCATTAGCTTTCCCTCTAGCCTTTTACTTTTGGAGTAGCTATTGGTCCTTACCCTGCTATGTGAAGAGGACGGGTTATCCAGGTCATCAGAAAGAGATCTCCGGCTCTCGATCAGCGGAGCGTATCTGTTCTGGATTGGCACACTCGGTGGTTTAGGAGGATTTTTTGTAGTTCTCCCTTTTGCGGCTGTCCACAGCTGTTTCCTAGTATGAATAGGGGTTGAAGAGGCGCTCTTCCTGGGTGATAACAATGCAGGCCAGCCGGTCGCATCACAGATTTATGAGCACTGGGCTCTGCCTGTTATCTGTCCTCCCAAATCCCATGAAAATGATTTACTCTTCGGCTTTGCACCCAGAGAGTTCCAGGGAGGACTACCACTTGTAGATTAATTACCCAGTACACAGTCCTCCTGTTCCGTGGAATCATTGTAGCTGCTAACTAGCTGTGAGTTAGCATACCCTTTTTCATTATTTTGCAACACTGGTAAAGCAGAGATACTTTCCACTATACTAACGAGGAACGCTCCAGAAGCAATCCTAGCATGTCAACCCTAGGTGGGGCTCTTCGCGGGGTTACAGGTCATATCCAGGATAGCATTTGGGTCCAGTATACAGTTGCTGTCACGAAAGTCCATGAAGCTGCAGCTGTGATTGGATCCAGTGTAAAATCTCTCCGAGTCTCAGAGATCAACATGTGGTCTGTCGTTTTGAAGGTTTACAATTAAATATCAATGTTGCATCTACGCTTAAACGTGTACTTAGCATTTCAGCAGTTTCTGTAGTGTAGTGGTCATCACGTTCGCCTCACATGCGAAAGGTCCCCGTCTCAAAACCAGGCAGAAACACTCTTCTTTGATTCTGATCAACTTCAAAGAACTCAACCAAGAAAAGTTAAGAGTAAAAAAAACGTTCAGAAATATCGCAGTTGAATGTGGAGTCTTTTCAAGACAATTGTTGGATGAGCAAGACGATTGTTTGTTGAGCATGGCTTTTGAATTATACGGCTTTGGTTCTCTGTGTATTCAAATCGAAGAGGCATGTCGTCCTGTGAACAACTGAATGTTGTTAATAGCAGTTATGCTTAGGGTACTTCAATTCAGCATGCACTTGGTAGCTTTGTCATGATTGTTATAATGATGACCGTACGAAAGTTCAGTTGCCATGGTTCAGGTAAGCGCTTATCTGAAAGTGTTTACAAGGGCCTCTTGGTGGCATCCTCGTTCATGAGTTGATTGATGCTTGCCTCCTTTGGTTAATAAAGGCTGGCTGTTATTGAAAATTCTCACCATGGGGGAATCGAACTTCAGTGTTCTGCGTGACAAGCAGAGATACTGTCCACTACACTAACGAGGAATGCTCTAACAGCAATCCTAGCACGTCAATCCTAGCACGTCAAGCCTAGGTGGCGCTCTTTGAGGGGTTACAGGTCATATCCAGGATAGCATTTGGGTCCTGTATACAGTTGCTGTCACGAAAGTCAATGACACTGCAGCCGTGACTGGATCCAGTGTAAAATCTCTCAGAGTCTCAGAAATCAACATGTGGTCCGTCGTTTTGAAGGTTTTCAATTTAATATCAATGTTGCATCTAGGTGCAAATGTGTACTTAGCTTTTCAGCAGTTTCTGTAGTGTAGTGGTCATCACGTTCGCCTCACATGCGAAAGGTCCCCGTCTCAAAACCATGCAGAAACACTCTTCTTTGATTCTGATCAACTTCAAAGAACTCAACCAAGAAAAGTTAAGAGTAAAAAAAACGTTCAGAAATATCGCAGTTGAATGTGGAGTCTTTTCAAGACAATTGTTGGATGAGCAAGACGATTGTTTGTTGAGCATGGCTTTTGAATTATACGGCTTTGGTTCTCTGTGTATTCAAATCGAAGAGGCATGTCGTCCTGTGAACAACTGAATGTTGTTAATAGCAGTTATGCTTAGGGTACTTCAATTCAGCATGCACTTGGTAGCTTTGTCATGATTGTTATAATGATGACCGTACGAAAGTTCAGTTGCCATGGTTCAGGTAAGCGCTTATCTGAAAGTGTTTACAAGGGCCTCTTGGTGGCATCCTCATTCATGAGTTGATTGATGCTTGCCTCCTTTGGTTAATAAAGGCTGGCTGTTATCGAACTTCAGTCTTCTGCGTGACAAGCAGAGATACTGTCCACTACACTAACGAGGAATGCTCTAACAGCAATCCTAGCACGTCAATCCTAGCACGTCAAGCCTAGGTGGCGCTCTTTGAGGGGTTACAGGTCATATCCAGGATAGCATTTGGGTCCAGTATACAGTTGCTGTCACGAAAGTCAATGACACTGCAGCCGTGACTGGATCCAGTGTAAAATCTCTCAGAGTCTCAGAAATCAACATGTGGTCCGTCGTTTTGAAGGTTTTCAATTTAATATCAATGTTGCATCTAGGTGCAAATGTGTACTTAGCTTTTCAGCAGTTTCTGTAGTGTAGTGGTCATCACGTTCGCCTCACATGCGAAAGGTCCCTGGCTCAAAACCGGGCAGAAACACTCTTCTTTGATCCTGATCAACTTCAAAGAACTCAACCAAGAAAAGTTATCGGGAATCTAGATAGAGTAAAAAGCACTTTCAGAAATATGGCAGTAGAATGTTGAGTCTTGTCAAGACAATTGTTGGATGAGCAAGACAATTGTTTGTTGAGCATGGCTTTTGAATTGTACGGCTTTGACTCTCTGTGTATTCAAATAGATGTATGGTCCCATTGAGATCATAGAGGTTAAAGCAGGGATGGGCAAATAGCGGCCCGCGGGCCGCATGCCGCCCCCACCTCCTCTTTTTGCGGCCCTCAGATTAATTTATAAACAACGTAATTAATAAAAAAAAATGTACTTTTTTTTTAAAATATTTTTTATTTGTTTTACTTGTAGTTCTGATACCGTCCACTAGACTCCTAGTTACGTCGCGAGCTGCATACATAATTTCAAATACCGCAAAATAATCTGTGACGCATATTGTGTGTATTGTGTTTGTTTCCCGGGGAAACCCTCACAAGAAACACCGGCTGTTGTTATGCCTGCTGAGACGTTGCCTCTTGTAATTATGCCTTTACAAGCTTAAAAGTTGTATTTATCATCTGAATTTGGCGAAACAAGTTTATTATTCTTAAAACCAAGACTTTGTTTATTTGAAATCAGATGAAAACAAACTGTCACGGACCCAGCCGTGTTATCTATGATTACTACGCTTTTCATTCATAATTTCAGCGGGAGGGAGGGGGAGTGGTGCTGAGGAACAGCAGAGTGCGGGCTGACGGGTGTCTGTGTTGACATTCCCCTTATTGTGGAATAAGGGGAATGCAGAGACTGGCTACACGTGTCATAGGTTCAAGTGAGACAACTAATGTCTGGGTTAGTGTTCATGACTTCATGTGTGTGTCCTCTAATGGTTAATCTCAATACACACACATTTTCCGTGCTTTCCAATAGTTTAAAATAGTTTTATTCCACTGTTTAATAACCTGTTCAATACAAACATGCCACTTGTAAAAATGAAATAACAATTCTGTGAACTGATATTTGTTTAGTGAGCTTATTAGAGGATGTTCCCTTTGATTGTAAAATGTCAATGAATTTCATTTCATTTCATTTAATTTCATTTCAAACCTTTATTTAACCAGATTGGTCCCATTGAGATCATAGATCTCTTTTTCAAGGGAGACCTGCAGCATATAGGTTCCACATGAAACATAAAACAATAAAGGACATTATACATTATATTTACAGGATACATAGTTATAGACATTTACAAGTGCCCATTGTATCAGCAAGCATTTCATTTATCCTAGCTTTAAAAACATGCAGAGGAATGAGATTGCCCAGTTTCAATTCTTGCTGAAGATTGTTCCAGCAAGTGGAGCTGCGCACATAAACAGCTGTCTTACCTAAGACAGTCCTTGCTCTTGGCACATCTAACAAGACCACATCATGTGACCTCAGACAATAGCTGCTTGCAACTCTCTGTGTTATCAGAGAGCAGATATAATACGGGAGTTTACCCAACATAGCTTTATAAATAAAAGTGAACCAGTGACTGAGCCTCCGTACAGAGAGAGATGGTAAACCTGCCTTGGTATACAGTGTACAGTGATGTGTAAGCGCTTTACAATTTGTGACAAATCTCAGAGCACTGTGATACGCAGCATCCAATTTGATCAGGTAATTGGCCGGTGCATTCATATACAACAAATCCCCATAGTCCAGCACAGGTCAAAAGGTCACAGAGCCTTTCCCTGGCCTCAAGCGAGAAACAGGACTTGTTTCTGAAAAAGAAACCTAGCCTAACCCTCAGTTTTTTAAGCAGGTTATTGACATGAAGTTTAAAAGAGAGACAATCATCAAGCCAGATACCAAGGTATTTGTAACAGGCAACAACTTCAAGTTTTGTTCCTTGCGTAGTTACAATATCTAAAACAGGCTCTGGTGTCTTTTTAGCTTTAGAAAAGAGCATTACCTTGGTTTTATCCACATTTAAAAGAAGCTTTAATTCAGAGAGCTGAGTCTGAATAGTGTTAAAAACAGCTTGTAATTTAACAACAGCCTCCTTAATGGAGGGACCTGCACAGTACATCACAGTATCATCCGCATAAAAATGTAAAGTAGCTTCATCCACATTTTCACCTACGCTGTTAATATATATGGAGAATAAAAGTGGTCCTAAAACAGAACCTTGTGGTACACCATTAGAAATGTTTAACCATTCAGAAGACAGTCCATCAAAGTGAACACATTGGGACCTTTCAGAGAGGTAGTTCACAAACCACCCCACTGCATTGCTGGATATGCCAATACTGAGTAGCCTCTGCTTTAAAGATGTGATGATCAACGGTGTCAAATGCTTTGGAAAGGTCAATAAACAGAGCTGCACAACTCTGCTTATTATCTAAAATAGTAGTAATGTCATTTACCACTTTCATTGTCGCAGTGATGGTGCTGTGTTTCTTTCTGAATCCTGACTGATGCTCAGACAGGATATCATTTATACATAAAAACTCCTTTACTTGTTCACTCACAAGGCGTTCGAGCACCTTAGCCAGAACTGACAATTTAGAGATTGGCCTATAGTTATTTAAAATAGTTGCCTCCCCTCCTTTTAGTAAAGGCAAGACATAAGCAGACTTCCATACTTTTGGAATTGTGTTCGTGCTGAGGGAGAGGTTAAAAAGAGAAGTAAGAGGTGGAGCAATAAAATCTGCAGCTATCTTTAAAAAGAAAGGTTCTACGTTGTCCGGGCCAGCCGGTTTCCTAGGATCTAGCTTGGATAATGCTTCATGAACAATACCAATAGTTAAAGGAGTAAAACTGAAAGGGTTTTCCAGACCACTTTGTTCAGAGTCAAGGATTGGAGCGTTCACAGGAGCCACACAGCCAAACAGAGAGCCACAAGACACAAAATGCTCATTAAAGCAATTGAGCATAGTAGCCCTGTCTGATATAATGCCAGATGCTGTGGTAAGGCACGGAGGTAGCTCATTTGGGATATCACCAGTGGAAATCGATTTTATGGCTTTCCAAAATTTCCTAGGATTATTCAGGTTTTCTGTGGTAACCGACAAATAGTACTTTGATTTAGCACTTTTTATTTGAGATGTGAAGCTATTTCTTAGCTGCCTAAAACGTAGCCATTCTACCTCTGAGCCTGATTTCCTAGCCTTAGCCCAAGCATTATTTCTCTCATGAAGGAGACTGGACAGCTCAGCAGAAAACCAGGGATTGTTTCGTCCCTTCACTCTAAATTTACGCAGAGGTGCATGTCTATCTATAATTTTCATAAAACCAAGATAAAAATAAGACCATGCAGTTTCTACATCAGCACACAAATTGATTTTACCCCAATCAAAATCAAACAGATCATGTAAAAAACCCTGCTCCACAAAGTGTTTTTTGTCTCTCTTTGTGATGACACGGGTTTAAACTTTTGGACTAGTGCCTAATGGGGCTACAACACAGTGGTCACTCACATCATTAGCAAATACTCCCACAGATGAGTATTTATGTGGAACATTTGTTAAAATTAGATCAACTAAGGAGGATTTATTTGGGGACTTAATATTTGGGCGAGTAGGACTGTCTATAATCTGGGTAAAATTCAATGAGGTACACAGGTTTTTAAAGTCCTCTGACACAGAAGTTAACCAGTCCCAATTAAAATCACCAAGCAGCACTATTTCCTCGTAGGAAAGTTGTGATAATAGTTTTGCCAAAGACGATAAAGACTTCTGAATGAAGATGTCAGACTTAGTATATTTGTGAATAATTACATGCAACACATGGAATTTGTGTGTGTGCGTGTTCCAAGTGAATCTGCGGCCCCCTGGTGGCCAGTACATCAATTATGTGGCCCCCACCACCATCAAAGTTGCCCATCCTTGGGTTAAAGTGTTAAAGGTTCCGCTTTCCTGTTGGGGGACTGTGACCAACTGCCAGAGGACTTTAACAGACTGTCTTTGTCTCTGAACCCATGTGCTTGTAATTATTGATCAGAAGAGGCGCAAACAGAGGCCCCTCCCAGATTCCTCCGGTAGATCGTCTGTGTTTTCTGTGTAAATGCTTTAGTGAGTTCAGGGTTTCCTCATAGCATGTTGTGTCAACGCTTTGAGCTCGCTCCCGGCCGTGGCTCTCAATAAACCCAGTGTTTGATATAAAGCGGACTCCAGCTTCCATTTCTTCCATCAACATTGCTGAAAAGAAAATCTCTCTAACAGGGAACACCGCTAAAAACTCCGGGTGATTTACGTGCGCCCGCTGGAGGTCTCTGCTCTAGAGACCTCTCACCGGGCGACCTTCGTAAATACCCTATCAGCCTGTCTGACATGCGTCCGTGGTGACCACCTTCCGTGAAAGGACAGCACCCGTAGGCGCGTCCCGCACTAGAAAAGTCGGGTGTAGTGCCACTACGCATTACATAATAACCAATACTCGAGTATTGGTTATTATTCAGGGCCCTGGCGGACAACGCTGCAGCTTTGTAGGACTTTTCAGTCATTGCTGACTGAAAACGGTCCGACTTTGCTGGCAGCGTGGGGTTCCTGCTTGTTGTTGGGCCCACCTTTGGAAGAAGGTGAGCTGCGACTAGCGGTTCCATGGGCGGCATGCGGAGCAGGCCCAGCTTCTCCATTTCGTCACAGTCTAGGGAGGAGGCACCGTGGATTGGGACCTTGTTGGTGAAGGGCCGGTCTCTCCACGAGACCGACACTTCATCCAACATTTCCGGGAAGACCAGGAGGAGTTGCCTCTTTTTGCCCGCTGCTTGGGGAAGGTGTTTCCCCTCGTAGCGGGACCTGGAGGTCTCCTTGGCCATTTCAGGCCACGGAACGTTGAGTCTGACCGCAGCGCGTTTGCACACGGCCTGCAGGACCATGCTCAGACCGGGCGAAGCTGGTGCGCTATCGCCCGGGAGAGCATTTGGGTTCAGTCTGTGGACAGTGAAGCTTGCCCGGCTACTGTAGAGATGTGCTCTGAAGCGAGAAGAGGTGTTTGAATGACGCATGCGTCGTGGCGCAAGCTACTTATAGGGGGTGATTTCCCCTGACGCTGACGTCAAGATCACTAGCCAATCAGGATTGCCGTAATGAGATTGATGCTTCTGTTTGATCCGCGATGAGGCGCATCCCATAGTGAGACATCGAACGGAGTGTTATGAATGAGAACTACAACTACTAACTCAGCCTATAATTTTCAGCTTCAGGACATTGAGACTATACATTGTGTTGTTTATACCTTTTTAAAGTTATCTTTATTTTTCCTACACTGCCTGTTTTACATTTCACTTTCACGTTTTCAACAAAGTCAGCGCAATGCATTTGAGCTGTAACAATTTGGATTCAAATAATTTCACTTTTCTGCCTCTTTTCGCAAAGTTCAGGAACACCCTTACTTGTTTTTTGTTGCTAAAAGCAGCTACAGTCACCATTCAACTAATACAATGTTCAACTTTAACTGCATTTGTAGCTAAATTCAGGAACAAATGTGCGCAATATTCAGCATTCACACACATTTTCATAGTGTCCCCAGTACACCCCTTGGGCTCCAATCCCATCCTGCCTCTCTGACCCCACCATTGAGCTTTCCTCTCAAAAAGTGCAATGTAATATGGTATGTTCCACATGTCCTTGAACTCCACAGTACCTACACTGTCAATGTAGTGTTATTTAACCCTGTGTGATCGCTGAGTCTCGAGGTGACGAGTTCTCTCCTGTTCCTTTCTTTATCGATATTTGTTATGACTGACTTCTGTAACATGTGATATCCCCTCCCACCTTTTCTGCCAAATGTCCATACCCTTCTTCTTAATGACTTTTCCATTCCCCTGTTCCAAGAAGAACTGGTAGTGTTTTTCCCTTGTGCACTGCATCTTTTGCCAATTTATCAGCACGCTCATTGTGTCTTTCCAGGAGGTCAGTGATGCCCTGGTCCAGATCTGAGAGGAGATACCCCAGGACACCATCCATACATCCATCCATCACCATGCCCCCACGTTGTCAGGCATGCATACAAGCACATGGGGGCAATACAAAGTACTGAGTACCATTTGAGTTGCTGCAATGTAACTTCAGCAAAATGGACTAGCCTGCAGCATCATTTTTCCAATTAGATTTTCAGGGCGTCTTTGAGTTCAGCTCTCTGTAAGTTGAGATCATTTTAATTTCTATCAAATAATGTGGCATTCTTTCGTTCCAAACACATTACCCAATCCATATCAGTATAGATATCCAGTATGATTTATTTTCCCATTGAGATCTGATGTGTTTTCAAAGTGTTCCTATATTTTTAGACGTATACATAATTTATGTTCAAACATTTGATACGAGTGGTTATTTCTTATATCAACGCTTTACATTCAAACTGCTGTTACCGTAACATTCCTTAGATTGGTAGCACAGGACAATTTAAAGAATGATAATTCCTTATTTTAAATCAAATTCCATGTGTTGCATATCTATGAGGCCATACTTTTTTAAAGACTGACAAAACAAAACAAAATGTCCAAATAGGCAAAACGTCATGGGGTTTAAGGAAATATGTAAAGGAGAATTCATCAGTACATAGACAATATATTGTATTCATGATCAAGGTTTGTATTCAAATAGAAAATGATCAAACACGTCGTTGTATGTGTGTAGCTGCTGTAAATAGCACTTGTCAACAGGGACATAAATATCATTCTGTCTCTGTGATGCTCGTGGATAAACTGTCTGTCTGACCCATGCCCAAATGAAAGGCTCTATGAATCAGACACAGCTCTTTCTTTACCTGCTACTTAAAAAAAAACAGCTAACTGCTCTGTTAAATACTTATAATCCAGCTAACCACTTTACTAACCTGCTAACTAACATGTCACCCACTAACAGCTTACCGGCTACCTGCTGGATGCTAAATGAAATGCTACCTGTTAATGGACACATCCTTCATCACAAGTTGAAATTGAGCGACAAAACTGTTTTCTGTACTTTTCCATCAAGCTATATTTGAGTCCAAAAAGTGTCCCTGGCTGGTTCTGGTCCTCCACAGTCCTCTCCATCGGCTTCTGCTTTCATGTGTTCAGTCTGTCTTTGGTGAAGCTGTGAGGACTGTCCTCTTCATCACCTTCAGTCTTCACAGGAATTGAAAGGGTGAAGGGGAAATGTGTGAGATAAGCATCCTGATTGCTCCAGAGTTCATGAGGATTAGAGGACTCATCTCCACACCTGTGGCTTTTAAACTGATGAAGCTAAGTGAACCTTTTGTCATAAATGTGGCAGCTGAATGGTTTCTCCCCTGTGTGGGTTCTCATGTGTAACTGTAAATGTTCCAACTGAGAAAAACATTTCTTACAAAGTGAACAGCTTGTCACCTGTGTGACATTTAAAATGCATTTGCAGATGTGCTTTCTGACCAAATCGTTTACCACAAACTGAGCAACAAAATGGTTTCTCTCCAGTGTGCGTTGTCATGTGCTTCTTCAGATTTGAGTTTTGGTTAAATTGTTTACCACAATGAGAGCAGCAAAATATTTTGTACTTTAATTATTTCTCCAAAAGTGTAAACCTCACGGCGGTTGTCCGGTCTCCTTAGACTTCACTTGAATTCATGACTCGTGATTAGTTCTCAAGCTCTGTGATTGGTTGACCTCCAACTGCAATTCCATTCATTCCAATGGCTGGCGTCTATGTCACGTGATCTTCACATTTCTCCCTGCAGAAAAAAAAACATGGCCAAACTTCGTTTTATTCTCTGTGTAAAATGCCTATTTTAAAGTTAGTTTGGCCATTAAAATGCGTTTTGATGTCATTTGATGCGAGAAATATGAGTTGTTATTTCAGATTATGTGTGCAGTGGATGTACATGATCTTTAGTTTGCTAGTTATTACGAAGATTACTTCAGGAACTTGTGTCTGTACTACTTGTTGTAATACTGTACAACGTTTTCATTGTTACCAAGGTGGTTGCTAGGGACGCTGCTATCGATATTATTTCTGTTATGTTCTGTAACTGTTTAATGGTGTTATCTTTATTGCTACCCCTCCCCGTCAATGTATAGTGTTGGTCCACAGCGCAAACATATTAGTTTAACAAAATCCGCATCTAAAGATACGTTATTTTCCCTGTGCAATTCCAGTCTCACATCTCACATCACATCGTCATTAACAAATACCGGAAACAGACCGAAAACATTTATAAAAAAAAAGAATACTTTATTCCGAGTGTGCTTGCTTTTCTCTTTGAAAGTCATCACATAACGGCATTGTAATACACGGTTCGGCTGATTTCAATATTACATATCTGCCGTAGTTCTGTATTTTCAGGCTTATCAATGAACAAAAGGAGGGATCACACACATAATACCAGCTGTTAAATAAAGCTCTTCTGACCTTAGCTGGCGTGTGGGTATATATATTAATGCTGCCCATTATGGGCAGAAGCAATTTTCACCCATTTATTAATTATATGTTTTAAATGTGAGTGTTTCCTGTCCCCTAAACCTCCAGGGATGTACACAGTTTAATACTGGCAACTTCTTATTATGGGAAATACGAACACGTCTTTTTAAAACTCCCAGTAGAGACGTGCCATAGAGAACATGTTGCGAAACACAATAGCCAGCATGTAGTTCTGGGGACGGGGTGGGGGAGGGGGGGACGGGTGGACCCGTTCAAATCCAGTTTTGGACAGTCTGCCGTGGTTCCATCCCATTTCAAGTGCTCTTCGACGCTCGGCGTAACCCTCGGAGCACACTCTCCAATCACAGAGCTTGAGGACTATCACGGGGTTTGTCAAGCGAAGCGGAGAGAATACTTACTTCCCGGTGTAATACTCTCTAAAGCAAATGAGCTGCTCCGACCCTCGGTCCTGACGGACTCCAACTTGTGTTTATTAATCAAACAAATAAATAAACACAAGGATAATTGTGTGTTATTGTTGAGTAAATGAAGAATTGCACAGGGGAAAATAACATATCTATGCCACAATTTTAGATGCGGATTTTGTTAAACTAATACGTTTGCGCTGTGGACCAACACTATACATTGACGGGAAAGGGGGGTAGCAATAAAGATAACACCATTAAGCCAGGGCTGCCAACATTTGAGTTGAGCTTGGAGTGAGATTTCTTTTTTTGTGAACCGAAAAAAGAAACGTTCATGTGTACAGTGTTACAAATGTCTTGAACATGTACAAACTAGGGTTTCCCATTAATTCACTAACCAGATGCTAACAACAACAATGCAAATAGTGAGTTTGGTAGAAATATATTGTATAATAGTAAAGTTATTTAAGATGATGCCATAGTTATTGAAGATTTTACATTATAAATAATCCCCAAAATTATTCAAAAGCATATTCTTCCAAACTCTCTGCTGTAGTATGACCACCAGGAGACTATTGCTGTGTGTAGTGAGTTTTGTAGTAATATATTGTAATAGTGATTGAATATTATTGTATTCTCTTTTTTCGGAGTTGCACTTTGCAGACGGTCCCTGAGCACTCGTTTCTTCTCCGGCTGCGGATAGAGACCAATGTAATGTGTCCAGCTCGGAGGACGGCGCGTATTGGCTTTTTTTGATCAAACGTGATTATAGTTCGTTGTCAACCTTACCACGGTACTTAGAAGACGTCATTTGTGTCTGAATAACGTTTTGTTCATGAGTTATTGATCCGTGAAATCAGAATCTCCCAACATCGTTCCAACTTTACTGAACTAAGCCAGAAGACCGTCTCATTTCGTAGACTGCTCGGTTTGCTGTTCCTTCACTGGAACTGAGTGCGTGAGATATGGGTTAATTGCGTGACTCTCACGCTCAATGCGTGAGTGTTGGCAGCCCTGATAAACAGTTACACAACATAACAGAAATAATATCGATAGCAGCGTGCCGAGCAACCACCTTAGTAACAATGAAAACGTTGTATGGACACAATTTCCTGCTATCCGATGGGAATACATTACAATCAGTTGAAAGCTATTTGCGTCCCTTTATGAAGCTGAAGGAGCCTTGGAGCATCACAACTGCACACCACGGGACACTGTCCAAACGTCGCTCCTGGACAGAGGCGCGCGAAGGTATTTTAAGTGGGGGTGCTGAGGTGCTGGACTCCAGTGAACACTATTACGGGCACTATAGAGCACGCACAACAGCAATCCCCACACGCAAACATTATCAAGCCTTCATTGTAACAGTCGCGGGTGTCCACACATCTAGAAGATTTTTTTTAAATATTGAAGTTGAAAGCATCAATCTGGTAATCTGGCACTTTGAGAGCAACATGAAGAGATCTATGGATACCTCTCTCAACACCCAGATGAAACACAACTGTAAGCAGATGTTCTTTTTCTTTATGGATATTTTACAAATCACTCCCCTTTCAAACGGTATTCTTGTTTTACTGCCATATAGTATTTCATAACTGTTTTTCCTTTATTCTCTTATTGTTTTATAACTATAATGATCATATGAAGGTGTGCCGCGGAAATAATCTTTTGAATAATTTGTGACCAAACCGTTTGAGACCCACTGAGATAACTTAGACTAGAGTTAACTATCTAAACACAGAGAGTCCTTTAGCTCACCTGAGCCTCTCAGCCTGAGAGGAGAGGACTCTCCTCCAGCTTGTTGGGGAACCAACAGCTCCTTATGTCCGTTAGCGCAGCTAGCTAACCAGATGCTAACAACACGGTCCCTGTGCTGGCACCGCTCTCTCTCTCTCTCTCTCTCTCTCTCTCTCTCTCTCTCTCTCTCTCTCTCTCTCTCTCTCCTCTCTCTCTCTCTCTCTCTCTCTCTCTCTCTCTCTCTCTCTCTCTCTCACACACTAAATGCGCTATGTCCACACACACACACACACACACACACACACACACACACACACACACACACACACACACACACACACAAACAGAGCCGAGTTTGAATGACACAAGCACACTTTTATTTCCATGCAACTCTCTGATTGGTCTGGTGTCTTGCCTCTGTTGCAGTGTCATGATGAGGTTCACGTAAAGCACGGTTAATGTATTATATTATTGAGGTAGAATTGTCCGGGGCTACAGAAAAAACATGGGGGCAGGCCACAATATTATTTTACCAACAATGTGGAATTTATTGGCTACATATTACACAGATTATGCACAGCGGGAGCAGCAATAACCGTCAAATAATAATTCAGACAGGGGAGCTCCGCACCCCCTGCCTGCCACTAGGGGGTGCTGCAGCGCCCTCAGCACCCCCCTTCCCGCGCCCATGCTCCTGGACGATTATGGAGTGAGAGTGTATTGCACCATGAACTGTTATTGTTTATGTTAATTTGACCCAGCCTCCGATGTAGCCTTCTCACGTATCTGGTTCTACAATATTTAATTTTACATTCTTTTTTTGTATCATATTCTATTTACATGTTTATGACTTCTTCCAAAAAAATGTATTTGGATTTTTGTATTTTATTATATGTTGCATCGTTGGAGGAGCTCGGTTCATAAGATTTTCATTCCCATTTCTAGCTTATGTGCATATACAATGAAACCTTTGAATTTAGTGAGGTGCGGTGGTCAAACTCATGGGGATTCAAGTTTTCTAAAGATAAAACGAAAACAGTATTTTCTCATAGGAGAAGAGGGGGTTGCTACTCAGATACTGATGTATGAGCAAAGGATCGAACAAAAATGATTTTAGTGGTTAGATGAGAAATGTACATAAAATGAAGATAAATACTAAGTGTAACAATATATTGAATGTAATGACCGTTGTTTGACCGGATCAGAATGGGGAACTGGCCGATCTGCTGTTAAAAAAAATGTATGTGTCATTGATTAGATCAGACTTAGATTACGGATGGATTGGATTATAGCTCAGTTGCAAAAACCTCATTAAAAAAGTTGGATGAAAAATACAGACAAGAAAGACAAACTCTAAAGAGAGAAATCAGGAAGCTTGGAGTGGAACAACCAACACTCAAAGAGATATATTTTATATTATCTAAGACTAACTGAATTAGATAACGTAACATTGTCTTTCTTTTATTTTTAGGGTTAATAATTCTGGTCCACACTCCAATCCAGTAGGTGGCGGTAGTGCACCTATAACGCTTAAATGTTAAATATCTTATCAGCTGGTGTGTTTATATGTTTATAAATGAATACATGTGTGTGTATATATATATATAAAACAGTATCATTAAATAATGCTGTGTGTATAAATGAATGAATACATCTGTGTATATTTATGAATAAATACATGTGTGAGTACATATAAGTGTGTGTGTATATGAATACATGTATATATAAAATAGTATCATTAAATAAATATAAAATAGTATCATTAAATAATGCTGTCAGATAAATGAAGTACAAAGTAATAATCAAGGTTTTATTCAATATTCTGCACTTACACCAGCTGATAAGATATTTAAAACGTCTTTTGTTTGTCCTGAAAACGACATTTGAGAAAACACACAGGCTATTTACAGATGATAACACACCAGTAATACAATCTCAGGACTCTTCGATATTGCTTTGATTACAGGATCGTTTACTTTCAGTCAACAAATCCTTTGGAAACACAAAAAACAACTATTCAATATCCTGCTCATCCTGCTTTACCGCGACCGCTATAACTGCCGAAGAAGAAGTCTATGACGCTATCGCGTAGAGCTAGGTTCTTGCGTAATGCGGAAGTGGGTGTGGTTAAATCTAAACTGGGTTGGAATAACGATAGACGCGTCCGGGGCTAAGCACCGGCACATAGGAAAATGCTCTGACGTCATGCCCCTCGCATATTTTTAACAATGTATGCAGCATGCCTATATCATATGTTAACACACAAAATATATTATATATTAAAACTTTTCTTTCTATATGTTTAAGGTTATTAATAATTTCGAAAAATCAATAAAACACTCTTTCTAGCTGTAGGGAACATAAATAAGATGCCGCACTTTTCACATTTTTCGCGGGTTTCCCCTTTCTTTATTTTCTTCAAATCTACTTGGCTGATCGGCGGCCACACTGTCTCTTCCGTCAGTCACACAGACAGCCGGCAGAGTGACTAAAAATAGGTAATACGCTGACAGGTTTCTTAACATGAATTCGTCTGATATTCGGGTTTTACGTTCGACTACCATTAAGTTAAACAACGTTTTATTGTTTGACTAACTTTTGATCAAATCAAGCATTTCTTAAACTAAGAGAAAGACACCAGCCAATGGTCGATATTGTTGACTTTATTTTAGAATAGCAGATCTCTGCGACCAGTTATAGTTTGTCGGCTTTGTCAGTGAACGTGTGTCTCTGCTCCGATCGTGAGCTTTACACTGCTGCGACTTCCTCGGTGCAGAGCGCCCGTTTCCTAAACCATGCTATGCAGGGGCGGTTCTAGGGGCAAACCCTCCAAAAAAAAGGTTACAATATTACGATTTATTGGAATTAAATCAAATCAGAGACCCGGATGTACAGTGGAGATTAAACTGTTCATTACCTTATAAAAGCAAATACTGTTTATGTTTTTTAATTAAATTGTCACTTAAATTTACCAAAACAAATACCAATTATTGTATTTTATGTTTATTTTTACAAAATTACTATATACTGTCTTTGTCAATTTAACCTGCTTTTATTGTACCCCTCTCATGAAACAACTGGCCCCAGCCTGATGCTATGTATGTGTGTGCATAAAGCTGAGATATGCATATATTTATTTCCTTTCTCTTTGAAAGTTTCAGAGTTTAAAGTGAGGCATGATGCAGAAATGAGTGAAGCAAAAAGGAGGAAAGTTACAGACTTCTTAAAAAGGTATCAAGACATCACTGCTACTTAGCGTGTCAAAGCCATTTGTATCTTATTTATTCACCATAAGTTCCTTTGTTAATTATCCTACATTTAAATGCAGAGTTGAGCAGAACAAGGCAGGTGATGGGCGAGCAGGGCAGCTTGGAAAAGAGAGAGGATCAGAGCAGCATAAAGAAGGGAAGGGAGTGGAGGAACTTGAGGAGAGGAGAGCAGGCTGAGGAGAGCAGAGCAGCCTGAGGAGGACAGAGGAGCAGAGCAGGGAAGCAGGGTAGGAAAGGCTGACAACTTGCCTGAAACTGCTGGAATCAAAGTCAATTGGAATATTTTACACAGAAATATACATTTCTAATAGTTGGAAATAAAAAAAATGGGATGCAAATCATGCAGGGAAGCGGGATCCCTTGAGGCGATGAGAACAGGGAAACAGGTACTCATTCTCTACTGAATGGCAGAACTGTAGGGGAGGCCCATATGGCAACAGCAATGAGAAGCAAATGAAATCTTTGAGAAAGAAAATAAATGAACATAGTGTCTCACAGAGTCACATATTAGCACAGGACATAGTAAAGAAAGACAAAATGAAGAAGCTTTAAAATCAAGCTTTCTAAAAACTCAAAAAGACATTTTGGCTTCCACTCATAATGTCTTTAGAACGGCATACTACATTGCAAAAAATAACCGGCCATACTCAGTGAAGAGGAATCCCTCTTTCAAAAGGTCAATGTTCTTGATACAAAGACATGGCCAAGCCCTCTACCATTAATGTATGGTGAGTGTGAAATAAGAGAGCTATGCACTCTTTTGAAAATCGGATTCTCTGGTGTTAAGCAAAGTTATAGGGACTTTAAGGAGAATGCCAGTGTGCCGATGCACATGTCCCTTCTAAAGCTTAAGAATGCAGTGGAAACCATTGCTGTGAGCAGTGCAGAGTGTGAGAGGGGTTTCTCAGAAATGAATGCAGTTGTAATTAGTGTTGTCACGATACCAACATTTTGGTTCCGATACCGATACCAAGTCAAGAATTGCGATTCCGATTCTTTTTCGATACTTTTCTTAAAAAAAGGGAAACACGGAATATCGGCTTTAAAATGAGGAATAACAGATGATGTTAGCAGTCAGAACAACTAAAGCAGCAGTGTTACTAAGAACAGAAACGCCAAAGAGTCACATCTAATAGAAATATATATAAAAGCATTTATTTTAATTGTGTAGCAGTCAGTTTATCATTTTGGCAGCACTGTTGAGCATTTTGAAAATGTATTTTCATGCCTCTGTGCAAGTCTTTCTATCTGTATCGTGTTATGGAAATCTCAGGACCCAAACACGGCTAGAGAGTACAAGTCAAGTAAAAAAGAAATAAATGGTGAATCGAGAAAAGCTGTCTTTTGGTTATTTATTTGAAGCTTCAAATACACGATACAATAAGGTAAATATGTCACAGGTCTGGCAGAGTCTGAAAAGTCTACCAGAGAGTGAAAAGAACAAAAACAAAAGCAGAGATTATATGGGGAACAGAGTGGGAAACTGATAAATCTGGATTCACACGGTTAGAACTGTTTATGAGACACCATCTGGCCTTATGGCCTTCAGAAGGAGATAGCATAACAGTTCTTGGAGCAGGGATGTATATGTGTGTCTGTGTGAGTCTCCCAGTAGTCAAAGCAGTTCTTTGGCCTTGAAGAAGAAGAAGAAGAAGAGGAAGAGGAGGAAGAGGAAGAATAATGGTGAAAGCACAACAAGAGGAAATAACATTCATTTGGTTTAAGCATATGAAGGATATTATAAGATAGCACATGAAATATTTCCACTACATTCCCCCCTTTTGATCATACTTGATCAATAAAAAAAAACAAATGAAAGAATAGACTGATATAACACATCCATGAATACACTCCATCGCTGGTTTACGTAAACACATCACAAATATATCATAGAAAACTGGCTGTTTTTGTGGAGGACAGACTCCAATATAATATAAGCATAAGAGAGGAGATACACATAATGATAAATCGATAAATCGGAATCAGACTTCTGATTCTAGCTGATCTATCTCACTGTGGTGCAAAGGATTGTCGTGTAATGGAATAGTAGTATACTGAACGAAAGCTGAGGATATCATACTGGAAACGCATTTCTTCAGTATTGGGATAATCAAACAGGTACAACTGATTAATAGGCCAAAAATGATCACCAGGGGTGTCACTATCCTAGCCAGCCATGCTTCCCACCCGTCTGATATAAGCCAGGCCCACCAGTCCCAGCCACCTGCGTTTGATATGTCATCAGCTTTCATGTCGGCTAACAGGTCGTTGAGATGCAGCACGGTGTCAGTGATGTTCTTGGTGGCGTCGGGAATGTAAGTGCAACAGGAGTCACCAATCACATGACACAGGCCACCCTTTGAGGCGAACAAAAGGTCAAGAGCACATTGGTGCTGCATGAGCATGTTCCTAGAGGCTATTATGAATGGGGACAATGCCTGGAAGCCTTGCGTCGTCTCTTGAGTGAGGTTCTCTTGCCGGACGTGTAAGGTATCTATTTTATGGGCATTGTTTACTGCACCCCACCATGGGAACAGGCCAGAGGCTGTGTTTCATCCCTCTCAAATGGCTGGGGTGCACATGGCTGATGGGTTGGTACTTTGCGTATGTGGTGTCAAGCGTGGATGCACGCAAAGAGGAGTTAGACCGATTACTGCATGGTGGAGGAAGCTGCCTAGCATAACGCCACTCGGTTACGCTGTCTTCACCCTTGATGGGCCTTGTCAGAGCCATAAACGCACAGAGGTGTTCAACCTGGGTCAGAGAGCGCGGACGAACTGGCACGGACATTGATGAGTCCTGGAGGAAAAGAGTGCATGCATAACATGACCCATTTTGTCCTGCGGCCTGCAATGATCTCAGAGTGTGCCACCAGACGTTACCGGTGATCCCATTACTGGTCTGAACCACCTCAATGTTGCTATCGTCGTTATCGCCTATGTATAGATTAAATGTAGATGTACCTATGGATGTCAACAGTTGCGTCAAAGGTTGCTTACGCTTTTCCGGGGTCTGAGTTTTGGGCGCGATGTCTATGTAAAATGTGCCACATGGGTCGGCGCCGGATATATACATACAGACAACAAAATAAAATAAATGTGGTTTGCCCTGCTTTCCCCATGTACCTCTTAGATACCTCCATTTTGGCTGACATGCTGTATGCTGACCCTGGATACATAAAATATAGGACTGTGCAGGTCTCCCTTGGAAAAAAAAAGATCTATGATCTCAATGGGACCAATCAGGTTAAATAAAGGTTTGAAATGAAAATGAAATGGTGAAATAAAGGTTTGAAATGAAATAAAATGAAAGGACTAAATAAAGGTTTGAAATGAAATAAAATGAAAGGACTAGTCCTAACACAACTATCATGGCAAGTATGCAGAGGAACCATTCTATGATTGTCCAGGCTCTCCAGTAGTATTCACATTGCTCACGGTTGCGTTGTCGTCTCTCCAGGCGAGCCCTCATCACGAGGGGGAAATGTTCCATGGAGTGTGTGAGTGTCTTCTCTCGGTCAATTTCGTGACACGGACAGTCAGACTCTGCATACTGATAACACAAACGAGGAACCAGAGAGCATATGAAACCGCTCAACTGGCACTCGCTCGTGACACCTTGTGTGTAGTGTGTTTTGGTGTATGTAGTGCAAGTGTGGTGCTGGTGGTGACTAGGACACGTCACTTGCTGTCATCTGTTGGTGACTAGGACACGTCACTTGCTGTCATCTGTTGGTGACTAGGACACGTCACTTGCTGTCATCTGTTGGTGACTTGGACATGTCACTTGTTGTCACCTGTTTCTGTTGGTGACTAGGACATGTCACTTGTTGTCGTCTCCTTCTACCGTTTCTCCTTTCCTGTGACTACGACCTTGCAGTGGCTGGCGTGGACCCACGTAGCTCTCTCGGCCACCTTGACCGCTGTCAGGGGGACTAGAAGCACCTGGTAGGGTCCTTGCCAACGATTGGATTTCCAGCTCTTTCTCCGGAAATCCTTGATCAGCACGAATCGCCCGGTTGAAGGCGGTGAAGCGGACCAGTGGCAGTCGCTAAAGTGGATGATAGGTTAACACAATATGACAACATAGCATCCTCACACAAAGTTGTGGAGGGAAGAGGACATCCTGTAGCTTTGAGTCCAATCTGTGGAGGAGCCCCAAAAAGGATTTCAAATGGGCTGAGTTGACTCCGTGTTCTTTTCCGCATCCTCATGTACATCAGCACAATGGGCAGAGCTTGTGTCCATGACAGACCTGTGTCTAGAACTGTTCTACCAGAATCTTGCATAATGCAGATTAGGCATGCTTCACAGTGCTTTTGAGCTGTTACTGTGAATCCCCTTGTGAACCACTCCTGATTGATAGACTCTAACATCCCTCTTTTTGACACATGATCCAACCCATGTGTCAACTTAGCGAAATGAATTTGGACCCACCCAGATGCTGGAGGTTGGGTCAAAAACAGCCCCAGCAGCCTTCCATTGAGCCTTCTCAACTGGCGTAGCTAGCTGCTGCATGGAAGTCAGTGATGACATTTTGTCAGTGAAGGAGGAGACAGGGATTTTAACAAATGAGTGTGCGTGAGGTGCAAGAGGAATCAGGGCAGCTGCCTTTGCGGCTGAGTCAGCAGACGCATTTCCTAGGGGAACTGGGTCTGTACTGCTTGCGTGTGCGGCACATTTACAGACTGCAACCTCAGATAAGAGCAGAATGGCGTCTAGTAAGCCTGCAACCAGTACATGGTTAAGTACTGGTTTGCCATCAGATTTCAGAAATTGTTTACACTTCCAAATAGCCCCAAAATCGTGTACTACCCCGAAAGCATATCGTGAGTCAGTGTAAATAGTCACGGTTTTGCCTTCTGCAAACGTGCAGGCTTCAGTTAGTGCGATGAGCTCTGCTGCCTGTGCTGAGAGGTGACATGGAAGCGGTCCAGAACGGAGTACAGCAGAATCTGAAACAACAGAAAAACAATCCCACCCGATTAGTGCCCCCTTGGTCGCGAGAGGCAAACCCATCAACATACAGAAATGAGGTCAGCGTTGGTCAGAGGAACGTCTTTTAAGTCCAAACAATAAAAACCTGTCTGTCTTTTAAGTCCGGTCTAGGTGTGCACACAATGGAAAGTACGTCAACCGTCTTCAGGCAATGTTCAAACTAAATGAAGTCTCTCCTTTTGAAACATCATGTGTTGAAATAAACACCTGCAGTTCAAAAATAAAAAGTTAATTGCCAAATATTTTTGTTGTGGAATCAATTAATTTCTTTCTTTAAAGGCAAACACATGAAAAAGCTAAGAGAAAACCCTATTGAATACAATATTATTTGGAGCAACTTAATTTATAAATGGTTGTCAACTTAAAAACATGTGTTCATGTTCAACATGTGGTAATTAAGTACATACAACTTAAGATTATATTTAAATCATACGGTTAAACAAGTTGGAACTTTTGGAGTAATCCCTTAAAAACTTGTGTTTATGCTACCAATTATTAAGTAAGTGGTAATTGAAAACACCTCTGATTGTGGAGGAAAAGCCTTCCCCCCTTTCTCAAATAACTTTGTTGCTTTAACAACATTTCAATAGAAGTTGTCTTAACTCAATAACCATCGATGCAACCTATTTGCCTTGATTTTCTTTGTTAAGCCAAGGCCTTTGTTGTTAGAGTGCACGTAGACTGGGCCTCCCATATCCTGGCTGAGCCGATATAAAAACCAATCAGCAAATAACTTTTCGATACATTATTGATTACTATTTTTGAGGTACTTTTAGGTTGGAAGTGAACATAAGTCAGAGGTAAATGGTGTACTTTTACTCCACTACATGTATGTAATACGTTTAGTTACTTCTCAGATGTGGATGAATGATGTGAAATATAATCAAGTGTTAAATCAGACTTTAGTTCCACCTGGAGTAAATCCACCAGCTACCCTGCAGTCTACAAAGTACTTCAGACTAGCTGCACCTCCACCAGCTACCCTGCAGTCTACAAAGTACTTCAAACTAGCTGCACCTTCACCAGCTTTGAGAACACTTTCATGATCAATCATTATAAAACATATCATATATATTATTCTGAAATGGACCAATCTGCACAACGACTACTTTTACTGTCTTTACTTTCACTATATTCTGATAATACTTTTCTACTTTTACTTGAGGAACATTTTGAATGCAGGACTGTTACTGTAACACTCTGGTACTTCTACTTTTACTCAAGTACAAGATCTGAGTACTTATTCCACTTCTGGTAGTGTATTAGTCTGAATTGTAGCTACAAAATCACACAGAGCTGCATAAAAATAGAATAATATGTTAACAAGTGGAAAATAATAATAATATGTACTAATGTGTACAATGATTTGTAGGTAATTTTGACTACTCAAGACACCTCACTTATACATCTTCAAAGTATTGGCTTTCAGAATATTAAACTTGTTTTGGCAAATTCAGATGATAAAATACAACTTTGAAGCTTGTAACGGCATAATTACAAGCAGAGAACGGACTAATGTAACGTCACAGCAAGCATAACAACAGCCGTGTGTTATGAACACATACGCAAGAATGACATCATCTGTCGCTTAGTGACTTTTTTAACATTTATGTGTAAGGTTTACCATTATATTCAAATGTGAACAAAAATTGACTGTCTTTGTGTACCGGAACACTGAAAAAAAATGCATTTGAGACATCTATGGCAGTAAATATTTTGCAGAGGCTGGAACTTGGGAAATAATCAGATAAGGATTCCGGACGAGCGTGCATGCACAGCTGCATTTACATCGTAAACCCTGGACAAATCTCCACTCGTCAGGAGGTTTGTCTCTGATCTTTTTGACAGGAAACACTGGAATCGTTACACGGAATAATGACCCCTTGTTTAAGCAGAGAGGTAAACACTGGCCGAATGCCATCACGTTTCAATGGGTATGGGACGGAACGTGAACATTAACCCTACGTCATATCTGTGAGCTGCCCAGAGTGAGTATGGCACATTTGAAAGCGCGGCAGGAAGCTCAGAGATATGAGAATTACTTCATCATCCTATGTTGCAGCAATGTTGTATTGAGCGCCGTATCATTTGATACACGTCACGTGACATAGAGTACATGACATATTCTGTGTGTGTAGGTGCCCAATCAGTGACTGACTCCCAATCTTTAACGATTGGACCCAAATCCCTCTATCTATCAGTGGGCTTCCTGGCTAGTGAAATGTGTGGACCGCCCCTGGGATTTGACACAGCTGGTTGTGTCTTGTGTGGGTGTGTGAGTCTAACAGAGATAGCGCTACCCAGCGAATTCCAATACATTTTTAAACATGAGCTCATCATTCACACATTCCAACAGAACAACTCTCATCATAGCATTTACACAGATCTTCCAACCACGTTAGCAATACAATGCAAATGAGAAGCCTCCACACAGCAGGTGGAAAAACACGTTGATCAGTCAAACGCAACAACTCCTGAGAATCAGGATATGTCAGCAGCCCATTGATACACATTCACCAGTTCTTTATCATCAAATGACATTTTGACATTTTGACTTTTTGAACCATCGTAGGAGATGGCTGTCGGACTTTAAGACCCTCATTTGTGGAAAGATGAGGTCCAAGCCGAGCCGGAGAATCAGATCTCTGCCCAGTAAATGTGTTGGGCAGACAGATGATAAAATAACTGTTTTTCACTGATGTGGGAATGGATGACTGTCATCACCATTATCTTTACTCTGAAGTGGTACAGAAACTTCTCCTCTGCAGTTACCCAGAAAACCCAATTGAGTGAATAAATCTACTACTAAATTTGCATTCAGGCAAATCTACCCTTTTTTACCACAGAATGTGTAGCCCCAAAAATGTGTGGGACATTTCTTAATGCAAACATTCACTGTCATATTTCAAATATGTACCCTCTTCCTTTTTAACCACAGACATGTTCTCTAATTCTTCTAATTTCTCAATAGCATGTATGATGCGTGTGTGTGTGTGTGTCACTTCCCTGGTTTGATGCTGCTGGCTGAATTTCCGTCTCGCTCGATTGGGCCCCTTCCTTGCTGTCCCCCTCTGCCTCCACTCCAGTGTTCTGTGAGCAGTCCCATAATCCAATGTTCAACACTTCCACACTTGGAAACATCTTTCTTCAAATGAACGTCTTGCTTCTCGTCCTCTGCCTCTGAAAACCTCCTCTGCCTCTCCCTCGGTATTGTGAGCGGCCAGCATTTTGTTTAGCTTGCGCTGTGTCTGTGAGTCCGTTGAGAAAGGCATTACTGAGGTTTGTCTCCCAAACACCTGCTTGGTCTCCAAGGGCATCGGGTTTGTTTATCCCGCTGTTGTCCCCATCTACTTGGCCCTGATGGGGGTGGACGAGCTTGGAGTTGACGCTGACTGCATGGCTGGGGCTTGCGGTGGAGGTGGTTGAGGTGTTCCAACCAGATTGCCAGGGTTATACGCCGGAGGACGGAAGGATACCCAGTCGAGGAGAGGTCATTCAGTCCTGCAATGGAAGGACACAGAGATGTCTGGGGTTTACATGTCTTTTGGAAATAATGTATTTATTTTCTTCACATTCATTTTCAACCTTAATATTTTATTTAATGCCCAAGGCCAACTGCCTTTGTTTTACTCCCCAGTATTATAAACACTTTCTGTGAGTGTCCAGTTTTCTATCAGTCTTTTACTTTAACTTTATTTATTTATCTTTACCCTTCATTCCATCTTCATGTTCTTGTAATTTATTCTTTTTAGGTTCTTGATTTTTAATTAACTCAAAAAACCTCCCTTAGGAAATCCGAACATTTCCGTCCATATATTTAATTTACTTAGACTTTCTTCACCATATTTTGCTCGCATGACATCCATAATCGGACCCTCAGGAGAATGTACAAATCCCCTATGCTTTGCTCCCATAACAACGTCTGTAAGTGTTACCAAAACACTCCGTGTTACAAAAACCCTTCGGTGCCAGATATTACAAATATCTCTGCTTTCGAGCAGTCCCTCTCATAAATGTCATGGAGTTTAATTACGTTTAACTTTAAACAATTTAGACTTTGTACATCTCACCCGTATTGAAAGCCCTTTGAGTTCGTTGGATCTCGTGAAGTCAATCGGTTCCACCCCTCGCGCTGGTCCCCTTGTCCCGTACGTTTTTTGTCGGGGTAGAGGAGGATCCAAAGATCCCGGAGCGGGCAGCCACCAGCGTCTGGAGTGGTTCACAATCTAACTTACAGAGATCCTGCCGACAACGCCATCTGTTATGAAAATCTCAGGACCCAAACACGGCTAGAGAGTACAAGTCAAGTAAAAAAGAAATAAATGGTGAATCGAGAAAAGCTGTCTTTTGGTTATTTATTTGAAGCTTCAAATACACGATACAATAAGGTAAATATGTCACAGGTCTGGCAGAGTCTGAAAAGTCTACCAGAGAGTGCAAAGAACAAATGAAAGAGCAGAGATTATATGGGGAACAGAGTGGGAAGATGATAAATCTGGATTCACACGGTTAGATTGTTTATGAGACACCTTCTGGCCTTGAGCTGGCCTTCAGAAGGAGATAGCATAACAGTTCTCGGAGCAGCGATGTATGTGTGTGTCTGTGTGAGTCTCCCAGTAGTCAAAGCAGTTATTTGGCCTTGAAGAAGAAGAAGAAGAATAAGAGGAAGAGGAGGAAGAGGAAGAATAATGGTGAAAGCACAACAAGAGGAAATAACATTCATTTGGTTTAAGCATATGAAGGATATTATAAGATAGCACATGAAATATTTCCACTACAATAGCCACTGGTGTAACTAAATTCATAAACTCAAGTACTACTTGGGTACAATTTTGAGATACTTGTACTTTATTTTAGTATTTCAATGTTTCTTTTGCTACTTTGTACTTCTAATCCACTACAGTTCAGAAATAATGGTCTACTTTTCCTCCCCTACATGTATTTAATCCCTTTAGTTACTTCACAGATGAATGATGTGAAATCTAATCAAGTGTTGAATTAGACTGCAGGGTAGCTGGTGAAGGTGCAGCTAGTCTGAAGTACTTTGTAGACTGCAGGGTAGCTGGTGAAGGTGCAGCTAGTCTGAAGTACTTTGTAGACTGCAAGGTAGCTGGTGGAGGTGCAGCTAGTCTGAAGTACTGTGTAGACTGCAGGGTAGCTGGTGGAGGTGCAGCTAGTCTGAAGTACTTTGTAGATTGCAGGGTAGCTGGTGGATTTACTCCAGGTGGAACTAAAGTCTGATTCAACACTTGATTAGATTTCACATGCAGCCAGAAGGTGCAGCTAGTCTGAAGTACTTTGTAGACTGCAGACTAGCTGCACCTTCACCAGCTACCCTGCAGTCTACAAAGTACTTCAGACTAGCTGCACCTTCACCAGCTACCCTGCAGTCTACAAAGTACTTCAGACTAGCTGCACCTTCACCAGCTTTGAGAACACTTTCATGATCAATCATTATAAAACACATCATATATATTATTCTGAAATGGACCAATCTGCACAACGACTACTTTTACTGTCGCTACTTTAATACTTTTACTTGAGGAACATTTTGAATGCAGTACTTTTACTGTAACAGAGTATTCCTACACTCTGGTGCTTCTAGTACAAGACCTGAGCACTTCTACTTTTACTGTCGCTACTTTAACTATATTTTGATGAAAATACTTTTGTACTTTTATTTGAGGAACATTTTGATTGCAGGATTGTTCCTACATTCTGGTACTTCTACTTTAAGGAGTTTTAGTTTTTAGTACAAGACCTAGCTACTTTTACTTTTACTCAAGTACAAGATATATACCTATACCACCTCTGTTTATAGCCTATGAAAAAAACTAATAGAAAACGAAGGCTAAAGCAGATAGTGATGCTAGTTTGCTAGCTAGCTAGCTCAACGATAATATTGCGACAGAAAAACGTTTCAGTGCACATCACGCTCTGCCGCTCCGACAGGGAGCTCTGCTCTGAACACCTGAAGGGCCCGTTCACAGACTTCTGGCGTCTTTTTTGTCAACAAGCCGAGGCGCAGCGGCAGTTGCACTCCCACTTGCAGCCATGCTTCTCGTTTTCTCACATGCTCTGGCAGCTAGCGCGTGGCCGCGTGCACGAGAGAGGGGAGGGACTTAGAACGTGCTTGAGAGGAGCGGGACTGCAGGCACGGCTGCAGTGCAGGGAGTGGAAGCAGAGCGCTGAACACACACGGCTCTTATTGAAACGGCGCTTTTTCACGGGGGTACTTTTCCCCGTCATTCTTAAAGTACCGACACAAATGAAACGGAGGAATCGTACCGTTTTTAACGGCAGGGTATCGCGGTACCTTTCAAGTATCGGTACACCGTGCAACACTAGTTGTAATATCAATGCGCTCACAACTGAAAACTCAAAATGTCTCTGCTCTAATGTTCATACAAATGGTTGGACCTCCTCTTACCTCTTGGGACCCCTCAAAATACGTGAGGAAGTGGGTAGCTAAAATCTGCCACTTCCTAACAGAGCCCCTCCCCCAACACACACGAACGCGCACATGACCAATGAGGCACGAGATAAGGTTGTGCCCCGATGGGAGGCTGACAGGCAGGTAGGCCATCGTTAGTATTACGGCTTCTACAGATGACATTTTTTTATGGATTTTTTGACAAAAAATCCATAAAAATGGATACATCCCGATAGCAATTATCGGGATGTTAAGAACATTCCATGGAATAAAACAAAAAGTGTATCTCGAGCTGGTTTCTGAAACTTACCTACCCCACCTTTAATAATTTCAAATGTAAATTCATTCCAGTTCAATAATACTTATAAAAAGACGGTCTATTTGACATACTTTCTATGTTGACTTTCTCGATTGGTGGCATGAAATAGTGCATCTGATACAGGAGCAGTTGCTTAAGGATTGGGCATCATATATTGCCCCCCCCCAAAAAAAAACACAGCCCCCCCACATATAAAATCCCAATTTAACCCCTGGGTAAAAGTACACAAGTATGGCATCTAAATATACGTATCTAAATATGTGCAGATAGGTCCATTTCAGAATAATATATATGATATGTTTTATAATGATTGATCAAAGTGTTCTCAAAGCTGGTAAAGGTGCAGCTAGTCTGAAGTACTTTGTAGACTGCAGGGTAGCTGGTGAAGGTGCAGCTAGTCTGAAGTACTTTGTAGACTGCAGGGTAGCTGGTGGAGGTGCAGCTAGTCTGAAGTACTTTGTAGACTGCAGGGTAGCTGGTGAAGGAGCAGCTAGTCTGAAGTACTTTGTAGACTGCAGGGTAGCTTGTGGATTTACTAAAGGTGGAACTAAAGTCTGATTCAACACTTGATTATATTTCCCATCATTCATCCACATCTGTAAAGTAACAGACCCGGCGCTGTGGGAGGGCCACCCTCATGTCCTCCCCCAATAAACACGTTTTTTATTATTTATAAAAAGTAAAACAAAAAATGTTTTTATTTTTAAATTATAAATAAACTGTGAATTTTAATGCTACGATGTATGTGATGTCAGATAGTAATATAAGAGTAATACATGAAAAAAGTTATGAAATACGACAGTAAAATAAGAATACAGTTAGAAAGGGGAGTGATTTGTAAAATATCCATAAAGAAAAATAAATCTGTTTACAGTTCTGTTTCATATGGGTGTTGAGAGAGGTGTCCATAGATCTCTTCATGTTGCTCTCTAACTAGGGCTGCTCGATTATGGCAAAAATCATAATCTCGATTATTTGGGTCAATAAGTGATATCACAATTATTAAAAATTATTATCCATTTACTTTGAAAACATCAATTTATTGGAGAAAAAATGTTTGAACAGTATGTTTTTAACAGTTGATTACCCTGAACTCTCAGTATAACTCAACCGAAAAATCAAAAATTAATAATAAAAAAAAATCGTTATATTTCAATTACGTTGTTTTCGTAATCGTTGCAAGCCATAATCGTAATTGCGATTAAAAATACGGTTAATTGAGCAGCCCCAAGTAGAAAATTCCACTGTAGCACCCGGTACATTAATGGGAAACCCTACATGTTTGAGCACCCTCTATGAAGCGTCAAGCAACCCCACAGCACCCCCAACAAATCTCTGGCGCCACCACTGGCCACGGCACACGACGGTTTTGTGTGCCCTCCCATGAAAATCATATGCCCTCTCTGTAGATTTGTTCTGGCGCTGGGTCTGATTATTAACTAAAGGTATTAAATACATGTAATGGAGTAAAAGTACACCATTTACTTGGACATTCTCAAGTAAAGTATAAGTATCTCAACATTGTATTTAAGTACAGTACTTGAGTAAATGTACTTAGTTACTTTACACCACTGGTTTTACAACTATTATATCTCTATATTTGACTTCCGGTACTCCCCAGCAGTAATAATGGAGTATTTGTAGTGATTATGGGACACAGCAGGTGTGTGGTTTAGTGTAGGACAACATCTTAAACTGTTGATAACAAGACCTCATTTGTGTTGGAGAAACCACAGCACAAGTTCCCTGGTGTCCTGCAGTGTCAACACGTCCTCTCTGGTTCTATTATAGGAATTTGAGTGAAATATAAACACGTCTGCCTCATGCGAATAATATAATGTCCTTAAGAGATATATTTTTTACAGCAAATGTAATGTGGTCTGAGGCAAAAAAAAAGCGTAGTGGTTTTCACAGTGGTGAGCTGTGACTTTTATACCTTGGCCCTCTGAAAATAAAGCCCACCCATTTAGAGGGAAGATATGATTGGTCAATTGTACTGTCATGTGACATTACTCTCTCATTGAGTTACTATAGCGGGCCCTCTGTGAATGTAGAGAGGGACCAACAAGCTCTCCCGTCTTCACAGTAACTCGCAGAGACGGCATTTAACCCTTCACATTCCAACAGAAACTGAACAGGCAGATTCGAAGGATTTATTTCTGTGGAAATGTTATTTCAAATACAATTAAATCAAGTGATTTTGGTAAAACTAATGAAAAATATATTTTTTTAATGTTTTCAAATATTATTTTTTAGAATATCTTAGGCCCTCAGAGAGGGTTTTCAGTTTTTTTCAACGATTTACTAGTTCATATTAGTCAATATTTTAATTAAGGTAGAGTTCAGGAGGGAATATTTGGTTTTATAACTTTTTATCATTGTGAGAATAACCCTGATATACAATCACACCTTTCATATGTGTTGTTATTCTCTCCACCAGTTGAACATTTCACATTTTGTTGTCTGTTTTCATTTGTATGTATAGTTTTCAAGCCTTTATTGTTATAATGGCAATGATATCCAATTATTGTTGGCAAAATGTATTTTGTAATGCGTGTCTGATTTAATAATTCTTCTGGTAATTCCTTAAGATGCCAAGACTTAAATCGTGCCGTCGATCTCAGGCTGCTAAGAAGAAATGGGCCATACAAAAGGCCCAACCAGCTGCCAGTTCAACATGTATGTAAACAGAAACGTGTTCCATCTGATTTGTTTGCACAATTCCTGTTCACTGTAATTTTACATTGATGTATTTTTACGATATTTATTTCAAATTTAGTTTTTTGATTTGCATTTTAAGAAATTATTGAATTACAAGGCATACATACTGTGACCAAATAAACACAGATAGCTACCTAAATAAATGAAACATTCACACTCAGGCTTACATTCATTGACAGATCTTTCCACCTGGTCATTATCAATGTTTTGTGTTCTATAATTGACCCATTCTTCCAATCTTTCATCAACAGAATGAACTTGTATTCTGATTTTCATGGTTATTTTCTCCATTCCATAAATGTTCTTTCTTCCGATAATGAAGGTTACGGTACAGGTTACCGTCATGAAGCGCGGACATGGCCGACATCCTCCTTGACTGATCATCCCCACCAGTTGGTCATTCCTGACAGATATCCAGGGGAAAAAGTAAAACTGTACTCTACTCAACTTCCTGTGTTTCACTTAATTTAAATTACCAAAGTATTGGCATCAAAACGTACTCAAAGTACCAGAAGTAATCTGTGATGCCTCATTTCAGAATCATATATGTTAAATAACTGGATTTTGATTATTGAAGTATTAATATTTTCATCACAGCTGGTAAAGGTGTCAATAATTTGAATAACTTGATATACTGCTGCTGGATGTCTTAACCAATAATTATATGTACATGTTATTTTTATTAGTTGATTTATATTTTGTATTAGCAACTAATCTGAATCTTTAAAATCTGTCAGACAAATGTAGTGAATCATAAAATGAATGTAATCAGCTAGTATAGGTATAATTCATTTGCGATTAATTGCATGATAACTATGGACATAATTCATATATCAAATACATCTGAAATATGAAGGCCCTATAAATAAAACATTGTTTGTGGAAACGTTGTGTTTGCATCAACAAAATGGTATGTTTTTCAGTTTGTGCTGCTGGTTGGAGACTCTCATCTCAGATCCGTCGTGGATGGATTTGTGGAGATGCCTCGGGGGGGACTTTCCTTCGGACTCATGGCGACACCAGGGGGGGGCGCACAGGTTCTGAAGAGCGAGTTTGAGGGAGCTGTTCTGCCTTCGACCCCCGATGCAGTCTGTGTTCTGGCCCCCGGCATTAACTTGGGAAAGAGCCAGACCCCCGGAGCGGCTGGTGCGGATTTTGGCTCTCTCCTGACCAAAGTCCTGCTCAGCTGCCCCAACGTAAGCATGTTCATGTTTTCAATGTGAATGACATTTAATATTGAGTGTTACAATATGAATTGTCCTTTTGTAAAGGTGCTTGTCGTGGACTTCCCTCCACGTCTGGACATTGCAGCAGATGACCAGAATGCCTTGCGGCAGGAGTTTCGCCTTGTAGCTGCCAGGATGGGTATGTATTATGATTTATTTTCAGTACATAAAGGGTTATTTATTTTTATGAAACAGATCAATTGTGTTCTTTCCACAACAGTCATATGTGTTGAGGACACGGTGTGTGTGACTGATGGATGCTGAAGAACGTCTGTTCCAACATGTACAAAGTTCATTGACTTTTCAGGTTATGAAATTGAACAGTGAAAAGGCGTGTGTTGTACCTGAAATGCAAAGACAAAGTACAGCATCTATAACATATATACTGGCGTTATAGATGTTCGCCTAGGGCGCCAGATCTGTGGAGGCGCTGCGCTGACAGCTCTGGGAGGGAAAAAAACATATTTGACCGTTGGGGCTCATCCTAATTTTCGGCCGTGATGTAACAACATTCATAATTAAGTAAATGTAACGCCCTTTTCATCCCGGTTACACATTTCATTCGCCCTGTACGATGGGCGCTGTTAGTGATGAAAATGGGGGATGTTGGCTTATCTGGCGCCCGCAGCTCACAGCCAAAGTGCGAGTGAGCGAGGGAGAAAGGGAGGGGGCACCGGTACCGCCCGGTGTTGTTATTAGGATCTGGTGCTAGCTGCTCTAACGGATATAAGAAGAAGATGTTTCTACAATAATGTGGAGGGAGAGTCCTCTGCAGTCAGACTGAGAGGCTGATACTACAGCTCAGTTAGGTGAAGGACTCTGAGGGTTTAGAGAGTTCACTTTAGTCTAAGTTCAAACAGTTTGGTCACAATTTATGTAAACACATATTTCCAAGGCACTCCTTTATGGGCCTATTATTGGGATAAACAGGTTTGAAATCATTCCAATGTATACTATAGGACAGTAACAAAAAACATCCTTTAAAACTGGAGAGATAAACAAAAAATGCATAAATAAATGTTAAGGTAAAATAAGATATGAATGAACAACACAAATAAAATAAGTTACATTCATTTGTTATTGGCTATGGTAGGTTATTGGTTATGTTCACATACTTATTTGATTACATCCACTTCGCTGTTGACTTGTGGATGCAAGCAGCTAATGGCATACTCAACCAGAGAGGAAAAAGTAGGCCTACATCTTCAGCTACCATGTCTGACAGAGAGGAGGACAGAGAGGAGGACAGTCAGGAGAACACCAATGTTTTGAGATGTGCAAGTAAATACAAATCAAATAGAAATAGTGGAATAAGTGTCCATATCAGAGGTCGCGTTAACCGAATATATTCCGTCTATGACGGAATTCTTTTGACAATGACGGAAAAATCTGAAAGCAGTCCGTCATTTTGACGGATTAGAACAAACTCAGAACAGCGCCAAAGTTTCCCCGCAGCAGGGCTCCGGTGTTACACCCTTATGTCTTTTCCAGACCTAACTACGCCGTACAAATCATTGAAATGTCTGGGAGTTTATGCTTTATGCTGTGGCGCGCTCCCGCGAGGTGCAGTGGGCATGCACAACACGGCACAACACGACATAACACCGGCGTTAATCCCCCCCCGTTGACAGTTCACGAGCTCGTGAACTGTCTACGGGAAGGCAGGGGGAGCCTCGCTGCGGGGTAACTGTGGACCTCTGTCGCCTGTCAGCGCAACTTACATGATACCGTTTAAAAAAATTACGGGCGGTGTCAACGGCCGGCTGGCGATCGGCCCGCTGGCGATCGGCCGTTCTGTGATTCTCCAGAACACACAGATGGCCAGTCCGCCGCTGATTCCACCGGGTCGCCGCGGCGCAGACGGACCCAGTGGAATACAGGGTCTACCGCGTTTAGGAACCGTTAAACAGAACCAAAATTGTGTATTTTCTATGGGTACCCGGTACCCGGCATTTTCTTATTGGTTCTCATCTGGAACCGAGTTTCGGTTCCCAACCCTAACAGATTAAGTGTTTATTGATAGTTTATTGAAAAGGTTCAGGTGTTTAGCAGTCTTATGTGGGATGAAGCTGTCCCTGAGTCTGGTGGTTTTAGTCCGGATGCTGCGGTACCGCCTGCCAGACGGCAGCAGACTGAACAGTTTGTGGCTGGGATGATGGTGGTCTTTTATAATCCTGAGGGCTTTCTTCCTGAGCCGCTGGGAGTGAAGGTCCTCCATGGAGGGCAGCTCCGTCCTGGTGATGTGCTGTGCAGTTTTCACCACCCTCTGTAGAGTCTTATGTTTAAAGGAATGGTATGCTCATGACACTCATTTTTAAATAATTATCATCCGATAAAACAGACCAGTCTCTGCCAGTCTAATCCGATGACATCATCAGTGATTTTAAACTGATTATATACCGAAATAACATCAACACTGTGGGCGCCGCCATTTTCCGGACGTGACGTAAACCATGCGTTTGGTTTTCGAAGACACGTTGATCTCCATGTTATTTACTGTAGTTTCTCTCTTCAAATATGCCTCACTGTATCGCGAGATATTGCCACAATTCTGATAGGAACAATCCACGGAATGCTCGGTTCCATCTGTTGCCAAAAGGTACGCGTAAGAAGTACATTCGGAGGCAGTGGCTAGCGAAATGTGGCCGGCCCGAACCGAGAGATTCACAGGCTCATGTATGCAGCGAACATTTCAAATTTCCGGACGACTACTCTGAGAGTATGATGAAACATAACATGGGATTTATGGAACAACCATTACTTAATGGAGATGCAGTGCCATTGGTCTTTCTGGTGTCATCACCGACCAGGACACCAGTTCGGCCAGTTGAGAAATCGCCCTCTGCAAGTGTGAAGCGACGGAGGAGCAGAAGTAGTGCTCGGAGTAAGAATAAGGTATGTTCTAGCGCATTTCCATTGCAGCGGCTAGCCCCGTTTTAACGTCCTTTAGCGTCCAGGCCAGGACAGTTGTTGGTGGCCTTTCCATTTAGCGTAGTACCGGCTTGTGTGTATTTCCCCCAGTTTTTTCCGGCCCCATAAAATCGTGATTCTATGGCCAGGGACAACGAAGCTGAGTATGCTAAACTAGAGAGGGAATCGCTAGCAAGGGTGATACTACATGCATACATATAGTATATTATATCATCTTCCTATTACACACATGCATTTCCAAACATTTGGACTACCTATGTTGCAAATGTATTATCTTTTCAATTTACACACGGCATCTATTGCACGTCTGTCCGTCCTGGGAGAGGGATCCCTCCTCTGTTGCTCTCCCTGAGGTTTCTCCCATGTTCCCTTAAACTGTGGGTTTTCTCTGGAAGTGTTTCGTTGTACGATGGGAGGGTCTAAGGACAGAGGGTCTGAGGACAGAGGGTCTAAGGACAGAGGGTCTGAGGACAGAGGGTCTAAGGACAGAGGGTCTGAGGACAGAGGGTCTGAGGACAGAGGGTCTAAGGACAGAGGGTGTCGTATTGTCATACTGATATGTATGGCTGAATTCCCCCATCCAATCTCTTCACATTGGTCAAAACTTCTTCCTCTGCTGACGAGTCCGAATGAAATACTCCGCCATGTTTCCGTGTGTTGACAAAGTGAACGCATGGATGACGTCACGACCATCACGTGACTACTGAAAATGGCAAAAATGGCGGCGGCCAGACGGAATATACAGGTTTTGATAAAAAAGAGCTATAAAATCATTATTTACCGGGGAATATCGCAGGTTTCTTCAGGGTATGATTTAAACATAATGTTTCACTAAATACTGAAGTTTGGATTCATTATCTAATGAGTGGACCATTCCTTTAAAGTAGTCATTGTGCAGATTGGTCCATTTCAGAATAATGAAAGGAAAGTAACAACAACAACAACAACAACAACAACAACAACAACAACAACAACAACAACAACAACAAGGGGTTTTATACGAAATGTTGTTTAATTAAAAAGTAAGAAAATGTTCTGACGTTTCTATGTACATTTTTTGAAGGTCTGCAATACTTTTCCATTCATAATCACTTTCCTTCAAACTGCCATGACCTGTGGGCCAAAGACGGGGTGAGTTATCTGTGGAGGGGAAATGTGGATTCACATTTCTGCAGGTGATGGCCGAGGTTTGTGAGTAGAACGTCTGCTGAAGTGTTTTTGTCATGGCCTATGTTTGCAGATTCATTTGAGTGACGATGCAGGGATGCCCCTCCTGCTGCAGCTGATCTGGACTGCCACCTCTCTGCACCTGGGGTCACCACCGCCCCCCCGGGGACCTGCTCCCTGGCCCGATGTGAGGGCAGAGCCTGAAGGACAGAGCTGGAAGGTAATGGCCTTCACACTTTAGGGGTTAAGATATTTATGGGAACAGCTTTTCTTAAGGAATTTACATTTGAATGATCAGGGAGCGTTGTTGTTTTTCTTATTTTTATTAATTCAGGAATTATGCTGAACAGAGCACATGAACATGTGTAGATACAAACCATTACAGTAGCGTGCGCAAATCATTAGTAATACAGTTTTACTCCAACTAATAATTATATATTATTATAGTACATGTAATATGCACATAAACATACACCCACAATTATATACTTAATGAGAAAATAAAAATAACTATATAAATAATACTAATTATATTAAATATAAGGACACACATCACTGAGGCAGGGGCTAGTGGGCTTCATGAGTGTTGTCCCTATACTGGACCAACGGTACCGTCCCTATCCCCAAAACGACACATCCAGAATGTCACTTCATGGATATTGGCAGCGCAGGAACCCGTTTGTCTTATCTTACAGCTGAGGCACCCTGAGGGAGAGGGTCACCCTAAGGGGCCTCAACAGTCCGTGGAGACTAACAGAAGGAGGAGGGCTCAGCCGCAGGTTTGTTATGCTTCCGTAATACTTCAATGTTTACATATAGATTTGTTTATTGATGTTGATACGTGCAGTGTTTGCCTGTTTACTAAGTTGATTTCCACAGGTTATGAAAGAGTGTTTCATCCCCCTGAAACGTGTGAGGATCAGCACTGAAGTTCAGTCAGACAACTCACGTGTTCCTTTAACATGTTTATTAGAAGCAGCATATAGTTGAGTTTGGCGACTAGGCTCGGGCATCATCACTCCATAGATATACATAGCACGATGAGTGATGATCAAATAACTAACCCCCGAGCCTACAGGTGGAAGCTGGGGTGGTGGTGGGGCAGGCAAGCAGCAGCAACATGAAACACAGCAGCACGAACATGAACGCAGCGATAGCAAATGAATGCAGCAATAGCAAATGAACGCAGCAAGCAGCAGCGACGTAGCTGCATCAATAGCAGCAGCAAGCAATGCATGGAGAGAGATCTGGCAGGTTAAATAGAGCGGCATATTAAGGAGACTCTGTTTGGTTGGTTGTAGAGCGGCAAGGGGGCGTTATGTATGAATGCAGCATAAGTGCTCGAGTCGACTGCCTGAACTAGCTCGCAGGCTTCGCCCCATATCTGGCGAAAGTACTAAAAAGTGGTTCCATCACATCCTCCTGAGGACCCAACAGCAACGGTTCCTAAACCCAGACAGGTACTGAGCTCTGTCCCTTGATCTGTCAGCAGAGACAGTATTATAATAGGGGTGCACATCACACCAGGAGACAGCGTTTGGTTCTCACCCCACACGAAGCGTGGTCCTCCTCAGTGTCTCCTTCACTGTCCTCTATTTACACTTCTTGCATGCTAGATGATGATGAAGATAATGAAGATGCACCTCCCTGTCTCTTTTTAAGCCTCCGATTTGCTTTCTCCAAAACTTGTTGCCAAAACTGTGAAGTCCTTGCATTTCCTGAGGCCAAGTGGAAGGATCAAATACTACGAAATGATCACATGACTTGAAGTCACATCTGATTTCCGATGTGGGAAGTTACTAAGTACACTTATTCAAGTACTTTACTTGACTTTGATCTAATTTGTAAAACTAGCTGCACCTTCACCAGCTTTGAGAACACTTTCATGATCAATCATTATAAAACATATCGTATATATTATTCTGAAATGGACCAATCAAACAACGACTACTTTTACTGTCGCTACTTTCACTATATTTGGATGAGAATACTTTTCTACTTTTACTTGAGGAACATTTTGAATGCAGGACTTTTACTGTAACAGAGTACACTCTAATACTTTTACTTTTATTTTATCCAGCAGTTAGAGAAACTGCTATAACTATAAATGAATGTCATGATCTTGTTTTTTGTATCCTATTCACACTTGCTACGAGGAATGCGATGTTAATGTTTCTGACCGTCCACCTTCTCCTAACCCCACCAGTCTCCGGGTTGAGCCCTCGTTGGACAGGTTGGCAGTTCTGAAAGTGATGTCTTTCACCCGCAGAGGGGTTCTGTCTTCAATGAAGACACATTACCGCCAAGGGATTTGACGTTATATTGAAGGCTGCTCAAATTTAGAACCCTTTTGAGGAACCTGTAAATGTAAGAAGAAAGAAAATGTGCAATGCCATTGTTCTGAGACATGTTCTGTTACAACCTGCTTCCTGTGTGCATTGTATCAATATTGCTTAATTTGTGTGCAATTCTCTGAAATGAATGTCTTTGACCTCATGGTAATAAAACGTCATTTTATTCCTACTGTGCGTTCTCATCCCATAATGAGAAATGGAATTGATTAACATTACACTGCTATACTCACTGAGGGCTTCCAGAAGGTGTTGATCACAGTAGTGATGGAGGTCAGGAACAAACAGTTTATGTTATCTCAATGGACGCTTCCACAGTGGTTGCATCAGAAATCTCATTTGAGAACTTTTGAAATTGGAACAATATGAGAGTACATTATGCCATGTCATTTTTTATTGTCCATCAAATCAAGTTTTATTTATATAGCACATTTTTAAAACTATTTTTGGTCGAGCCAAAGTGCTGTACATAAAATAAAAATAGCCTACAGTAGAGACACTTTACAGCAAATACAACAACACAGTTTGTGCAGAATATCAGTTTGAGAAAAACGATCTGTCCTTAGACCCTCTGTCCAGGCTTAGACCCTCACATCGTACAAGGAAACACTTCCAGAGAAAACCCACAGTTTAAAGGGGAACATGGGAGAAACCTCAGGGAGAGCAACAGAGGAGGGATCCCTCTCCCAGGACGGACAGACCAACACACTCACTCCATAATCGTCCAGGAGTGACGTTTGGTCAGTGTCCGTGGCGTGCAGTTGTGACGTTCCTAGGCTCCTTCAGCGTCATAAAGGGACGCAAATTATAGCTTTCAACTGATTGCAATGTATTCCCATCTGTGGCGGGATTTGACGCTCATGGAAGCACGGCATTCGTTTGTGTCGGCTGCCCTTAAAGGCAATGTGAGCGTCCATTCTCATTGGATAACGGAGAATTGTACACCCGGAAGTAAGTACTCCTCTTACTGTCGATTGATTTTACAGTGATATCTGCACTACTCATCGACTAAAAAACACCAGATTATCCTTGTTAATTACACAAACTTGATTGGTTTAAATTGTGTGCAATGCTTTTGTATTTTTCCCCTTCGATTCGGAGGAACAAATATTTTTTCGGAGAAAAGGATGGCAGAATCCCCAGCTATCGTTTGGACTACACCATGTGCTCTGTTTGACAAACCCTGTGATAGTCCTCAAGCTCTGTGATTGTAGAGTGTGCTCCGAGGGTTACCGAGCCTCGAACAGCACTTGAAATGGGATGGAACCACGGTAGACTGTCCAAAACTGGATTTGAACGGGTCCACCGTGTCCCCCCTCCCCACCCAGTCCCCAGAACTACACATGCTGGCTATTGTGTTTCGCAACATGTTCTATATCTATGGCACGTCTCTACTGGGAGTTGTAGTTTTAAAAGACGTTTTCGTATTTCCCATCATAAGAAGTTGCCAGTATTAAACTGTGTACATCCCTGGAGGTTTAGGGGATAGGAAACACTCACATTTAAAACATATAATTAATAAATGGGTGAAAATTGCTTGTGCCCATAATGGGCAGTAATAATATATATACCCACACGCCAGCTAAGGTCAGAAGAGCTTTATTTAACAGCTGGTCTTATGTGTGTGACCCCTGTGATAACATTACATTACATTAATTGATAAGCCTGAAACATGCACTTGTCAAGGTTCAGAGGCACATTTTGCAAATATGGCAGTAGCCATCGATCAGCATAAGATAAGATATACTTTATTGATCCCAAGTTGGAACATTTGCGTTACATCAGCATGTGTAACAGTTACATATGCAGTGGTGTTTATTTGTAAATCATTTTGTATAATCACACACATTCTGTGTTTTATATTCAACAATTCTGTGTTCTTTATTTATTGATTGTTCAATACCTGACAAGGCCGGAGATGAAATATACATCTTGTAAGAGTATAATACATATGTAAAATATCAGTTAAAATAAGTGCTTCAACATAGTTAACATTGCTGGACGTATGCACACATATTGATAGATGTCTTGTAATGCACTATTCAGGAACCTGCGACCCAAGTTTTTCATTCAGTGCAGAACTACACCACAGTTGTGTAGGCCTATATGATATGTCAATAAACCTTAGAACATCAAAATAGTCATTATATACAGTCTTTAATTAACTATTAGTAGAGAATAACGAGTAATGAATATACTTTATAGGGATCCTATTAATATCTAATAATAAAAATAATGAAATTCAATAACATGCTTCAACCACCAGGTGTCCCTTTATATCAGCTGTGCACCTTTATGGTGTAAATACAGCCTATCTACCAATTGGATCAAATATAAAAGTGAGCCGAATTAGTGTTGATACTGCAAGGAGACGTATTGTGTGATAAGAAATGTAAGATGTTGTTTAATGGTTGATATATTTATGATCCACGTCACGTTTTCAGTTCCTCATGTTTGTCTAGAAGTCTTCTCATCAGGGCTCTATAAATACAGAACTACGGCAGATATGTAATATTTAATGCAGCCGAACCGTGTATTACAATGCCGTTATGTGATGACTTTCAAAGAGCAAGCACACTCGGAATAAAGTTGTCACGGTCGAGTGAAGGAAGCAGGACCCAAATGCAGATAACTCTTGAGAAACCCTTTATTTCAAGGATACAAAAAACACGGAACACTCACCGGTGAATTCCGTCACCAACAAACAATGACCCCACACTGAACACCAAAAGAGACGAGAAGGGGTAATCATGACAACGAGAAACAGCCGGGCAGGGGAGGAGAAACACAAGGACAACAGGTGAACACAATCGGGTAATCAGGGAGGGAAACAGACAGAAAGCAGACAGGCAGGAAACGGGGGTGAACACTTTACACAATAAGACAGGAAACCCAAAGACAAGAAAAACACCAACACAGACAAAACTACAAACGTGACATAACATGTGAATTGTGACAGAACCCCCCCCCTCAAGGGACGGATTCCAGACGTCCCTAAAACAAAACACCAAAGTCCAAAACCCCAAGCAGGGTGGGCGGAGGGGGTCCGGAGGACGGGTCTTGGGCTGACAGCCCAGGAACACAGCGGAGGACCAGGAAGGGGTCTCGGGCGGACGGCCCGGGGGGCAAGGTACTGTCCAAAAAGGGGGATTCGGGCGGACTGCCCGGGGACAAGGCAGAGAACCAGGAAGGGGTCTCGGGCGGACAGCCCGGGGTAAAAACAGAGTCCAAGGTGGGGACCATGGAGGACCGAAGGCAGCGGCAGGAAGAGTCAGGGGGCCGGGCCCGAGGGCGAAGACCGCAGCTCTCAGGGGGCCGGGCTCGAGAGCGAAGACCGCGGCTCTCAGGGGGCCGGGCTCGAGCCGGTGTCGACCGGACAAGATCAGGAGGCCGGGCAGGAAAGCACTGATGGGCCAGCTCCAGAGATCGGGCAGGACCCGGTGTCGGCCGGACAGAAACCGGAGCCGGTCGGACAGGCCTCGGCAGGATCCCCCACGGAAAAGGACCAGGAGTTGGTAGGAACCCCGGCGGGACCGGTGATGGACATGGGGCTGGGAGGGGCTGGGAGGGCCCCAGGTAGAACCTCCAACGGCACGGGATATAGGATTGGCAGGACACCCGGCAGAAGAGTATTCTGCGGGACCTCCAACGGGAAAGGAGAAAGGGTTGGCAGGACCCCCGGCAGGGGAGTAGACGGCGGGACCTCCAACGGCACCGGACACAGGGTTGGCAGGACGCCCGGCAGGGGAGTAGACGGCGGGACCTCCAACGGCACAGGACATAGGGTTGGAAGGACCCCCGGCAGGGGAGTAGACGGCGGGACCTCCAACGGCACAGGACACAGGGTTGGCAGGACACCCGGCAGGGGAGTAGACGGCAGGACCTCCAACGGCACAGGACACCGGGTTGGCAGGACCCCCGGCAGGGGAGTAGACGGCGGGACCTCCAGCGGCACCGGACACAGGGTTGGCAGGACCCCCGGCAGCGGAGTAGACGGCGGGACCTCCAACGGCACAGGACACAGGGTTGGAAGGACCCCCGGCAGGGGAGTAGACGGCGGGACCTCCAACGGCACAGGATACAGGGTTGGCAGGACCCCCGGCAGGGGAGTAGACGGCGGGACCTCCAACGGCACAGGACACAGGGTTGGCAGGACCCCCGATAGAAGAGTATTCTGCGGGACCTCCAACGGGACAGGAGAAAGGGTTGGCAGGACCCCCGGCAGGGGAGTAGACGGCGGGACCTCCAGCGGCACCGGACACAGGGTTGGCAGGACCCCCGGCAGCGGAGTAGACGGCGGGACCTCCAACGGCACAGGACACAGGGTTGGAAGGACCCCCGGCAGGGAGTAGACGGCGGGAACTCCAACGGCACAGGATACAGGGTTGGCAGGACCCCCGGCAGGGGAGTAGACGGCGGGACCTCCAACGGCACAGGACACAGGGTTGGCAGGACCCCCGATAGAAGAGTATTCTGCGGGACCTCCAACGGGACAGGAGAAAGGGTTGGCAGGACCCCCGGCAGGGGAGTAGACGGCGGGACCTCCAGCGGCACCGGACACAGGGTTGGCAGGACCCCCGGCAGCGGAGTAGACGGCGGGACCTCCAACGGCACAGGACACAGGGTTGGAAGGACCCCCGGCAGGGGAGTAGACGGCGGGAACTCCAACGGCACAGGACACAGGGTTGGCAGGACCCCCGGCAGGGGAGTAGACGGCTGGACCTCCAACGGCACAGGACACAGGGTAGGCAGGACCCCCGGCAGAAGAGTATTCTGCGGGACCTCCAACGGGACAGGAGAAAGGGTTGGCAGGACCCCCGGCAGTGGAGTAGACGGCGGGACCTCCAACGACACAGGACACAGGGTTGGCAGGACCCTCGGAAGGGGAGTAGACGGCGGGACCTCCAACGGCACAGGACACAGGGTTGGGAGGACCCCCGGCAAAAGAGTATTCTGCGGGACCTCCAACGGGACAGGAGAAAGGGTTGGCAAGAACCCCGGCAGGGGAGTAGACGGCGGGACCTCCAACGACACAGGACACAGGGTTGGCAGGACCCCCAGCGGAACCTCCAACAACACTTGCGTAGGGGCTTGAATTGGGACTGGAGAGGGAACTCGAGCAGAGACTTGAGAGGGGACTCGAGAGGAGACTGGAGAGGGGACTAGAGAAGGGAACACGAGAGGGGACTTGAGAGGGGAACTAGAGAGGGGACTCGAGGAGGGACCAGAGGAGGGACCAGAGGAGGGAACTCGAGAGGGAACTCGAGATGGAAACAGAGAGGGAACTCGAGAAGGGACTACAGAGGGGACTAGAGGAGAGACTAGATGAGTAACTAGAGAAGGGAACTCGAGAGGGGACTCGAGGAGGGACTAGAGGAGGGCCTAACGGGGGGACTAAAGGAGGGAACTCTAGAGGGAACTGGAGATGGAAACAGAGAGGGGACTCGAGAAGGGACTACAGAGGGGACTAGAGGAGGGACTAGAGGAGTAACTAGAGAAGGGAACTCGAGAGGGAACTCGAGAGGGAAACTAGAGAGGGGACTCGAGGAGGAACCAGAGGAGGGAACCCGAGATGGGACCGTGGCAGCCGGGACCAGATCCGGGTCTGGAACCAAGGCAGCTGAGGTCGGGACCATGGCTGCTGCGACCAGAACTGGGGCTGAAACCCTGGCTGCAGGGACCGGAATTGCAGCCAGAAACAAGGCTGCTGAAGCCAGAATCCTGTCTAGAAGCTCCAGCTTCGACGCCGGAAACACGGCCGTATAGGGTGCTCCCGGAGCCGGAAACATGGCTGCGGGAGCCTGCACTGGGGCAGGAACCATGGCTGCTGGGGCCGGGACTGGAACCGTGGTTGCTGGGGCCGAAACCGTGGCTGCTGGGTCCATTTTTGGTGGGGTCATTCTGTCACGGTCGAGTGAAGGAAGCAGGACCCAAATGCAGATAACTCTTGAGAAACCCTTTATTTCAAGGATACAAAAAACACGGAACACTCACCGGTGAATTCCGTCACCAACAAACAATGACCCCACACTGAACACCGAAAGAGACAAGTCTAAATACAAGAAGGGGTAATCAAGACAACGAGAAACAGCCGGGCAGGGGAGGAGAAACACAAGGACAACAGGTGAACACAATCAGGGAGGGAAACAGACAGAAAGCAGACAGGCAGGAAACGGGGGTGAACACTTTACACAATAAGACAGGAAACCCAAAGACAAGAAAAACACCAACACAGACAAAACTACCAACGTGACATAACATGTGAATTGTGACAAAAGTATTATTTTATTTTTATTACGTTTGCGCTGTGGACCAACACTATACATTGACGGGGAAGGGGGTAGCAATAAAGATAACACCATTAAACAGTTACACAACGCAATTTCCTGAAGTAATCTTCGTAATAACTAGCGAACTAAAGATCATGTACATCCACTGCACACATAATATGAAATAACAACTCATATTTCTCGCATCAAATGACATCAAAACGCATGTTAATGGCCAAACTAACTTTAAAATAGGCATTTTCCACCGAGAATAAAACGAAGTTCGGCCATGTTTTTTTTTCTCTAGGGAGAAATTTAAAGATCACGTGACATAGACGCCAGCCATTGGAATGAATGGCGAAAAAAACGGGGTTTGTCAAACAGAGCACATGGTGTAGTCCAAACGATAGCTGGGGATTCTGGGTAGTGTAGTGTCTTCTGCCATCCTTTACTCCGAAAAAATATTTGTTTCTCCCAATCGAAGGGGAAAAATACAAAAGCATTGCACACAATTTAAACCAATCAATGTTGTGTAATTAACAAGGATAATCTGGTGTTTTTTAATCGATGAGTAGTGCAGATATCACTGTAAAATCAATCGACAGTAAGAGGAATACTTACTTCCAGGTGTACAATTCTCCGTTATCCAATGAGAATGGACACTCACATTTACTTTAAGGGCAGCCGACACAAATAAATGCCGTGCTTCCATGAGCATCAAATCCCGCCGCAGATGGGAATACATTGCAATCAGTTGAAAGCTATAATTTGCGTCCCTTTATGACGCTGAAGGAGCCTAGGAGCGTCACAACTGCACGCCACGGACACTGACCAAACGTCGCTCCTGGACGATTATGGAGTGAGAGTGTGTTGGCAGCAGCAGCACCGATGAAAACTGGAGCTTGCAGTTCAGCTGTGACTAACGCTAGCCACACACCAAGTGGTGCAGTTGACAAGCTAGACCCGACACCTAACGTTTTGGGGTTTGATGAGCCGTGTCGACCAGACATAAGCTTTCCTGCCAGGAAAATTGGGACAGAGACCTCAGAAAAGCTGGTTTACCCGGTGGAAATGGGTGCATTATGTCACGGAGAAAGACACCGTTCTTTGCTTCACCTGCTGCAAAGCCATAGAGAAGGGCTTAAGACATAATGTACACCACCCCAAATTGATCATGTTGTTGATAGTGCTATAGATGCGCTGCGAATAAAATTAGACTCTGTTGCTCCTTTGAAAAAGAAGAAAATAAAACAACATAGATTAGCTCCATGGCATAATGCCGAAACCCGCAAAATAAAGCAAAAGTCGAGACAACTTGAAAGGATATGGCGTTCCACTAAACTTGAAGAATCTCGTTTAATTTGGCATATTACTCTCAATGAATATAAGAAAGCACTGCGTAAAGAGAGAGCAGCACACTACTGTTCATTCATAGATGAGAATAAGAATAATGCAAGATTTCTTTTCAGCACTGTAGCCAGGCTGACAGAGAGCCACAGCTCCATTGAGCCTTCTATTCCCATAGCACTCAGTAGTAATGATTTTATGTGCTTTTTTAACGATAACATTGTTACTCTTAGAAACAAAATAAATGACCTCTTGCCTTCGACCAGTATAGTGTTATCAACAGCTCCCGGAATCGTAAGTTCTACATACATACATGCATTTCCAAACATTTGGACTACCTATGTTGCAAATGTATTATCTTTTCAATTTACACACGGCATCTATTGCACGTCTGTCCGTCCTGGGAGAGGGATCCCTCCTCTGCTGCTCTCCCTGAGGTTTCTCCCATGTTCCCTTTAAACTGGGTTTTCTCTGGAAGTTTTTCCTTGTACGATGTGAGGGTCTAAGGACAGAGGGTGTCGTATTGTCATACTGATATGTATGGCTGAATTCCCCCATCCAATCTCTTCACATTGGTCAAAACTTCTTCCTCTGCTGACGAGTCTGAACTCAAATACTCCGCCATGTTTCCGTGTGTTGACAAAGTGAACGCATGGATGACGTCACGACCATCACGTGACTACTGAAAATGGCAAAAATGGCGGCGGCCAGACAGAATATACAGGTTTTGATAAAAAAGATCTATAAAATCATTATTTACCGGGGAATATCGCAACATGGGGGTCTATGGAAATTGCTCCTTTCTGCAGTCAGCCCCGATCGGCCAATATATGAACTGCAGTGCGTGGCACTTCCGTATAGAGAACCGCAGTGACGCGTCGTAAAACCCGGAAGTAAACTTCTTCCGGTTCCTTCGTGAAAAACGCAATGCAATTTCTCCATAGGATTTTGGAAAATAGCTCGAAATAAGGTCTGTGGTTGACACACATTTAAGAGACGGATCACGTTTTGTTCAGCCGGATAATCTCCACATGTCTCCCCTACTTTTATAATTTTTGAATCATAAATCTAGTCGCCAAAAGCGAAATGCTAACGTTATGCTATAAACGAACTACAAACCAGTACAGCAGCAGGGTCGCACGACTTCAACGTCACGCCAACTTAAGATCGTTTCAACTGACTTGCACTGAAAATGCACTTTGAACACTTTAAATATATTAAAATTTTAAACTGTATACCCCGGTTATCTAGGCCCTTTTTGTTTTGTTTTATGTATACCACGTTTATCTAGGCCCTTTTTGTTTTGTTTTATGTATACCACGTTTATCTAGGCCCTTTTTGTTTTGTTTTATGTATACCACGTTTATCTAGGCCCTTTTTGTTTTGTTTTATGTATACCACGTTTATCTCGGCCCTTTTTGTTTTGTTTTATGTATACATGTCACATTGTGGGAAACGATATTTCGATATTTCTGGATGTATGACACATGTCGAATTTTTGACAATAAAGCTCACTTTGACTTCCGCGTGCTTGCATATTTTAACAAAGCTTTTCATTTGAGCCACACTGAATTTAACTAGAAGTCATGGCCGTCAATTACCAGTCTGATATCGTTTTACAAAGATGACAAGAAGAGTGTAGATAGAGGAGAGAACCACTACAAGTCAGGACACTAAAAACAGTACAGCCTAGATGAAGGTGTGCTTACCGGTGTTGTCAGGGCTAGCATGAGGGACAAGGTTTATAGTGTCGGTGAGTAGTTATAGCAAGAGTACCGTTAACCTAGAGTTAATTTATTCACATTATTTCCCATCAACAAATCCATTTTATGTGTCACATGAAATCTTTATTTGGCAAGGCAAGTTTATTCATATAGCACTTTTCAACACAAGGCAATTCAAAGTGCTTTACAAAAAATGAAAGACTTTAAGAAAATGGTATTTAAAATCAGTCATTAAAAAGAAAAGCTAATAAAATAAACATTAAAAGAAAAAGTACATGGATAAAAGTTACAGTGCAGTTTAAGATATGAATAGTTCAATTAAAAGCAGCGACAAAAAGAAAAGTCTTCAGCCTGGATTTAAAAGTAGTCCGAGTTGCAGCGGACCTGCAGGTTTCTGGGAGTTTGTTCCAGATGTTTGGAGCATAATAACTGAACGCTGCTTCTCCATGTTTAGTTCTGACTCTGGGGACAGGAAGCTGACCAGTCCCTGAAGACCTGAGAGATCTGGATGGTTCATCATTTAGCAGGAGGTCAGAAATGTATTTTGGGCCTAAACCATTCAGTGCTTTATAAACCAGCAGCAGTATTTTGAAATCTATTATTTGACACACAGGAAGCCAGTGTAAAGACTTCAGAACAGGAGTGATGTGATCCACTTTCTTAGTGTTAGTGAGGACTCAAGCAGCGGCGTTCTGAATCAGCTGCAGCTTCCAAATTGATGTTTTAGTGAGACCTGTGAAGACACCATTGCAGTAGTCCAGTCTACTGAAGATAAAAGCATGGACAAGTTTTTCCAAATCCCGCTGTGACATTAATCTTTTAATCCTAGATATGTTCTTTAGGTGATAGTAGGCTGATTTAGTAACTGTTTAAATGTGACTGTTGAAACTCAGGTTTCTGGCTCTATCTGTTGGTTTGAACATTGCAGACTGAAGCTCAGCGCTAACTTTTAAACGTTCTGCCTTGGCTCCAAAAACCATTACCTCAGTTTTATTTTTGTTTAATTGGAGAAAGTTCTGACACATCCAGTCATTGATGTGTTCAATGCACTTACTCAGTGTTTGAATTGGAGCATAGTCTCCTGGTGAAATGGTTATCTAAATGTGTGTGTCATCTGCATAGCTATGGTAACTTATTTTGTTGTTCTTCATTATCTGAGCCAGTGGTAGCATGTAGATGTTAAAGAGAAGAGGCCCCAAGATTACAAATATTACACACCAGAAAACACAGAAATATCCATGAAATAAACATACAGTAGGCTATAAACAATTAAAGGGATAATTGGGAAGGCATTACAAATGTAAATATATTTTAAATAATAAAACAATCCCACCACCACAGGTATCTACAGGAGAAGAGGGAATTCTCTCCACAAAATGTGAATGCCCACGTGGAGAATGGAAATGCTGTAATGCAGCTGCATTAGCCATATTTGCCATCCACAAATGGCCACAAATGGGGCTGCACTGACACCCCCTGTCAGTGGAAGAAGCCAAAGGCAGCTAAACGTACGCATTCAGTGGAGGAGGTATTTCCTCCAACCAATAACTCACTCAACCCGCTGACAAGAGAGCCCGCCTTCGAAGATCGTGACTGGCTGAAGGACAGACTCAGGAATGTCTTGGCTTCTCTCCCCCGAGCCAGAAGAGGAACACTACAGCTTGGAAACACTTACTGTTCCTGAAATGATCGAATCTGTTGGGCATCAGGGACCTGAGGCAACTGTGGAAAGCATGGCATTGTCTGAGGAGCAACAGAGGGCAATTCAGGTGGCTACCACTGGTCAGTGAACCAACCCAAACTGGCATTTGTTCAGGAAAGGAAGGTTGACTGCCAGCAACGTTGGAGCTGTCCTGAGGTCAAGTGCCAGGGTGCTAGGGCAACAACAGGCCCTTGATGGTGTTTTGTCTGTACAGTGGGGGACTATGAATGAATGTGAGGGCGTCAGGGCATTCACCACTGCAACCCAGATGCAGGTCCATGAGTCAGGTTTGTGGCTCTCCCAATCAGGAATGAGGAGCATCCTTATTGGCACCAAGTACACGGTCAGCTTCACCTCACTGCAAGAAAGAAGAAGAAATCGTTTTTAATTTACATTTACTCGCCTTTGTAATGTTGTGGTTGTTAGAGTGTTAGGTTTCCGGTCAGCTCGTCTGTTGGGAAGATATCAAATATTAGCTTCATGGAAGTCACACCGTCACATATAAGAGCATTAAGACATACAGTGGCTAAAACAAAACATCTAAAGATATAACCTTGCACTTTGTCTCGTGAACATTGTCACTATTTTGACATTTTTATAGATGAAAATTGAACTAAAGAAATAAATGGTAGATTAATCCATATTGAAAATAGGTGTCAGCTGCTACATTAATTATAATAGTGTAGCGACCCTGCATAGGATGTCCAGGGTGTCACTCAGGCATCCCCCGTCTCTCTGCCAATCATAGAGCTGCACAGTGATGCTGGTTGGGGTGCGGGCCTGTGGTTGGGGGAGCGGACGGGGGAGGGCAGGGAGTTGTGACGTAGACACTGCTATATATATATATATATACATGTGTAGGGGTAGGAGTTAGGTTAGTGTGAGGTAGAACCCACAAAGTGTACATGTACCTGTGATCATCTGTAAAGAACAAGAGTTATTAAACCTAATAACGAGAAGCCTGTTTCCGACTCACCTTGTGAACGTTACAATAGTTATATTTCTTAATTAAGATAAGATATTACTGTATTGATCCCAATTTGAGAAATGTTTGTGTTGCAGCAGCATAACAAGACAAACTAAATATAAGTTATTATATATACAAAAGTATGTGAGGGATGGAATATTAAATTGAATATAAATGTAAAATGTACATGTGATGTTACATCCAAGAGAAGCTATGGAGCAGAGAGCTCTCTGCCAGCCAGGTGATTTGTTATTTGTTAAATATGTCAAACTGATTTCCCTGACTACAATCTTTAGTCACATGGTGAAATGTTGTGCTGCTTGCACTAATTAGACTTATCATATAAGCCACACAGGTTTTAATAGGATGTATTCATTATCTTTACTTATGTTGCGGTCTTTTCAGTAGTGCCATCTCTAAAACGGTGATACAGTCACTACCCATCATTTGTATTTCACGTGACATGGACAAAAATGTAACGTCAGCTTACCTCATAGCACGAATCCAGACTCTCCTTTGGAAAACATTGGCCAAGAAACGATAGAACGACCTGTGGCTGCAACCCGGAGCAAAGCAACAAACCATTGCGTAGCTAGTAGCGCTAGCTTTAGCTAACGTTAGCTCACGAAACGAACTGCTGAGTAAAATTGGAAAACACTGGTAATTAATTATTCTATAATTTTAAAACTACGGTGTTAAAAATGTCAAAAATACAGATTCTAATGGTCAGATATAGAAATACAGATACTAAAGATATACAGATACTAAAGATAGGCAGGTACTTGCTTTCAAGCAGAACATGGGGGAAAACAAACTTAGCGGGAGTGTTTACGTGTTAGGCGTAATGACGTACAACGGCCTCGACAATTTCTGTGGTCTTACTCAGCCACTCGATAACAACCATCGTTTTTCAGACACGTAAACTCTTCAGAAATCCCCAGTGGGGTCACTGTTGATGTATCTACTGTCGTAGAACAAAACGTGATTTATCTCTTAAATGTGTGTCAACCACAGACCTTATTCCGAGCTATTTTCCAAAACCCTATGGAGAAAATGCATTGCTTTTTGACGAAGGAACCGGACGTGGGAAAAATGCTAACTTACTTCCGGGTTTTACGACGCGTCACTGCGGTTCTCTATTGGCGTCCCGGCTCTTCCCCAGAGTTTGCCGCTTGGTCTAACCAAGCCCCCAGGAAGTGCGCCGGACTCTGATGAGAATATTTGTTGTGGCCAAACGGCGGTACTACACTTCCGTTAGGTTGCTGGGCCCGGAAACACATTTTCCCATTGACTTACATTGGTAAAGAGTGTAAATCGTTGGATACTTTTTTTTAAACTAAATAAACTACCCAGTATGAACGTTTGTATAGCCCTTGTTAAAAACGTTCGTTCCTCAAAATGTAAAATGTGCTAATACCGTTATTCTGTGAGTTATTTTCCTCGGCATTATGAACGTGCATCTAACCCACGGGACCGCGCTGCCCAGCACGTTCATGTTGCGTGTTCTGACTGTAACAGATTGGAGGATTTCGCAGCCTGGTATATTACACAGTTTTAACGGCATATCTATATATATACACATGGTTGGTATTTAACAAACGGGATGTTATAATCTGTGTTGTAGTGTGTGATATTGGTATTTATGGAAACATTTTACACCTTTCCTTCAAGTATTTTACGTTTTTGTTACTTGTGGGGTCAGGGGCGGATCTAGAAAAATATTCATGGGGTGGCAAGAGGGTGGCAGGAGAATTTCAGGGGTGATCCCCTGGCAGAAGTATATGCTGATTTAATCGCAGTCATATCAATTAATGTTAAGTTCCTGCTGAAGTGTGTTCCAGGTCGAGGGGGCAGAGTATGATATGGCTTTTTTCCCAAGCACCCGCACGGTACTGAGGGGACGGACAGAGTGATGTAATTTTGAGATTGTAGTCTATAGCTGTACTGTTTGTGTGATATGTAAGTGGATATGTAGAGGGGCAGCAGTCCAAGCATAGCGGTATAGATGAGTTTGTACCAGTGCAGTGATCTGCGCATTGATAATGATGTCCAGTTGACTAAAGCGTACAGCGTACAGTGGTGTTTGAGGGGTTTACAGTTGGTTATGAACCTCATAGCCCCAGGGTAAACAGCGTCCAGCAGATGAAGGGAGTGAGCTGAGGTCCTACATCCCCGTAGTCCAAGAGCGGCAAAAATGTGGCAGCTACAAGCCGTTTCCTCGCACTTGTGGAGAAGCAGGCCTTATTTCAAAAAAATAATCCCAGTTTTAATTTCAATTTCCTTAAGAGATTGTCAATATGTGGTTTGAAGCAGAGATTTTCATCTAGAGTGATGCCTAAGTATCTGTAGGTGTTAACAGCTTTAATGGGGTTATGCTGTGCATACATGATGCAGGGAAGAACAGTTGGTAACCTTTTCTTATTGGAAAACAACATGACTTTTGTCTTATCTGAATTTAACACCAACCTAAGGTGGAACAGGTGTGACTGAAAAGTGTCAAAAGCAGACTGCAGACGTGCAAATGCAAGGGCAACAGTGCTAGAACAACAGTACACAACAGTATCATCTGTATATAGATGTACAGAGGCATCAATACTTTGACCCACATAATTTATATAAATAGTGAAAAGGGTCGGTCCCAAGACCGAACCTTGAGGAACACCTCTGGGCACATTAAGAAAGCTTGAGGAGAGACCGCTGAATTTTACACATTGCTTGCAATTTGAAAGATAGTTTGCAAACCAACCAACAGCTTGGTCAGAGAGGCCTATATGAGATAGCTTCATGGTCCACATATCAAATGCCTTGGTTAAGTCTATAACAAGGGCAGCACAGTAGCTCTCTGCGTCCAAGCCTTCAACACTGTCATTCACTACTTTCAAAGCAGCCGTTACTGTGCTGTGCTGCTTCCTAAAGCCTGACTGGTGAGGAGATAGAATGTTGTTCAAGCTTAAATATTCTTTGATTTGATCATTCACCAGCCTTTCAAGTACTTTAGCTAAAATAGAGAGCTTGGAAATTGGTCTGTAATTATTTATCAAGATGGGATCACCACCTTTCAATAAGGGGAGAACATTTGCAGTTTTCCAAACATCTGGAATGACATTGCTTGTTATAGAAAGATTAAAAACATGACACAGTGGTTTGGCTATAATATCTGCAGCTAGCCGTAAGAAATAACACGGGAGATCGTCCGGGCCAAGCTGAAAGCGTGCACTATCGCGCACAGCGGTGGAAATTCAGATGAGTACAAGAAATCTAGGTATGAACTACGGAGAGCTATTAGCAGTGCAAAGAGACAATACAGAGACAAAGTGGAGTCTGACATCAAAGGCTGTAACACCCGGAACATGTGGGCGGGACTAAGAACAATGACAGATTACAAAGGAGCAGCGGAGAGTACTGCGGGACTGTCTGCGTGCGCATCTCTCCCAGATGAGCTGAACTGCTTTTTTGCAAGATTCGAGAGCAGCCAGGCTGTGGAGGCACAGAGGGACCAGGAGCCCTGCCCTTTTGCTTTAAACAGGGCAGATGTGTGCAGATCCTTTAAAAGAGTTGACCAACACACGGCTCCAGGACCTGATGGCATCCCTGGCCGTGTTCTCAGGGTGTGTGCAGTTCAGCTCGCAGAGGTGTACACAGTCATATTATGATTTTCATCGTCATAACTACACTGTAGCTTTGAACGTATGCCTGATAAAAGCCTTGAACCTTGAACATACAAAAACAAAACCAGTTTCCAATCATTTCACAATGTGGTTTGAGGAATGTCTATCCTGCTTGCCTCCTGGGGCATGTTATGAGTGGTCAGAAAATCCACTTTAATCATCCATTGTCATCAGTTTATTAATGAAAAGCAGAGAAAATAGTAAATATAACTTTTAATAAAATATTCCAAGCGTATAATGCGTGTAATTGGTAGCTTGTACCGTGCAGTGACAATTGTTAACCCTTCCACTTATAGTGAACACCTGTTCACCTGTCCTAAATAAAAGGCCTACAGGTTACTGTTATGGAAATCTAGGACCCAAACACGGCTGGAGAGTACAAGTCAAAGTGATCAAAACAAATAAATGGTGAATCGAGAAAAGCTGTCTTTTGATTATTTATTTGAAGCTTCAAATACACGATACAATATATAAAATATGTCACAAGTCGAACAGAGTATAAGAAGTCTGCCCGAGAGTGAGCAGTACAATGAAAAAGCAGAGGTTATATATGAAAAGAGTGGGAATGTTATAACTCTTGCATTCACACGGCCAAATTGTTATGAGACACCTTCTGGCCTTGAGCAGATAGCATAACGGTTCTCAGAGTAGGGAAGTTCTGGTGTGACTGTGTATGAGTCTCCCAGTAGTCAAAGCAGCTCTGTGGCCTTGACGCGTCTGGGAATAAACCCATAAGAGAATATAATAGAATGATAATAGTAAAAGCACATCTCAGGAAATAAGAAGCATTTGGTTTAAGCATATAAGGATATAATAAGAATGATATAAAAAAAATGTCCACTACATTCTCCCCTTTTGATCATACTTGATCAATAAAAAAAACAAATGACAGGGTAGACTGATATAACACATCAATGAATACACTCCATTGCTGGTTTAAGTAAACACATCACAAATATATCATAGAAAACTGGCTGTTTTTGTGGAGGACAGACTCCAATATAATGTAAGCATAAGAGAGGAGATACACACATGATTATATTGTAGTATTGGAATCAGACTATTCTGATTCTAGCTGGTCTATCTCACTGTGGCGCAAAGGATTGTTGTGTAATGGAATAGTAGTATACTGAACGAAAGCTGAGGATACCATGCTGGAAACGCACTTCTTCAGTATTGGGATAATCAAACAGGTACAACTGATTAATAGGCCAAAAATGATCGCCAGGGGTGTCACTATCCTAGCCAGCCATGCTTCCCACCCGCTTGATATAAGCCAGGCCCACCAGTCCCAGCCACCTGCGTTGGATATGTCATCAGCTTTCATGTCGGCTAACAGGTCGTTGAGATGCAGCACGGTGTCAGTGATGTTCTTGGTGGCGTCGGGAATGTAAGTGCAACAGGAGTCACCGATCACATGACACAGGCCACCCTTTGAAGCGAACAAAAGGTCAAGAGCAAATTGGTGCTGCATGAGAATGTTCCTAGAGGCTATTATGAATGGGGACAATGCCTGGAAGCCTTGCGTCGTCTCGTAAGTGAAGTTCTCTAGCCGGACGTGTAAGGTATCTATTTTATGGGCATTGTTTACTGTACCCCACCATGGGAACAGGCCACCCATGAATTTAGCTCCAGCGGACGTCAGATCTCTTTTTACCTTGTGGTGGTCGGGGTGTTGGAACTCTGGGTAATGATGTGTCGTGTGCATTAAGAACGTGAGTACAGTAACTGCTGGATTCAAATCCACTAGAGTGCATGTACCTATCCAGAGGGGAGCCAGAACTTGATAGAGCTTGTCGCCGCACAACCAAACGTAATCTTGTGGCACGCTAAACTCAGCATCACTGGGCCACGCCAGTTGGAGGGAAATATGTTTAACATCAGGGAATGCTACATTAGAAAGGATTCTTTCAAGGGCACCAGATATGTGACAATACGAGATTTTGTAAGCACCGTAACTGCATGTGTTCCGTAGGATGCGGGTACAACCAGTAGTAGTGCCTAGGAAAAAATAAGGTGGTGTAAGAGACGTTTTGTGGTAACCTCTTTGGATGCATAGGCTGTGTTTCATCCCTCTCAAATGACTGGGGTGCACATGGCTGACGGGTTGGTACTTTGCGTATGTGGTGTCAAGCGTGGATGCACGTAAAGAGGAGTTAGACCGATTACTGCATGGTGGAGGAAGCTGCCTAGCATAACGCCACTCGGTTACGCTGTCTTCACCCTTGATGGGCCTTGTCAGAGCCATAAACGTGCAGAGGTGTTCAACCTGGGTCAGAGAGCGCAGACAAACTGGCACGGACATTGATGAGTCCTGGAGGAAAAGAGTGCATGCATAACATGACCCATTTTGTCCTGCGGCCTGCAATGATCTCAGAGTGTGTGCCACCAGACGTTACCGGTGATCCCATTACTGGTCTGACACACATCAATGTTGCTATGGTCGCCTATGTATAGATTAAATGTAGATGTACCTACAGATGTAGCGCTTCGTTTCAGACGCCTACCCGGGCGGGTCCGTGATCGGCCCCTGCTGAAAAGGAAAACCCCCCCGCAGGACTTGAAACGCCCCCTTGATAAATACATTTAATTATCATGAAACCAGCTGCAATGGATCATGGATCCACCAGGGGGAGCCGTGAAAAGCTGCCACACTGGAACTCATGTGAAATAAACAGCTGATCTAGGGATCTGATATAGCGGATATTTGTTAAGATCCATATATGTCACGGATAGGATCATATTCTGTGCTTAAGTAAGATACATGTAATCATTTACTAAACATCACCATGTTTTTATTTAACAAAATAATGTTTAATTCACGTTGGCGTAAGTACAAAACCATCGCTATGTTTTTAGATCAGGAAATGCATCCAGGGTCAAACAAACGATGTTCGATCGTGATCCTCGCGATCATTTAATGTATCATATGTTCGCGAGTTGAAATGAATGCACTACATTTAATCCACGTGAGTTTACAACAACGACAATAATCGCGACCGGGGGAAACTGCAGCGGCTCTCTACCGATCATCCTAATCCCACGGGCAAACAATAATATGTAGAGTGTTCGTAGTTTACTGTATTATTAGTGTCTAATATTACTGCTATAATAATCACACATTGAGTTGTTGAAATCAGACCGTCGTTTTTTTTTAAACGCTCTGAATGAAACGGCAGCTCTCAGGTGATCAGCTGTGTGTGTACACAATAACATATGCATAGTAATTTAATACCTTCCAAGTTCCAACACACATTGTAAGAACAGTTCTGTTTATGAGTGTTGAGAGCCGTATCCACAAATCTACTAATTTTGCCCTCAGTGCACCAGATTGATGCATTTAACTTCAATTTAAATAAAAACATCTTCTGTTGTAACAACAATAACATTATAAATAGTAACATAGCATGGTATTGCACATTTACTGTAGCTTTGAGTGTTACTGGCCTGAGATTTTTTTATTACATGAATGAAGGTGACTGAGGCTTTTTAATATAGACTTTCAGTGTCCCACATTTTGCACAGAACTGTCCCACATTAGGAAAACAGATTGTCTGAGACAACTTGGCACTAAGAGTACTAATATGTCTACCATTTCTTGTATGAGTTTAATATCTGCATGTTCTCTTTTGGTTTGATTAAGACACATCCTGGGGATTTCAGAATGTTACTGGATTTTGATTTATTGTATCGGCTTCATGTCGCAATATATTCCCGAAGTCTGAAATGCAAAAATGTTCCACATTAGGGCAATTCACCCTACATTTAATCATTTTGTTTATTTTTAACGAAATAAATGTGGTTTAATCCATCATGAAATTAATGTAGGCTATTTACTTAGTACATATCTGACATTAACGATTAACACACTGTTCACACTGCTCACAGCTGATATCTAGTGTATTCATACCCCTCACTGTTTATTCATCATTCATTTCATTCTATATTTTATTCTGTAGATTGCGAATATTACTTTTCACTTTACTGCTTGTTGCACTTGGTTAGAAGCTAAACTGCATTTCGTTGTCTCAGTACCTGTAATAAGGAAGGTGTAAATGGTTGGGCTATACTGTACTGTATACATACAAAGGCCATTCAATAGACGTTCAATATATAGTATTCGTTTATTAGAGTCGGCTTGACTCGGTTTGCAAAGAATGCACAAATGTGTTTAATCGTTAATGTCATAGTATTAGTTTATTAGTCCCCGAGGGGAAATGGGTAGCAGCACATCACAGAGGCATTTAAAAAGTGAAGAACATTCAAGTTAAACAATACTAAGTAAACAATTAACACAGTAAATTATGTGGATTAAATCACATTTATTTCGTTAAAAATAAACGAAATGACTCGGTTTGCATTCATAAAGAATGCACAAACGTGTTTAATCGTTAATGTCAGATATGTACTAAGTAAATAGCCTACATTAGTTCCTGCTCAAGATTAGATTCAACTTTATTGTTATTGCACAGATTACAGGTACTGAGACAACGAAATGCAGTTTAGCTTCTAACCAGGTGCAACAAGCAGTAAAGTGAAAAGTAATGTACACAATCTACAGAATAAAATATAGAATGAATTGAATGATGAATAAACAGTGAGGGGTATGAATACACTAGATATCAGCCTGTGAGCAGTATGAACAGTGTGTATGAATGTGCTAAGATATATAAACTATGAAAACGGTAGGACCATACCGTTCTCCAGCCCCAACCCCCCCATGTTTCATATGTATCTTGGGGACCCTTTGTTTAAAACTAATTGGCCATCGGAATGTGGGGAGTCACATTCCACAGCTCTCCTCCTCCCCCCTCCTGTGATCCCCAGCACACAGAGAGAGGGAGATCGCTCTTCTGGAGTGAAGAGAGCTGAAATATTGATATTGCAAGTTAGAAACGTAAAATGCATTTTGACAGACACTTGGGGGAAATATGCTGCATTTTGAATGTCCGATAGTCCACCATTTCCACCGGAAATATCAAACATTTAATAAAAGTGAAAAACAATGAACAAGACTTAACGTATTCATCATAATTAATTATATTTATTTCGTTTGGATGTAGGTGATCTTCTACTATATGAACATTTTGGACCCAAAATCACAACAAAAACGTAAAAACAGATTTTAAAAAATGTTCACAACACAAACATACACAACGAAACCATTTAAAAGCTGGAAATATATACATGGGATGTGACTATGATAATGTGAAAGTTTGATTGAGGTAGCATGGGATTTCATTCTGATAAGGCAAAAGTGTTATTATAAATATAATACAAATATATATATATATATATATATATATACACACATTATGTACAACAATCTGTTTTTTCTGTCTTTATCTGTGCCACGCTTCAAAGCGGTTTCTGTCAGACACAGAGGGCAACATCACAGATTCCTCCTCCTCCATGTCAAAAAACAAGCTTAAAGCTTGACTCACGTTCAGAGTTCTCTTCATCATAGTTGAGTCTTCACAACTCTAAATATATCAAACTATATCTACATTTTCAATGTTGGTTTGTCACTTGTCACTTGTCGCAGTCTCCCGCAGCATCTCTTCGTCTCCTGCAGCCTGTCTTCGTATATCTTCGTCTCTCTCCATTTCCCGCCGTCTCTCTTCGGTTCCCGCCGTCCCTCTTCGTCTCTTTTCGTCTCGTTTCGTATCACTCCGTTTACCTGATTACCTCACCCCTTCCTGGTAAATACATCCTGTTGAGCAGAATCTACAGTTTCCAGTATTTTCCGTTTCGTAAAATGATAAAATACGGCGAAAATATTAAAATATGTGCTTCCATTATTCATACTTCTGAAATATATCTGTATTAACTTTATATCATCGTATGTCCGTGTTTATTGGGTATTTTTTGCATGAAACAAAGACTGGCATATAGTTTCAAGCCAGTACTTTCGACAGAAATACACATATACATCCTGTTGAGCAGGATCTACAGTTTCCAGTATTTTCCGTTTCGTAAAATGATCAAATATGGCGAAGATATTCAAATATGTGCTTCCATATTTCATACTTTTGAAATGTATTAACTTTATATCACCGTATCTCCGTGTTTACTGGGTCTTTTTGCATGAAACAAAGACTGGGATATACAGTAGTTTCAAGCCAGTACTTTCGACAGAAACACACGGCAATGTTGTCCGGACTGTTGTTTTTATGCGGCACCGGCTTGAACAGGTCATGTGATCTGATCACGCCGGCGTGACGGTCGACTCCAAAGGGTTAATATTAAATACATATAAGTATTTTTACAACTTGTATTTAGAAATACTCTGTTGTAATTATTGATGCATACATGTGTTCATCCATTCAATGTGGCATCTGCTATAATGGGGTTAATGTATGACATTACTTAATAATACAATACATTATAATATATGATATGATAATTACATTTTAGTTTTATTCATTTCTTATTTCATAGTTTCTCATTATTATTATTATTTTGTATCGCTCATCTTATTTTTGATTTTATTAATCTGTGTGAATCTGTGCTGTCCTGTTTTTCACTCTCACCCTGTTGCTGTTTGAACTACTGAATTTCCCCACGGGATGAATAAAGGTCCATCTTATCTTATCTTAATGTATAAGTTGATTTACTTCAATCTACTGTACAATATTACAGGAAATATACTGCATAAAGCAAACAATATACTTTATTTGATCTAAAATATTGATGTTTCTACAACACCCATTGTGTATTTTGTGAATGAAGCGCCATCTCATGGTTAAATCCTGTAATTGAACAAATGGGGAAATTGGGCAACGCCCTCTAGCAATTTGGCAACACCCCCAGCCCCTGGCATCCGCTGGGCTTTTGACTGGGACACTGAGTCTGATCTGGAGTGCTACATCTGTATGGATGTCAACATTGGCGTCAAAGGTTGCTTACGCTTTTCCGGGGTCTGAGTTTTGGGCGCGATGTCTATGTAAAATGTGCCACATGGGTCGGCGCCGGATACATACATACAGACAACAAAATAACCCTTGTCTGATATCTGGGCAGCCTGTAGTTGCAACAGGATAACGGGGCTCGATGAATTGACCTTGGAGATAGACAATCTCCCTTTGATGTTTGTTTTGTCGTCCCATAAGGTATAACCCCAATCGGTGTGCGCGGTGGTCCATAAAACAAAGGTCCAGCCCCCCGAGCAGTGAGTGGCGGTGTGACTGTCACTCTCGACATAGCAAATGTAGGCGTCTGCCCCCCCCAGTTTCTTAGGGTCGGGGCAATGCATGTAGTTGCACGGGTCTAACTGCACTGTGCTATCTTCCCCATCCCTTAGAGTAATGTTACCAATCCCTGTCTTGACCAGCCACTCGACCCATGTGGTTCGCCCTGCTTTCCCCAGCCCCTCGACCCATGTGGTTCGCCCTCCTTTCCCCATGTACCTCTTAGATATCTCAATTTTGGCTGACATGCTGTGTGCTGACCCTGGATACATAACATATAAGACTAGTCCTAACACAAATATCATGGCAAGTATGCAGAGGAACCATTCTATGATTGTCCAGGCTCTCCAGTAGTATTCACATTGCTCACGGTTGCGTTGTCGTCTCTCCAGACGAGCCCTTATCACCAGGGGGAAATGTTCCATGGTGTGTGTGAGTGTATTCTCTCGGTCGATTTCGTGACACAGACAGTCAGACTTCGCACACTGATAACACAAACGAGGAACCAGAGAGCATATGAAACCGCTCAGCTGGCACTCGCTCGTGACACCTTGTGTGTAGTGTGTTTTGGTGTATGTAGTGCAAGTGTGGTGCTGGTGGTGACTCGGACACGTCACTTGTTGTCATCTGTTTCTGTCGTTTCTCCTTTCCTGTGACTACAACCTTGCAGTGGGAGGCGTGGACCCATGTATCTCTCTCGGCGACCTTGACCGCTGTCTGGGTGACAAGAAGCACCTGGTAGGGACCTTGCCAACGATTGGATTTCCAACTCTTTCTCCGGAAATCCTTGACAAGCACGAAGTCGCAGGGTTGAAGGCGGTGAAGCGGACCAGTGGCAGGAGTAGGCAAGGCTGCGGCTACCTGACGTCGGATGTCTACTAAAGTGGATGATAGGTTAACACAATATGACAACATAGCATCCTCACACAAAGTTGTGGAGGGAAGAGGACATCCTGGAGCCTTGAGTCCAATCTGTGGAGGAGCCCCAAAAAGGATTTCAAATGGGCTGAGTTGACTCTGTGTTCTTTTCCGCATCCTCATGGACATCAGCACAATGGGCAGAGCTTGTGTCCATGACAGACCTGTGTCTGCACAGCATTTTGCTAGTTTGTTTTTGATTGTGCCGTTCTCTTTTTCCACCCCACCCCTACTCTGTGGATGATAAGCACAATGCTTCCATCCATGCCCATGTATATCTGCGTAATGGCCTCATTAGCAAAATGTGAACCGTTGTCACTAGAAATGTTGTCTGGTAGTCCCCATCTAGGAATTATTTCCCTCAGTAGTGCCTTTGCCACAGCATTTGCTGTCTGTGCTTTTACTGGGAAAGCTTCAACCCATTTGGACCACATGTTGACCACCACCAGACAGTGCTTCTTACCCTCTGATGGGCTAAGCTCAATGAAATCCAGCATTAGGTGCTCAAATGGCCTGGTGGGAGGTGGATGTGCTCCGGGTCCTGTAACCTTTACTGGTCTACCAGATTTGTGCATAATGCAGATTAGGCATGTTTCACAGTGCTTTTGAGCTGTTACTGTGAACCCCCTTGTGAACCACTCCTGATTAATAGACTCTAACATCCCCCCTTTTACACATGATCCCACCTATGTGTCAATTTAGCGAAATTAGGGAAAAAATGTCTGGGAAGACATGGATTGGAATTTGGGCCAACCCAGATGAGGGCGGTTGGGTCAAAAACAGCCCCAGCAGCCTTCCATTGAGCGTTCTCAACTGGCGTAGCTAGCTGCTGCATGGAAGTCAGTGATGACATTTTGTCAGTGAAGGAGGAGACAGGGATTTTAACAAATGAGTGTGCGCGAGGTGCGAGAGGAATCAGGGCAGCTGCCTTTGCGGCTGAGTCAGCAGACGCATTTCCTAGGGAAACTGGGTCTGTACTGCTTGCGTGTGCGGCACATTTACAGACTGCAACCTCAGATGGGAGCAGAATGGCGTCTAGTAAGCCTGCAACCAGTACATGGTTAAGTACTGGTTTGCCATCAGATTTAAGAAATTGTCTACACTTCCAAATAGCCCCAAAATCGTGTACTACCCCGAAAGCATATTGTGAGTCAGTGTAAATAGTCACGGTGTTGCCTTCTGCAAACGTGCAGGCTTAAGTTAGTGCGATGAGCTCTGCTGCCTGTGCTGATAGGTGACATGGAAGCAGTCCAGAACGGAGTACAGCAGAATCTGAAACAACAGAAAAACCCACCCGATTAGTGCCCCCTTGGTCGCGAGAGGCAGACCCATCAACATACAAAATTAGGTCAGCGCGTTGGTCAGAGGAACGTCTTTTAAGTCCGGTCTAGGTGTGCACACAATGGAAAGTACGGCAACACAGTCGTGTTCCTCACCGTCTTCAGGCAAAGGCATAAGAGACGCTGGATTCAGAGTGTTACATCGCTTGACATAAACATTAGGCATGTCTAACAGGCAGGTGTGATACCTGAGGTAACATGCAGCAGAGAGGTGTGATGTTCTCTGTTCAAGGAGGATGAGTGAAACGGCATGTGGAACTAACAGGGTCAAAGGTGCATATCCCACAATGTCACGTGAGGAGTTGAGCGCTTTCTCAGCAGCAGCCACTGCACGTAGACATTTAGGCAGGCCAGCAGCTACAGGATCTAGCTTGGAGGAGAAATAGGCCACAGGCCTCTGTTTTCCTCCATGATCTTGCAGTAGAACTGAGGTCATACACCCATGTCGTTCATCCACTGCCTGAGTGAAAGGTTGAGTGTGATCAGGTAGACTTAGAGTCGGTGGGGATTGGAGAGCCAGCTTCATATTAATGAAGGCTTCGTTGGCTTCCGGTGTCCATATAAGATGATCTGTAGGTTTGAAACCAGTGACGTATGTGATAGTACGCAGTGGTAACTCGATTGGAGAATAGTTTGGAATGAATGACCTGCAGTATGAACAAAAACCCAAAAATGACATCATCTGTCGCTTAGTGACAGGTTTTGGCAGAGCAGCCAATGATGCAATACGCTTATCTGAAATCGTTTTCCCCTCTCCTGAAATGACATGACCCAAGAATGTAACTGTTCTTTGTACATATTGGAGTTTAGACAAACTGGCCTTATGGCCTTCGGCTGCGAGGTGCATTAACAAAGCAATAGTATCAGTCTCACACTGTTCTGCTGTAGGTGCGCAAATCATGATGTCATCCACATACTGGATCAGAGCAGTGCCTTTAGAAACTTGGAGAGAGGCCAAACTTGTACACAATGCTTGGTTGTACACAGTAGGTGATTCACAATAACCTTGACACAGGCGTGTAAAAGTGTAAGGTTTACCGTCATATTCAAATGCAAACCAGAAGTGGCTGTCTTTGTGTACAGGGACACTGAAAAATGCATTTGAAAGGTCAATGACAGAAAAAAATGCTGCAGAGGCTGGAACTTGGGAAAGAATCAGATACGGATTTGGGAACAGCTCGCAAATCCTGGACAAATCTCCACTCGTCAGGAGGTTTGTCTCTGATCTTTTTGACAGGAAACACTGGAGTGCGGACCGGGGAATCGTTACACGGAATAATGATCCCTTGTTTAAGCAGAGAGGTAAACACTGGCCGAATGCCATCAACAGCTTCACGTTTCAATGGGTACTGGGGTTGATTTGGACGGAACGTGGATTTAGGAGTGATAACCACCGGCTCCGCAGAGCGGATTAAACCTACGTCATATTTGTGAGCTGCCCACAGTGTTTGAGGCACTGTTTTTAGCGCGTCAGGGAGCTCAGAAATATGACTGAAAAATGAGAACTCCGGGCCAGATGGGCCAGCAACGGAGTTGTCATCATTACCTGTCGGAGTCAGAGAACGCAGTACATGCACTGAGCAGTCAATGTTGTACTTAAACATGTCATGTGATGGGGAATACTCAATCAATGTCTGTGATAGTCCAATCAGTACTAGATTCCCAGTCTTTAACGATTGGACCCAAATCCCTCCATTTCTCAGTGGGCCCCCTGGCTAGTGAAATGTGTGGGACCGCCCCTGGGATTTGATACAGCTGGTTTTGTGTGTGTGTTAGTCAGAGCTAACAGAGATAGCGCTACACAGCAAATTCCAATACATTGTTTTAAGCATGATCTCATCATTCAAACATTGCAAAAAACTCTTATCATAGTATCTAAATGCATCATTATCAACCACGTTCGCAGTACAATGCAAATGAGAAGTTTCCATGAACACAGCAGGTGGAAAAACACGTTGATGAGTCAAACGCAACAACTCCTGAGAATCAGGAGTTGTTAACAGCCATTGGTACACATTTAGTAATTCTTTATCATCAAATGTGGGGTTTTGAACCATCAATGGAATTGGTCGTCTGACTTTGAGTCCCTCATTTGTAGAAATGAGGTCTAAGCCGAAACGGAGAATCAGATCTCGTCCCAGTAAATGTATTGGGCAGACAGATGATAACAGGAAACTGTGTTTGATTGTTGTTGGAAATGGATGGTTATCATCACCACCGTTATCTTTACACTGAAGTGGTATCGAAAACTTCTCCTTCACCGTTACCCCGCCTGCTCCTATCGAGTGAATGAATCGTCCACTAAATTTGCAATCTGGCAGATCTGCCCTTTTTAACACAGAGTGCGTAGCACCGGAATCAACCAGAAATGTAATATTAACCCCCATTATAGCTAAGGTCAGTGTGGGAAATTTCTCAAATGCTTTTTCCGTGTCATATTTCAAATATGTACCCTCTTTAATCACAGATATTTTCTCTAATTCTTCCAATTTCTTAATCGCGTGTATGATGTGTGTGTGTGTGTGTCACTTCCCTGGTTTGATGTGGCTGGCATGGGGTCCGTCTCCTCGGACCAAACTCGCTCCTCCTCCACTCTCTCCCTCGACTGTCAGTTTGAAGAATTTTGTCTGTTATGATCCAATTTATCCGAGCGAAAGTTCTTTTTCTGCTTCTCCTGTGGGCATTCAGCGATCCGATGACCCGTCTCTCCGCAGTTAAAACAGCGATTGTGGTTATTGCGGTCTCTTCCCCGTCCTCTGCCTTTTCCTCCCCGGCCACGGAAACCCCCTCGGTTCTCTCTGCCCTGGCCCTCACCTTGGGTCCAGGCGGTTGTGACAGCTTGGACCATGGTCAGCTGGGCCTTGTCTTTGCGGTCCCGGCGTTTCTTTTCTTCACTGGCCTTTTCTTCTGAGAGCCGTTTCTCGGCATGCACGGCATGTCGGCGAATTTCATCCAGCCGGGCACCGTCCAGTACGCCAATGCAGGAGTTTTGCACCGATGCAGAGATAGCCGGGGATAGGCCGTTGAGGAAAGCGTTGCTGAGGTGTGTCTCCCACACTCCCACTGTTGCTGGTTGCCCGTCCTCTTGTTTGATAATGCCGCTATTCTCGATGAACACTTGTTCTAAGCGGTGGTAATAGTCATTTACTGTTTCCTCCGGGTTCTGCTTACATGCATAGATTCTTGACATGTCGACTTTGACGGGGAACTTTGTCGTTATTGCAGTCTCTAGGCTGCCCAAAGCCTCGCGGTAGGTAACGTTCTGGCCATCCCTCCCCACTCGGGTTTTTTCATGTGCTGTTGACCTCCCAGTATTTCGGTGAAGTGGTGTCGTGGTGAAGTGGTGACGTGTGTCGGACCCATTTTCAGAGTCAACAATTTCTTTATCTCCGGCATGGTAGGGGAGAATTGTCTACAGAACATGAGGAGTGCTGCAGCGAATTTAGCACCTCCTAACTCAACATCTGGCAGGTGATCTCTTGATATCTCCTTCATCTCTGCTATGGTCCATGGGCGATAGACTAATGAAGGACCATCATGTCCGGCCACCTGTATCATAGGGCAGGCGAGAGTATTCTCTTCGTCCTCCTGGTCGCTCTGCTGGCGGAGGTGTTCTTTTCTGTAGATTACAGCTTTCTTCGCCTTTCTTTCCTTTTTCTCTATCTTGTCCTGGATCTTTTTCAGTCTTGCTTCTTCTTCTTCATCTTCTTTTCTCTGTCTCTTTCCCCTCTTTCCCCTCTCTGTATGTCCTGCTTTGCAGCTGCTCCAGCGGCGGCTGGTATGTTGACCTCTGGTCCAGCAGCAGCAGCCCCTCCAGGAGCCTCATCAGCAGGTAGCAGATGGGGAGGTGGAGGAGGGAATGGAAACCCTGAGTCGAGGAGAGGGTCCCGCACGCCTGAAAACAGAGGATAAAGGGAAGCGTGTGGTTTATCTTGTGGAGGAAACACAAAACACTTTTTCTCTTCCTTTTCACCCTTATCCTCAGCCTGTATCTTTTTTATTGCCGCGGCCAATTGCCTTCTTTCACGGCACTCTGCTTCATCCTCCCAGTATTTTAAACACTTTCTATGAGTGTCCAGTTTTTCCAAGTCTTTTACTTTAATTGTACTCTTCTTTTTCATCCCATCTCCATACTCTTGTAATTTATCTCCCAGGTTTTTGATATTTCATTTACTCAAAGAACCTCCCTTAGGAAATCCGAACATTTCCGTCCATATATTTAATTTAGACAGACTTTCTTCACCATATTTTGCTCGCATGATATCCACAATCGGACCCTCAGGAGAATGTACAAATCCCCTACCCTGCTTTGCTCCCATAACAAAGTCTTTATAGTGTTACCAAAACACTATTTTTCATCCGTCGATGACTCAGATATCCCAAATATCCTACTTTCGAGCAGTCCCTCTCATAAATGTCATGTCGAGTTTAATTACGTTTAACTTTAAACAATTTAGACTTTGTACATCTCACCCAGTATTGAAAGCCCCTTTTAGTTCGTTGGATCTCGTGAAGTCAATCGGTTCCACCCCTCGCGCTGGTCCCCTCGTCCCGTACGGTTTCTGTCGAGGTAGAGGAGGATCCAAAGATCCCGGAGCTAGCAGCCACCAGCGTCCAGAGGTGTTCCCAATCGAACATACAGAGATCCTGCAGACAACGCCATTTGTTATGGAAATCTAGGACCCAAACACGGCTGGAGAGTACAAGTAAAAGTGATCAAAACAAATAAATGGTGAATCGAGAAAAGCTGTCTTTTGGTTATTTATTTGAAGCTTCAAATACACGATACAATATATAAAATATGTCACAAGTCAAACAGAGTATAAGAAGTCAAGTTTATCCAGTGTCCATTATTACTCCTTTGTAAAAAAAAAGTTTCAAAACTTAATTGTCAAGCATCCACAAACACATGAAAACTCATGCAGTAGAGAAACCATTCAGCTGCTCAGTGTGTGAGAAATCTTTCTCACAGAAGGTAGGTTTACGGAGCCAAATAGTATCCCACACAGTAGAGAAACCGTTCAGCTGCTCGGTTTGTGCTAAAACATTCAGAAAAAGCCCTATCTCTGGAGACACAGGAGAGACTCTCTTAAGGTCCTCATTTTGTCACCGCAAATTTACCAGGCGTAAATAGGTCCATACACATGAATGTGTTGGTCGTCATTCATCACAGCTTCATCAGACTCAAACTGAGGAAAACTGAATGGCAGAGCCAGGAGCTGGAGATAAAAGTTAAGTCCTTAATATGCGTCAACAACGGACGTTTGTTTACTGCCATGTACGTATCTTAATTTTCTCTCTTTCACAGACTGTCACCTCTCCGGCGTGCGTTTACATTGTTCCTTCACAGAGGGAAAGGTTTAAAGAAAAATTGCGTTATTGAAACGTTGTTTTGTTCAGGTGTACACATTCATGTTTGCGCTTGCATGTTTCATAGTTTCCACCCACCCCTGACTTTTCTAAAAGCAACAGTGTAAATTTCAAAAACTGCAGACATACTTAAGTTGATTTTCAAGACTTGAATCCAGAAAAGTTTTCATAATCATTAAGAATACAGATTGTTTGTACTGATGTATGCCTTTGAAAACACTTACAGGCTGATCTCAGTGCTTGTAAAGCTATTACTTTTTAAATAGAGGACATTGTACAGATTTTTCCCAAAGTTTGAATACATTGAAGTAAATATGAACATAATTGGGCAATTTATGATATGAAGAAAATATGTACCACTGGGACCACAAACAAAAAGTTAATCTTCAATATTTTGATGCTTAATGTCGACTGACTAGACTGATGCCACCTGTCAGAACACACTGTTCTGTGTGTGTGTGTGTGTGTGTGTGTGTGTGTGTGTGTGTGTGTGTGTGTGTGTGTGTAGGTGCTGCAATGACCACGTCTTATCTCTCTGCTTTTGCTGGGAGCTAAATGTCATCCTGTCTCTGTGATGCTCGTGGATGAAATGTCTGTCTGATCGATTAATTTTCTCAAATTGAATTCATAAATGATCTCAAATTAAAGGTTCTCTGAATCACACACAGTTGTATTCATCAGCTGAGAAAATGCAGAAACAAATTGTCAGGTCCACGGAACAGACAGGAAGCAGAAGAACTTCTACAAGACAACGAGAGCAAGTCTCTTGCATCCAGAAGTAATTCAAGCACAGCAGGATCTGATGAATAAACAACAACGTCTGCGTGTCTACTATGACAGATCAGCGAGTGTCCTCGAAAAGCTGAAACCAGGTGACTGTGTGAGGATACAGCCACTCGGACCCCATACTGTTTGGAGATTAGGCACAGTGTTGAGGTCAATTGAGGTTCTTGATTGCAGTAGCAAAAGATGGGCCTCATATTGAACATTCTTTGTAATGTTATTTTAAGAAAGTTACATTTTAAAATGTTCAGCTAGGCACAATGCTGAGTTGTTATAATTTCTATATAGGAAAAGAGAAAGGATGTTGTTACGGCTGTAAGTGTTCCCTCTTCCTTGTCCCTCTAGTTCCTCTACACTTTGCATTGCTTCAACGACATTTTGTTAGCCCGATTGGGCCATTTTAAGGGTGGGGCTCAATGTAATATTAGGAACTATTTTTTAGGCTTTAGAGCTGCCTAACAATTGTGATGTTGATTTGGAACTCAAAATCACTAATTAATTCATGACTTTCTCCACAGTTTGGATGTATTATTCCAACTCAGTCCCTCCCTGATCGTCCAATAGCGACGCTTGGTCAGGCTCCTCTTGCGTGCAGTTGTAACGCACAGAGTCTCCTTCAGCTTCATAAACGGACGCAAAGAGCTTTCAACTGATTGCAATATATTCCCATCGGCAGCGGTATTTGACGCTCAGGGAAGCACCGCACCCGTTTATGTCGGCGGCAGTAAAAGGCAATGTGAGCGTCCATTCCCATTGGATTATGGAGGATTTTACAACCGGAAATAAGTATTCTCCTTACTGTCGATTGATTTGACAGTGATATCTGCACTACTCATCAACTCAAAAACACCAGATTATCCGTGTTAATTACACAACATTGATTGGTTTAAATTGTGTACAATGCTTTTGTGTTTTTCCCCTTCGACTCTGAGAAACAAATAGTTGTATCTGAGTTTAGGATGGCAGAAGACACTACACTACCCATAATCCTCAGCTATCGTTTGAGACTACACCATGTGCTTTGCTTGACAAACCCCGTGATTAGTCCTCAAGCTCTGTGATTGGTAGACCTCCGACTGCATTCCATATGAAAAAAAAACATTTCGTAAAAGATAAAATCATACTTTATTCAGCAGTGCTTGCTTTACTCTTTGAAAGTCATCACATGAATGCATTGGAATAAATGGTTTGGCTGCATTAAATATTACACATCTGTCTTAGTTCTTTATTTATCTACAGAGATCGGGCCTCAGAATAGACCGGAAACTATTCTTTTACCATTCTGTTTTAATTTCACAATAAAGTTAATCGTATAGTGATCACTTATTAACCTGTTAAGCGCTGAGCCTGTTTTGCAGGCCTCAGACACGAAAATGACATTCCCAGAACAAATGACCATATCTTCTAAAAGGGTTACGTTAATAATCTTTGTTCTCAAAGTAATGATAAACCTGTGAGTTGGATGTAGAAAAGTCAGAATCAATATAGATGTTTTTTATTTGAAAGAAAATTCAGATTGAACATAGTAAAAAACTGTAAATTATAGTGTCCATCCACCGGAGGCGCGGACACAGGACGAAACAGCATGGGTAAGCGATGGGCGTAAACTTTACACAACAGGACATCTGCACACAATGATTAATCTCAACCGCTGTCATTCTTTCACAATCATAAACACTTTTGGCGCTCTCGCTAACCCCCCTCTCTTTTCAGGTGGAGCCGAGGACCGACCAGCATCTGCCAGACGACATTCCAATTAATACGGTTTAATCATTTAATAAATACTACATCAATAAATAACAATGTTCAAATAGGCCATTTCAAACTGTACTGTGCAAATCACGCTAATAATGTGCAAACTGTTCACTAAAGTGCTGAGTGACATTATTTCTGTTCAAAGGGAATTTGTTTCATAAAGTGCTAACCCACATGTGCAATATTGCAAGGCCCGAACCCGTCAGTCCATAACAAAGTTACCTTCGTTACACACAGATACATTTACTGCAAATTCTTTCACTTCAGGAACTTGTACTGTGTATATTTGTTATGCAGGTACTTTAAATGATGGAGTCATGTGAGCCGAGCAGCTTAATGAAGAATCTTTATTTTAAGAAAAGGGACAGACACTGAAACTGAAACAGAGAAGTGCAGAGAGACAGGTGTGTGTGTGTGTGTGTGTGTGTGTGTGTGTGTGTGTTCAGTAGCAGCGCAGGAAGAAGGTGTTGCAGGCCGTTCCTCTCAGACAGTCACACAGCCGACCGATACGAGGGCCATGTTTCATCGCACATCGCTCGCCCACATCACACTGAGAGAGAGACAGGAGAGAGGGGGAGAGGGAGACACGAGAGAGAGACGGGGGAGAGGGAGACAGGAGAGAGAGAGACAGGAGAGAGGGGGAGAGAGATATGGAGACAGAGGGAGACAGGAGAGAGAGAGGGGGAGAGAGAGACAGGAGAGAGGGAGATGGGAGAGAGGGAGGTGGGAGAGAGGGAGACAGGATAAAGGGGGAGACAGGAGAGAGGGGGAGAGAGAGACGGGGGAGAGGGAGACAGGAGAGAGAGAGACAGGAGAGAGGGGGAGAGAGATATGGAGACAGAGGGAGACAGGAGCGAGAGAGGGGGGAGAGGGAGACAGGAGAGAGGGAGATGGGAGAGAGGGGGAGACAGGAGAGAGGGGGGACAGGAGAGAGGGAGGGAGGGGGAGAGGAGACAGGAGAGATAGGGAGACGGGGGAGACAGGAGAGAGGGAGACAGGAGGGGGAGACAGGGAGACAGGAGAGAGGGGGAGGGAGAGAGAGAGACAGGAGAGAAGGGGAGACAGGAGAGAGAGACAGGAGAGGGGGGAGACAGGAGAGAGGGAGACAGGAGGGAGAGACAGGGAGACAGGAGAGACAGACAGGGGAGACAGACAGGAGAGAGGGAGAGAGAGATAGGGGACAGGGAGACAGGTTTTCTCTTAAAAATGTCCCTGAACACAGCCCAGAGACAGGAAGTGATGTCATTTGATAAATAAACATGTTTCATATTGATGACAGACTGTAAACGTGTTAGTGCAGAACAGGAAACACAAAGGATATGAACGAATGAATGGATGAATGAGATGTGATTGATTGACAGCTGGTGTTACCCGGGGGATGACGCTGGCCTTCTTCTCCACAGAGAGAGACACACTGCTGTCAGCCTGATCCAGGAGAGCAGCCTCCACACACACACACACACACACACACACACACACACACACACACACACACACACACACTATTTATTTGCTCTTTTAAAGGTGCATAAATCAGATATTTTTTTTAATATCGTGAATTCAGAAAATGTTGAGCATAACCAACTCTTTTAGACATTATGTGTTTAGTTCATAACGCTGAGTTTAAATTTCAAATGAACATCGCCATTCTTTCCACTTGTGTTAAATGTGTATGTGTACGAAAGCTGTCTGTGCAGTCAGATAAAGAACAGACTAATATTATGAGTTTTGTATTATTAATAGAAACATATTTTTAACACATTAACCCACCACCTAAATTACATCAGATTTTATAATAATGAGTTAAAATAACTTTTGTAAAAAATATTTCGATTTAATAATCTAACTCATCACTTAATAATCACATAATCCGTTAAATTGATCATTTTAACCTTTTGGATTAGCTTCTTATAAATCATCTCGTCACCCGATGGCTCTAACTTATTTTAAATGTATAATTTAGCTTCATTTATTCAAATTATCGTCACTAAATAAGTTAATGCAACATAACCTGGCTTTATTGGTTAATGTTAAAACTTCTTGATTATTAATAATTCCCTCTCTGACATTTTCTTGAAAACATTTTAAAATTAAAAAATATCATAATTTGACCACATCAATTACATTTGAAAACATTGAAACCCTCATTAATTCTATTTCGATGTTCCCTTTAAACATTTGGATACAACTTTAATTAGCTATGATCTTTACGATATACAGAATAGGAGCGTGTAAATACGCTGCAGAGATCCTGTACGCAGACAGATGCCTCACCAGCTCTTTGTCTGTGAGTCCGAAGAGCGTCTCCGGTGACCTTTGACCCTGACACAGGGAGGTCAGCAGGGACAGACAGACGGACAGGTAGACGGCCGCACGAACACTCTCCATCTCCAGAAACTGAGCAAAACACAGAGCATGGTTTTCTACCCCTGAACTTCTCAAAGCTCTAACTACGGAACAGGGACATGTGAAGTCACTCACAGAGATGACGAAGGTCCTCCAGAAGATCACAAGTATGTTTTCTTCTGTGGTGGCTATGTTCAGCTCCTAGGACTCTTTCTTCGTTGATGAAACTGTGTCTTCCTCTTCGTAGCCTTCTCTCTGATGCTGGCTCTGCCCCCGTATTTATAGCTCCTGCTGCTGTCAGATAGTATTCATGTATTCAGACATCAGATAAACTTGCCAACGTGTTTGGCTGTGATCGATGACGCGTCTGCGGTTAATATTAACATGTCGATGGCGTCCCGTGTGTTGTGGTACAGAGGTCAAGGGTTAGACTGTGACGCACAGCAGGAGGCTAAATTAACCTCGGGGGGCCGTCGGATCATGGACAGGAGTTTCTGGAAATGATGAGTCTGTGTCTCTATAGCAGCTCCTCAGGAGGACTAAGGAGTGAACATCTCTCCACCTGTAGGTTCACTTCCTATCAGAGGTCAGAGGTCAGGCCTCTGTCTCTCCTTCTTTTAGGCACTGTTTGTTGGGCTGACCTGAGATCAGGAAGGTGATTTAAGGATGACGCAGGAGAAAGCTGCTCGTGCCCTTTTCCTCGTCTGATTATCATCTCCAGGCTCCGTGTTTCATTAACGCAGAAATGTCAGGAAACCTTTGCTGCACACAGCCATTGATAATCGGGGAGTACAAGTACATCATACTGTAAGTGTATAAACATACAGCCATCGATACTCAGGGAGTACAAGTACATCACAAGTGTACAAACACACAGCCATCGATACTCAGGGAGTACAAGTACATCACAAGTGTACAAACACACAGCCATCGATACTCAGGGAGTACAAGTCCATCACAAGTGTACAAACATACAGCCATCGATACTCAGGGAGTACAACTACAACACAAGTGTACAAACACACAGCCATCGATACTCAGGGAGTACAAGTACATCACAAGTGTACAAACACACATCCATCGATACTCAGGGAGTACAAGTACATCACAAGTGCACAAACACACAGCCATCAATACTCAGGGAGTTCAAGTACATCACAAGTGCACAAACACACATCCATCGATACTCAGGGAGTACAAGTACATCACAAGTGTACAAACACACAGCCATCGATACTCAGGGAGTACAAGTACATCACAAGTGTACAAACACACATCCATCGATACTCAGGGAGTACAAGTACAATAAAAAATGGCAAACAATGGCGAAACTTTTTTTTGTGTGCAGCCGTTAACCTCTTAAAAACAAATAACATCCAATCAAAAAATGTAACCTGCAGAAAGAAAACATGTCGAATAAATGTGAAAATCACGACATGGTGAAATGATCTGGTCGTCTTTTTGACGACGTTTGGAGTTTATTTTCTGTAGTTCGTAAAGGCCTGACCTTTATTCTTAGTGTACATTCTGTATGAATAATAGCAGACCATCCATCTCCAGCTGCACACACACACACACACACACACACACACACGCACGCACGCACGCACGCACGCACACACACACACACACACACACACACACACACACACACACACACATACATGTCCTGACAGCACCTTTTATTCTGTTCAGGTCGAGCTATGGAATGTTCTCTTGTCTTCTTCTTCCAACATTTTGAATGTTGTCCACCAGACAGATGTGGAGTGAATGTTTCCTGTCTGCAGACTCCTGAAATAAACGTGCAGCCCGAGGGGTCCCCACGCTGTGAGCCACTGACGGCTCCGTGTTCGATACCTGACATCTCCCATCACCATCAAAAGGCCCTGCACGCAAACCCAGGAATAACTGTGAGCCCTGGGGGCAGAGAAACTGCACTTGTTTGAGACGAGCGAGACCGACGCAGACCTGCGCAATTGCAATCGCCGTCTTGCTAGTGCGTTGCATGATGGTTAGTCATTTTGTCCGACTTGCATGATGGTTAGTCATTTTGTCCGACTCGCCTACATGAGACGTTGAAATCTCGCGGGACAAAGTCACCCGCAGCCTTGAGAGCGAGGCACGGCGAGGCGGCGCAGTTCCTCTCCACGCGCTGCGGAAGCGAAATGCTTGATGGGAAACGACTCGCTGGTATCTCGAGCTGAGCGCTCATTGGTGGTTTTTACCCCGTGCTGCTGATGAAGCTCTCCCATTGGCTCGGCTAAAGTTTGTTGTTGTTTTGTGTCAGATTTACGTCGCCACTTCCATTCACATTTTTCATCATTGTTCCACAATGTTTATCATGATGAACTTAATATCTATATATTTTATACTATACTTGCACTGCTTACCGTTTTCATACTTTATATATCTTAGCATATTCACACACACTGTTCATACTGCTCACAGGCTGCTGTGTATCTAGTGTATTCATACACAATGTTCATACTGCTCACAGGCTGATGTGTATATCTAGTGTATTCATACACACTGTTCATACTGCTCACAGGCTGCTGTGTATATCTAGTGTATTCATACACAACTGTTCATACTGCTCACAGGCTGATATCTAGTGTATTCATACCCCTCACTGTTTATTCATCATTCATTTCATTCTATATGTTATTCTGTAGATTGTTGACATTACTTTCCACTTCACTGCTTGTTGCACCTGGTTAGAAGCTAAACTGCATTTCGTTGTCTCAGTACCTGTAATCTGTGCAACAACAATAAAGTTGAATCTAATCTTGAGCAGGAACAAATGTATTTACTCAGTACATATCTGACATTAACGATTAAACACATGTGCGCATTCTTTATAAATGCAAACCAAGTCAAGCTGACTCCGGAGGTGGCGGTATGCACCTTCAAGTTGTTTGCAATCCGCCAAATAACCGAGAGAAGAAGACGAAGCTGACTCCGAGCTGTCCGACTTCAGGCAAGCTTTTTGAGACCTCCCCCGGCTGCGATCGGCTATTCTCGTCTACTTTCGAGACGCCCGCTCTCAGGCTGCGGGCGTCTTTGCCCCGCGAGATTTCAACGTCTCATGTGGGCGAGCCTCCAAAGCAAGTCGGACAAAATGACGAACCATCATGCAACGCACTAGCAAGACGTTGATCGCAATTGCGCAGGTCTCGCTTGTCTCAAACAAGCCTAGTAACTAAACGAGAGTAATGTCAAATTACAGTACAATTGACCAATCATACCTTCCCTCTAAACGGGCGGGTTTTATCATCGCAGACTTTATAGGCTTGTTTGAGACGCGTTAGAGGTCTCAAAAAGCTCGCCTGAAGTCGGACAGCTCGGAGTCGGCTTCGTCTTCTTCTTCTTCTCTCGTTTTTTTGGCGGATTTCAAACAACTTTAAGGTGCATACCGCCACCTCCGGAGTCAGCTTAACTCGGTTTGCATTTATAAAGAATGCGCACATGTGTTTAATCGTTAATGTCAGATATGTACGAAGTAAATACATTTGTTCCTGCTCAAGGTTAGATTCAACATGATTGTTATTGCACATATTACAGGTACTGAGACAACGAAATGCAGTTTAGCTTCTATTAGATATAGGATAAGAAACAGAGATAGGGAGCACAACAACCTATCTCTTCCTCAGATGCACTCCCCCCCACTTAAGACATATAACTGCAACGAAATTTACAAACACAATGCAATATCTTTTTCAATTTCAAAGAACACAAATAGGGTTATTTACAGGTGTTGTTTTGTGTGGAAGAGGGTCGCTTTCATTGATGCGTTTTGCACCCCGGGCCGTTGTTTTGATATTCCGCTGAACTATACGTTGTGACGCAGAGATGGGGACTCAAGTTTGTGACTCGGACTCGAGTTGCACTTAAGTCGCACACACAGAGACTTCAGATTTTACTTGGACTCCTGCTCAAAAGACTTCGGACTCGACTTGGACTCGTATTTTGGGACTCGTGAACAATCATTTTTTTTCTATTTTTGGCGTATTAACATTGACATTAACATAATGGTAACACCATGGCGACCGGCGGCACACCTGCAGCTGTATCGCTTGTAATTAGGTTCAACTATAAAAACTTCGAACAAAACGCTGGCGGCACCAATAAAAGGAGCGCACACTGCAAAGTGGGACGGGTGGCGCAGTGGTCTGTGCGTTTGATCATCAGATCAAGGGGGCGTGGGGAACTCCAGTTCGAAACCAGCACCCGCCCCACTGCGTGAGGCCGTTGTGTCCTTAGGCAAGACACTTCACGCGAATTTGCTCCTGTGGGTATTGTCCACAGTAGATGACCATTACATGTATGATCTGTATGTGTAATGTGTATTTGTAAAGCGCTTTGAGAGTAATTGATAAAGCGCTATAATAAATATAAGGATAATTATTATTATTATTATTAAAGTCTGCAATCTCAAAATCAAGGATGCTGGCGCAACAACGTCAAATTTCATCAGAAAACTCACCCGGAGAGGTCAGTCACATTAACGCATGGACGGTTAGCAAACATGTTTAGCTCAGCATCAGCTATGTAATGTTAACTTAGCTTGCTACTAGCTTTGTAACTGAATATTTGAAAAGATTAGTGAATTGCTTGTCACACTTGTTTGAGTTGAGTGGCATTGACATCCAACTCTTGAAATGACATAAAAAAGGTCGGTAACGTTAATCATTACGTTCCGCTGCCACCATCTACTGGCTAACGTTAAACGTAGACAAATACATAGTTACATCCATAAATACATCTGTGGGTTTATAGGCAGGTTACAGGTTTATTGTTGACCACGTAACGTTAATGTTACAGGTTTAACCTGTTTAAAGTGATCATATAACAAACAACTAATCAGTACTGATACTGTATGCTCATAGATATAGGAGTGATAATAACACAGTAAATGCTTTGAATTTCTTAGATATAGCTGTGCAGTACTCTTAACAGACTGGATAGCAGCAGACAATAGAAGGCTTATTACAACCAGAAGAGACATGAGACTTTTATTTTTGTAGAGACTTGAGACTTGAACTTGCAAAAAAAGACTTGTGAACATCTCTGCTGTGACGTAATAACTCGAGGGAAGGTGTGGGGGTCAGAGGGCCTAGATATAAAAGTCACGGCTCGCCACTGGATTCTATGATATGCTCAGTATTCCGAAATTATATATTGCGATATTGCAAATCACATACGCCATATCCATGTCCGTCTTCCCTTCCTGGTTAAAAAATCTAAAATAATTTCACACCTTTGATTCAAACGCGACCGGCGCTTTTCTAATTGCTTTCTCCGCTGACTCCATCTTTGTTCTGACTAACTTCCTGTCAATCCCACTGACTTTACCCATGGCCATGGCCACAAGAAAAAGCTCAGTAGCTAAGCGTAATTTAGTTTTATGTAGACATGCTTTTATTTTGAAGGCGACTTTGCGCAATTAACAGGAAGTTACTGTGCTCAAAGCAAAGAAATGACTGAGAAAAAGAACGGAGATAAAGTACAGACAGATATCAAAACATAAAGTATTAGCACCCCCGAAGAGGCACAAGGTTAGTGTTAACTGTAATATAAAAATGTGGTTTGTGTCTTAAGTCGATAACTTTGATAACTATTTGAAGTTCACTTGTTTTATGGTATGCTAAAGTAATGCTAATATGGATGTAGCTTACATTTATTTGTTGAGTTGTGTCTTTGAAAATCATCAGTCAAGTGTACGACCATCTTTCGGATGGATATGCTACAGTTTATATTATAAAATATCGATACTTGGCGTCCGTGTATCGATACAATATAGCAGCGTTACAATGCTGTATCGATTATTTCCCCCACCCCTACCGGCTGCATCACGGCCTGGTACGGCAGCTGCATCGCCCATCATAAGACTTTACAGAGGGTGGTGAAAACTGCACAGAACATCACCAGGACGGAGCTGCCATCCATGGAGGACCTTTACTCCCAGCGGCTCAGGAAGAAAGCCCTCAGGATTATCAAAGACCCCCATCACCCCAGCCACAAACTGTTCTGTCTGCTGCCATCTGGCAGGCGGTACCACAGCATCCGGACTAAAACCACCAGACTCAGAGACAGCTTCATCCCACAGGCCATACGACTGCTAAACACCTGAACCTTTTAAAGAACATCCATAAACATTCATCTGTTTGCATCTTGCAAATTATTTATCTAATGTATTATTTTCCATTTACCTGTATATGGACTCTTAGTCCACTATTTCTATTTTATTTGTATTTACTTGCACATCTCAAAACATTCTCTTGCACTATTTTATCTGTTTTATTTGTTTTATGTCCTATATATATTGATGTGGCTCTGTTGGAGTCGCCTGTTAAGTTTTTCATTGCCATATCTACACTGTAGCTAATGTGCAGATGATGATAAAGCCTTGAATCTTGAATCAACAGCACCTAGAAAAGACCCTCAAAACTCAGCGTCTGAAAAAGAAGGAGACGAGTCAGGGACAGAGAGACAAGAATCACTGAGGGAGAGACAGAGTTCAGAGGCTGATAGAGGAGAGAAGGAGCACCAGTTAACCATGTCATCTCTGCATGACACTGGTCTGTGTTGGGGAAATATTTTCCCAGGTCCATAACTTTGACCCAGTTTATTAGTTCATTCTGTCCTGACTGAGCACACGCACCTGTAACCTGGGCTGCTGTGCTCTCAGTGTTTTGTCTCCCTGTTCCTGCCTGTTGGCGTCAGCTGACAGAGGTGTTATGATTCTATCTTGTTATGCTCAATGTTGATTATTCTCTCTGAACTAGCTAAACACAAGGCCGGGTCTGGGGTAGAGATCTTCAGAATTGACATGGCAACTCTACCGTGAAGTCAGAACTTCTGGCTCTTGGACTTGTTTTGTGAATCCTCCAGCCGAAGCTCCAAATAAACCATCAGTGTTTGACATCAAAGCTCCAGTTCTCCCCGTGTTTCCTTCGTGAGTCGGTGACTTCCACTGCATTGCTACACAGAAGTTTCCCCCACAGTCTGTACGGGGGCTATAAAGAAACCATTTTCAACCTGTGTTGCGGTCGAATTGTCCAAAAAACAGCTCCTATAGTCTTCTCCTATCCACTATTCCTTGACCTCTGTGTGAAACGTCACAGGGTTAAGCAATAGTGGTTGGGATAATTCGAAAGGACTTAGGAGAAGATGAACGGGCTTCAAGAGAATCCGACTGCACTGATACTATCAGGCTGTGGGGAAACGACACTGTTCTGTACAGAGGACTACTGTAAGACATCTATACTTTGCACCGTGCTCTGATGGTGTTTCATACAGTGTTGGTGTTCCATGCTTTATGAATGTGGACAACAGTGTGGAGGTTTCCATATTGAGTTAAATAAAAAAATAACATTAATTTAATCAAATATAATTTTAATATAAAAAAAAACGCATCATACTAGTAGATGCTCTATACTTATATACTAAATGTGAACGGTTTGGTAAATTGATATGAAAGATTACATTAACAGGAGGCCCCTGACTGGATGGGACTACTCTAAGCTTTAGTTTCGTTTTGACTGTTCCATCTGAAGTGAGTCCGGACATGTCCAGTCTCACTCCCCAGAAGAGAATGACACTCCCCCACACATATGGGTATGTGGGTGCGTACTTGCTTCTGCTTCCGTTGGAAGGATATAAAAGCAGCAGCTCAGAGAGGAAGAAGACAGGGTTCTTTTACTGGGGAATTTAACCCTAGAGTAAGTTCTCTCAAATCATTGTGTGCACCAACTGAAGAGGAGACCCACTGAGATAACTTAGACTAAGTTAACTATCTAAACACTCAGAGAGTAATTTACCTCACCTGAGCTGAGGTTATCAGTCTCTCAGTCTGACAGCAGAGGACTCTCCTTCCACCTTGTTGTTGAAACAGCTCCTTATATCCGTTAGTGCAGCTAGCTAGCACCAGATGCTAACAACAATACATGTAACTGGTGCGCGTGCTTTCTCGCTCACTCGCGCCACACATACACTAACACATACCCTCCCGAGCTTGAATGACACACAGATACCATTCAAGGGCATTAGTATGATCTGTATGAAAGTGGCCATGTCGGCAGGCCACATCATGTAGACAGCCAGTCACCCTCTGTGAGGCAGAGTCAGACCCACATTTGCGCAGCGTTGCGTTCATAATACATACGTATAAAAAAATATCCTCAGGCCAGGCCATCGGGAAACCTCCCGGTCCTCCCGATGGTCAGTCCGGGCCGTCATGACGTGCCGCCGGCTGAGTAGTAAGAAGTGCCGGTACCACATGGGTAAAAATCAGAAGTGCTGGAACTGCGTACCGGTGAGTACCGGCCCAATTCAAGCACTGGTGAAAACTACCCTTGAATGATGGGATGGTAGACTAAAAGCTTTAGGAATCCAAAGTACAACATATAATAAGTACGCTGTATCAAGATTGATGCAAAACAAGTGACATTTGACCTTTTTAGAGACGTTTAGCAAAAAAAACTCCACCTCTGGGGTGATTTGGGTGGAAATGGGGGTTTTTACCGTTTCTCTGGAACCCATTGGTCGATTTTGGTGATTGACATCTCTTTCTGACCGTTAGAGCCAATAGAATCGAAGGGGGATCTCCCCACTCATACACATGCTAAAACAAAAAGATGGGGGCTTCGTGCACACAGTTGTGCACCAGAGTGAAGCTGTCTCTAGCTCTGGCATCTAGAAACGGAAAAGCAGGTTTATTGCTCATGGATTATCAGAAATCGTTTCAAGGGGACACAGACACATTGGATTAACCTATGGATTAACTTCAGCATCGTTTTTGTCGTTTTAATGCCATTGAAGACCACTTTTGACCAGACTATGACACAGGTGAGCCATGTTAGTGTTTTTAGATACCTAGCGCCTGTGGTGGTTGCATTCTCCAGCCACCTTCCTTGTGTGTGTTTTCCCTTTCCCTGTCTGTCCGGTCAGAGTGTTTGGCTTTCGTCCAAAGATCTCCCACTCAAGACAGAGTCAAAGAAACTTACCCCACGGTATGTCGGCCCCTTCATCATCGACTCCATTATTAATCCATCTGCAGTCAAACTCAAACTTCCCTCACACATGAAGGTTCATCCAACATTTCATGTATCTCTGTTGAAACCTGTTGCCAGCAGTCCTTTGTCTCCTCCAGTGAGTGTTCCCCCACCCCCCGCATCATCAATAATCATCCAACGTACACCGTCAGGCGATTGTTGGACGTTCGTCGCTGTGGAAAGGGATTCCAATATCTGGTGGATTGGGAGGGCTATGGTCTAGAGGAGAGGTGTTGGGTTCCCCGGCGAGACATCGTTGGCGCATCTCTGATACGGGACTTCCACCGGGATAACCCTGGAAGACCTGGTAGACCTGGTAGACCGCCTGGTGGCGTCCCTTAAGGGGGGGGTACTGTGGTGGTTGCATTCTCCAGCCACCTTCCTTGTGTGTGTGTTTCCCTTTCCCTGTCTGTGTGGGCGTGGTGCCTGTCACTCCTGGCTCCCGGCTCAAATCTCCACCAGCTGCAAACAGTTGAGCACTCTCCTCTGCGACACACCTGATTCCCATCAGCCATTACGGATGGTATATCAGCGGGGGCTCCACAACCTGTCAGCGCCAGATCGTTGTTAAACCCCAGTGGTAAAACTCTTAGCCTTCTCAGCCTTCTTAAAGTATCGTGACTATTTTCGCTACACCTGAATATATTCTTACCTGTTCTTCTTGTGCTCCAGGATTACGCTTCAGTGGATTACGTTCCAGTGGATTAAAACTCCGGAGGATACTCTTCAATGGATTACGCTCCAGTGGATACTCTCCAGCCGGATTATCTCCTCCAAATAAAACCTTTGTAACACACTGCCGTGTCCTGCGTTTGGGTTCTCTCAGATAACCGTAACAGCACCACATGTTTTGATGTATGTTCTTGTTATTATCTCCGTGAGTTTGTATCATTGAGTGACAATGTCTGCACCCATCGATTCTGTGTCATCTCACAATGTGAAACGATGTGTTGGATGTGCAGCAAAGATAAATAATAAGGTTTTGTGAGTGAATTTCGGTGCAGTCATCTGTGAGCATTTTTCTCTCGTTGCAAATTCAGAGGCTCAGCGTTAGCATTGTGGGGGTCTTTTTGAAAAGAAAATGAAAATGATCAGTTAGATGAGTTTCTTCCCGTTACATGGATATAAAATATTCATAGTTTATTAAATGAACATGCCCTCAGACACTGCAAGATGTTGTGGGAGGGCCCCGGTACCGGGGTCTCTGGGGCTTAACAGGTTAAAGAGTCCCCTTCAGGAGCCCCATACAGGACTCTTTCCAAGGTCTCCAAGAAGGCTGAATACTCTGAACTGCTGTTTGGTGCATAAGCACACACAACAGTCAGAGTTTCCCCCCCCCCATAACCCGCAGGCGTAGGGAGGCGACCCTCTCGTCCACTGGGGTAAACTTCAACAAAGAAGCACCCAACCAGGGGCTTGTGAGTATCCCCACACCCGCCCGGCGGCTCACACCTTGAGCAACTCCGGAGAATGCTGGGCATTTAACATGCATTTAAACAGTTCTTCGGCGCCACTCAAAGACGTAGTATACTTGAAATAGTGGCTCTACAGCAGGTATACTCAACATTGAGAAACGGCCATGTGCTCCTTCACCAGAGTCCGCCATGACAGTTGCTCGCCTCGGAAGAAAATCACTATTTTAGTGCTTTAAACAACTCAGATATATTAGAAAGTGCAAGCCGAAAGTATTCCTCCTCTGTGAAATTCGCCATGGGACTGGTAGTGAAGACATTGCACGTGAAACGTGTTTAGCATGCAACAGTTTTCTCAGACATCTAAGCAGGGACGTGGGAAGGGGGGGTGCTGAGGGGGCAGCACCCCCATCTGTTGGCGGAGAATTGTAACTGCAACGCCAAACAAATCAAGACAAACGTTTTATTTTGAGTTACTATTTTTGAGTTAGCATTTTAGTGAAAGCAGTCTATAAAAAGCTTCACTATATAAAGAAAGTGATAATGTGGTGTGCTTCTTCTGTTGCTCTGCTATAGAAAAGAAGCTGGTCAGTGCAGACAAGATCAGGGATGGGAGTTTTGTGAAAATAGGGTTTAACAACTGGCGAAAGGCAGGGGAAACATTTAGGGAGCATGAGAAGTCCCATCAACACACAGGCCGTCAACAAACTGGCAACATTAAAACAAACACCAACGCATGCACTGCTCTCACAAGCTGTTGCTAAAGACCAAATGACTGCATTTAATATGACGTTATTATTAGGGCTGTCAGTCGATTATTAATTATTAATTAATATTATTAATATTTAATCGCGATTAATCGCATGATTGTCCATAGTTAATCGCGATTAATCGCACATTTTTTATCTGTTCTAAATGTACCTTAGAGGAATATTTTTCAAGTTTTTAATAGTCTTATCAACATATGAGTGGACAAATATGCTTTATGCTAATGTTTATTATCATTTGAACAATGACAAATATTCTCATGAATATTAAACACAACAACCTCTGAACATTACAAATATTCGCCTCAATTCAACCTGGAACCTCTCATACAATACAAATGGTGTGTGTGTGTGTGTGTGTGTGTGTGTGTGTGTGTGTGTGTGTGTGTGAGATCGTTGGAGCTATGTGCAACTCAAGGCATATGTTCGAACGGGAGCTGCCTGGACGCTGCAATCATGTTGCTGCAATCATGTTGCTGCAATCATGAGTGTGCTGACTTCTCCTACAATATCCCGCTGTCTGCTTCCTGCATCAAGTCAAGTGCTCGGCGCAGTTGTGTGGATAGAGCGCTCCTCTGTTTTCATTTAAACAGCTCCTTATATCCGTTAGCGCAGCTAGCTAGCACCAGATGCTAACAACAACAATAGCCGCGTTCACACTGCGGTACGGTAATGCACGTAAGGTCTCTCTCTCGCTCGCTCGGGCCACACAAACACACACCCTCTCGGTCCTCCAGATGGCCAGTCGGTGCCTGCCGGTGAGCGTGGAAGTGTGGTCTGCCACAAGCGGGCGGCAGGAGCGGGGCTGTCAGCATCAGCTTGTAGATGGTATTTTAAACTCGATGCGCTCTGAAACTACGGGGTGGCCGAGGAAAAAAAATACACATGCGTTAATCGCGTTAAAATAATTAGTGGCGTTAATTTTTGTTTGCGTTAACGCGTTATTAACGCGTTAACTTTACAGCCCTAGTTATTATACAGGACCGCCCAGTGGCATCGCCTAGACTGGCCTAAAGAAATGGAAAAAAATGCCTCAAAAAATGTGTACTCTACATTCAGTTTTGAGTATACTACTCAAGTGAAGTTTTTAATGGGGGTTTATACAGCTAAATGTTTTTTATTTAAAGATAATACAAATATTTAAGTTAAATATACTTGATTGTCATATGTACTGTGCTAACAAAATTCTTAGTTAAAATAACTTAATATATATAATGTTTCTTTAACTTAAAACAATATGTTTGTGTCACTTCAAATTACGAGTAAATAGAACTCAATTAATAAGATTATACTTTAACTTAAAACATTTAAGCTATCAAAAATTTCGATATAATCAGTTTAAAAAAAGAGCTTTGAGTTGTATTAACTTGTCGGGTCTTACAGTGCAGAACTTTAAATACAATACTTTTACTTTACATCAATACAGTACTCTAAATACAGTACTCTTACTTTACTTCAATACAGTAATTTTACTTTACAGTCCAATTTTGAGCTCATAGAGTCCTATTGTAAAAAATGTTGAGTACCCCAAAGTCCTTAGAAATGTACAGTACAGTGGGCTTGGTTGGTAGAGCTGGCAGCCCATGTTCTGGGGCTTGGACCCCCCCCCCGGTGTGAGACCCTTTCCCTCATGTCATCTGTCTCCCCCTTTCAACACTGTCACTCAATAAAGGCACTGGTAGCACAGTAAAACCTTTAGAACAAATACATTAATTGTAAAGTACAGGTCCCCAGCACATAAAAACCGCTGGATGCTAACTTTCATGTAAAGGGAAATTTGCACAATTAATTTGCATTAATTATATCCTATGTGGACAATAGTTAAAGGGCTTGGGCGATTTGGACAGTTTTTTCAGTGGTTTTAGGGGTCATTGAGTATGCTGAGTCCATTTTTGACATTGTCAGTATGAAAATGCAGTTTGAACTAGGTTGTGGCAACATCTTTACTCTCTGTGGTCTGATTTTGATACATTTTGGATAGATTTGGAAGATTTAGGGGACTCTGGATCATTTTGATTTGACAGATTGCCTATATATTTGAAAAATAATGTCCACTGTAGACATAATGTTCATCTTGTGCTCTCTATATTCAATAGTCGCGACACTACTCATGGTAGCTAAATTCAGCCAACAGAGTACAAAGATTGCCATTTTCTGGTTTAAACTGACACTTTTTATCCTGAAAATGTCAGAAATGGATTCAGCTTCCCCAAAACCACACCGAAATTGTCCAAATCGGCCAAGCCATTGTTTTGTACTGTTGTCCCCTATAGGCTATAATGGGTCATTCATGCTAATGAATGCAATTCATGCCATTTATGCTAATTTAGCAAATTGCCCAACATATACAGGTTGGCATCCAGCAGTTTCTATGTGCTGGGGACCCTACTATACATTTCTAACATAAAACTTTGGGTTACTCAACATTACCGGGTTCACACTGCAACTAGACTATTATTTAAATACAGTACTGTTACTTTACTAAAATACAGTACTTTCACTTAAAAACAGCTGCTTTTATACTTAAACTCAAACCTGCAGGTAACAACTTCCTGCCACACACACACGCACGCACGCACGCACGCACGCACGCACGCACGCACGCACGCACGCACGCACACACACACACACACACACACACACACTGAATGGGGTCAGTCTGTGATAATCTCTCATGGTTAATCTGTAAATTCTGATGTGTCGGCGCCTCGTTTGTGACCTTTGACCTCAGACGGCTAACATGTTAGCATGAAGCTCTTTAACGTGGGATTAAAGGCTCAGTTCACCCAAATCCCAGAAATCCCAGATTCACATCACTTCCTGTCCTGTAACATCATAATAATAATACGTTTTATTTCGAGGCGCCTTTCAGGACACCCAAGGTCGCCTTACAGTGTATTTAAAAGTTAAAACAGCTAAAACAAAAACGGAACACAATTTAATCGAACCGACAAGGCAATACAGCAGCATAAAAGCATAACACAGGCAGGACAAGAGAGTGGAGTGACGAGTGAGAGGGGGATCTGTGATAGCAGGTTGAATGTGTTTTAGAGTGAGGATGCCAGTTTAAACAGGTGGAATTTGAATGTCGTGATGGAGTCAGACTGTTTGATGTGTGGAAGCAGAGAGTTCCAGAGCCTGGGCGCGGTGCAGCTCAAAGCCCTGGCTCCCATAGTGCGAAGGCGGGAGGTGGGGACAGTCAGGAGTCCGGCTGAGGATGAGCGCAGGGAGCGGGAGGGGGTGTATTCCTGGAGGAGGTTTGAGAGATAGGTGGGGTGAGGTTGCATATTTCTTGTTCTGGAACTGACCCCCCCCAAACACACTGGGGCCTGATGTGAACTGAGGGGTTCACATCACTGTTAATTGTTACCAAACAGGAAGTGTGTCATCTCCAACAGACTGTCAATCACTGAGAGTCACCCCAACACTGCAGGGAGGAGGAAATGAAAACCAGGTGAAGAGAAATGAGGGAGAATGAAAGGAACAAAGTGGAGGAGAGTAAAAGGAAGTTAAGAAAATAAGAGCGTGGGGGGGCAGTAAGATGTGGGGGCGTTTGTTGGCAGAGTCACATGACTCTCCAGAACACTTTACAGAAAGCAGCTGTGCATCAAAGCTGAGCCCAAACAGAGACAATGACGTTTCCTACAGAGGACAGGAAGGAAGGAGAGGAGGAAACACTTCCTCTCCTTTCCTCTACTTCCAGGTTCTTTCTGAGCCTTGGTTGATTTTAAATGACATTTCAATGTTAGTATCCGTGCTGCAAGACAAATCTGCAAAATCTCCTCTTCTGTGACATTTATGATATAGTTCCCGACAAAAAAATCCCCATTCAATAAATAACAAAGTAAAGAACTCACCGTTGGAGGCTCATTAAAGTCAGCTGACCAGATTCAACTGCTTTCATCATATTTAATACAGATTGATGATCATTTATTTGACCATTTATTAAATGTGTGAGAACATTTCCTCTTGGACAGCAAGGTTCAGGTCCCGTTTAAAACAAACAGCATAGATTCATTTTGACTTTACCCCTAATGAAGCTCATTTAACCCAAACAATAATCTCAACGTGTCACTTCTAAACTAACCAAACCGTGTTATTGCATAAATCTACAGATTTCAGGTTTTAACCAGGAGATGGCGCTTCATTCACAAATACAGAAAGACAAGTTTCATGGACTTTCTGTTGTGTTTTGAAGATATTATCATCAATATTTTAGATCAACTAAAGTATATCTAATCTTATAATTCAATAATATATAGTCTTTATATATTAAATAATCATAATAATAATGTAAATGTTTACATTACACTTCTTTATTTGTTATACTCGTACTTTTACCTTTACAATCGTTTGCTTTAATATGCAGTATATGTTTGTGTTTGCTTCCTCCTGCTCCCTTTCGGACACATACTGTATGATTTATTATTATTATTATTAATATGAAGATATTATTAAGATAAGATGTTACTTTATTGATTGAACATTTTAGTTTAGAATGTGCTGTCCCACGCTAATTCAGAAGGCTCACAGGTCACATTCCGACCATTATTTAAAACAATAGGTGCTTTCCCACCATCTACAGTTTGATTTGTATAGAGGGAGCTGCTGGAGAAGAAAGATCAGGGGGGGAGAGCTGTGGTTGATGGGCCATTAGTTGTGTAAATACACAGAGAGCTGCCGTTTCATTCAGACTGTTTAAAAAATGGTAACAACGGACTATTTTTCTTCGCGGATGCATGTCAATTTAAATCAATACAACTATTTTTTAAATCAATAAAAACATTTTCTAAATCCATAAAAGCATTTCAATTAATATTGGGAGTCATGTCGTTTCTTTGTTGAGAATGTGGCCATGTAATAAGCGGGATAATTTGCAGCGACTTGTTCCTTATGGGGAAAATAACACCCTTCATGAGGAAAGTTCCTAAATCCACCTACACGTTACCATTAGCCACGTTCACACTGCGGTACTTTTCCCACAAAAGTTCATGCGAACTTAGTTCATGATCGCGTTCACACCAAAAAGAGCCGGTACTAAAGTAGTTCATGCTCGAGAGCAGGGACTTTCGAGCGGCTCTTTTTTGAGAAAAGAGCTATATTCCTGATTGGCTGGGCGAATTGCAAACCACGGCCCGTAAAACTCCCAAAAAGTGTTGTGAAGCTGCCATTTTATTATCCTCGCATTTGCATTATTAGCATTAGCATTAGCCCAGCGCAGAAACGCAGAGACTAACTTATGGCAACACAAAATAAAACATGGGAGCGGTGGAGATGAGGAGGTGTCGGCGTTCTGGCGATTTACTCGGAAGGCTTCAGTAGAAGCTGCTGGGAGTCCCAGCAGCTTCAACTGAAGCCAGTCCCCAACTCCGGGGACTTCTGGCCGGGGACTTTGGGCGGCAGTATACGCCGTGCAGTGGTTTGCGTCCTGCCAGTAAACCCAAAGCAGAAGAAGAAGAAGTGACGTCAGCGGCTTCATTTGCCTAATCCACCCCCAGGGACTTTTTCTGGTGTGAACGCGATCTGTACTTAGTTCATGAGAACTAAAGAGTTCTCATGAACTAAGTTCGCATGAACCTTTGTGGGAAAAGTACCGCAGTGTGAACGCGGCTATTGAGGAGTGAGAGTGATGCCCACGCAGGAGAGACTCAAGCTCATTTCGTGGCATATGCAGGCAGTGGCAAGTACTTCCGGCATCTGCTACAGAGGCAACTACTCTGTGGTATCTGTGGCAAGTACTTCCGGCATCTGCCACAATTTGCCGAGGCATCTGCCGCTGCTGAACGGGAGTTGCCACAGTATGCGTGTGCTATTTAAACCCGTATTGATCGTGTAAAATGTCGCTGTTTAGGCATGACTTGATCGAACTGATCTGTACACAGGACTGATGATCTGTACACATGGTTGGATTGTAACGGAATACATGTAACGGCGTCGGCGTTACGTAATCAGAATACAAAAATCAAGGAGCCCCCTGATCCCACCAGAAGCGTCCGCGCCGCGCTGCGCCGTGCTGCGCCGCGCTGCGCCGCGCTGCGCCGCGCTGCGCCGCGCTGCGCCGCGCTGCGCCGCGCTGCGACCTCCTCCTGCGTCATAGCGTCATAACCCACCAGGCGCGTTTCATAACCCACCAGGCGCGTTTCATAACCCACCAGGCGCGTTTCATAACCCACCAGGCGCGTTTCAAAACGTTGTGGAAGCGGAGCGTCGTGTGTGCAGCCTCACTGCGAGGCTGCACACACGACGCTCCGATGTCAAATGTCCAAAACAGCCTTGTCAATCAAGTTGTTGTTGATTTTGGAATATTTCCTGGACATGTGTACTTCTACAAGTTGTAGGCTACGCAGTTAAATGGTTTGTGTCTGTTTAAATCGTGTTTATTGTTGTTATTTCCTATTTTGTTGTGTTGTAGACTACAGACACAGTTAATAATAATTGTAATATTCCAGTTATAAACGACATGAATCAAAGATGTGTTGCTGTATTTTAGTGGTAAAAAAATATGCATTCATCATCATAATTATTCTATATATATAATTTACTATGCCTGTAAACCGGAGGAGAATGCTGGCATGTATTCTCCTACTTGAAAGACGGTGGTGGGGGGGGAGGATAAGGAGCCGATTTTCGGTGCATCCGGTGCACCCCCTCAACCAGCAAAGCAGAAAACAAGGTGATTTTCATCACTTCCTGCCTGCGCCTCGTCAAAAATAGGATTCATCCAATATTTTAGAAATTCCTTTGCGGCGAGGAGCTTCTGGGACGCATCGAGCCGCGGTGCAGCGCGGTGCAGCGGGTCTGGTGGAATAGCACCCATTGACTAGAGTGGCTGCGATCGCTAAAAACGCCGCAGCCACAGCGCAGCGCAGACGCTCCTGGTGGGATTACGGCCCCTACACACGGTGGCGTGCGTTAACGCTTCTGCCCATTCACTTTGCATGGGGTGACGTCATGATTCGCCGAACTGCATTGTGGGAGCAAAGCGTAGCTTCTCTCGCGGTGCTCGCTGCAAAAGTAGAGCAATGTTCTACTTTTGACGCCTCGATGGAGGCGTCAGCCAATCGAATCATATGCCAGTACAAGCCAGAGATGGGGACTCGAGTCTGCGACTCGGACTCGAGTCGCACTTAAGTCGCACACACAGAGACTTGAGACTTGACTTGGACTCTTGACCAAAAGACTTCAGACTCGACTTGGACTCGTGTGTTGGGACTCGTGAACAATCATTGTGTTTTCTATTTTTGGTATTAAAGGTGGGGTAGGTACATTTGAGAGAAACCGGCTCGAGATCGCTAGAATTTGAAAATACACAACCGGAGATAATCTGCTAGAGGCTGCTACTTCCTTATAGAGCCCGCCTCCTTCAACACACACGAACGCGCACATGACCAATGAGGGAACGAGATAAGTTTGTGCCCAAATGGAAGGCTGACAGGCAGGTCGGCCATCCAGTTACTTTAGCCGGGCTCATTACGCAGACGTGCGCGCCTCTGTTACTACCGGCACACCTGCGGCTGTACCGCTTGTAATTAGGTTCAACTATAAACACTTCGAACAAAACGCCGGCGGCACCAACAAAAGGAGCACACTGCAAAGTCTGCAATATCAAAATCAAGGATGCTGGCGCAACAACGTCGGATTTCATCAGGCACTTGAAAACTCACCCGGAGAGGTCAGTCACATTAACGCGTGGACGGTGAGCAAACATGTTTAGCTCAGCATCAGCTGTAATGTTAACTTAGCTTGCTACTAGCTTTGTAACTGAATATTTGAAAAGATGAGTGAATGTTTGCTTGTCACACTTGTTTGCGTTAAGTGGCGTTGACATCCAACTCTCGACTTGACATAAAAAAGGTCGGTAACGTTAATCATTACGTTCCGCTGCCACCATCTACTGGCTAACGTTAAACGTAGAAAAATGCATAGTTACATACAGTACATAAATACATCTGTGGGTTTATAGGCAGGTTACAGGTTTATTGTTGACCACGTAACGTTAATGTTACAGGTTTATCAGGTTACCATGACACTGGCTTTGAGTGAGAGGATAGAGGAATATGTTTATTAATAGTAGACTTAAAAGATGTCATTAGAGACCCAGTGTAATTAAACAATACGGTTGATACAAAGACGTATTTCTGATTCTGAATTGTTTTGCTTACAAGTTGTTTGCATTTAGCTAAAGTGTGATGTGTTTACTCATATTGCAATAGCCTGGTTAAAGTGATCATATAACAAACAACTCATCAGTGCTGATACTGTATGCTAATAGATATAGGAGTGGTAATAACACAGTAAATGCTTTGAATTTCTTAGATATAGCTGTGCAGTATTCTTAACAAACTGGATAGCAGCAGACAATAGAAGGCTTATTACAACCAGAAGAGACATGAGACTTTTATTTTTTTAGAGACTTGAGACTTGACTTGGACTTGTGACCAAAGACTTGAGACTTGATCAAGTCTCACCCCACAAAGACTTGAGACTTGACTTGGACTCCTGACCAAAGACTTGAGACTTGACTTGGACTTGCAAAAAAAGACTTGTGAACATCTCTGGTACAAGCTCTAGCCAATCAAACCGTGTGCTTGTGTGTCCGGGGCGGGAGATGCCAAAACGTGTAATAACTACGTTGGTCCACCACGTAGGACGTAGTATTTCTACGATAACGCCTCTGAAATTGTAGGATACCTACGTTTTTTTTCACCATTCATTCCAATGGCTGGCGTCTATGTCACGTGATCTTCACATTTCTCCCTGCAGAAAAAAAAACATGGCCGAACTTCGTTGTATTCTCGGTGTAAAATGCCTATTTTAAGGTTAGTTTGGCCATTAAAATGCATTTTGATGTCATTTGATGCGAGAAATATGAGTTGTTATTTCAGATTATGTGTGCAGTGGATGTACATGATCTTTAGTCTGCTAGTTATTACGAAGATTACTTCAGGAAATTGTGTCTATACAACGTTTTCATTGTTACCAAGGTGGTTGCTTGGGACGCTGCTATCGATATTATTTCTGTTATGTGATGTAACTGTTTAATGGTGTTATCTTTATTGCTACCCCCTTCCCCGTCAATGTATAGTGTTGGTCCACAGCGCAAACGTATTAGTTTAACAAAATCCGCATCTAAAGATAGCCTACGTTATTTTCTCCCTGTACAATTCCAGTCTCACATCTCACAGCACAACATCATTAACAAAGTACCGGAAACAGACCGAAAACACTTTATTCCGAGTGTACTTGCTTTTCTCTTTGAAAGTCATCACATAACGACATTGTAATACACGGTTCGGCTGCATTACATATTACATATCTGCCGTAGTTCTGTATTTATAGAGCCCTGATGAGAAGACTTCTAGACAAACATGAGGAACTGCCGCCAACACTGAAAACGTGACGTGGATCATAAATATATCAGTAATTAAACAACATTTTACATTTCTTTTCACACAATGCGTCTCCTTGCAGTATCAACACTAATTCGGCGGACTTTTATATTTGATCCAATTGGTAGATAGGCTGTATTTACACCATAAAGGTGCACAGCTGATATAAAGGGACACCTGGTGGTTAAAGCATGTTATTGAATTTCATTATTTTTATTATTAGATATTAATAGAATCCCTATAAAGTATGTTCATTACTCGTTATTTTGCACATCCCTTTCAAGATTTCAAGATTTTCTAAGGTTTATTGACATATCATATAGGCCTACACAACTGTGTTGTAGTTCTGCACTGAATGAAAAACTTGGGTCGCAGGTTCCTCAGTGCATTACAAGACATCTATCAATATTTGTGCATACCTCCAGCAATGTTAACTATGTTGAAGCACTTATTTTAACTGATATTATACATATGTATTATACTCTTATAAGATGTATGTAGATAGTATAAGAAATGTGCAGAATATGACAATTTAATGGTGGAGGTACACCTATTGAAAGATGTCTTGTGATGCACTGTTGAGGAACCTGTGACCAAAGTTTTTCATCTCCGACCTTGTCAGGTATTGAACAATCAAGAAATAAAGAACACTGATTATACTAAATGATTTACAAATAAACACCACTGCATATTTACAACTATACACATGCTGATGTAACGCAAATGTTTCCAACTTGGGATCAATAAAGTATATCGTGTGCCTCTGAACCTTGACAAGTACATGTTTCAGGCTCATCAATGAACAACAGGAGGGGTCACAGACATAAGACCAGCTGTTAAATAAAGCTCTTCTGACCTTACTGTAGCTGGCATGTGGGTATATATATTAATGCTGCCCATTATGGGCACAAGCAATTTTCACTCATTTATTAATTAAATGTTTTACATTTGAGTGATTCCTATCCCCTAAACCTCCAGGGATGTACACAGTTTAATACTGGCAACTTCTTATTATGGTAAATATGAAAACGTCTTTTAAAACTACAACTCCCAGTAGAGACGTGCCATAGATAGAGAACATGCGAAACACACAATAGCCAGCATGTGTAGTTCTGGGGACGGGGTGGGGGAGGGGGGGGACGCGGTGGACCCGTTCAAATCCAGTTTTGGACAGTCTGCCGTGGTTCCATCCCATTTCAAGTGCTGTTCGAGGCTCGGCGTAACCCTCAGAGCACACTCTCCAATTACAGAGCTTGAGGACTATCACGGGGTTTGTCAAGCGAAGCGGAGGGAATACTTACTTCCCGGTGTAATATTCTCTTAAGCAAATGAGCTGCTCCGACCCTCGGTCCTGACGGACTCCAACTTGTGTTTGTTAATCAAACAAATAAATAAACACAAGGATAATTATGTGTTATTGTTGAGTAAATGGAGAATTGCACAGGGGAAAATAACGTATCTATTGTGGTGATTGACATTATTCACCCACGGATCTATGGGTTAGGGTATTGTTCTGCACGGACATTTTAGTGAGCCGGACTTCCTGTCTCCGCCGGTTTTCGCTTCCGGGGCATGAAGCTGTTTACATGTGTTTTGAGATGCTAAATAAAAGTCTATCTTGTACCTTTGATACCCCGCCTCCGACTCCCATCTCTCGGCACCACACTATGCCACAATTTTAGATGCGGATTTTGTTAAACTAATACGTTTGCACTGTGGACCAACACTATATATTGACAGGGAAGGGGGTAGCAATAAAGATAACACCATTTTACCCAACATAACAGAAATAATATCGATAGCAGCGTCCCTAGCAACCACCTTGGTAACAATGAAAACGTTGTATAGACACCATTTCTTGAAGTAATCTTCGTAATAACTAGCAAACCATAGATCATGCACATCCACTGTACACATAATCTGAAATAACAACTCATATTTCTCGCATCAAATGACATCAAAGCGCATTTTAATGGACAAACTAACCTTTAAATAGGCATTTCCACCGAGAATAAAACGAATGTCGGCCATGTTTATTTTTTTTGCAGGGAGAAATGTGAAGATCACGTGACATAGACGACAGCCATTGGAATGAATGGTGACAAAAAACGTAGGCCTTTTACAATTTCAGAGGCGTTATCGTAGAAATACGACTTCCTACGTTGTGGACCAACATAATTATTACACGTTTTTTTATGAGCCTGGGTTGGAGATGCATGTGATTGGTTGTTGGTCGAGTTTCAGCCCCCTCCGCCGGCAAGCGACAACGCACGCCGCCGTGTGTAGGGGCCGTTAGGGGGTAACTGTATCCAGCTCGCGTTTTGAAAAACAACTAATCTGATTACAGTTACTTTCGTAAACCTGAAGTGAATACATTTTGGAATACCTATTGGAATTATTGGTGGAAAAGTTTCCTCACAAAATGTAATATTCATTACCAGCAGAACTGTGTGCACACTGCACAGCGCTGCACCGTGTCTGTGAGCGAGAGAGAGATGCAGCGTGTCTGTGAGGCCCCGCCCCCGCACGCAGCTGAGAGAGAGATCTCTTTTAAAATATATTGAAAGTTAGAAACGGAGATGGTTCGATAAAACGTGCAAGATAACGTTTGTGTAGCATTTATTTATTGTCGAAATGACATTTCATAAAATCAAAGTGAATGGCCTGCTGCTGCTGAAGGCATGGGGCAAATATAACTGTCCTTTGCCTGATTTATAAAGTAAACCTTAGCATCTCACTAGCAGTGGCAACTGCAATCAGTTACAGCTGCCCTAAGTCTGTAGCCAAGTCTAATAACACCAGTGTACACGTTGCTGTGTCAATACAGATATGTATTTGTTAATTATTTGTCTTTACTAGTCATACACCTGGTTTATCGTAGCAAGCAGTGGAAAATCCCCTCAAGAAGCGACAATTGCCCAGGGCGATGCAACCCTCACTCGCCAATAATTCATCATAAATAGAGCACGTTTGTTTATTTTAGCAAACCATGCTCCAAGTAAAATTGAATATTAATGATAATGTATAATCTTTTTGAAAAATAGAGATTGCACATCAGTCCAGTGTATAGATCAGTTCGATAAAGTCATGCCAAAACAGCGACATTTTACACGATAAATACGGGTTTAAATAGCAGCGTTTGCCACGGAAGGCGAGTGGCAGCTACAGTAAACCTTCTCTTACTCTGGCATCTTGTGGCAACTCCCGTTGAGCAGCGGCAGATGCCTCGGCAAGTTGTGGCATATGCCGGAAGTACTTGCCACAGATGCCACGGAGTAGTGGCCTCTGTGGCAGATGCCGGAAGTACTTGCCACTGCCTGCAGATGCCACAAAATGAGCCAGGCCCTACTGCCCGGGCCGCCTTAATGCACGGGCTGACCTGGGCTGAAGCCCAGGGGCTTACGGAGATCAGGGGCCTATCATGAACCAAAACATTTTTATTTCGGATGTTTTTACCTTTTTTTAAATAAACAAAGTCTTGGCTTTCAGAATATGAAACTTTTATTTCCAAAATCACACGATAAATACATTTTTGAAGTAAAGGGAAGATCACAGCTCTCACTCGCCACTCACCCCCCCTCCCTCCGGCTGAAATTATGAATGTAAGGCGTATAGTAATCATAGATAACACGGCAGGGTCCGTTACAGTTTGTTTTCATCTAATTTCAAATAAACAAAGTCTTGGCTTTCAGAATCTTAAACTTGTTTTGGCAAATTCAGATGATAAATAGAACTTTGAAGCTTCGGCATAATTACAGGCAGAGAACGGAGTAACTTGACGTCACAGCAACAACAGCCGGTGTTTCTCGTGAGTGTTTTCCCCGGGAAACAAACACAATACACACAAACGCAAACACACACACACACTCACGAGCTTCCGCCAGAGCAGTAATCCAAACGAATATATCTTCCCTCCGTAGTATTTTGATAATTTGCTCCGAAAATCAATCAGATGGATGGATTCCAGAGATGACTCCGAAACAGTCCGTGGGCACCACTTAACAGCCAATCAGAATGAGAATATGTTTCACATTTGACTTATTCAAATTGCGAGTGATTGAGTGACAGATGAAGGTTGTTTAGGAGAAAAAGTTTGAGAAGAAAAAGTTTGAGAGTGGCGCTCGGAAAGGGAAATTGTTGAGGGAAAAGGAGTTTCGAGACAAGCAGCTATTAGAAAAAATGCCGAAGCCTACAGGTTATTTTAAACCTGTAAGCCAGGATGAGGAGGGAGGACAGATGAGTTCTGAGTAGTTATACAAATGCCACTTTCGTCTCATTAGTATGCATGGAATGTGACAGGTCGCCCCGGCCAAGTCCCGCCCCCTTTAACCGGAAGTCCCGCCCCCTTTGACCGTTTGTCCCGCCCTTTTGACAGGAAGTCCCGCCTATTTTACCCGGAAGTCCCGCCCCGTTCGACCGGATGTCCCGCCCCCACTTCCGGCGGATGTCCCGCCCCGCTTCACAAAATTAAATTAAAATTTTAAAAAATGAGAAAAATAAAATGCCGTTGTTTCAATCAATTAGTATGCATAGGATATATGTCCCGCCTGTTACGACCCGCCTCCCTACTCGATAGTAGTGGCTCGTGAGGCAGTTCGCAACATAAAACAAAAGTACACAACACGTAGGCACTAAACTGTGATCATACATTTATTGCCACAATCATAAAACATACACTTGAGAACAGGTAAAACAAACAAAAAGACGGAGGGGACTTGGGCCAACCACACCACGGGCCGTAGGATCCAGAGCCTTCCTCTGCTACCCAAAATCACACAGAACGGGAGAAATAAAGCCGCGAAAACCTAATACTCACAGGTCCTCCAGGAAACACAACAAAAAGGCAAAAGAGCTCTGACACAGCAGAGACATCCGGAGTAGTGATCGGCTCCTCCTTCTCCTTCAGTCTCCTCTTTTATGCTCGGCTGATTGACAACTGGGAACACCTGCGCCAAGCTCGGCTGAGTGACAACTGGGAACACCTGGGGAAGGCGGAGCCAGGTGTACCTGCACAGCAGAGAGAACAAAGAGCACAACAAAAGGGGGGGGGAGTATGTAACACCGCCTCCTAACCACTTCCTGTGTGGTTAATCCTGTATACAGTATTGAATGTAACTTACAAATACTTGCAAATAACATGAAATTAATCAAAGGAAAGCATCTAAAAAAACCATATATTTAAAAAAAGTCAGCCTCTCTGTTCTTGCGAACAGGACATGAGGGGAGAGACCATATGGTGGCCGAGGGGAGGGGGAACACACACACACACACACACACACACCACACACTTTACTCACCCCTCACCCCTCCCCCGTTAGAGGTTGGTTAAATAAAAGGCCAGCGTCTTTTGGTCACTCTTCAATATTTTTCAAGTCGAGAGAAAATGGCCAAGAGACGTCTTGATATGAGTTTAATCAGCGAGACACCGGTGACAACTTACAGCCATCCGTTAAGTGCTCCAATCAAGAAAAAGTCATAATATTGTTTATTAGTGATACCTGAGGATATTCTCTTTTTTATTTGTAGCAACTGTGAACTAATGTGTAATTACTTTTTTACTAACTATAAGAAAAGTATCTCTGAAGAGGGGAAATAATAAAACAATTTTAAAAACATGATCTTTGTCTTTTTATAATTACTTTACACCACTATAAGGAAAACCAATATTACATTTGTGTGAGGTTGTACCAGGGATAATACCCATAAATAATATGTGTTTCTGCTCCATTTCACTCCATGAAGCCTCCAGCTTGTACAAGGGCTCCGCCTCCACTCAACATAACATGTCCCGCCCTCCTCACCAGATCATTTAAAAGTAAGGGGATGGAAATAGATGAAAATAAATACGCTCAAACTAAATAACAAGCCAGTCATTTCCAATAACCAAGGCACTTTTCAAAAAAGAAAAATGGCCAAGAGACGTCTTGATATGAGTTTAATCAGCAAGACACCGATGACAACTTACAGCCATCCGTTGGGTGCTCCAATCAAGAGCAGTTTGTATGCCGGGTTCAGACAAGACGGGGATGAGGAACGACATATTACTCTAACTCTACCTGAAGACAAGGGGGTGGTAAAAAGAGAAGAAAAGGATGCCACGTCCATTGATAAAATAAAACACGAGGTACTTCAAAACCTCCCTACGCGTTACCGTAAGAATGCCAATTACGTTATGAGCAAATTAACCACGAGTACAGATGGATGGACACCGGCGGGGGAATTTGTAGAAAAGGGTACAGCTGTAAAAGGTTCACACATTTATTTAGATTTATTTAAACATTTTGTCCTACGCGTATAAAACAAATGTCCGGGAGCCTAAAGGCTGGCGTTTTTTTTAAATAGTCTGAATGAGCTCAACATTCCTTTATCAGCTTTTTCAAAACCTGCACGCTCGTGAACAATATCGTATAATCAGAGAGGGCGAACTAAACGGAGAGAATATTCCCCTAAAAAGAAGAAGAAGAAGAGGAAATAATAAATCTTCTCCTACGACCCCTCGCTGGGAGATGGCAGGAATCTCGGACCCCGCAGAGGAGGAAGAACCTCAGAATGCCCCTCTTAAGAAGAAGAAAAGAAAAAGGAAAAATAGAATATTAAGTCCTAGCTGGTTACATTTTACCTCCTAAAGTTGTATTATATGTGTTGTATTCCTAATAAAAAACAGAGCCACCAGAATTAATTTTGTCTCCAGACCTTTTTTATTTTCTACATTTTGTAACAATCTTTAAACATTTGTAGAGTCACTGAGTTTTAAAAGCTCCATAGTTTGACTGCAAAAGACTGACTTTTCTCCAATGGGCTCCGCCTACCACTCAACATAACAAGCCCCACCTTTCCTCACCAGATCATTTAAAAATAAGAACCCTTCAAGGACATTTTAGAGAGCAGCAACCATGGATCTGAGAAAAACCAATCTCTCCCTCACGATCTGCAGCCTGGAGCAAACGTCTGGAGGACCTCCATCCTCACCTACAATTTGGACAACAGATCTGGACAGCGCTATGGCTGGCATTGATATTACAAGATATTGAATTGCCTCAACCTCCATCTACTCCACCCGAGTCTCCAGGGGAATCAACAGTAGTAGGCGTTGATATGCCATGCTCTACTTGTGTTCCAGAGGTTGGCGTTGATATGCCATGCTTTCCTTGTGCTCCCGAGGGTGATGCTACAGAACGTACTAGGACATCGGCATTGCTGAATACGGTAAAAGCAGTTGTAGTTCATCTGTTGGATAGAGTCGTATACCTTTACAGAAAGGACACATGTAACGGATGTCAAGTCGATCACCCCAGTCAGATGCAGCACGAGTGTTTATTCCCTACCGGTGAATACTATCTGGATCGAAACTATGATGAAGTGGTAAAGAGACGATGGACCGTTCGTTTCATTCCAGCCATTCGGGACACTCTGCACCAGAACCACCTTCATGTGTCAGAGAGGAGAGTCTTTGGAGCTACCGAGGCGATTCTGTACAACCTCAGAAACACCAGACTCTTTGAGGCTAAAATCGAGAAGCTATACGAACAGCTTGTAGAGAACGACGAGACCCAACTGAAGAATACAAAAGCAGCTTGGGCCTTCTGGCAGCATTAGGAAGAGTTTTTATTTATTTTTGATACTTTTTCGTTAAAGTATATTTTATTTAAATTTTACTTGATATAGTGTGTCCTTCCTTTTATTATTCTCTGCTTGGAGAAATGTTGTATATACGTATCAATAAAATGCATTGCAAGACAAACTGTTGTACTCATTACCTCATCGGCTGTAACAGGAAACATGTCTGAGAAACGTGTTATGCATAGGGTGTATTACACTCCATCTAATCCAGGGAGTTTAGGAGGTGTGGATAAACTCCATAGAGCTGTACAGAATGAAATGGGTAAACAAATAAATGTAGAGAAAGTCAGAGAATATTTCTCTGAGCAGGACGCATATACTTTGCACAAGCCTGCTAGGGTGCATTTTGTAAGAAACAGAGTTTTTGTACTCAGACCGCTACAACTATATGGCTAATGAACTGCATTTCTACAATCTGAAGAATGGAGAAACGTATGGACCAGCCTTCGTAAAAAAGCTGCTGTCAAAAGTATTCGGAAAAAAATATGAGCAGAGTTATACGGACGAATTATTTACGGTGTCTGAAGGCTTACAAGGGGACTTTTTATGAGAAAGAGTTACAAAAAGTGAAGATAGCCAATGACAAGACTTTTCAAGTCGAGACAATTCTAAAAAGGCGTGTGGTGAGAGGGAAAAAACAAATGTTTGTATCTTGGCAGAATTGGCCCGAAAAATTCAACAACTGGGTTGATGCAGACGAAATCAAAGATATATCAAAGCAAACAGAATCAACGCTCAGTCCTTCATTACAACCATGGCAAAATTATTTCAGGTGACTCTGGCTTTATTAGGAAAACAAACATATAATACAAATGGGTTAGGGGTTAAATGTAATCATCGTGGACTTAAGAGTCTAACAAAATACTTTTATCTGAATACATTTGTTCTTTTTAAGAGCACTTTTTGAAATTATTTTTTAATTATTTCAGTGGAACAATCCAGTTTTTGTTAACATTAACGCTTTCTTCTCTTTTTCTTGTGTTACTAAGATACTTTTACACTTTGGTGTATGCAACACTTGTTCAGATAAACAAGGTTTTTTCTTTTCTGATAAACTTACATATTTTAGTTATTTTATGTTACCAAGATACGTTGAGATACACCCTGATGTACACAACACTTAACAAAGGGTATAATATGAAGTAGTTGGTAAGGAAGGGGTTTTTCTTTAAGGGTGCAAAACTTTAGAACAGGGTAAAATATTCATTAATTTGTATTGAATTGAGTTTTCTTTTTTTGATTTTCAATATACGATATGACTTTTCCATATTTCTGACATACTATACTTTTTTGAGTTTTTCTGTAGAATCTTGACAAAACTATTACTTGTTCTTAAATGATGACCAATTGCTGGAGATGAGATGAAAAACCTATAACGCTTAAAGAACTTTTTTCTAAAAACTCGCTAAGACGACCGTTGTAAACTACCCGAATCTTGCAATACTACTGCTGCTGATTTTGCTCCTTGGGCTAAAACGTCTCTGTTTATGGACACAGTGAAAGCGGTGTTGGTTGATATTGTGGAGAGGGTGATACATTGGTACAGAGAAGAAATATGAAACGGGTGCCGAGTCAGTCACCCCGGCAAGAGGCAACACGATTTTCTGAATGGCATGTCCGATTTTTACTTCAGAAACAATTACAATGCGTTCATGAAAAGACTCTGGCTCACCGACTTCATTACTGAGATCGACCAGACTCTTAATGATAAAGACATTTTCACGGATGATTGGAGGATCCAAGGCGCTTCGGAGGCTTTTCTTCACAATCTCAAAAATTGCAGACGCCTCAAGGAGAGACTTGAAAAGATCCATGCCGAGTTGGATGAAGAAGAAGAAGACTAACAACCAGCAGTTGGATGGAGAAGCCAGGGACTTGTTCGATACATTGACTTTTTTCTTTAAGTAAAATAAAAATGGGAAACAACTTTGCAAAACTCTGTATATATTGATCATAATGTAGTCATTACCCGTTTAATAAGTGTGATGATGGGGACGATTGAAAACAGAACAAGTAGTGACCCCTGTGTAAAAAGAATGGCCGAAGTTTGTAAACTGGAAGACATTTTGGATATCGTTCGTTCTGGCAGTACTATTCCGGGTCATTGGGAAACGATTGTAAACGAAACATTTAAAGTGGTCCTGGAATCTTCATTTTCCGAAACATTCTGTAACATGATCTCAGAAATGAAACAAACATCAAAAAGTGCATCATGTGCTCTCATTGTATGCTCCGTTTGTAGATGTAATGCATCTTTGCGTTGAAAACGATAGTTACGGCTGTAACTACGGTTCTGTGAGTCCCGGATGACCGCCAGAGGCGGTGCTTTAGCACTGGATATGTCCATCGCGCGCATGCGCAGCTCGAGTACCAATAACAACAAAGTCACCTGTGACCCACGTGACCTATATCAGCCGGTATTGTCAGAGGATCTGTTCCCCGAATCTTCTCGCGAGCACACAAGAATTCCGAGTGACAGGGACCTCTGGCGGTCATCCGGGACTCATGGAACCGTAGTTACAGCCGTAACTACCGTCTATTTTGTCCCTACTGACCGCCAGAGGCGGTGCTTTAGCACTGGATGACTTATACCAACAATGTCATGAAGAATCCAAGCCCTTGCTCACCACTGGAAGCAGCGGAGCTCGGCAAAAAGACCACGCCTAAAGAATGGTGAGTGGCGACATTGACCTGATGACAACTGGAGAATGTGCCAGAAGACGCCCACGACACCGCGGCGCAGATGGTCTCCAGGGGCACCCCTCTCAGGGCAGCCCAATATGTTGAGATGCTCCTTGTAGAGTGGCATCTCAGCCTGATGGCAGGGGGCGGCCACTGGCCCCGTAAGCCTGTGAGATGGTATCGACAACCCAGTGGGGCAGCCACTGGTTAGAGGGCCTAACCTCCTTTAGTGCCGCCAGGGCAAACTCAAGAGTTGCTCCTCCTGCCGTATACAGGCAGTAGCATTGATATACGCCCTTTGGGCACCCCCGGGGCATGGCAACTTCGATGTGCCGTACTCCTGAATGTCAAAGCGTGCCAGCTGGGCAGGCTGATTGAAGTGAGTTTGTGGAAGGACCCCGGGCGGGACTGCCACATTTGCCCAAAGGGCAACGCCTGAGAGTCTCACCTCGGGCATGTATTGTTTATGGAGAGGACATGCGACTCCCCGACTCGCTTCCCTGAGGCTATGGCAAGCAGAAATTCTGCCTTCGTGGGCAGCCACCAAAGCCCTAAGCCCCCAGGGGGCTCGAAGGGAGGAGATGATAGGGCATCCGGCAGCAAGGGCAGGTCCCAAGCCGGAGCCCTCGGGGTGCAAGGGGGACGCTGCCGTAAAGCCCCTCTCATAAAGAGGGACACCGACCTGTGGCACCCTGCCGTGGCGCCGTCGACCCGAACATGTCGGGCAGAATCGCAGCCACATAAATTCAGAGTGGAGTGAGAACGTCCACTATCTAGAAGGGACTGTTGTCTAAGCAACAATGTACATGCTGTCCCCAAGGAACATGCACATTCTTGCCCCCCAGTTGGGGTAGAAAGTGCATGAGTGCAAGCTGCACGGCCCGAAGCTCTAGCACGTTAACCCGGCGCGCACTCTGCTGGGCAGACCGCTGATCCTGAACGGTCCTGCCCTGCCGCACTGCACCCCACCCTGAGAGACATGCACCTATGATGATGGTCTCCTGGCGGGATGGGATGGCGCCCATGGGACACGCCTACCAGGCCCCTAGATAGGCCCTGCCCCTACAGCGTGACGCAGAGTGGAGCAATGCTGCAACACCCTGACTTCCCTGTGCCACTTGGCGTCCAAGTGAAGGCTGTTCAGCCACATCTGCATGGGGCGCAACGACCGCGGCCTAAGGGCCCAGCGGCCGAGGCAGCTGCCAGTCTGCCCAAGGGCCGGAGGAACTGAATATAAGGCACCCTCTTGCCCGGCCCACGTGGAAGTAGGCATCCCTCGGTTGAGAACCACTCCACCTGTGCGTATGCAGTAGTCAGCATATAGAATGGCAGCACCTTCAGGAATCTGTTGATTCCTCTGAGGTCCAAGATCGGCGAAATCCGCCGACTTTCTTGCTCACGAGAAAGTATGCCAAGTAGAACCCCCTGGCTAAGCAGAGGGTCTTACTGGGTTGATTGCGTCCTTGGACAAAAGGACGGACAACTCTTGGCCCAGAGGTAGGGACCCTGCCGGATCGCTGACGACTGTCAATTAGACCCAGCCGAAGGCTAGGGGCCGGAGCTGCGGTCCGTACCCCTGGGTTAAGGTGAAAACCACCCAAGGGACGGAAGTACAGACTGCCCAGAAACTGAGCTGCTGCTGGGAAAGCAGCCGCCGACCTCCCGCGGGATTTCAGAGCCCAGCCCCCCGGACCCTGGAGCCTCTTGGGGGGTTCCGGTAAGGCTCTGGGGCAAGAGGCCGCCTGGAAGGCGGGCGACATGGGGCACGAAAGTCATTGGGAGGCGGTTGAGTGGGCCGCTAAGACCTCTGCAGACCACCCCTGTAATCCGGCGGCTGAGTGCGGCTGCTAGAGCGGCCCCTGGGCCTGCTGGGAGTGGGCACAGGTCTGCGAGGACCCGAGTGCTGCTGCCTGGTCTGCCTAGCTTGGGCGGCACACTCCAGTGCCTCCAGGGCAGCTGATCTAAACAGCTCCCCTGGCTCGACTGGTACGCTACGGAGGACTCTCCGTCAACCGGAGGAGGTGCGTCAGCCGAAGGAGGGGGGGGGGAGACAGGCGGCCCGCTAGCAGCCCCTACACCGGGCCCAGGCTGAAAGGCCAAGAGGCGACTTCATCATGCCCCTATCGGCAGCTAGCCGATCCACTTTAGAGGACAGCCTGTTTCTAGTCCTTCTATTGGGGGGAGCACACATAGCCATCGCTCCCTCAAGTTGCCGGGAACGGCCGAATTGATCTGAAGGAGTACGTGACAAGGAGAGGTATCTGTTGGCTACTGCCAGATGTTCCACCACAGTGATTTGAGCCACTCTGAGCACCCGAGGCATGCAGCTACAGCTCATGCAGGCGTTTACCGTGAGAACCTCCCTCAGATGCTCACATTTCGTCTCCACTGACCGCCAGAAGCGGCCGAGGCAGGAGGGGCAGCGGTCGTGGCCATCCTCGGGCTCAAGAGAAACCATACAGGTATGTCCCACCCACTCAGCAAATCATATAAAACTAAGGACGACCGTTAAAAACGAGCCATGGATCTGAGAAAAACCAAGTCTGATGTAGCCTGCCCTTATTATCACCAGGATAATGGATATGGGCTTAATGACTGGATGTTACAAAGTAGGGGAGAGGATGTTCCCGAAGAAGAGCTCTCCTCTATATCATATCCATGTAAGGTCTTTAGGACAAAAGAGGACCATGATAACATGACATATGAAGAATATCTTTCTTTAAAAGATGGTATTATAGATAACCTTTATAGAAACAGTATATCTCATACCACTCGCCAAGATCGCAAACAACAATTAGCAGAAAAGAATAGAAAAAGTTAAGAAAAACGAAGAAAAAGAAAAAGCAACATGAAAAGGAGAAGAAAAATTAAAAGCAAACGCAGAATGCGAATGAAAAGTAAAGGGACCATCGGACGGAAAACTAAAAAGACAAAAAGAAGGAAGGTGAAAAGAAAAAGAAACAAAGTGAAGACATTTAAACTAGAGGATGGTGTTGTAGAGCCATTACCGGATCATAATAATCTTATAGATCATCTCCCGCTAACCGACTGCTGCCAATGTGTTGAACAAATACCAAAAGCAATGGCAGAACTTTGCTTCAGTATAATGAGAGAAAAAGCGCGATACTGTGGAATTGCCCAAATTGGCGACAGTGCCAGAATATGTATTAAAAGACTGTTGGAGGATCTCTATTCTAGTGTCGGTTGTCATTACAGCGAAGGATATGCCAAAACGTGTGACGACATAGACAAAGCTTTTGAAGACAATTATATGGTACCTGTCCTTACAGCTAAACAAATCCTACGCCAGGTATTCAACAGACCACAAGAAGCACAAGAAGCCCCAGAAAGGATTACATTCAGAGCTAATAATGGAGAAACCGAAGAAGAAGCAAAGCAGATTATAATCGTTGCGGGTGAAAGGATAGAGAATATGCATGTGATGTTAATGCATTTATCTGATATAAAAAATGCATTCGTATACTTCCAAGAGACCCCTAAACATCTACTTGGACAGTGTGAATTGAACGACAAACCAATCACCGTCAATGAAACACGGAGAGAAGCAGCAGTGCAAATCGTTAAGTCTATTACCTTGTATGCACTACGACATTAACTTGGTCAAATGTAATATGTTTTCTATGAAAATGTGTTGAATGTTGTGTTTTTTCAATTAAACAACCATTATACAATGAAAATGTGTTTTATTTTTTTGCTTTCATATATAGTAATAGTATTGTAAACGAAACATTTATAGTGTATCATGTGCTTTCATTGTATGCTCTGTTTTTTGACATTGCTTTTGGTATTTGTTCAACACATTCGCAACAGTCGGTTAGCGGGAGATGATCTATAAGATTATTATGATCCGGTAATGGCTCTACAACACCATCCTCTAGTTTAAATGTCTTCACTTTGTTTCTTTTTCTTTTCACCTTCCTTCTTTTTGTCTTTTTAGTTTTCCGTCCGATGGTCCCTTTTCCTTTTCTTTTCATTCGCATTCTGCGTTTGCTTTTAATTTTTCTTCTCCTTTTCATGTTGCTTTTTCTTTTTCTTCGTTTTTCTTTACGTTTTCTATTCTTTTCTGCTCATTGTCGTTTGTCTTCTGGCACATTCTCCAGTTGTCATCAGGTCAATGTCGCCACTCACCATTCTTTGGGCATGGTCTTTTTGCCGAGCTCCGCTGCTTCCAGTGGTGAGCAAGGGCTTGGATTCTTCATGACATTGTTGGTATCAATCAATCAATCAATGTTTATTTATATAGCCCAATATCACAAATGTTACATTTGTCTCAGTGGTCTTCACAGTGTGTACAGAATATCAGTATGACAATACGACACCCTCTGTCCTTAGACCCTCACATCGTACAAGGAAAAACTTCCAAAGAAAACCCAGTTTAAAGGGAAAAATGGGAGAAACCTCAGGGAGAGCAACAGAGGAGGGATCCCTCTCCCAGGACGGACAGACGTGCAATAGATGCCGTGTTTAAATTGAAAAGATAATACATTTGCAACATAGGTAGTCCAAATGTTTGGAAATGCATGTGTGTATAATAGGAAGATGAATCCACGAGGATATCCATCCAGGACCGATGATCCAGGACCACAGCCACGACTCAAGATCCAGCGCTCGCGATCCAGGACACAAGACCGCAGGATCATCCATGACTCCGGATCACAGCATATATAGACCCCAAAAAGAAAGACATTTGGGGAAGCTGGGTTAATCGGAACATGAGAGTACACGGGTATAGACAGAGAGAAGGAAGAAGTAAGATGTCCCCCGACAAACTAAGCCTATATCAGCAAAACTAGGGGCTGAATCTAATCAGCCCTAACTATAAGCTTTATCAAAAAGGAAGGTCTTAAGCGCACTCTTAAAAACGGATAGGGTGTCTGCCGCCCGAACACAAACTGGAAGCTGATTCCACAAATGTGGAGCTTGATAAGAAAAGGCTCTGGCTCCCATTGTACTTTTAGAGACTCTAGGAACAACCAACAACCCTGCATTCTTGGAATGCAATGCCCTAGTAGGACAGTAGGGTATAATGAGTTCTTTAAGGTAAGATGGCGCCTGCCCATTAAGGGCTTTGTAGGCGAGAAGAAGAATTTTAAATTCTATCCTATGTTCTATAGGGAGCCAGTGTAAGGCAGCCAGAACAGGAGTAATGTGGTCCCTTCTCCTAACTCTGGTTAGTACACGAGCCGCAGCATTTTGAATCAGCTGAAGCGACTTGATTGACTTTTTGGTACTCCCTGATAGTAAAGAGTTACAATAATCCAGCCTAGAAGTAACAAATGCATGGACTAGGTTCTCTGCATCGTTTTGAGGCAAGATATGCCTGATTTTTGCAATGTTACGTAGATGGAAGTAGGCGGTCCTTGAAATTGATTTTATGTGGGCGTTAAAGGATAAATCCTGATCAAATATAACACCAAGATTCCTTACAGTCTCACTGGAGGCCAAATTAATGCCATCCATAGTTAGTATATCTTTAGATAATTTGTTTCGTAGATTCTTCGGGCCAAGTACAATAACTTCAGTTTTGGTCGTGTTTAACATCAAAAAGTTTAAGGTCATCCACGTTTTTAAGTCCTTAAGGCAGTCTTGAATTTTATTTAGATGATTAATTTCATCAGGCTTAATTGATAAATATAGTTGAGTATCATCCGCATAACAATGAAAGTTTACAGAATGATTCCTTATAATATTGCCTAACGGAAGCATATATAATGTGAACAAAATAGGTCCGAGCACTGAGCCCTGTGGCACTCCATGGCTAACTTTGGTTTGCGTGGAAGATTCATCGTTGACACGTACAAACTGAGAGCGTTCAGATAGATAGGACCTAAACCAGCCTAAAGCAGTTCCCTGTATGCCAACCAAGTGCTCTAGTCTTTGCAATAGGATATCATGGTCGATAGTATCAAATGCAGCACTGAGATCGAGCAAAACAAGAATAGAGACAAGTCCCTTGTCTGAGGCTATTAGAATATCATTTGTGACTTTAACCAGAGCTGTCTCTGTGCTATGATGTGTTCTAAAGCCAGACTGAAAATCTTCAAATAAATCATTGTTTTTTAAGTAATCACACAACTGTTTTGCGACCGCTTTCTCAAGAATTTTTGAGAGGAACGGAAGATTAGAAATAGGTCTATAGTTGGCTAAAACCTCTGGATCGAGGTTGTGCTTTTTAAGAAGCGGTTTTATCACTGCTACTTTGAATGATTGTGGAACATAGCCTGATAATAAAGACATATTCATAATATTTAATAAAGAAGTGCTAATTAATGGAAAAACTTCCTTCAACAGCTTCGTTGGAATTGGGTCTAACATGCACGTTGATGGTTTAGAAGAGAGAATCATTGAATGTAATTGTTCAAGGTTAATGGCTGAAAAGCATTCTAGTTTACTATCTCGTGTAATATTAGAACTTACGATTCCGGGAGCTGTTGATAACATTATACTGGTCGAAGGCAAGAGGTCATTAATTTTGTTTCTAAGAGTAACAATCTTATCGTTAAAAAAGCACATAAAATCATTACTACTGAGTGCTATGGGAATAGAAGGCTCAATGGAGCTGTGGCTCTCTGTCAGCCTGGCTACAGTGCTGAAAAGAAATCTTGCATTATTCTTATTCTCATCTATTAATGAAGAGTAGTATGCTGCTCTCGCTTTACGCAGTGCTTTCTTATATTCATTGAGACTAATATGCCAAATTAAACGAGATTCTTCAAGTTTGGTGGAACGCCATATCCTTTCAAGTTGTCTAGACTTTTGCTTTATTTTGCGGGTTTCGGCATTATGCCATGGAGCTAATCTATGTTGCTTTATTTTCTTCTTTTTCAAAGGAGCAACAGAGTCTAATTTTATTCGCAGCGCATCTATAGCACTATCAACAACATGATCAATTTGGGGTGGTGTACATTTTGTATAAGTTTCCTCCCTTACATGCAGACATGCTATCGAGTTAAGTATTGGTGGAATCTCTTCCTTAAATGTGGCTATAGCACTAACGGATAGGTTTCTGCTGCAAGAGCTTTTGACTAATGCTTTGTAGTCTGATAATAGTACTTCAAAAGTTACTAAGAAATGGTCGGATAAAGCAGGATTATGCGGTTCGACTAATAGTTGCTCAATTTCAATACCATAAGTCAGAACAAGGTCGAGAGTGTGATTATAACAGTGGGTTGGTTTATTTACACTCTGACAGAAACCAACAGAATCTGGTATAAGTCATCCAGTGCTAAAGCACCGCCTCTGGCGGTCAGTAGGGACGAAATAGACAGTAGTTACGGCTGTAACTACGGTCCATGAGTCCCGGATGACCGCCAGAGTTCCCTGTCACTCAGAATTCTTGTGTGCTCGCGAGAAGATTTGGGGAACAGATCCTCTGACAATACCGGCTGATATAGGTCACGTGGGTCACAGGTGACTTTGTTGTTATTGGTACTCGAGCTGCGCATGCGCGCGATGGACATATCCAGTGCTAAAGCACCGCCTCTGGCGGTCATCCGGGACTCATAGAACCGTAGTTACAGCCGTAACTATCGTTTTCAACGCAAAGATGCATTACATCTACAAACAGAGCATACAATGAGCACATGATGCACTTTTTGATGTTTGTTTCATTTCTGAGATAATGTTACAGAATGTTTTGGAAAATGAAGATTCCAGGACCACTTTAAATGTTTCGTTTACAATCGTTTCCCAATGACCCGGAATAGTACTGCCAGAACGAACGATATCCAAAATGTCTTCCAGTTTACAAACTTCGGCCATTCTTTTTACACAGGGGTCACTACTTGTTCTGTTTTCAATTGTCCCCATCATCACACTTATTAAACGGGTAATGACTACATTATGATCAATATATACAGAGCGTTTTGCATAGTAGTTTCTCATTTTTATTTTACTTAAAGAAAAAAGTCAATGTATCGAACAAGTCCCTGGCTTCTCCATCCAACTGCTGGTTGTTAGTCTTCTTCTTCTCCATCCAACTCGGGATGGATCTTTTCAAGTCTCTCCTTGAGGCGTCTGCAATTTTTGAGATTGTGAAGAAAAGCCTCCGAAGCGTCTTGGATCCTCCAATCATCCGTGAAAATGTCTTTATCATTAAGAGTCTGGTCGATCTCAGGAATGAAGTCGGTGAGCCAGAGTCTTTTCATGAACGCATTGTAATTGTTTCTGAAGTAAAAATCGGACATGTCATTCAGAAAATCGTGTTGCCTCTGGCCGGGGTGACTGACTTGGCACCCGTTGCATATTTATTTTCTGCATCAATGTATCACCCTCACCACAATATCAACCAACACCGCTTTCACTGTGTCCATAAACAGAGACGTTTTGGCCCAAGGAGCAAAATCAGCAGCAGTAGTATTGCAAGATTCGGGTAGTTTACAACGGTCGTCTTAGCGAGGTCCTTCGTTTTAGATGAGTTGCTGAGTGGGGCTGATTGCGCTTATTGCGTTGAATGGTGGTAGTCAATTATAGAATTGAGAGTTTTTAGAAAAAAGTTCTTTAAGCGTTGTAGCTTTTTCATCTCTTCTCCAGCAATAGGTCATCATTTAAGAACAAGGAATAGTTTTGTCAAGATTCTACAGAAAAAAGTCAAAAAAGTATAGTATGTCAGAAATATGGAAAAGTCATATCGTATGTTGAAAATCAAAAAAAGAAAACTCAATTCAATACAAATTAATAAATATTTTACCCTGTTCTAAAGTTTTGCACCCTTAAAGAAAAACCCCTTCCTTACCAACTACTTCATATTATACCCTTTGTTAAGTGTTGCGTACATCAGGGTGTATCTCAAAGTATCTTGGTAACATAAAATAACTAAAATATGTAAGTTTATCAGAAAAGAAAAAACCTTGTTTATCTGAACAAGTGGTGTTCAGTGCAAACAATCTGCTGAATCTCTCCACTCCTCTTCTGACTGGCGGTAGAGGGCCACTGATGAACACCTCTGCATTTAAAGAGCTGGCAGTTTCCAACAGAGATTTAAAGTCTTTTTTCAGCACTTCTGACTCTTGTTTCACAACATCATTTGTTCCAATGTGCAGAACCACATTCTTCACAGTCGGATGTTCAGCCCCAATATGCAGGATCTTCTCAGCCAAGTCAGAGACTGTATCCTTGGGAAAACAGAGTACTTTGGTGTTGTTCTTACTACACAGACCTTTTACATCTCTTACAGCAGAGTCACCCACAATCAGAGTTTCAGGCCCACTCGTTAGCTTTCCCTCTAGCCTTTTACTTTTGGAGGAGCTATTGGTCCTTACCCTGCTGTGTGAAGAGGATGGGTTATCCAGGTCATCAGAAAGAGATCTCGGTCAGCGGAGCGTATCTGTTCTGGATTGGCACACTTGGTGGTTTAGGAGGATTTTTTGTAATTCTCCCTTTAGCAGCTGTCCACTGCTGTTCAGGGGTTGAAGAGGCGCTCCTCTTGGGTGATAACAATGCAGGCCAGCCGGTCGCATCACATATTTCAGAGTGTTGGGCTCTGCCTGTTATCCTTCCTCCCAAATCCCATGAAAATAATTTACTCTTAGGCTTTGCACCCAGAGAGTTCCAGGGAGGACCACCACTTGTAGATTTATTACCCCGGTACACAGCCCTCCTGTTCCTTGGAATCCTTGTAGCTGCTAACAAACTGTGAGTTAGCATACCCTTTTCCATTATTTTGCAACACTGGTAAAGTGGTGTCATTCCCACAACATAGTCCATTCACTTCCACGTTAACTTCCAGCCGTTGCATTTTCATTTCCAGCACGGCCATCTTCTGTAGAAGTTTGTGGAAGTCATCTGTAGAGAACGGAGGCATTTTTCTACCAACTAGCTTAAGCTAAATAGCATGCAGTAGCCTACCAGGCTTTAGCTGTTGCTAGGCCACGCTACTGTAAGACTGGGGTCGCCGTAAAAATGTTGAAATATGGCTGAAAACCTCCGTCTATTTACGAAGATGAACTGTCCCAGTGATAGGTTAATGTCCAGGAGCCGCTGCTCGAAGTTTTCAGAGAATAAGAATAGGAAAATCAGCATAAAAAGTAAGCAGAGGCAGGAGCAAGCAGAAAAAGCGTCTGCACTGTAAGAAAGATAAGCCTTCAGACACCGTAAATAATTCGTCCGTATAACTCTGCTCATATTTTTTTTCGAATACTCCTCTCAATTTGGATATCCTTACAAGCTCCCCCTCCTTAAAGTTCATTTTGACAGCAGCTTTTTTACGAAGGCTGGTCCATACGTTTCTCCATTCTTCAGATTGTAGAAATGCAGTTCATTAGCTATATAGTTGTAGCGGTCTGAGTACAAAAACTCTGTTTCTTACAAAATGCACCCTAGGAGGCTTGTGCAAAGTATATGCGTCCTGCTAAGAGAAATATTCTCTGACTTTCTCTACATTTATTTGTTTACCCATTTCATTCTGTACAGCTCTATGGATTTTATCCACACCTTCTAAACTCCCTGGATTAGATGGAGTGTAATACACCCTATGCATAACACGTTTCTCAGACATGTTTCCTGTTACAGCCCGATGAGGTAATGAGTACAACAGTTTTTTTTACAATGCATTTTATTGATACGTATATACAACATTTCTCCAAGCAGAGAATAATAAAAGGAAGGACACACTATATCAAGTAAAATTTAAATAAAACATACTTTAACGAAAAAGTAACAAAAATAAATAAAAACTCTTCCTAATGCTGCCAGAAGGCCCAAGCTGCTCTTGTAATCTTCAGTTGGGTCTCGTCGTTCTCTACAAGCTGTTCGTATAGCTTCTCGATTTTAGCCTCAAAGAGTCTGGTGTTTCTGAGGTTGTACAGAATCGCCTCGGTAGCTCCAAAGACTCTCCTCTCCGACACATGAAGGTGGTTCTGGTGCAGAGTGTCCCGAATGGCTGGAATGAAACGAACCGTCCATAGTCTCTTTACCACTTCATTATAGTTTCGATCCAGATAGTATTCACCGGTAGGGAATAAACACTCGTGCTGCATCTGACTGGGGTGATCGACTTGACATCCGTTACATGTTTCCTTTCTGTAAAGGTATACAACTCTATCCAACAGATGAACTACAACTGGTTTTACCGTATTCAGGAATGCCGATGTCCTAGCACGTTCTGTAGCATCACCCTCGGGAGCACAAGGAAAGCATGGCATATCAACGCCAACCTCTGGAACACAAGTAGAGCATGGCATATCAACGCCTACTACTGTTGATTCCCCTGGAGACTCAGGTGGAGTAGATGGAGGTTGAGGCATATTCAACCATCCTGTAATATCAATTCCAGCCATAACACTGTCCAGATCTGTTGTCCAAATTGTAGGTGAGGATGGAGGTCCTCTAGACGTTTGCTCCAGGCTGCAGATCGTGGGGAGAGACTTGGTTTTTCTCAGATCCATGGTTGCTGCTCTCTAAAATGTCCTTGAAGGGTTCTCATTTTTAAATGATCTGGTGAGGAAAGGTGGGGCTTGTTATGTTGAGTGGTAGGCGGAGCCCATTGGAGTCGTTTGCAGTCAAACTATGTAGCTTTTAAAACTCAGTGACTCTACAAATGTTTAAAGATTTTTACAAAATGTAGAAAATAAAAAAGGTCTGGAGACAAAATTAATTCTGGTGGCTGTTTTTTTTATTAGGAATACAACAAATATAATACAACTTTAGGAGGTAAAATGTAACCAGCTAGGACTTAATATTCTATCTTTCCTTATTCTTTTCTTCTTCTTAAGAGGGGCATTCTGAGGTTCTTCCTCTTCTGCGGGGTCCGAGATTCCTGCCATCTCCCAGCGAGGTGTCGTAGGAGAAGATTTATTATTTCCTCTTCTTCTTCTTCTTTTTAGGGGAATATTCTCTCCGTTTAGTTCGCCCTCTCTGATGATACGATATTGTTCACGAGCGTGCAGGTTTTGAAAATGCTGATAAAGGAATGTTGAGCTCATTCAGACTATTTAAAAAAAACGCCAGCCTTTAGGCTCCCGGACATTTGTTTTATACGCGTAGGACAAAACGTTTAAATAAATCTAACATGTGTGAAACTTTTACAGCTGTACCCTTTTCTACAAATTCCCCCGCCGGTGTCCATCCATCTGTACTCGTGGTTAATTTGCTCATAACGTAATCGGCATTCTTACGGTAACGCGTAGGGAGGTTTTGAAGTACCTCGTGTTTTATTTTATCAATGGACGTGGCATCCTTTTCTTCTCTTTTTACCACCCCCTTGTCTTCAGGTAGAGTTAGAGTAATATGTTGTTCCTCATCCCCGTCTTGTCTGAACCCGGCATACAAACTGCATTCGTTTCTTGATTGGAGCACCCAACGGATGGCTGTAAGTTGTCATCGGTGTCTCGCTGATTAAACTCATATCAAGACGTCTCTTGGCCATTTTTCTTTTTTGAAAAGTGCCTTGGTGATTGGAAATGACTGACTTGTTATTTAGTTTGAGCGTATTTACTTTCATCTATTTCCATCCCCTTACTTTTAAATGATCTGTTGAGGAGGGCGTGACATGTTATGTTGAGTGGAGGCGGAGCCCTTGTACAAGCTGGAGGCTTCATGGAGTGAAATGGAGCAGAAACACATATTATTTATGGGTATTATCCCGAGTACAACCTCACACAAACTTAATATTGGTTTTCCTTATAGTGGTGTAAAGTAATTATAAAAAGACAAAGATCATGTTTTTAAAATTGTTTTATTATTTCCCCTCTTCAGAGATACTTTTCTTATAGTTAGTAAAAAAGTAATTACACATTAGTTCACAGTCGCTACAAATAAAAAAGAGAAAATCCTCACGTATCACTAATAAACAATGTTATGACTTTCTCTTGATTGGAGCACCCAACGGATGGCTGTAAGTTGTCACCGGTGTCTCGCTGATTAAACTCATATCAAGACGTCTCTTGGCCATTTTCTCTCGACTTGAAAAATATTGAAGAGTGGGGGAGGGGTGAGGAAAATGTGTGGTGTGTGTGTGTGTGTGTGTTCCCCCTCCCCTCGGCCACCATATGGTCTCTCCCCTCATGTCCTGTTCGCAAAAACAGAGAGGCTGACTTTTTTTAAATATATGTTTTTTTTAGATGCTATACTTTGATTAATTTCATGTTATTTGCAAGTATTTGTAAGTTACATACAATACTGTATACAGGATTAACCACACGGGAAGTGGTTAGGAGGCGGGACATATATCCTATGCATACTAATTGATTGAAACAACGGCATTTTATTTTTCTAATTTTTTTCAATTTACATTTTATTTAAATTGTATTTTGTAAACCGGAAGCGGGGCGGGACATCCGCCGGAAATGGGGGCGGGACATCCGGTCAAACGGGGCGGGACTTCCGGTCAAAAATGCCAAAAAGAGGCGGGGTGACCTGTCACATTCCATGCATACTAATGAGACGAAAGTGGCATTTGTATAACTACTGTTCTGTACCGAGCGGCAGCAGTGCCGGCCGCGGGGCCTCGGAGCCAAGTAGGCCGTCTGGTTCTGATAGCGATGGAGTAACGGGAGAGGAAAAACAGACAGGAGGGATGTTGGAGGAGATGAGAGGACGACGAGGACTTGCTACGTAGAGAGGAGCCAACGTCAACCGGACAAATACATGAGAGAGGCCCGATACGTCACTAATCTGGAGGAGAGGACCAGGCGCATAGAGCAGAGTGGAGAAGTGCGACCACAGAGCCTGCCGAGGCTATAAAATGTAATGACTTTGATTTATTGTTTAAATAGGGGGCCTACAAAACCCGCCCCATGGCCTGATGGCAGGTTAAGGCGGGCTTGCCTACTGCCACGCAGTTTGCCCAAACCGAAAGCTATGTTACGCTCTGAAAACTGAAAACTAGGCTTATTAACATAAATATGATGATGTGACACAGAGACATTGGATTAACCTTCAACAGTGTGTATCTGTGTTGTAATGCCATTGAACACAACTTTTGATCAGAAAACAGCAAAGGTAAGACGTATTTGCTGTTTTGGCTATGTAAAGTGAAGTTGTGTGTTGTTTTTGCAGGCTTTCATCACTGGCTTTCGCACAGTGATTATACTTATACTATTGGAATCCGTGGAATCTCAGCTATCATATGATATCTTGTTTGTGCGGATCCGATGAATTATAAAATATTTATACCGTAAGTTATGTGCTAAGTGCCTTAATTCAGAGGCTTGGCATCATACTTGTGTCTGAGGGGCTACACATGTCATGTTTAGTGTTGCACGGTGTACCGATACTTGAAAGGTACCGCGATACCCTGCCGTTAAAAACGGTACGATTCCTCCGTTTCATTAGTATCGGTACTTTAAGAATGACACGCAAAAGTGCATGCGGCCACGCGCTAGCTGCCAGAGCATGTGAGAAAACGAGAAGCATGGCTGCAAGTGGAAGTGCAACTGCCGCTGCGCCTCGGCTTGTTGACAAAAAAGACGCCAGAAGTCTGTGAACGGGCCGTTCAGGTGTTCAGAGCAGAGCTCCCTGTCGGAGCGGCAGAGCGTAATGTGCACTGAAAAGTTTTTCTGTCGCAATATTATCGTTAAGCTATCTAGCTAGCAAACTAGCATCACTATCTGCTAACGTTAGCTTTAGCCTTTGTTTTATATTAGTTTTTTTTCATAGCCTATAAACGGAGGTGGTATAAGTATATATCTTGTACTTGAGTAAAAGTAGAAGTACCCAGGTCTTGTACTTGAGTAAAAGTAGAAGTACCCAGGTCTTGTACTTGAGTTAAAGTAGAAGTACCAGAATGTAGGAACAATCCTGCAATCAAAATGTTCCTCAAATAAAAGTACAAAAGTATTATCATCAACATATAGTTAAAGTAGCGACAGTAAAAGTAGAAGTACTCAGGTCTTGTACTAGAAGCACCAGAGTGTAGGAATACTCTGTTACAGTAAAAGTACTGCATTCAAAATTAAAGTAGCGACAGTAAAAGTAGTCATTGTGCAGATTGGTCCATTTCAGAATAATATATATGATATGTTTTATAATGATTGATCGTGAAAGTGTTCTCAAAGCTGGTGAAGGTGCAGCTAGTTTGAATGACTTTGTAGACTACAGGGTAGCTGATGAATTTACACCAGGTGGAACTAAAGTCTGATTTAACACTTGATTATATTTCACATCATTCCTCCACATCTGTGAAGTAACTTAAGGGATTCATACATGTAGTCGAGTAAAAGTACACCATGTACCTCTGAACTGCAGTGGATTAGAAGTACAAAGTAGCAAAAGAAACATTGAAATACTTAAATAAAGTACAAGTATCTCAAAATTGTACCCAAGTAGTACTTGAGTTTATGCATTTCGTTACTTTACACCAGATGCCATGAAGATAGAAAGACTAAGCCTTGCACAGAGGCATGAAAATACATTTTCAAAATGCTCAACAGTGCTGCCAAAATGTTAAACTCACTGCTACACAATTAAATAAATGCTTTTTATATATATTTCTATGAGATGTGTCTCTTTGGTGTTTCTATTCTTAAACACTGCTGCTTTAGTTGTTCTGACTGCTAAAATCATTTGTTAATCCTCATTTTAAAGCCGATATTCCGTGGGGTCGGGGGGCTCGGATCCTTGTCAGCTTTTTCATACCTGATTATATTGAAGACTGTTTCCCTTTTTTTTAGAAAAGTATCGAAAAAGAATCGGAATCGCAATTCTTGACTTGGTATCGGTATCGAAACCAAAATGTTGGTATCGTGACAACACTAGTCATGTTACAGTTAAACTGTAAAATACATTCACCATAACTCTCACACACACTGAGTGGACAGGAAGTTGAACAGCTGCCAAACACACACAGATCACTTGAACAAGCAGACACACAGAGTTACACACACACACACACACACACACACACACACACACACACACACACACCAGCAGTCAGCAGTATGAATGAGGCTCCGCTCAGATAAACAGACAGCAGACTTACACTGGACATGATTCCGGTCCCAGTTCTGGCCCCAGCGGGCATGGTTCCGGCCCTGGTTCCGGCCCCAGCAGCCATGGTTCCATGCTCCAGTGCCGGCCCACACAGCCATGGTTCCGTGCTCCAGTACCATCCCACACAGCCATGGTTCCGTGTTCCGGTTCCGTGCCCAGCAGCCATGGTTCCGGCTACAGAACCGGCCCACACAGCCATGGTTCCAGCCCCAGTACCGGCCCCAGTAGCCATGGTCCCGACTCCAGTTTCGGCTCCAGGACTGGCTTACCGGCCGACTCCAGCACCTCGTCTCCTTCCGGCCCTGTGTCCTCTTCCGTGGGGGATCTTGCCGACACCTGTCCCACCGGCTCCCGTCCGGCCTCCGTAGCTGTGGTCTTCGCACTCTTCGCACTCTTCGCACTCTTCGCCCTCTTCGCCCTCCGGCTCGGCCTCCTGAGAGCTGCGGTCTTCGCACTCGAGCCCGGCCCCCTGAGTGCCGCGGTCTTCGAACTCGAGCCCGGCCCCCTGACTTTCCCGGTCGCGGTCCTCACCCTTGGACCCGGCCCCCTGACTCTTCATGCCGCTGCCTTGCCCCCGGGCCGTCCGCCCGAGACCCCCTCCTTGAACTCTGCCTTGCCCCCGGGCCGTCCGCCCGAGACCCCTTCCTGGTCATCTGCCGTGCCCTGGGCTGTCAGTCAAGGCCCGTCCTCCGGACCCCCTCCACCCACCCTGCTGGACGTTTTGGATTTTTTAGGGACGTCTAGTATCCGTCCCTTGAGGGGGGGGGTTCTGTCACGATATTCATTTCGTCACGTTTTTATGTCTAGGTTTGGGTGTCTTGCTGTTCTCCCTGTCATGTTTTCCTCCTGGTTTCTTGTCTGGTCCCTCTCCCTGTGTTTTCCCCCTGTTGTTAGTTTCCCTGGTGTGTCTAGTTGTCTGATTGTGTTCACCTGTTGCCCTTGTGTTTCTCCTCCCCTGCTCGTCTTGTGATTACCCCTCCCTGTATTTAGTCTTGTCTCTTCCTGTGTTCAGTGTTGGTTCGTCTTTTGTTTGTGACTAAGTTCACCGTGGAGTGTTTTGTGTTTCCTTGTGATATGTTCGATAAGAGCCCTTGGAATAAAGGTATTATCAGTGTTATCTGCGTTTGGCTCCTACCTGCTTCACTCCTCGTATCACTCAGACAGCTCCAGCTGTTTTATTTTGACACTTCCTGTTAGCTTGAGTCCCAGCACACATTGTGTCCTTTATGAAAAGTCCGCTCCACTACAAACAGGAGAACGTGTTTAAAGAGTTAACACAGCCTGCTCTTTTTTTTTCTTTTATTGTCATTACATAGTACATGTACTATGTAACAAAAATGTGTCTCTGCATTTGACCCATCCTAGTGTTAGGAGCAGATCTTTTAAACAGTCCCTGCCCCCTCCTATTCCTGGACCACAGCTGGATTTAAAACAATGGAAGTCTGTTTTCTATTTTCAGTCTCACAGCGTCACTAAACACCAAAAAAAAAGTTCAGAGTGAGAAATGTTCAACTTTTTTACGAGTCTGTTTAGAAATCAATACTGCAGCAGGGAACTCCAGATCATTTGTTTAGAAAAGGGGTCTGCAACCCGCGGCTCCGGAGCCGCATGGAGCTCTTTAAGCCCTCTGCTCTGGCTCCCTTGAGCTTAGCCAAAAATAAGAAGGAAATACAATACAATTGTAGGACTATTTATATTTTGTTGCATGGTTGAAAATGTTTCATATCTTGTATTTTGAGGTGATACTGTGACACATAAATAAAAATAAAAAAAGGTTTTAATTAGGTCAACAAAATGATGCGTCATATCCTGCTGACTTTTCTTGCAGGTGAATAACCTGACCCCCGGCTCGATGAGCCAACTTGTTGTGTCCCGTGAAAAGTGTTGAGTCCAGTCATGTTTCATGTTTTTGTTTAGTCATTTGTCTTGTCTCGCACTTCCTGTTTTATTTTGGTGCTCACCTTTTTGTGTTTCATTCCAGGTCCCTTGTCTCCCTATCCTTGTGTGTGTCTCCCGCTCTCATCAGCGCCAGCCCCGCCCCTGATTGTTTCCATCTGTGCCCAGTTATCTTTTTTTCTTCTAAATTCCCCAGCCTTCCCTTCCCTTGTGTCAGTTTGTCTTGTCCTGTCTCCATGCCTGTAGTCAGCGTACCAGCGATTACTATTTCATGTCTCAAGCCTGATTCATGCTCCCGAGTTATTTTGTACGTTTTTTTCCTCACCCAGTGAGCGAGTTTCTTTTGTGCCTTTAGAATGTTTTTTCACCTCGTTAAGAGTGTCGATCATTTTTTGTAATCCTACTGTTTGGAATAAAGTGTTTTACTCATACTTTACCTCTGTCTCCCGGGTCGTGCATTTAAGTCTATGGATAAATCAAAGAAAAGTATGGGAGGAACACAGAGGATTTAATTCTGCGTGGTTGGAGTTATCTGCTTTCACAGCAAACGATGCTGGCTTACCGGTATGTTTGATATGTGGAGAGAAGTTGTGAAAGGTGCTGCAGCCTTTACGTATTGGAGGAAAAACACGAAGACAGCTGACGATCTTCAGTCATAATTCAATCTGTTTTCTTCAAATGTGCAGAGGACTCCCCAAGTGCTGTGTTCATTTATTTTAAAGTAGGCCTGTGTCTTTTTTTTGGGTCACACTTTATTTTGATAGTCCATCTATTGACACTCGATAAGTCATCAGTTGACATTCAATAACACTGTTTCAACAGACAAGTAGCATGCATTCGACTAACTGCCAGTAGAATATAAGGTACATCTCAAGTGTTGATCTATAGATTTTACAAAAAGTGTCTGTTGACTGTCAACATATTTTTTGCAACAGGTTATTAACCGATATTCAACCATACTATCTGTAGATTGTGCCAGAATCTTCTAAATTGACAATCAACTACTCAAAATCAATCTGTCAGTTGAAAGTCAACAGGGTCATGTCGACTATCTGTTGAGAGTCAAGATGTCAACTAAAGATTACATTCAACATTAGTTGACGATCAACAGATAAGCAACTTTAGAGTTGACAATCAGCATACTTTTAGTAGGCATTCTCCACTAAGCGTTTTAGGCATGTGTTAGGACTGTCCAATTAAAGTGAACCAGAACACATACATTCATCCACTAAGTATATGCAACAGACATGGGAATAAAGCTAAATGTTTTGCACAACTGATCACGAACACTGGATAACTGAAGTCAATACCAGGCTTTAAAGCACAGTAGAACAAACACTATAGGCAGCATATCAGAGAAAGGAAGCTCTTTTATTTTAAGAATATATACTACAAATATAGTAAAAGCACTAAACAGTTCTGAAATGGTCCAAATAAAGTTTGTCAACACATTATCTCCCAGTGGGTAGTCAATACCAGGCAAATGAAAATAAATCACTGCACTGCAGATTTTTACAGTTTAATAACTATAAATAAAAATAAACAACGAAACTCGACGAACAGACGAACATTACATTATTGATCTACCCTGAGGCCAAGGTCAACCTTTAAAGCCCCCGTCACACTGTCCAGAAATTGACACCCGATTGACGCACGAAGATGGCCCCGAACCACACACGAAGGCAACATTTACATTACATTTAAGACATACAACTGCAACGAAAGTAACACAAACAATTATGTTACAGTACTATGATACTGTACTGATATCTTCAGACTTTGTTCTTTACTTTCTCGCCTTCAAAATAATACATTATATCCTTTTCAGTTTCACAGAACACAAATTGGGTTATTTACATAATATGTTTGCATGATTTTGTTGTGCAATAAAACAACCCGATGAACACACGATAAAGGAAATGTTCAAATTCGGCTCTGATTGTAGCAACATCGAGCCATTCATGAGGGCATCTTAAGCCATCGTATGACCGCCGGTGGAGTTTCTCAAGCTCCGGCAGCAACTTCGTGAGCGGTGGGAACATCTTTGGCATGCCAAAAAATAGCCGAAGGACCTTGAGAAGGTTCATTTTCGTGTTGAATTTGTGTGTCCATTTTGCCCTTCGTAAGGCCATCGTGAGGGCATCTTGTTATCATCGGTGCTATTACGTTACCATTGACTGTTAGCAGGCTCAATGTCGAGTCAAGGCAACATAATAAAGGAGACGGTAGCCGAAGTAGTCAAAAGAAGAATTTAATTAATAATTACCACCATGGTTGGACAAAGGAAATATAAAGTAATGACAGACAAGAACACGTACTGCACAGACAGGATCAGCCACAGACAAAGGGGAAAGCAGAATCCTTATACATGGGGTAATGACGAGACAAGACACACCTGGGTTCATTACAAATGGGTACACCTGGAGGGGAAACAATAAGGACTACAAACCCATAACAGGAAACTACAGCTAGACATGACACATCACACTAGGAGCGCCTGATCAGGGCACAAACACATAACAGGTGCCATCGGGCATTCGCCCCTCCTGTCGACTTTCCTCTGAAGTACTCCCCCGTCAACACGTAATGAATTAAGACCCCACGGTTTGATGATTGATAGGTGTGTGGGTTGTCTTTCATTTTGACACGCAGACATTTTTTATAATAAACATAGATACTGTATGTTAAATGGATATATCCGCCTTCTTTCATTTATCTTTCCATTCCCACAACAATATACGTACATAAATGGCATATTTTGGACATAGTTCGAATGGTGATTAATCATGATTAATACATTTTTAAGCTGTGATTAATCTGATTAAAATGTGTAATCGTTTGACAGCCCGAATAATAATGTAATGTTATTTTGGGAGTGTGTGGGTTGGTGGCTTAATTGGCCTCACCCGGCTCAGCTAGAGGCTGGGGTGGGTCTGCAAACCTGTGGGGCATTGGTTAATCAGTGCACCACAGCTTAAGTCTGCCACCAGCACACACACTCGGGAGAGCGCTAACATGTTAGCAAGGACAACCTGCTCTGCTTCATGGCATGTCATTCATTCCTGTCATGTCTTCACCTTTGCAATAAACCAGACTGTTTGCAACCACTACTGGCATTGTAGGATTGGCACTGCGACACGGCTTCTTTTGGGGCTCCTCCAAGGACCAGGCAAAGAGTCTGGTTTATTGCAAAGGTGAAGACATGACAGGAATGAATGACATGCCATGAATGAAATGTGTTGTGTTATTTAAGTGAAAACTGAAAAAGACCATAACAACCATAACAACCTATGCTAGCCATCACACCATTTAGACCTGGTTTAGCTTGAGAAAAGCACTTCTTTCCAATGTGGTTCTTGCTCTGTTGCAGCGGCCGCTTGTGAGGTCACCGGTTACACTGAAGATACGTTCGGCAAAGGCTTGTGATGCTGGCATTGCCAGAAGGTCCAAGGCCAGAGGTTTCAGAAGTGTAAATACAGTGCTACTCTGAGAGATCCAAAACTCCATCCCAGATTCCTCAGTGTTGGCAGCATGGGACAGCCCTTCTTTGTATTTTTGTATCTCCTGCCTGATACTAGAGGCCTCGGAGGTCCTGGGCCTCGATGGACGACTGGGGCTGAACAACCTAAATCTAGGCCGCTTTGGGCAATGGGTCGTCTCTGGTGCCACTGTATCCACAATCTCCTCTACCTCGTTTTCACTCACCTGCTCTTCCACTTGAAGTCTTGGTGGCACACTGCGAGTGATGTAGTCTTCCGCCACTTTTAGAAGATTCTGAATTCCCTCATCATTGTTTTCAACAATGGCTTCAGCTGATACACCGGGGTCAACAAAACATGCAGCTGCAGCAAGGGGAGAGAACTTGTTGGCCGTGACATCCAAGAAGCAGCTGAAGCGTTGCTCCATATTTTCACTCATCTTCTGTGCCAGTGTAGCTGCGTCCCTGTAGCTCCTTGCATGCGCTAGGGAGAACTCAGACAGGTGATTCCTCAAGTCCAATAGTGCAGGCACAACAAGGGATCGGGAATTTGTGTCACTTTCAAGCACCTTTGTGTGTTCTGCAAATGGAAGGAGTAAATATTTGAGAATGGCTACCTTCTGCCACTCACTGGGTAGAAGGCTGTCCCAGCTCATGGAGTCAGCTACTGATGTAAGATGGTCCTTCACTTCAAGAGCACGGGACTTCATCAAATAAGTACTGGACCATCTGGTTGGACAGTCTTTGATGAGGATGAGTCCACACTGTTGCAGCAACCGCTCTGTGGCAACAGATGATTTTCGAAACAGTTTCACCAGTTGCCTGAGTTTTCCCAGCAGTCGATTGATTGTGAGTTCCTTCTGGATCATGTTGACAACAAGCTGGAGGGTATGGACCACGCAGGGGTCCTTCTCTCCAAGGTTTCGTACCTAATGAAAATTGGAACACAGAACACACAGACTTTTCATATTACCCAATCCATGAAGAATTAATTTGATATTTTAGCACATCATTTATCACCACATGGAATGTTAAAAATGCTGATTGCAGATCACATTATAGGAGAAATATCTAAAACGGTGAATAGTCACAGTATGTGGGAAGACTGCATTGGGTTTTCTGTTTGGCACACACGTCACATGCGTCATCATTTGTGGTGTTTTTATCTGCATTATGCACACTGCAGACTGACCTTTCGTCTTCTTCTCCCTCCTCATCACTATCCTGGAGATTTCCCTCTTCAGAACTGGAGTCCTCTTCAGCGTTGCAATGAAAAGCAGCAACCATGTTGCTTCCATTGTCCGTAATAATGGTGAGAACATTTTCTTTTGGGATCCCCCATTCTTCTTTACTCTCCTCCACAAGAGCAGCGATAGCCTGAGCAGTGTGCGGGTGAACCATTTGCTTTAGGTTCAGGAGTATGTGTTCAGCCTTATTATCCTGGGGGCTAAAATAACAAGCACTGACTGCAAGAAAAGATGCTGTGAGCCCCTTTCTAGTCCATATATCTAAGCCAATAGTTATTTTGCGTGCCATGGACAGTCTGTGCTTGAATTTCTCCTTTCGGCCAGGTACATTTTTTCCACCAGGTTTGTGATCTTAGTTTTTTTCAGCACGGTGAGTCTTTTATCAATTGTTTCCATCATCTTGATGAAACCCACGTCTTCCACTGTCCGTGGTGGGAGGGCTGTCCGGCCTATCCATTCAGCTATGGCCTCCTCTTTGTGGCGTTGATCCTGTGATTATTGTTTGTACTTTGTACTTGTGGTTCCTTTACTGCAGCAGGTCTGTCTGGAATCTAGGACAGGAATACAAACAATGATATTAGGAGTCAGGACTCCTCAACATCAGGAAATCCAGTAAATCATTGCTATAATTTTAACTTAATGCAAACAAAGTATCTGTAAAATGAAAACTCTACAAAATCAAAACTAGGTGGTATTATACTCACAAAGTAAGTATGTATGCAGATTATGCAGAAATATTACTGCAGACACCTTGTGAGGTATGATTTTGAAGGCAATTAATAGTTATAACATGTTATCAAATGTAATGAAAGCAATGTGTCGTTGTTGTGAAATCACGTTAACAGTTACTAGTAACGTTAGCCCATCATCTAACGTTGTGTCAGAGACCAACTCAACCCTATGGTAAACTTAAGTACCTTTCCGCTCCTTCACAAGTTTCAAAACAATTTGCTGCTAGCATTTGGTTTGGCTAACGTTAGCTCACGTTATAGCATACAACATAGCCTACCCGTTAGCTAACGTTATAGCATAAAACACAGCCTACCCGTTAGCTAACGTTATAGCATAAAACACAGCCTACCCGTTAGCTAACGTTATAGCATAAAACACAGCCTACCCGTTAGATAACGTTATAGCATAAAATACAGCCTACACGTAAGCTAACGTTATAGCATAAAACACAGCCTACCCGTTAGATAACGTTATAGCATAAAACACAGCCTACCCGTTTGCTAACATTATAGCATAAAACACAGCCTACCTAATGTAACACCATATAGCTGACAAAAAAACAACCTAACGTTTTGTTAACTTACCTCAATTGCTTTGTGGTGAGTCTTGATGTGCCTCTTGAGATTTGAGGTGTTTTTACCCACGGATTTATGGCCACATTGCTTCCCTTCTGAATCTAAAGCAATGCATTTGCATTTGTTTTTTTCTCCACCTCATTGTACACAAAAGGCGTCCAGAGATCATCGCGTTTCTTTCGCCCAAGCCCTCTATTAGCCATTTCCCTTTCTGTTCGTTACATCCAAGCATGGATCAGAGTCTTCCTTCTGTTCATAGATCATCCGGTAAAATTTAAAAGTGCCGCACGTAGAACAGACACACAACTGGTGCGCAGCCGCAGCACCAGAAATGGAAGTGCTGGGAGAAAAAAATGACTATCAGAGATGTAGCGTTATCATTGATAATATTTAGTCTCGTCATTTTTCGTCAACGATATTGCATGTTGATTTCGTTACAGTTATTGTTTACTGACGTTGGTGCCGTCTCGTCATTGTCTCGTTTTCGTCATGGAAAAAAAGGTCTTGACGAACATATTTCGTCATAGTTTTAGTCAACGAAATTAACACTACTTCCCAGGCATACCTGGAAGAAATGTATGAACATTTGAAAGTAAAATGCTTCAATCTGGTGCACTTTAAGCAGAATGACTAGAGACTAGAACTAGGGGGTACAACTCTAAACACCCATATGAAAAAGATCGGTTTACATTTTAATAAATAAGTATGTTAACCTATAACCTACCATAGCCAATAACAAATACATGTGACGTATTTTATTTGTGTTGTTCATTCATATCTTATTTTACGATTTAATTTATGCATATTTGTTTATCTCTCCAGTTTAAAACGATATGTCTGGTTTACTGTCCTATAGTTTACATTGGAATGATTTCAAACCTGTTTTATCCCAATAATTATAAAGGAGTGCCTTGGAAATATGTGTTTACATACATTGTGATCAAACCGTTTGAGACCCACTGAGATAACTTAGACTAAAGTGAACTATCTAAACACTCAGAGTCCTTTACCTCACTGAGCTGTAGTTATCAGCCTCAGTCTGACTGGAGAGGACTCTCCTCCACATCATTGTAGAAACATCTTCTTCTTCCGTTAGAGCAGCTAGCACCAGATGCTAATAACAACAGCGCTTACTGGTGCACCCTCGCTCGCTCCCGCGCTCACTCACACTTTGGCTGTGAGCTGCGGGTGCCAGATAACCAAACATCCCCCATTTTCATCACTTACAGCGCCCATCGTACAGGGCGAATGAAAAGTGTAACCGGGATGAAAAGGGTGTTACATTTACTTAATTATGAATGTTGTTACATCAAGGCCGAAAATTAGGATGAGCCCCAACGGTCAAAACATTTTTTTTTCTCCCAGAGCTGTCAGCGCAGCGCCTCCACAGCTCTGGCGCCCTAGGCGAACATCTATAACGCCAGTGCGATGGGCCGGCCCTGGTCTCAGGTTACGCTGGAAGTGTAGGTACAACGCTACATTTTCCGCCACGCCGCAGTCATACAGTAGGCTACGGAGAGCGGCGAGAAACATTTCCTCAGACATCGAAAAGTGTAACCGAAATTCACATTTCTAAATGTTGGAACCGGTTCCGAACCGGAACCGGTTCCGAACCGGAACCGGTTCTCGGTACCCAACCCAACAGGTGTGGCATATCAAGATGCTGATTAGACAGCATGATTATTGCACAGGTGTGCCTTAGGCTGGCCACAATAAAAGGCCACTCTGAAACGTGCATTTTTGCTTTATTGGGGGGGGTCTGGGGGGTCTGAAAACCGGTAGGGTTAGGGTTGGGGAAGAGCGCAGGGCTCAAAGCATCATAAAAGCTCCGTAAGGACAAGACCGTTTCAAAAGAATGGTTAAAAAGTGCAGAGCGGAGCTGGACCACGGAACGGCGGCAGAGTATGTTAAAAAGCAGATCTCCCCGTCCCAGGATCTGGTGTGTGTGTGTGTGTGCGCGCACACGCGCGTGCGTGCACGGAGCTTGTCCCAATGGAATCTATAAAGTACTCTAAATGATAGGGGGATCTAGAATGGTCAATTTAAAAGTGATTCCAGTTATATTCGTATAAGCCATGCATAGAAGTTTAAGTGCAGTTAAAACACAAGTGCAATGATAACATTACAAATAATTAAAACAATCTCCCCAGTAATATTAATTTAAGAAGTAAAGGGAGTGTTAAAATGAACTAATAATAATAAAATAGAGGCACACCGGGTTAGTAAAATCGTATAAAATGAACTGGATGTCACTGAAAAACAAAAAATCAAGGTCGGGTAAGTCTAAAAGATTCCAAAGGGTAGGTGTTTTTTTGGCTCTGTTTATTCAAAAGGGTAGCATGTAGGTGAAGAGTTCCTCTCTGCGGGTGGTTTTCTGGCCTCCTGGAGATCACACAGGTTATTAAAGTTAATAAAATATGTTTAAGCGGTGGGTGGCGAACCCATCAATTGTATTTTTGGTGCCCAGGCGATGGATCCATTTCCGCTCCGCCGCTCGCCCGTGCTCCAGCCGGTGATCTGTGTCTTTAAAGAAAATCCTAGTGGTAAGTGTCTTGCAGTGGTCGCTGGAGCTGCGGAAAAAGACCCCAGTGTCGAGGAACACCACAGTGTGTGTATTTAAATGATGTTTGAGTTTTATTTTAGGGTGATGTGTGTTGAGGATGTCTGAGAAGGTGAGGAAGTCCTGTTCTGTGTGATGCCATAGGCCAAAGATGTCATCCAAGTACCGGAAGTACAGAAGGGGTTTGAGGGGGAGTTTAGTAAAGACCGTTTCCTCCCAATGGGCCAGGTAAATATCCGCGTAGGCTGGCGCATATTTACGGCCCATCGCACAACCGCACAGCTGGAGGTAGTGGTTATTGTTAAACATGAAGTCATTGCGGGTGAGTGTGAGGTGGAGCAACTGAATAATTTGGCTGTCGGGTCTGGGTTTTTATTGAAGGAATGCTGAATTGCGGTGAGGCCAAGTAGGGTTTCAATGTAGGTCTACAGTGAGACTATGTCTATGGAGAAAATGAGAGTGTGGCTGGGTACTGTGAGGTTTTTTATTTTGTTAACAGTAGAAGGCGGGAGTTGAACTCTGACGTCACTGTCGAGCCGTTAGTGGCCGACTTCGCCTACTAAGGGCTTCTCTGCAACTCTGCAGAATCCTATGGGTGACTTCACGGACCCTACGTCCATTTATATATACAGTCTATGGGCCCGACGTACTCCAATTGCAGTGCATAGCCGGCGCACACCTGGGGACAATTAACACTCTGGAGGCTCTGACATGTGGACAGACGCCTCTCGCTACTTGCTCCTTAGAGAAGTCTGTTCTAGTAGATTGTGTTTGACTCTTGTGATGTATGGAGTGTTTAGAGTAGTTTAGTTAGTGTTTAGAGTAGTTTAGGATTTTGTGACTGCTGTGTTTTTGTACAGACTCTTTTTGTTAGTTGTACCACTTGTAAAGTGAGGTTTTGTTTAATTTCTTATCTAGTGTAATAGTGTGTATTCCTTTGTATGCAACTAGACTCCTTTTTAGAGTCCCCCTTTTGTTGGTTATTTGTTAACTTGTGCCCTTTTGGCCCTTTTGTTTGTTCCAGGCTGCATGCCTGCCACTTTGTTTACTCTGCTATATAAAATAAACCCTTAATAATTATACCAATTCCAACTGGTGTGTGTTGTTTCCCTCTACCCCTAGAGGGGGACGTACCAGTTAGCTTCAGCAGACCTGAGGCGACGGGTGGGGGTGTGTCGTTGGATGAGGTCACAGAGGTAGGGGGGGGGGCAAGGTTGTTGAGGGCTTTGGAAGTGAAAAGTAATATTTTAAAGTCAATGTGGTGTTTGATGGGGAGCCAGTGGAGGTCATGGAGGATAGGGGTGATGTGGTCGGAGCATCGAATGGAGGTGAGCAAGCGGGCAGCTGAGTTTTGGACATATTGAAGTTTATTTAGTGTGAATGCAGGTGATCCAAAAACGATGCTGTTGCAGTAATCCAGTCGGGATGTTATAAAGGCATGGATCAGAGTTTCAGCAGCGGTCGATGAGAGGGAGGGTCTGATGCGGGCGATGTTCTTTAAATGGAAGAAAGTGTTTTTTGTGGCCTGGTTGACGTGTGGGAGGAAAGTGAGGATGGGGTCGAGGATGATGCCAAGGTTACGGATGTGAGTGGAGGGGTTGACAATGGAGCCATTAATGGTAAGAGAAACATCTTGAGTTGAGCAGGTAAATGAGTTATATCTCTCACAGGCTCCGCCCTCTACTGGACTCTATGGGTACTACCTTATCATGCAAGCATTCACCAACTGAGATTTCTATAGACGTAGCCGGCCCCGGGGCGGGCCTACCTGAATGTGTGCGCATCGCACTTCCGTATAAAAGGAGGCCTCGCCTCCTGACCACCATCCTTTACTCTTCAGCGAGCGGAGGTGATAGCCTAGCACTGAGTCCGAGACGTATTTTTGAGAGAAAGGAAGAAAGAGAAAGAAAGATAGCGTGCGCCGATCCCCACCACCTCTGCTTCGAGTGTTTGGGGGCCAGGATATTGCCGAGGCGGTGCCATTTCACGTTCGCCATTCATTCCGAGTCCGGCGTCCATGGAAGTCCACCGCCCAGGGCTGTACTCTCCCTGGAAGATGATCATGGCGGCTGGTTTGTGGGCTACTCGCTCATTGCTAGAGATGCCCCCGCCTCACCAGGTCAGAGCGATTATTGGGCCGCAAGGCCGAATAAGGAGCTTGGTCCACGAGCCTTGCCCCAGGCCCGGTTCCCCCAGGGACCGGTGCTCGGTGGCTTCACATGATATAGGGTCGACCCTACTTCATCACAGGTCGCCGCCGCTGCCTGCCTTGTGATGACCCTGGGATATCCAACCCAGTCTCACGGCATTTCGTGTTCACTAACACGATTTTTAATCTATTGATTCGTGTTCACCATCACCATTTGCCCCTTTTTTTCGTGTTGCACAGGACGATTTTAAAAGGAATGTATTTCTACCGGTAACGTGTTTCGTGCCTACAGGCTGCAGCACGTCTTTTTCTCCGGTCGGGTCGTGGAAGACCGGAAGCTGTGTGGTTCATAAAAACATGTTCTTACTCAATATCAAGCCACAGTTATTGCTTTTATTATAAATCGTATAATTTCGGACTTTTGTTGCCGTCTGTGAGGAAAATAAATGGGCTCAGAGCCTCAGGATACTGAAATCTGTATTTTTAAAATCTTTTTTTCCTTCTAATTTGTTATTCTTTTCAAAATAACACACTGTTATTTACTCACCAATAACACTCAATTATCCTTGCTTTTATTTATTGGTTTGATTCCATAATCTCGGGCTTTTTTGGCGTCCGTCAGGAACTGAATTTCAAAATAAATACAACACGAAACAGACGTAGGCATTTCGAGCGATTACCCAAGATCCTCAGCTATGGTTTGAAGCTCGTTGATTGGATGTGTTAGCAGCAATGCATGCTGGGATTTGGTGTTTATATTATATGAAATCCGGAAAACATTTTAAAAGTATAAAATAATACTGAATTCCGAGTGCTCTTGCTTTTCTCTTTTAAAGTCATCACATAACGGCATTGTAATACACGGTTCGGCTGCATTACATATGAAAGATCTGCCGTAGTTCTTTATTTAGAGAGCCCTGATGAGAAGACCTTTGGAAAAACTGGAAGAAATGGCGCCGAAACTGAATACTTGACGTGGATCATAAATATATCAACAATTAAACAACATCTTCAATTTCTCTTCACACAATACGTCTCCTTGCAGTATCAACACTAATTCGGCTGACTTTTACATTTGATCTAATTCATAGATAGGTTATATTTACACCATAACGGTGCACAGCTGAGAGAAAAGGACTGTAGTTTTTAAAGATATTACTGATTTTCTTTGAATGTAAGAATGTAAATACTGAGTCTGAAATAGTATAGCAATATGCTGTAAAATGATGTGAAAGCATGAATAAAACTATACATCTTCAGATGTTGTACATACACACTAATAATACAAAGTTATTATGGCTGTGTGCACCTTGTGTGCACCTCCTAGTGGTTAAAGCACGTTATTGAATTATTGTACAGAGTACATACTTTCATAGGGGGAAAGTATAAATATAGAAATATAGAATATAAAAAAATCAAGAAGATATTAGAAGTGATCTCTACAATAAAACAGTTTATTGCAGGATGTACACAGATATTAATAGGAGGAGGTGCAAAACAGAACAACGGATTAACCTTTATTTAAACATTAAATATTAAGCCTGACAAAGTCATTAACTTCTAATATATTGCTTTCCTGCAATGTTAACTATGTTGAAGCACTTATTTTAACTGATATTATACACATTAATTATACTCTTATGTATGTAGATAGAATAAGAAATGTGCAGAATAGGACAGTTTAATGGTGGAGGTACACACATATTGATAGATGTCTTGTAATGCACTGTTGAGGAACCTGTGACCCAAGTTTTTCATTCATTGCATAACTACACCGTAGATGTGTATGATATGTCAATAAACCTTTGAAAATCTTGAAAGGGATGTGCAAAATAGCCATAATAAACAGTCTTTAATGAACTATTAGTAGAGAATAACGAGTAATGAATATACTTTATTACTTGTTTCCATTCATGTCAATTGCAGATACATGTTTAGTCTTCTCAAGCACCAACTATCAAACATCTCTCCTGATTGTTGGCACTTGACAATCACCTTATCTGAATTTTACTCAGGTGTAACTAAAGTCTGATTTAAGGCTTGTTTATATTTCACATCATTATTCAGAATCTGCAAAGTAACTCAAATAAATGCAGTGGAGTAAAAATACCAGGTTAACCTCTGAATTGTAGTGGAGTATAATTACAAAGTAGCAATGAGCTGTCATGTGGGTATACGGCATTAATATAATGCTGCGCATTATGGACACAAGTGATTTTCACCTATTTATTAATGATATGTTTTATATTTGATAACACCAATGTGTTTAATAATGGCAACTTCTAAGTGTGAGGAAAACGAAAACGTTCAGTTGAGACGTCCCATAGAACATTTTGCGAAACACAATAGCCAGCATGTGTAGTTCTGGAAGGGTGTTCGATTCCAGTTTTGGATAATCTGGCGTGGTTTCGTTCCATTTCACACAGCTGTTTGACGCTCTGCGTAACCTTACGGGGACTGTAGTCCTAAACGATAGCTGGGGATTATGGGTCGTGTCGTGTTTTCGGCCATCCTAAACTCAAAAATGTTGACAATCGCAATGATGCTCGAAATGTCCCTTACAGGCCTACGTCTGTTTCCGGTTATTTTTATTTTGAAATTCAGTTCCTGACGGACACCAAAAAAGCCCGAGATTATGGAATTAAACCAAAAAATAAAAGCAAGGATAATTGTGTGTTATTGGTGAGTAAATAACAGTGTGTTATTTTTGAAAAGAATAACAAATTAGAAGGAAATAATATTTAAAAATACAGATTTCAGTTCTGAGCCCCGTTTATTTTCCTCACAGACGACAACAAAAGTCAGAAATTATACGATTTAATATAAAAGCAATAATTGTGGCTTGATATTGAGTAAGAACATGTTTTTATGAACCACACAGTTTCCGGTCTTCCACGACCCGACCGGAGAAAAAGACGTGCTGCAGCCTGCAGGCACGAAACACGTTACCGGTAGAAATACATTGCTTTTAAAATCGTCCTGTGCAACACGAAAAAAAGGGGCAAATCGTGATGGTGAACACGAATCAATAGATTAAAAATCGTGTTGGTGAACACGAAATGCCGTGAGACTGGGTTGGGATATCACACCGCGTGGCATTTTTCCAAAGAAGACCGTGTTGATCTCCTGGGAGCCCCCGTCTTTATGGAAGGGCTCTATGGATCGATCTCCTTGCTCACGGGATAAGGAGTAGTCGCAGCGTGGCTGATTCTTGCCCATCCCCAGCGGAAGAAACACTGTCCTACACTCCCCAGCCCTGCTGTAAACCCCAGTATAGGGAGCCAGCAGGTGGGCGTGTGCACGTGAGTGGAATAAACTGAGTGCTGTCAAAGCACTGTGCGGGTTCAAGAGACGCTATTGCCGGTGTGCTGTTGTCAGAAAACACGCCTTGTCTGGTATAATAGCTCCGATTAATGCATTTCACCGTTGATTGGGAAATACAGCATTAATACGTGGCCGCGGTGCATTCAGGGACCTCCGCAGGGGAACGTTGGTTTACGTTTGTAAACTCTAGTTCTAGAGTGATGTGTGTGTGTGGGAAAAATGCATTCATTGAGAACGAGTGCATTTATCTCAGAGTAAGAGTAATCTCTCTCCACAATTCCACTTTTTCCCATAATGTCCGTTTCGAGGAGACGGCATCGTGCCGGCGTGCGAGGCCCCCCTCCCCCGAGGGCGGGCCGCGCTGCGTTCAAAGACCTCAGTTGAGAGAAGAGTCACCGCAGCGCGCGGTCCTCCACAGGCTTTTCTGCAGACGAGGGAGCGCGGTGAGACAAAGGGAGAGGTGCCGGCACGGAGATCTCGTGCCCGCGGCTCACTCCACCTCTTCAGCCCACCACGTGGAACCGGCATGCTGGCACTCACGGGGACGGGCTACCCGTCTTCATGGGTCTGACTGGCCTGGCGGGGGGAGAAAATCTCTCCGCCCGGGACGAGGGGGCGAATCCTGCCTCCTCCCTGTATAATGCACAGATCACTACGTTTTCTCATAAGAATGAGGTTGATCTGTATCCAAATCTGAGTGTCTTTTGTTTCCACAAAGGCTACACTTACACACAATGTTAACCGTACAAATTCCCCATGCTCCTGTAAAGGAGGTGGCTAGTGGGCATGCGCAGATGAGAGGGATGAACCGCAGGGAGTGCTATCTAAAGGAGAGCGCTATGCGGGTACAGGGACATTATGGCCGGCGTATTGCTGTCAGAGAACACACTACGCCTAGAGCAAGACTCCAATGCAGTTTACCCGTAGTGGTAAAGGCTGCATTATGGCGGAGCCCGCACTCACACAAGAGTGCGTGGCGGTGCGTTCAGGGACCTCAGTAGAACACACTACGCCTATAAAGACTGTTTACCGTAGTGCAGAGCTATTTAATAGAAGAGTTATGTCATCTCCGTTCACTCCAATGGACCACTTTTGTACAGCAATGGCGGATCGTGGAGCCTCTCAATCGTTCCCCGGAAGTTAGCGCCAAGGCTGGCAGAGCTGTGGAGTTGCAGCATAATACACCGTTCGTGACGGACTTTTAAAGGTAAGAAGAAGTTTAAAGATTTATATTGCGGATATTTTCAGTACATCTGATTCAAATGAACATGTGTATTAAAGGATGTCAGTGGATTATCCCTAAATTAGTAGATTTAGGGAACGTTTACAGAAAACAGATTAAGCTAGCATACCGAAGCAAGTTAGCAACACACGTTGAACAGCCTTTTAATTGTAAATTCCGTTCTCTTAATGTAATTTCGTCCAACATGTTGAATTAGAGAAGAGGGGCTTCTAAACGGGATTGTATGCGGGGGTGGAGGGAGTTAAATATTAGATAAAGATAACTTTGGTGCGTGTAAGAGTGAGTGTTTTTAACAGAGCCATATTGTGTCCTTGTGATTCTGTTGATTATTACCTGTCTGTATAATGTTGCAGCTCAGCTGATTCTGGATTGATGGCAAAGGGAGAGGGACTTAAGTGAGAGTGAAAACACAAGGTACGTTTAATACTATTGTTTTATATAAGTAAACACCTTATCTCCCCAAGGCATTTCCCATCCAATAGGTGTGCTGTGTGTGTATAACCAACACACTCTCACTCCCTAAGCGTCCAATAGCGACGTTTGGTCAGTGTCCGTGGCGTGCAGTTGTGACGCTCCTAGGCTCCTTCAGCGTCATAAAGGGACGCAGATAGCTCTCAACTGATTGCAATGTATTCCCATCTGCGTCGGGATTTGACGCTCATGGAAGCACGGCATTCGTTTATTTCGGATGCCCTTAAAGGTAATGTGAGCGTCCATTCCCAGGAGTAAAGGATGGCAGAAGACACTACACTACCCAGAATCCCCAGCTATCGTTTGGACTACACCATGTGCTCTTGACAAACCCCGTGATAGTCCTCAAGCTCTGTGATTGGAAAGTGTGCTCCGAGGGTTAAGCCGATTCTCGAACAGCACTTGAAATGGGATGCAACCACGGCAGACTGTCCAAAACTAGATTTGAACGGGTCCACCGCGTCCCCCCTCCCCCACCCCGTCCCCAGAACTACACATGCTGGCTATTCTGTTTCGCAACATGTTCTCTATCTATGGCACGTCTCTACTGGGAGTTGTAGTTTTAAAAGACGTTTTCGTATTTCCCATAATAAGAAGTTGCCAGTATTAAACTGTGTACATCCCTGGAGGTTTAGGGGACAGGAAACACTCACATTTAAAACATATAATTAATAAATGGATGAAAATTGCTTGTGCCCATTATGGGCAGTATTAATATATATACCCACATGCCAGCTAAGGTCAGAAGAGCTTTATTTAACAGCTGGTCTTATGTGTGTGACCCCTGTGATAACATTACATTACATTAATTGATAAGCCTGAAACATGCACTTGTCAAGGTTCGGAGGCACATTTTGCAAATATGGCAGTAGCCATCGATCAGCTTAAGATAAGATATACTTTATTGATCCCAAGTTGGTGTCACAGTTGCTTTCTCACTCACCTATTTTCTGCATTCACTTTCCTTAGTCACCTGGTAGTCACACCCTGTCTCTCTCTCACTCTGTTGCACCCATCAGCTCCATTAGTATTTAGGCCCACTTCACTTTCACCTCAGTGCCAGATCGTACTTTGCAGCATGCCAGTCTTTCCCGCATTACCCTTCAGATTGCTCTCCCGGTTTCGACCCTGCCTGTCCCCGACCAGCCTGCCTCGCCTGCTCCCTGACCAATTCTGTACCTGCGACTCCCGTCCTGCTTTCTCCTGGAACCCTCGCCTGTCCCCGACCAGCCCTTTGCCTACTATCTGCTGTGTTGTCTTCTACCAGCCTACTGCCATCAATAAAGCTGGTTACCGACTATCCCTGGTTTCCCGTGTTCTGCATTTTGGTCCTCAGCTCGTTTGTGACAGTTGGAACATTTGCGTTACATCAGCATGTGTAACAGTTAAATATGCAGTTGTGTTTATTTAAAAATAATTTAGTATAATCACATAAATTATGTGTTTTACATTTAACAATTCTGTGTTCTTTATTTATTGATTGTTCAATACCTGACAAGACCGGAGATGAAATATCTACATACATCTTATAAGAGTACAATACATAATGTATAATATCAGTTAAAATAAGTGCTTCAACATAGTTAACATTGCTGGAGGTATGCACAAATATTGATAGATGTCTTGTTGAGGAACCTGCAACCCAAGTTTTTCATTCAGTGCAGAACTACACCACAGTTGTGTAGGCCTATATGATATGTAAATAAACCTTAGAAAATCTTGAAATCTTGAAAGGGATGTGCAAAATAGTCATTACATACAGTCTTTAATTAACAATTAGTAGAGAATAACGAGTAATGAATATACTTTATAGGGATCGTATTAATATCTAATAATAAAAATAATGAAATTCAATAACATGCTTTAACCACCAGGTGTCCCTTTATATCAGCTGTGCACCTTTATGGTGTAAATACAGCCTATCTACCAATTGGATCAAATATAAAAGTGAGCCGAATTAGTGTTGATACTGCAAGGAGACGTATTGTGTGAAAAGAAATGTAAGATGTTGTTTAATGGCTGATATATTTATGATCCACGTCACGTTTTCAGTTCCTCATGTTTGTCTTCTCATCAGGGCTCTATAAATACAGAACTACGGCAGATATGTAATATGTAATGCAGCCGAACCGTGTATTACAATGCCGTTATGTGATGACTTTCAAAGAGAAAAGCAAGCACACTCGGAATAAGGTATTATTATTATTTTGGTCTGTTTCCGGTATTTGTTAATGACGATGTGCTCTGAGATGTGAGACTGGAATTGCACAGGGGGGAAATAACGAAGGCTATCTTTAGATGCGGATTTTGTTAAACTAATATGTTTAGGCTGTGGACCAACACTATACATTGACGGGGAAGGGGGTAGCAATAAAGATAACACCATTAAACAGTTACACAACATAACAGAAATAATATCGATAGCAGCGTCCCTAGCAACCACCTTGGTAACAATGAAAACGTCGCGATTTCCTGAAGTAATATTCGTAATAACTAGCAAACTAAAGATCATGTACATCCACTGCACACATAATCTGAAATAACAACTCATATTTCTCGCATCAAATGACATCAAAACGCATTTTAATAGCCAAACTAACTTTAAAATAGGCATTTTCTTCCAAGAATAAAACGAATTTCGGCCATGTTTTCTTTTTCTGCAGGGAGAAATTTGAAGATCACGTGACATAGATGCCAGCCATCGGAATGAATGGTGAAAAAAACGGGGTTTGTCAAACAGAGCACATGGTGTAGTCCAAACGATAGCTGGGGATTCTGGGTAGTGTAGTGTCTTCTGCCATCCTTTACTCAGAAAACATATTTGTTTCTCCGAATCGAAGGGGAAAAATACAAAAGCATTGCACACAATTTAAACCAATCAATGTTGTGTAATTAACAAGGATAATCTAGTGTTTTTTAGTCGATGAGTAGTGCAGATATCACTGTAAAATCAATCGACAGTAAGAGGAGTACTTACTTCCGGGGGTAAAATTCTCTGTTATCCAATGGGAACGGACGCTCACATTGCCTTTAAGGGCAGCCGGCATAAACGAATGCCGTGCTTCCATGAGCGTCAAATCCCGCCGCAGATGGGAATACATTGCAATCAGTTGAAAGCTATTTGCGTCCCTTTATGACGCTGAAGGAGCCTAGGAGCGTCACAATTGGACGCCACGGACACTGACCAAACGTCGCTATTGGACGCTTACGGCCCGTACACACTACAGGCGTCAAAAAAGGCTTCCAACGCTTCGCCCATTCATTTGAATGGGGTGACGTAGGATATTTTCAAAATTCGCCGAACTGCATTGTGGGTAGCATGGCATGGCGTTGCAAGCCTCGCGAGCGTCTATTGGCGTCAAAAGTTCAACAATGTTCAACTTTTGAGGCTCGAGGCTTGCTCGAAGCTTGCGTCAGCCAATCAAATCCCGTTTTTGAATTCCCGTCATTACAAGCACGAGCCAATCAAACCGCGTGTATGCAGGTCTCGACTATTTTCCTTATGTCAGAAAATGGAGGACAAATTAATCATTTCCGTGGCAAATGTCCCAGTCTTGTATGACTGTACTCTGTTCACCTACCGGGACCTAAACCGGAGGAACCAGGCATGGCGGGAGGTGGGAGAGACAGTCGGTGAAACTGGTAGGTTTTCAACTGTTTGGAGAGTTTATATCCAGTTTACTTCGTTTTAGCATTGAACAGACAGCTAGTAATGTAGCATAATAACATATTGTGGTGAACACCTTCGATCGCCTCCGACTCCCATATGTCTCGGCACTACAACATCATATATATTAATATAATAATAAAAAAATATTATAATAAGTATAAGCATAATATATAACATAACATATAATACATGCACAGCTATCAAGCATAGGCAGTATATTTAGCCAGCTAGTAATGTAGCATAACATATAATATATATTAATAAAAAAATATTATATATAATATAAGTATAAGCATAATATATAATATAACATATACATGCAGAGGGTGTCGTTTTTCTCATACTGATATTCTGAACAATCTGTGTTGTTGTATTTGCTGTAAAGTGTCTCTACTGTAGGCACATTTTATTATATGTACAGCACTTTGGCTCGACCACACATCGTTTATAAATGTGCTCTATAAATAAAACTTGATTTGATTCACAGCTATCAAGCATAGACAGTATATTTAGCCAGCATGGAATGTAGCATAAAAATAGCATTCATTAATGGAGGAATAATTTAGTAAATTAAAGAAATTCACTAATTAACTTTATTATTTCATTTCATTTCTTTAGAGGACGTCTGCAAGAAAAGATGAAAGAAGTCTGCTGTCTGCTGTGACCAATGGCCCAGCCAACCCCACCAGTGCTGGAGGAGGACGAGGACTTTCAATTCTTCAAGATCCTCTTTCCCACCATGAGGCAGATGACAAGGGCACAGAGGGCAAGAGTCCGCCTCGGGGTACACCAGCTCATTTTTGAGGTGGACCAGGAGAACATTGTATCATTTTATAATGTTTTCACACATACTGATCCACATTACATTTGTTTACACTCATCACACACACTTCACTCAAATAAAACATGATTTCAAGTATGTTATGGCTATACTGTGTCTTCACTTGTTCATGTGGTTTGTCAGTTGCAACATACCAGAAGCTTCATGTATGTCGGTATATATAATGTGCTTTCTTCTGTAATTGGTCATGTGAAAACATATTGAAATTATGAGTGGTTTATCAGTAAAAACAGGGCTCAAAGAAAAAGGCTGTTAGTCATATAATAATATCAATTCAAGAAACATGTTTATTAGCAATGTTTGATTTTAAAAATGGCTCATTTGGAACATTTGCTCTTTAAAGAAAATGGGTAGCTCTTAAAAGAGCTTTTGGCACTGCACCCTCCTCATTCAAATAGGAGCAGAAGGTCTCCCGCAGGTTGATGGATCGGCGTGTGGCGTTGTTTGAGCCCATCATAGGTGCATCGCGCCGGGTTGGAGCTTCATCACTCGACTTTGCGACGACAGGTGTGCATGATGGCCTTCCTATTGTCTTCCTGCGGAGGAAGTTGTGCAACACACAGGTGGCCTTCACACACAACTCTGCTACCTCCGGGCTGGTGGTGATGACACGCCGGAACATTCTCCACTGAGATGAGAGGATGCCAAACGCACATTCAACCACCAACCTGGCCGAGGCGGTAGTTGAACAGCCTCCTGTGAGGTGACGTCCAGGGAACGGACGCAGCAGGTTGTCCAGCAGCGGAAAAGCCTCATCTCCAACGGACACATGGGGAAGAAGGCCGAGCCGCTCTGCTCCTGGGGTGACGGTGTCAGGCGGTAGCTGCAGACTGCCATCTCGGAGGCTCTCTCCAAAAGCGGAATTCCTCAGGCTCCCACCGTCGCTGCTCCTTCCAAAGCCTCCGACATCCAATACCCTGAAGAGGTACTGGGCATTCACGACAGCCAGCAGTACCAAGGAGTGGGTGCACTTGTAGTTGAAGTAGAGGGACCCAGAATGTGCCGGAGCCTGGATCACCACGTGCTTCCCATCAATGGCACCAACGCAATTTGGAAAGTTCCAGCGCTCCTGGAACCCAGCAGCGATGGCTCTCCAGTCCTCCGTCTGTGGTACCGGCATGGTCTCCTCGACCAGCGCGGTCCAGATGGCACCCGCAACCTCCTTCACGATGACAGCCACTGTTGTATGCCCGACCCGATAGCTGAATGCTATGGTCCTGTACGAGTCACCGGTTGCCAGGTACCTGAGAAAAAAGTAATATACAAGATTAAAAAAAATAAAAAAAGGTTATATGCCACGCAGACACACACACCAGACACACACACACACACACACACCAACATACCACAGACACATACACATCACAGACACACACATCACAGACAGACACACACACATCACAGACACACAATTACACCACAGGCAGACACACCAACATTCCACAGACACACACACCAACATACCACAGACACACAATTACACCACAGGCAGGCACACACATCACAGACACACCAACATACCACAGACACATCACAGACACACAATTACACCACAGGCAGACATAATTACACCACAGACACACAATTACACCACAGGCAGACATAATTACACCACAGACACACAATTACACCACAGGCAGACACACACAGACACACCAACATACCACAGACACACACCAACATACCACAGACACACAATTACACCACAGGCAGACACACACACACACACATCACAGACACACCAATATACCACAGACACACAATTACACCACAGGCAGACACACACACACAATTGCACACACACACACACACACACACACACACGTTTACCTAGCTATCTTAATTAATGTCATTCATCTGAACTAAATCACAGACTTCATTCATCCATTGCATGCATTATCTCTCTTTATATACAGAGTCAGGTTACAGAAGTAGAAATACACAAAACGTACCGTAGGCAGATGGCGAGTCGCTCGGCGGGTCCTTTTGACAAATGCATACGGGTGTCTGCCTTTGCAATCAGTGGACCGACTTTTCCGAGCAACTCGTCGAACGCGTCTTTGCTCATCCTGCTGAAACAGTACACCATCCAGGCGGATCTCTTGGACAAGAACGTGGTATTCCCCCCGTTGCAGACGTTTTCTGAGTATCGGATGTACCCAACAGCGACGCACTATACGTGGCCTCCTGCGAGACATTGAATAAACCAACGCTACCGTTGCTACAAAACCGGCATCCATTTTGGCAATAGTAAAGAAGAGCCGGGATTTTTTTTGCTTTGTATGCCGGGGGCGGGCGGGAGATTCCTGATTGGTTGTTGGTCGCCTTGGGCGCGAGAAAGCGCCAAGCCTCAGACACGCCCAGCTTCAAGCTTTTCTGACGCCTGTAGTGTGTACGGGCCGTTAGGGAGTGAGAGTGTGTTGGTATAACCCTTTCTCCTGTCTGTTACTCCCTCTTTCAGCACAAGAACCAGAGGGGGATTCAATGGAGCCTGAATACCTGCACTGAGACCCTCACCCTGCACCCTGAGTCTCAACTCTCAGTGTTTTTCAAGCCTTTCCCTGCACAGCAAACCAGGACAACACGGAGGAAAAGGCACAGACAAACTGCATGATATGCTATTCAATGTTTATTGAATTCCATGTATTTGCAATGGATGTTCCTAAAACAACACATTTAACATCATCATCATCATCATCATCATCATCATCATCATCATCATCATCATCATCATCATCATCATCATCATCATCATATGCTGCTCGTCCTGCTGCTGCTGCTAGTCCTTTGATAGTCACCTGTAGGTCTCCTGTCCTCTCTGAAAGCCATAAAGATGACATTAGTCATTTAGATAACTTGTGTCCTCAGTTACCATGGGGATTACTGAAACTACCATGAATTTAAGAAAATGGTAGAAATGAATCCAATCTGAATTTTAAAGCATTACTTTAGATCCCCTTCCTCTAAATGTATCAATAAACATTAGAAAGTGATGCTCCTGACTACCATACACGTTTAAGAAGATAATATTGGTTTGAAAGAATTCAAAGCTATAAATAAACAGCAACAGGCTCTTAAACCAAGGCACTGTTAGTAACATGTAAACTAGTTGTTCACACTAATCCTAATATTATCACTTAATATTAGCAAATTCGATTTTATTTTTTAAAACATATTGATGTAAATACATACACAAATCGATTTGTTGTATAAATATTGCAAATCAAAACCTTTATTCACTAATAATTAACAAAAATCGAAGTTCTATCTCCTGTTATCAATGCATTCACATTGCCCGCCATGAACTTCCGGGGAACGATCCTCGTCTACATGAACCACGTGACGATAACCGTTTTTGGACTTCCGGTGTCGTAACTCTTCTATCTATATGGCGCTGCCGTAGTGGTAAAAACAGCATTATGGTGGAGCGCGCGGCGGTGCGTTCAGGGACCTCAATAAATAATCGGCCATTTCTGTGTCGACCCTCCATGGGCAAATCTTCCCTTCACGGGGAGTTTTGCGGAGGAACGGGTCACCAGAGAGTATCACAGCTATATATAGCTGCAGCCCCACTGCTGAGGGCTTTCCATGAACACAATGTTATGGGGAATGGAAACTCAGCTGTGCACTAACAAAGTGGATGGACAGGACGCTGAAACGGGGCGATTCACTTCAGTTTTGCAGCGTCCACCACAATCGACCTGAAAGACGCATACTTTCATGTGGAAATTGCTCCGGAGCACAAAAAGTGTCTGCGTTTTGCCTTCCAGGGGATCGCCTACGAGTACAACAGAGTACCGTTCGGCTACTCCCTGTCCCCACGCACATTCTGCAAATGTGTGGCCACTGCGCTCCAACCGCTGCGCGCCCACGGCATGAGAGTTTTATTTTACTAGACGACCTCATAGTCATGGCTGGGTCATGGGAACAGGCAATGTTTTGCACAGCACAATTGATCACACAACTAACCAGATTAGGCTTTGCGATCAATTGAAAAAAGAGCACCCCCATACCTCACCAACAGGCGCTGTAGTTGGGAGTGGTGTTCGATGCAGGCGCGCTACATGCCACCCTGTCAGGGAGCAGACGTGCGTCCCTTCTCCGGGCGGTTCACAGGCTGCGACAGGGGGCGACAGTGACAACTTTAACTGTCATGCAGACTTTGAGTCTCATGGCGGCTGCTCACATTGCGGTCCCTCTGGGGTTACTGCATATGCGCCGCCTGCAGAGGTGGTTCTCCAGCCGTGTTACTCAGAGATGACCCAGATGAAGGTGGGCCAGCCCTGGAAAATTCCCCAGTTCTGGGGGGCTATGTCTCAAGAGGCAGGTGCAATCGGGCGTTACCCACTCTGGGCCGTCCTCTCCAGGCTTGGCTCCTGAGAGGGACAGGTTGAGACGGGGTGGATTGTCTGACAGCGTAATTCAGTCTATCCAGGCAGCTACAGCGGGATCCACCACAGCCTGTTACAGCCGAGGTGGCTGGGATTCCAGCGATGGTGTGAGGAGCGGAAAATAGAGCTCCTATCTTGTGAGTTGGGCTCTATTTGGTCCTTTTCACAGTTACTGGTGGACAGAGGACTTGCTCATTCTACTGTAAAGTGTATGCAGCAGCCATTTCGTCATGTCATGAGGGATTCAACAGCAGGTCAGCCTTTTCTCATCCACTGATGTTGTGGTTTTTACAGGGACACCACTGTAAGAGTGTCAGAGGATTCTTAACTTCGGAGCATCTTACTGTAGTGTGGCTAAACTGCGGATCTGTGTGTCTATTCCATGATTTGCAGAATTTAACCTGATTGATATCTCATCCTGGCTCCTGTGGACTATAATAAAGAAACAGCAAAGCAGGACACAAGTGTCACACATTTACTTGATGTCAGAATAATCTGAAAAATGATCTCCCGGCCCATTCGCCCAAAGCAGTCAACCTAGGGGAAACACTGAGCTGATATGTGAAAACCTTATTTGTGTAGATTACAGTACACTTGTAATGCACTGCAGAATTATTTAAATGTTGTTTATGTGAGGTGGCTCACACAGATACTGGTATTGAAACAAAGGAGTTCAGGTTTATCTGACTGCTTGTATTAATTGATACAAAAAGTAGCTATGTGGAATTATATAGAAAATTGAGGATGCAATACATTGAGATGCATCGAGGATCGTTGTGAATTTGAATCGTTGACAGGTGAATCGTATTCAAATCGAATCGTGAGGCCAGTGAAGATTCACACCTCTAGTAAGCATGTGGTGTGTCTCTATTTTGGTTCATTCAGCCTACACCACTCCGGCCCGATGAAGAGTACATTGGTGATAAGAGTGATGATGATTGGTCAATGGGATAGTGTGCACTATGCCCCAAACCCAGTATAAAGCACTAAGCTCACAATAATAACCTAAATACCTAGTACCTAAATACAGTCTGCAGGTGTCAAACTCACCTCGAACATACCACACCAAACTCACCTCGAACACACACTACTGAAATACTCTCACATTCACAACTGAACACCACACACACACACACACACACACACTACTGAAAATTAAGCCTCACACATATGGGCATAGACAACCCAGTCTCACGGCATTTCGTGTTCACCAACACGATTTTTAATCTATTGATTCGTGTTCACCATCACGATTTGCCCCTTTTTTTCGTGTTGCACAGGACGATTTTAAAAGCAATGTATTTCTACCGGTAACGTGTTTCGTGCCTGCAGGCTGCAGCACGTCTTTTTCTCCGGTCGGTCGTGGAAGACCGGAAGCTGTGTGGTTCATAAAAACATGTTCTTACTCAATATCAAGCCTCAATTATTGCTTTTATATTAAATCGTATAATTTCGGACTTTTGTTGTCGTCTGTGAGGAAAATAAATGGGGCTCAGAGCTTCAGGATACTGAAATCTGTATTTTTAAATATTTTTTCCTTCTAATTTGTTATTCTTTTCAAAATAACACACTGTTATTTACTCACCAATAACACACAATTATCCTTGCTTTTATTTATTGGTTTGATTCCATAACCTCTGGCTTTTTTGGTGTCCGTCAGGAACTGAATTTCAAAATAAAAATAACCGGAAACAGACGTAGGCCTGTAAGGGACATTTCGAGCATCATTGCGATTGTCAACATTTTTGAGTTTAGGATGGCCGAAAACACTACACTACCCATAATCCCCAGCTATCGTTTAGGACTACAGTTCCCGTAAGGTTACGCAGAGCGTCAAACAGCTGTGTGTAATGGAAACGAAACCACGCCAGATTATCCAAAACTGGAATCGAACACCCCCAGAACTACACATGCTGGCTATTGTGTTTCGCACAATGTTCTATGGGACGTCTCAACTGAACGTTTTCGTTTTCCCCACAATTAGAAGTTGCCATTATTAAACACATTGGTGTTATCAAATGTAAAACATATAATTAATAAATGGGTGAAAATCACTTGTGTCCATAATGCGCAGCATTATATTAATGCCGTATACCCACATGACAGCTCATTGTTACTTTGTAATTCTACTCCACTACAATTCAGAGGTTAACCTGGTATGTTTACTCCACTGCATTTATTTGAGTTACTTTGCAGATTCTGATTAATGATGTGAAATATAAACAACCCTTAAATCAGACTTTAGTTACACCTGAGTAAAATTCAGGTAAGGTGATTGTCAAGTGCCAACAATCAGGAGAGATATTTGATAGTTGGTGCTTGAGAAGACTAAACATGTATCTGCAATTGACATGAATGGAAACAAGTCATAAAGTATATTCATTACTCGTTATTCTCTACTAATAGTTCATTAAAGACTGTATATTATGGCTATTTTGCACATCCCTTTCAAGATTTTCAAAGGTTTATTGACATATCATACACAACTACGGTGTAGTTATGCAATGAATGAAAAACTTGGGTCACAGGTTCCTCAACAGTGCATTACAAGACATCTATCAATATGTGTGTACCTCCACCATTAAACTGTCCTATTCTGCACATTTCTTATTCTATCTACATACATAAGAGTATAATTAACGTGTATAATATCAGTTAAAATAAGTGCTTCAACATAGTTAACATTGCAGGAAAGCAATATATTAGACGTTAAGTACTTTGTCAGGCTTAATATTTAATATGTAATGTTTAAATAAAGGTTAATCCGTTATTCTGTTTTGCACCTCCTCCTATTAATATCTGTGTACATCCTGCACTAAACTGTTTTATTGTAGAGATCACTTATAATATCTTCTTGATTTTTTATATTCTATATTTCTATATTTATACTTTCCCCCTATGAAAGTATGTACTCTGTACAATAATTCAATAACGTGCTTTAACCACTAGGAGGTGCACACAAGGTGCACACAGCCATAATAACTTTGTATTATAGTGTACAACATCTGAAGATGTATAGTTTTATTCATGCTTTCACATCATTTTACAGCATATTGCTATACTATTTCAGACTCAGTATTTACATTCTTACATTCAAAGAAAATCAGTAATATCTTTAAAAACTACAGTCCTTTTCTCTCAGCTGTGCACCGTTATGGTGTAAATATAACCTATCTATGAATTAGATCAAATGTAAAAGTCAGCCGAATTAGTGTTGATACTGCAAGGAGACGTATTGTGTGAAGAGAAATTGAAGATGTTGTTTAATTGTTGATATATTTATGATCCACGTCAAGTATTCAGTTTCGGCGCCATTTCTTCCAGTTTTTCCAAAGGTCTTCTCATCAGGGCTCTCTAAATAAAGAACTACGGCAGATCTGTAATATGTAATGCAGCCGAACCGTGTATTACAATGCCGTGACTTTCAAAGAGAAAAGCAAGAGCACTCGGAATTCAGTATTATTTTATACTTTTAAAATGTTTTCCGGATTTCATATAATATCAACACCAAATCCCAGCATGCATTGCGGCTAACACATCCAATCAACGAGCTTCAAACCTTCGCTGAGGATCTTGGGTAATCCCTCGAAATGCCTTCGTCTGTTTCCTGTTATTTTTATTTTGAAATTCAGTTCCTGACGGACGCCAAAAAAGCCCGAGATTATGGAATTAAACCAATCAATAAAAGCAAGGATAATTGAGTGATTGTGTTATTGGTGAGTAAATAACAGTGTGTTATTTTGAAAAGAATAACAAATTAGAAGGAAAAAAAGATTTAAAAATACAGATTTCAGTATCCTGAGGCTCTGAGCCCATTTATTTTCCTCACAGACGACAACAAAAGTCCGAAATTATACGATTTAAAATAAAAGCAAAAACTGTGGCTTGATATTGAGTAAGAACATGTTTTTATGAACCACACAGCTTCTGGTCTTCCACGACCCGACCGGAGAAAAAGACGTGCTGCAGCCTGCAGGCACGAAACACGTTACCAGTAGAAATACATTGCTTTTAAAATCGTGCTGTGCAACACGAACAAAAGGGGCAAATCGTGATGGTGAACACGAATCAATAGATTAAAAATTGTGTTAGTGAACACGAAATGTCGTGAGACTGGGTTGGCATAGATATTGTTACGATTATTGTTTTGTCACGTTTTCTATGTCTTGGTTTGGGTGTTTTGCTGTTTTCCGCTTGGTATATTGTCTGGTCCTTTTCCCTGTGTTTTTCCTCCTGTCGTTAGTTTCCCTGGTGCGTCTAATTTCCTGATTGTTCCCACCTGTGTCTAGTTACCCTGTGTTTAAATTCCCCTGTCTCCCAGTGTTGAGTGTTGGTTCGTCTTGTGTCATGACTAGTTCGTCGGTGAGTGTTCTGTTTTGTCTTTCTTTATATCCCTAGCCCTAGCCTTGAAATAAAGGAGTTTTTACTTTAATCTGCATTTGGGTCCTACCTGCTTCCTTCGCTCCACCGTAACATTACGAACCAACCTACAAATGGACCCAGCGGATGATCCATGGGAGGTTGAATTGCAGCATTTAACCTTCTATCTGGCTTGCTGCTTCGATTGGTGGAAGGGAGCGTCCAGTGTTCGGCAGAAGAGGGCCGCTCTGGTAGAGGCGCTCCGGTTGGCAGCAGAGAAACCATGTTTTGTTGAGTTCTTACCTGACTGGATTTTGGACTTCCTTCAAGCATGTGATTCCCGGCCTGCTAGCCCTAGGCATGCTAGCTCCATGTCTCCCAATTCCAAATCTGGCACCATACGCCTTGGTGGGTTCCGCCTGAAGTCAACCCGTGCTTCTGCCCCAGTTCCTGCTCCTGTCCAGGAGTCGTATTCCGGAACTCGTCTGGCTTATGGAGGTCCACGGAGTATTCAGGCAGCTGCTAAGAGGAGTCGTCGCAAGGCCAGGCTAGCAGGCCGAGCCCCAACAGCCATGGTTCCGGCTCCAGTGTTGGCCCCAACAGCCATGGTTTCGACTCCAGCCCCTCGTCTCCGGCCGACACCAGCTCCCCGTGTCCTGTCGGCGTACCGACCGACTCCAGCACCTCGTCTCCTGCTGGCTCTCCAGCCGACGCCAGCTCCCCGAGTCCTGTCGGCGTACCGACCGACACAGGTCCCCTGTCGAGTTCCCTCTCCAGTCCCCTCTCCAGTCCCCTCTCGAGTCCCCTCTCGAGTCCCCTCTCCAGTCCCTCCTCGAGTCCCCTCCTCTAGTCCCTCCTCTCGTCCCTCCTTTAGTCCCTGCTTTAGTCCCTGCTTTAGTCCCTCCTTTAGTCCCTCCTCTCGTCCCTCCTCTAGTTCTCCCTTGCGAGGCCCCTCTCGAGGTCCCTCCTCTAGTCCCTCCTCTAGTCCCTCCTCTAGTTCCCCTCTCGAGTCTCCTCTCGAGTCCCCTCTCGAGTTCCCCCTTGGTTCCCCTCTCGAGTCTCCTCTCGAGTCTCCTCTCGGGTCCCTACTCCAGGTCCCGTCCCGTTGGGGGCTCCGTCGACTACTCCTCTGCCGGAGGTCCTGCCAGTCGTATGTCTGTCCCGTTGGAGGCCCCACCGACTACTCTCCTGCCGGGGGTCCTGCCAACCCATTGTCCTGTCCCGTTGGAGGTCCCGCCGTCTACTCTCCTGCCGGGGGTCCTGCCAGCTCCATGTCCTGTCCCGTTGGAGGTCCCGCCGTCTACTCTCCTGCCGGGGGGTCTGCCAGCTCCTTGTCCTGTCTCGTTGGTGGTCCCGCCGACTGCTCTCCTGCCGGGGGTCCTACCAACTCTTTGTCCTGTGCCGTTGGAGGCCCCGCCGACTGCTTTCCTGCCGGGGGTCCTGCCGGCCCTTTGTCCTGTCCCGTTGGGGGTCCCGCCGTCTGCTCTCCTGCCGGGGGTCCTGCCAACCCTTTGTCCTGTGCTGTTGGAGGCCCCACCGACTGCTCCCCTGCCGGGGGTCCTGCCAATCCCGTGTCCTGGTCCTCTTCCGTGGGGGATCCTGCCGAGGCCTGTCCCACCAGCTCCGACACCGGGTCATGCCCGGCCTCCGGCGCTGTCCCGTCAGTGCCTTCCTGCCCGGCCTGCGGAGCTGTCTGGTCTTCGCCCTCGAGCCCGGCCCCCTGAGTGCAGCGGGCCTCGCCCTCGGGCCCGGCCCCCTGACTCTTCCTGCCGCTGCCTTCGCCCCTCCATGGTCCCCATCTTGAACTCTGTCTGGCCCCCGGGCCGCCCGCCCGAATCCCGCCCTTTTTGGACTCTGCCTGGCCCCCGGGCCGTCCGCCCGAGACCCCTTCCTGGTCCTCTGCCGTGCCCCTGGGCGGTCAGTTCAGTCCCGTCCTCCAGACCCCCTCCACCCACCCTGGTGGCCCTAGTTTTGCGTCCCTCCTCCTGACCCCCTCCACCCACCCTGGTGGCCCTAGTTTTATGTCCCTCCTCCGGTCCCCCTCCACCCACCCTGCTGGACATTGTTTTTTGGACGTTTATGGGACTGTTTTGGTATTTTAGGGACGACTGGAATCAGTCCCTTGAGGGGGGGGGTTCTGTTACGATTATTGTTTTGTCACGTTTTCTATGTCTTGGTTTGGGTGTTTTGCTGTTTTCCGCTTGGTATATTGTCTGGTCCTTTTCCCTGTGTTTTTCCTCCTGTCGTTAGTTTCCCTGGTGCGTCTAATTTCCTGATTGTTCCCACCTGTGTCTAGTTACCCTGTGTTTAAATTCCCCTGTCTCCCAGTGTTGAGTGTTGGTTCGTCTTGTGTCATGACTAGTTCGTCGCTGAGTGTTCTGTTTTGTCTTTGTTTATATCCCTAGCCCTAGCCTTGAAATAAAGGAGTTTTTACTTTAATCTGCATTTGGGTCCTACCTGCTTCCTTCGCTCCACCGTAACAGATATGTCTCATAATTATTTGTGAACATAAAAATAATCTGTGTAAATATTTGATTTGTAAATGTAAAACACCACAAATGCATTTAAAAGATTTGCAAACTCACAAATAAATGTGCAAATGTAAAACGGATCTGCAAATACACTAAATATTTTCACAAATAAAAAAAGATCTGTGAATATCTCTTTAACATTGACAACTTTGGATCAGGCATTTGTGAATCCATTTTGTATTTGTCCACCAAAACTGCGCTTGCAGATCTCAAATCTCTGCTTGTCTTTTTACACACAGGGAATTTTGAGACATATTTTCCGCCGGTCTCGGATAAAATCTACTCGTGTCACTCGGTTATTTTCGGAAACCACGTGATGGCCTGCTGATGACGACATTTTCCTCATGTTATAGTGAGTTAGTTTGTATTTATTGGTTCAATACAGCATATATCGAGCACTTTCGTTGATGTTGAAGTGTGTATATATATATATATATATATACGCCACTTTCGGGTCCCGGGGGAGCAGCTGGCAGCGAAGCGGCCCAGATAAAACTCTTTCTTCATTGTTTGTTGTGTATTCAGTCAAGCGGGTTAACCCTAACCCTAACCTATGTACTCCAGTTAGCCTACATCTGTTTCTCCCGGTCTGCACGTTTTACGTTGCTTAAGGTAAGAGAACATGAAACTATTCAGCAAAACATTCAATAATAATCTCAGGTATTGAGTTTTGGTTTGAGTTATCCAGTGTTCGTGATCAGTTGTGCAAAAACATTTAGCTTTATTCCCATGTCTGTTGCATATAATTAGTGGATGAATGTATGTGCTCTGTTGATAGGTAGGCTACAAGTATGCTGATAGTCAACTCTAGATTAGTTGACGATCAACAGATTGTCAACTAAACTCTAAAGTTGCTTATCTGTTGATCGTCAACTAATGTTGAATGTAATCTTTAGTTGACATCTTGACTCTCAACAGATAGTCGACATGACCCTGTTGACTTTCAACTGACAGATTGATTTTGAGTAGTTGATTGTCAATTTAGAAGATTCTGGCACAATCTACAGATAGTAAGGTTGAATATAGTGGTTAATAACCTGTTGCTAAACACATGTGACTTCGCTGTTTGAACGGTGCTGTTGAATGTCAACTGATACATGTCAACTGAATGTCAACTGATGACTTATAGAGTGTCAACAGATGGAATATCAAAACAAAGTGTTACCAATAAATGCAAAGAAACTGTAGTTTTTGTCTGTGATATAACAATATATAAAACGTTATAAGCTATCAAATATGTGTTGTGGCTCCACACCAAAAACATTGGTGGTAAGGGGGGCAAAATGGCTCTTTTGGTCCAACAAGTTGCAGACCCCTGGTTTAGAACAAGTGGCTAACAAATGGAAGAGGTTGTTTAATCTGGGATTTTGGATGAACCAGGAAATCCAATCCAACTTTATTTATAAAGCACTTTAAAACCTCCAGACCAAAGTTCTGTACAGAGAAATACGAATACACAAAGCGCAGCTCACAACACAAAAGCAGATAACAAGTTAACATATTTGTACTTCGAATGTTGTATCTGTTGATCATGTATTAAGTATGTTTGGATACAATTAGATTTATCATCTTGTGACATTATATTATGTACTAATCAATGTTGTTTTTGAATGAATGGATGCATCTTTGGAGCTCCAATTTTCTCTAATCTTCAATCTGTTAAATAAAAGTCAAAGGCGTCTAACCGGGCCCTTCTAAATCTCTTACATCTTAATCTTTTAATCTTTTTTAGTTCATGTAGCTCAGTGAAGCTGTAGTTCAAATCCTTTAAGTCATTTAAATGCTAAAATATTTTTGCCATTTTACTGAATATGTAGTACATTACTTTTGTACACTGCATGTGCATTAACACCAATATGAAATGGTGAGTGGGGACTTGTGCAGTATTTTCACCGTGTGCTATTAGTACTTTTACTGCAGTAAAGGATCTGAATACCTCCTCTCAGCTGGACTTCCTCCTCCATTTAGCAACTATTAGCATCCCTCTGGCTAGCAATTAGCATTGTGAATGGCGTCCGAGCGTGCACAAAAGACAGCAGGAAGTCCCCTATTGATTATAATGCTAATTTTAACAGCATCAAAGCTAACAGTTATAAATAATAAACATTCATTTGTTTTCTTTCATGAGCATGTGAGGAGAGCAGCTTTAATATTCCAGACTGTTGGAGACTAAAAAGCTTTAATGTGAAAATCAGTGCTGAGATAAAAGCTTTTAATCTGAGATGATTACAGTGTTTGATCTGATCTGGGGTCGGCTTTGAATCTGCTCAGAAAACATCAGGTACACTCACAGCAGGACATCATTCATCTGAACATGTCTCCAAATAGAAAGTGTTTTTAATCTGTCTCAGTCAGCAGATTACACCCTGAACTGTCCTCAGGATTCCTCCTCACTCCACCATCATTCCTGTCCCTAAAAAGACAACAATCTCCAGCCTCAACGACTGCCGCCCAGCAGCACTCACCTCCATCATCATGAAGTGCTTTGAGCGGTAAGTCAAAACCTTCATCACCTCCTCCCTCCCTGACTCTCTGGACCCCCTGCAGTTTGCCTACAGAGTATCCTGACCTTCTCCAGGTGCTCCATAGAGAGGATCCTGACCTTCTACAGGTGCTCCATAGAGAGGATCCTGACCTTCTACAGGTGCACCCTAGAGAGCATCCTGACCTTCTACAGGTGCTCCATAGAGAGGATCCTGACCTTCTACAGGTTCTCCATAGAGAGGATACTGACCTTCTACAGGTGCTCCATAGAGAGGATCCTGACCTTCAGGTGCTCCATAGAGAGGACCCTGACCTTCTACAGGTGCACCCTAGAGAGAATCCTGATCTTCGACAGGTGCTCCATAGAGAGCACCCTGACCTTCTACAGGTGCTCCATGGAGAGGATCCTGACCTTCTACAGGTGCTCCATAGAGAGGATCCTGACCTTCAGGTGCTCCATAGAGAGGATCCTGACCTTCGACAGGTGCTCCATAGAGAGCACCCTGACCTTCTACAGGTGCTCCATGGAGAGGATCCTGACCTTCTACAGGTGCTCCATGGAGAGGATCCTGACCTTCTCCAAGTGCTCAATAGAGAGCATCCTGACCTTCTATAGGTGCTCCATAGAGAGGATCCTGACCTTCTCCAGGTGCTCCATAGAGAGCATCCTGACCTTCTACAGGTGCTCCATAGAGAGGATCCTGACCTTCAGGTGCTCCATAGAGAGGATCCTGACCTTCTCCAGGTGCTCCATAGAGAGCATCCTGACCTTCTACAGGTGCTCCATAGAGAGCATCCTGACCTTCTACAGGTGCTCTATAGAGAGGATCCTGACCTTCTACAGGTGCTCCATAGAGAGGATCCTGACCTCCAGGTGCTCCATAGAGAGGATCCTGACCTTCTTCAGGTGCTCCATAGAGAGGATCCTGACCTTCTACAGGTGTTCCATAGAGAGGATCCTGACCTTCTACAGGTGCTCCATAGAGAGGATCCTGACCTTCTTCAGGTGCTCCATAGAGAGGATCCTGACCTTCAGGTGCTCCATAGAGAGGATCCTGACCTTCTTCAGGTGCTCCATCGAGAGCATCCTGACCTTCTACAGGTGCTCCATAGAGAGCATCCTGACATGTAGGTGCTCCATAGAGAGGATCCTGACCTTCTACAGGTGCTCCATAGAGAGGATCCTGACCTTCTACAGGTGCTCCATAGAGAGTATCCTGACCTTCTACAGGTGCTCCATAGAGAGCACCCTGACCTTCAGGTGCTCCATAGAGAGGATCCTGACCTTCTACAGGTGCTCCATAGAGAGGATCCTGACCTTCAGGTGCTCCATAGAGAGGACCCTGACCTTCTACAGGTGCTCCATAGAGAGGACCCTGACCTTCTACAGGTGCCCATAGAGAGGATCCTGACCTTCTACAGGTGCACCACAGAGAGGATCCTGACCTTCAGGTGCTCCATAGAGAGGACCCTGACCTTCTACAGGTGCACCATAGAGAGGACCCTGACCTTCTACAGGTGCTCCATAGAGAGGATCCTGACCTTCTACAGGTGCTCCATAGAGAGGATCCTGAGCTTCTACAGGTGCTCCGTAGAGAGGATCCTGACCTTCTACAGGTGCTCCATAGAGAGCATCCTCACCTTCTACAGGTGCTCCATAGAGAGGATCCTGACCTTCAGGTGCTCCATAGAGAGGATCCTGACCTTCTACAGGTGCTCCATAGAGAGGATCCTGACCTTCAGGTGCTCCATAGAGAGGATCCTGACCTTCAGGTGCTCCATAGAGAGGATCCTGACCTTCTACAGGTGCTCCATAGAGAGCATCCTGACCTTCAGGTGCTCCATAGAGAGGATCCTGACCTTCTTCAGGTGTTCCATAGAGAGGATCCTGACCTTCAGGTGCTCCATAGAGAGGATCCTGACCTTCTACAGGTGCTCCATAGAGAGGATCCCGACCTTCTACAGGTGCTCCATAGAGAGGATCCCGACCTTCTACAGGTGCTCCAAAGAGAGGATCCTCACCTTCTACAGGTGCTCCATAGAGAGCATCCTGACCTTCTACATGTGCTCCATAGAGAGCATCCTGACCTTCAGGTGCTCCATAGAGAGGATCCAGACCTTCTACAGGTGCTCCATAGAGAGCATCCTGACCTTCTTCAGGTGCTCCATAGAGAGCATCCTGACCTTCTACAGGTGCTCCATAGAGAGGATCCTGACCTTCAAGTGCTCCATAGAGAGGATCCTGACCTATAGGTGCTCCATAGAGAGGCTCCTGACCTTCTACAGGTGCTCCATAGAGAGGACCCTGACCTTCTACATGTGCTCCATAGAGAGCATCCTGACCTTCTACAGGTGCTCCATAGAGAGGATCCTGACCTTCTACAGGTGCTCCATAGAGAGCATCCTGACCTTCTACAGGTGCTCCATAGAGAGCATCCTGACCTTCTACAGGTGCTCCATAGAGAGCATCCTGACCTTCAGGTGCTCCATAGAGAGGATCCTGACCTTCTACAGGTGCTCCATAGAGAGGATCCTGACCTTCAGGTGCTCCATAGAGAGGATCCTGACCTTCTACAGGTGCTCCATAGAGAGCATCCTGACCTTCAGGTGCTCCATAGAGAGGATCCTGACCTTCTACAGGTGCTCCATAGAGAGGATCCCGACCTTCTACAGGTGCTCCATAGAGAGGATCCCGACCTTCTACAGGTGCTCCAAAGAGAGGATCCTCACCTTCTACAGGTGCTCCATAGAGAGCATCCTGACCTTCTACATGTGCTCCATAGAGAGCATCCTGACCTTCAGGTGCTCCATAGAGAGGGTCCAGACCTTCTACAGGTGCTCCATAGAGAGCATCCTGACCTTCTACATGTGCTCCATAGAGAGCATCCTGACCTTCAGGTGCTCCATAGAGAGGACCCTGACCTTCTACAGGTGCTCCATAGAGAGCATCCTGACCTTCTCCAGGTTCTCCATAGAGAGCATCCTGACCTTCTACAGGTGCTCCATAGAGAGGATCCTGACCTTCTACAGGTGCTCCATAGAGAGCATCCTGACCTTCTACAGGTGCTCCATAGAGAGGATCCTCACCTTCTACAGGTGCTCCATAGAGAGCATCCTGACCTCCTACAGGTGCTCCATAGAGAGGATCCTGACCTTCTTCAGGTGCTCCATAGAGAGCATCCTGACCTTCTACAGGTGCTCCATAGAGAGGATCCTGACCTTCAAGTGCTCCATAGAGAGGATCCTGACCTATAGGTGCTCCATAGAGAGGCTCCTGACCTTCTACAGGTGCTCCATAGAGAGGACCCTGACCTTCTACATGTGCTCCATAGAGAGCATCCTGAACTTCAGGTGCTCCATAGAGAGGATCCTGACCTTCTACATGTGCTCCATAGAGAGCATCCTGAACTTCAGGTGCTCCATAGAGAGGATCCTGACCTTCTACAGGTGCTCCATAGAGAGCATCCTGACCTTCTACAGGTGCTCCATAGAGAGCATCCTGACCTTCTACAGGTGCTCCATAGAGAGCTGGTGTTACATGTACTCTTATAGAGTAAATGTACTCTGTGGTTTTTGCTGTGCAATATAACAGTTTAGTGCAGGACGTCCAAGATATTAATAGGAGGATGTGCAAAACAGACAAACTAATTAGGCTTTATTTAAACATTAAATAATACTTTAAGTTATGGTCTTCTTTTAACCTGTTAAGCCCCGAGGCTGTTTTTCAGTTCTCAGGCTTGAAAATGACATTCCCAGAACAAATGACCATATCTTCCATATAAAAAAATGTAAATTATTGTGTCCGTCCAAAATTTACTTCTAGTCAAAACCACCCTTGGATGATGGGTTAGTCGACTAAAAGCTTTAGGAATCCAAACTACAACATATAATAAGTACCCTGTATCAAGATTGATGCAAAACACGTGACATTTGACCTTTTTAGAGATTTAGCAAAAAAAACACTTCTGGTGTCATTTGGGTGGATTTGACCTATCTCTGGCCCCCCTTGCTCGATTTTGCTGATTGACATCTCTTTCTAACCGTCAGAGCCAATGGAATCGAGGGGATCTCCCACATATTCCTTATTTGGTAATGTGTGTGTTTGAGACTGCCGCATAGCCAAGACCGGAAGCTGCGATAACTCTGGTGGCTACCATTAGCAGCTAACTTTTACTCTCCGATTTTTACATAAAAATGGAATTAGCCATTCGTGCCAAAACACATAGCCTATTAATAAACTTCAACATTTAACAGAACATATTTCAAAAGGAAATGGCACAACGTGCCGTTAAATAATTAATCTGAGGCAGGGATATTAAGAGCCCCTCACCCCCCTTGCAAATCTAACCTTGACAAGTGTTTTTTATGAACATTATTGTTAATTAAACAAATGTACAGATTAATTAATTGCTAAAACAAACTGTTTGGGTGCACGCATTAATTACTACTGGAAGCTATCACAAACAATTAATATTGTTCTTTGATTTGTCAGGTTTAAAAAATGGATAAATTAAGAAGAGGGCAAAGACATGGCTGTCCAGATGTATAGACACGGTCAGGAGGAGAGGACAAGACAGTTGCTGAACTGGCAGCTTTTGTTCATCTTAAAAACAAGTCCCTTGGAACAGCCCCATGTGGGAAACCTTGGCTGGTAAAATATTTGATAACAAGGCTGTTAATAAAAATAAGTGGCTGTACAGTGTATGGAACTGTGACAGAAAGTGTATCAGAACAAGAGCACTGTTGGGGCAGAAGAAAAATAAAGGCAATAAGAGGGACAGTGAGTGTGGTGTAAGAGTGGAAAGTGACACTTTGGAAAAGAATGTTAAGGAAGGACCCAGAAAAAATGAGGATGAGGAAAACAGAGACACCAGGTCTGAGATTAAGGATGCAGATCAGGATGAAACCGAAAAAGTTGAAAAGGACACAATGGATCCCAGCACTGCAGAAAGTGGTCAAAATCACATAACCAGAGACGCAAGAAACAGAAGCCCCAAAGAAGACAGTGTTGATTCTGAAGACACTGCTCAGACCAGGGACAGAGTCCAAGGGGCAGAACATAGTGGGGCTGGACATATCACTATGTGCAAGGACAGATTGCATCAGGGGAAGACAGTTGAACATGATAAAGCAGATGAAGATGAACAAAGTGTTATCTTTGATACCAGGGTTAATGGTGATGATGGTGAATACATGTATGTTTCTAAAGCAGAGGAAACACATTGCAATGCATGGAAGACATGGTAACAAAGACACATGAGGATGAAGTGATTACGATGGCTGAAGCCAGTGGAGAGGAACTGGCTGACTGCATTGAGGCAAATAGCATCGAGTATCCAGATGACGCCTTATTTTGTGTTTGTAAACAACCAGATAATGCCAGTGAGCCATATGCTCAGTGTAGCATCTGCACGGACTGGTTTCATCCTGTTTGCATTGGCTACCAAAGTGTGCTGCCATATCCCAAGGCAACAGACTCTGCACAAAAGGACAACATCAAAAGGAGGTTATCCTTTGGAAGAGATCTGCAATCTTGTCCCCCATATTTTTCTGTAACCCTGACGATGGAGGAATGGTCTGCAATTCAACCTGATGATAGGGAAGCATATAGAGTGTAGACATTATCAGCCGTACAATAGGCACCGTCAACAGACTTTGTGTGCTTTCATTCAAAAGCAATAAAATACAATCTATAAAGAGTCGGAAAGCTAAAGGGAACTTTGGAGGGGTCAGGCTGCGGGTAAACTCACAGGCTGTACCACTTGTTTTCTTACAGTTGCAGAAGATCCTAATCTTACAACAGGTGATATAAATGTACAGTGCAGGGTCTGCCAGAGCTGTGAGGAACAACACACATTGTCGTCAACCTGAGCGTGAAAACCTCAAAGGACAACTTGGAGAATGTTCTCCCATGCTGGTCCACACGAAAACACTTGCAAGAGCAGATGAAGAGACACTTTTGGCAGGGAGCCACACCGATGTAAAGTCTGTCACAGTTCTGCAGAAAATATCAAGTGAAAAAAACCTTGAGAATCGCTTGGATAGGGATGTGTTTGGAAATTCAAAAAAAGCAGAATGTGGAAAATCCCAGCTCAAGAATCAAGCACAGTACAATGCAGTACGTTGCACTGTCCTTTTGTTGTTCACTCCTCTTCTGAGACCCAGCTTCAGATTCTGCAAGGCCTACAGAAAAATAGGCGTTGTTTCTTGTATTTGGATGCCACTGGAAGTGGAGTTGCAAAACCTCAACCATCCAGCCAATCAGTACTTTACTATGCTCTTTGTATGTCAAGCCAGTCAACAACTACAACAACTGTGGTTCCTGTGGCAGAAATGCTAACATCTGATCAGAGTACTGCAACAATCCTGCACTGGTTGACTTGCCTGGGTCGCGACTACTACAAGTTGTTTTCAAAACACTTCAAGCCCCAACAAGTGGAAACTGGTTTCAGTTGGGCCATGATCCATGGCCTAATGAAAAAACAGGTGCATCCTTCAAAAACATACGCTGAAGACAAAAGACAATCTGAGGGACCAGAGACACTTCCTCTGTCACGAGAGGAGACATGGAGGAAGCGAAGTAAAACGCAGAAAAGAAAGTCGAAGTACTTCAGCCCCCCTACTCCAACTGCTCAGAGAAAAAAGTATAAACGGCCTGAAACATTGTAGATGCTCGGGAACAGCAAAAGGGATGCTGTCCACATTGGGGAGGACAGGGGACACTTGGACAGCAAACAGTGTCAATGACAAACACTTGCCCAGTGGACAACCTCCTGTACACCCTGCATCGCGCAATAAAAAGGAGATGAGGCATTCAAAATGATCTGTCAAAGAATGTAAATCTTGACTCATGGATGTCGACGCTGCTGCAAGTCCATAGGCGTTTTGATCAAAGGGAGCGGTCACAGGGAAAGCTGCGTGGCTGAACACAGTATCCAGGTTCAGAGGACAATCCTGGGATGCTTTGGGACTGAGGAGGACACGGCTGTTTCTCGACTGGACTACTTGCAAAACACAGAAATAACCCAAACATGCAGAAGGTGGCTGGCCCTGTCGCCGAAAGGACATGCAACTCAGTTGATATCATGTAAGTATTTCCCTATTTTGTGAAATTAAATTAATATAATATATTTATTAAATCAAATAAATCAAGCAATCGTATAATTGATTGCACCCAAAAGGAAAGTCTCATGAGGGAAAGATTGCAGAGATTGGTCATATTTAAGTTAGTTTACTTGTCTTTTTCAATTGTGTTTTATTCCCTTTCAAGATTCAAGTGCAGATGTTGGGAACAGACAGGCTGACTTCGACAAGTGGGCGAATGAGTCTCTAAATGTTCTCCCTTGCAAGAGGTAAGTAGTGCCATATACTTCAGAACATTCATTGTGAAATGTATATGCCAAACAGTTCCATTGATCTACATTGTAAATACATGATGGGGTAAATGGACTGTACTTATATAGCACTTTATCCAGTCTTTAAGACCCCTCAAAGCGCTTTACATACTCCATGTCATTCACCCATTCACACCCATTCATACAGAGCAGTGTATATCACTCTAGGAACTAACACGCATACACATTCACACACCATTGGCCATGCCATCGGGAGCAACTCCGGGTTAAGTATCTTGCCCAAGGATACATCGACATGTGGACTGCATGGGCTGGGATCGAACCCACAACCTTCTGGTGGAAAGACGACCGCACTCCCTCGCAGCCACAGTCGTTGGTAGACCAACTATATCCCTCGCTGAGCTGATGAATCACTTGATATGTGACCATTGTTCTGGAACATTCAACTGTTATCAGGAGCATTGCATATTCTGAACCTCGTCGTAGGAAGTTAACACCATTGAAAGCAACAGGACAATATCACCCACATGTTTACAACTTCACTGAACCAATTTCAAGCCTTGCCATCCAGGGTGATCAGGATGTATTTGTTAAAGTTGCAATGCTATAGAGGTCTTAAGTATGTTGGGTCTATCATTTCATTTTATTAAGCTAATTATTATTTTTCCTTTTATCTCAACAGAGGTTTGAAACAATGCACTTTTGAGGAGACAACAGCGCAGCGTGTCTTCGTGCACGGAGAGCCCTGTATTTCATTACTTTCAGTACTGACCCAGGGGAAGCTAACCAACCAGCATCATCCTACAGCCTCGCCACATCTGGTTACAGTTCTTGGTGGAATGTAAGACTTACATTCAGTACATATCATGTCTTTGGCTGTGCTCAAATGTTGCTGTCTGTTTGAACTTGTTCCATTTGTGTATATGGCTATCTCACACAGTCTGTGTACAATACTCTCGTCACAAGGTGTGAGCCAGCTGCTGTACGTATCACCGGGGGCCTGCAAATCACTTTGTGGCATTCCACTAATTGGGTTTGGATAGAAGCTGGCGTTTCTATTATGGCCTTGAAGAAAATGAAAAGCCTGGAAGAGGGGATACCTTCATCAACGAGACGACCATCCAAAGAACACTTGGGGCTAACTCCCGTGTTGCCACACTGTTATGGTCCGGGGAAGTATGGACAGCTAATTAAGGGAGAACAAAGTCTTTACTTCTCAAATGTATTATAATTTGTTGTTGCAAATAAAAATTCAACAGATAAGTAGGTATACTTATATAAACTTAATGTATTTACAGTTGCAGGCAAAACATTTCAACAGGAAATTAAATATAGTCTATAACTAGCATTGTTCAAGTTTACTTTAAGCAACAAGCTTTGTTTGCCTAATTACAGTGTGTCATCTTGATTGCTTGGAATGTGAAAAACATTACAAGATTATAAAATAACACTTTGGTAACAATGGAGTGAGAAAGTTGGTTCATTGTAATCCTGTCTTCTCTCTCAGAAAAATAATTGCTATTCATATTTAGCTTTAGGACAAAGCAGCAGAAGCTGTTCAGAGTGGATGAAAGACTGAAGGCTTTATCTCATGAACCTGAATTCCTTTAACATCTCTTTCATTTTGTTGTTTGCTATGAAACAGTATTTAAGATACAAACACTTTGTAGATAAATAATTATCACCTAAATGAGGAGCATACACTTATTTTTATTTATTTATTCATTTGTTTAACAGGGACAGTGCACATTAATTAACATTCCTGTAAACGTGCCAGAGTTAGCCAAGAGGCTATTTTTCATCTGTTGTCACTGGACAGATTTTATAAGTGAACCTAAAACTAATTTCATTTAAACAAGTAAATACAATCACATTAAAACATGCAACATACATTACTGGAATACTTAAATAAGAAAACAGAACAATACAACAAAACAAAAAGACATGTTGTGACGACCCCTCCCCCCTTCTGCCTGTCTGTGCTCCCTGCCTTGCTGTCTCTGGCAGGTACTGGGAGTGTCGTCCTGTTTGTGCCCGCCCATCTAGAGGCGGAGCCTCAAGAAGGCATAAAGGCTTGCCCAGCTGGGAGGTTCACTTTCTGATCCTGGCCGGCTGCAGCAACCTCAGCCTTCCACCTGTGTTTGTATTTTCACAAAAAGAATAAAGGTTTCACAAATCTGAAACTGTGTTATAAAGAATCTTTAGACTCTCTGGGATAATCCAGTCCAAATAAATCGGCTATGCAGCGATTTAAGAGGTTCAAACACGGAGGATTGTTCGCTCAGCGCTGTACATTAAATGTCCCTTAACTTTCCCCTTAATGCTCTGAATCGGAAGCCAACTTCAGCGTCTTATGCCAAAGTGCGTTATAGTGCTGCACGATTAATCGAAAAAAGATCGTGATCTCGATTCAGACACCTATGCGATCTCATTTCTAAATTACGGCGATCCTATGACGTCAAGCTGATTATTATTTTTTGGATTTTTTAAAATGTAAAAATTATTTTGCTTCTGAATAATACCAACTTGCAATGTCAATCATACTGAAACGATGTAAAGCAAATATACTCTATACATTTAACATTAAAGTACCATGATCGCATCCAAATGGTAGTGTCCTGTCTGTCTCTCCTCCTCTCATACAGTGTTAACGCTGCAGCCACTCGTGTTGCCAGTTTTTGCGGAAGGAATAAGCAACCAGGTCTATGAAAACAAGCGCAAAAGAACATGAGCACTTTAAACCTATATATGTCGGCTATTTGAAAAAGAAGGAGTTCAAGTATCTCGGAGTCTTGTTCTCGAGTGAGGGAACAATGGAGCGTGAAATGGGCCGGAGATTCGGAGCAGCGGGAGCGGTACTGCAGTCGCTTTACCGCACCGTTGTGACGAAAAGGGAGCTGAGCCAGAAGGCAAAGCTCTCTGTCTACCGGGCCATTTTCGGGAAAGAACGAGACTGCGGATACAAGCGGCCGAGATGGGTTTTCTCCGCAGGGTGGCTGGTGTCTCCCTTAGGGATAAGGTGAGAAGTTCGGTCATCAGGGAGGGACTCGGAGTTGAGCCGCTCCTCCTTCGCGTCGAAAGGAGCCAGTTGATGTGGTTCGGGCACCTAGTTAGGATGCCACTTGGGCGCCTCCCTAGGGAGGTGTTCCAGGCACGTCCAGCTGGGAAGAGACCAAGGGGCAGACCTAGGACCAGGTGGAGGGACTATATCTCTTCGCTGACCTGGGAGCGCCTTGGGATCCCCCAGTCAGAGCTGGTTGATGTGGCCAGGGAAAAGAACGTTTGGGGCTCTCTGCTGGAACTGCTACCCTCGCGACCCGACCACGGATAAGCGGGAGAAGATGGATGGATGGATGGCTATTTGAAAATAACCTATCTACAAGCTCACAACCGCAACAACCATTATTACTTACTACCAAGCAACTTTACAGAAAGATAAGCCCAATGTGGCTTATAATAAGTATACCTGAAAACACTCACTGACTGCAGCACTGAGGGCAGGAGTCGGCAGTATGTTTACAGAAGCGTTAGCATTAGCACTGATTAGCAAAGAGTGACGAGAGCGACTTGTAGTACAGGAAAAACAGAAATGAGTGACACAGAAATGAGTGACGAGGAGGTCGAGGACAATGACAACAACACCAATGAAAATCCCGGTGGCGACTCTGGCGAGAGTGAGAGGGAAGTTGTGCTTGTGCCGAAAAAAATAGATGGACTGTGCTAGTAGCTAGGCAGCTAGGCTTTATTTACATTTATTCTGAAGCTGTAACTTTATGTTCTGTTCCGTTTTTATATTCAGTACTGACTGCAGTATTTAAGTTTATCCTTTTGATTCAGTGACATTACTACTCATTGGAGTCTAGCACTTTGTTTAAGTTTATGTTTTTTTCAGTACAAGAACCTTTAAGTGCAGGAGTTGAACTGGGTGCTAGCCGGCTAGGCTTTTTTTAAATACTATTATTCTAAAGCTGTGACTGTTTTGTTTTTATATTCAGCACTGTGGTGAGGTATTTTGAGTAACTTAAGTGCATTCCTCCCTGTAACAAACAGGTTGGTGTTGTTGTACAGTAGTTGGGTGTCCTGTCACTGTGGACAGGTGCTACTGCCAAGTTTACATTTTGTTATTATAAAGCTGCAAAAATTGTATTTTTTATGTTCAGCACTCAGGTAGCAGCAATATCTTTATTTTAGTTACTGTATGTTTTGTTACCAGAGAGACTTGAAGACTTTAAGTCAAGCACTTTGATGTTGATGGTGTCTGGTTAAAGCCACAATAGTTGGCTCCAGGTTCCACATTTTGAATGTAGTAATGTTTGTTCAGTATTCAGCAACTAAAGACTAAAGACAAAGTTATGTTTTTGTTACAAGAGAGAAAAATGTTGTCTGTTTAAATGCATTGTACTCACGTGACGTGTAAGAGTGCAATAAATATTTTCATTGAAACGATGAGAATCGTGATCTCAATTCTTATGGAAGAAAATCGTGATTCACATTTGAGCAAGAATAGTGCAGCACTAGTGCGTTAGCATTTTTCGCTCGGAGGTCATTTAGATGCTTCTTATGAGACTTGTGTTTTGTTTTGGTAAAAATGGTTTGTATCGTCAGTTAGCTGAGATTATTCCCGTTAATCTGGTTGAACACATTAATAGGTTCTTAAATATTAAGATCCCCCGAGACACAGTGTCGTGAAAAAAAAAGAAAAAAGGACCCACCGAGGGGGACCTTGGGGCTTAACAGGTTAAATAAGAAAAAAGCTTTGGGGGTATCTACAGATCAATATTATGCCTGAAAAAGTGTTACGATGTGTGAAGCAGGTAGGACCCAAATGTAGATTAACGTGACATTCCTTTATTTCAAGGCTAAAATGACAATGACAGACCAGAACACTCACCGAGGACAAGCCAATACACAAGACAAACCGACAAAGACAGACAGAAAAACCAGAACTTAAATAGACACAAGACTAATCACACAAACGAGACACAGGTGAGGAGGGAGGAGAAAACACAGGGGCCACAGGTGAACACAATCGGGTAATCAGACACACCAGGGAAACTAACGACAGGAGGAAAAACACAGGGAAAAACACCAGACAATAACCCAGGAAGAAAACATGACAGAGAGAACAGCAAAAACACCAAAACCTAGACATAGAAATGTGACATGACATGAGAATTGTGACAGAACCCCCTCCTCAAGGGACGGATTCTAGACGTCCCTAAACACCAAAACAAAAATCCAACAACGTCCAGCAGGGTGGGTGGAGGAGGTCCGGAGGACGGGCCTTGGCTGACAGCCCAGGGCAAGGCAGAGTTCGAAGAGGGGGTCTCGGGCGAACGGCCCGGGGGCAAGGCAGAGTTGAAAAAGGGGTTCTCGGGCGGACGGCCCGGGGGCAAGGCAGAGTTCAAAAAGGGGTTCTCGGGTGGACGGCTCGGGGGCAAGGCAGAGTTCGAGGAGGGGGTCTCGGGCGGATAGGAGAGCAGTAGGTGGGACCTCCAACAACACAGGACATAGGGCTGGCAGGACCTCCGGCAGAAGAGTAGTCGGCGGGACCTCCAACGGCACAGGACATAGGGCAGGCAGGACCCCCGGCAGAAGAGTAGTCAGCGGGGCCTCCAACGGCACAGGACACAGGGTTGGCAGTACCCCCGGCAGAAAAGTAGTCGGCAGGGCCTCCAACGGCACAGGACATGGAGTTGGCAGGACCCCCGGCAGGAGAGTAGTCTGCGGGACCTCCAACGGCACAGGAGATAGGGTTGGCAGGACCCCCAGCGGAACCTCCAACGGCACAGGAAATAGGGTTGGCAGGACCCCCAGCGGAACCTCCAACGGCACAGGAAATAGGGTTGGCAGGACCCCTGGCAGAAGAGCAGTCTGCGGGACCTCCAACGGCACAGGATATAGGGTTGGCAGGACCCCCGGCAGAAGAGCAGTCTGCGGGGACTTCAACGGCACAGGACATGGATTTGGCAGGACCCCCAGCAGAAGAGCAGTCTGCGAACCAGCGAGCCCTGCAACGTCCCGCCAACACGGCACCCAGACCCCACGCAGCATTCTCATCTGTTTGTTATTACTGGTGGCTAACAAACGCCATTGTAAAAGATAAACACTGATATTCAGCTCTAACGGTGGTTGACTAATCAGAACATACTATACAGAGATGCTGTATGAGAAACCAATGTGAGTTTGGAAAATTCAACAATGTAAATCTATTCTAGTAGACCTCAACAATGGAATTATGATCAGTAGAAATGACCAAAACATGGGACCTTTAATAATTTTAAGATTGGCTTTAATCCATTTTTGCAAATGAATTCTTCATATATGATAAATGAGAGGTAACATTTTATTTATGGTATTATTTTCACATATTTCTCTCCATTATTCCTTCTGCCAACGGTGTCGCAGTTTCTCATCTCTCTTGTTTTTTATAAATCGCAAAGATTGCTTAGAAATTGGCGTACGCCATCTTTTGAGCATACGCCACGTTGACCCACAGGTCTCTGTGACATTAGTGAGCTTTTTTGCTCAGAAGAGTCTCTGCAGTGAATCAGAGAAACCAACTTCAGCAAAATGTTGACTCATGAGGTGATAACTGAAGTGTTATCATGAGGAGGGGGAGGGGAGAGAGGGAGATAGTGGAAGGAAAGGAAGGGAAAGGTGAACTATTTAGTATGAACACTATTTTTTTTGTATTTAATCAATCCATCATTTTTTATGTGCAATGCCAATATCAAGTCATGGTTACAGAGACTAAAGCTCACTGGGCTCAGAGGTCAGGGGTTATTTACGTGAAACGCGCAGGAGGAAAAGTCTGAGCCGACAGTAAGTAACACTTGTCTCTGATTGGTCCATGTGAAGTCTAGGTGAAATTAACCTTCAGTTTTTTGGCAGAAAGTCGTTCTCCTTTTTCATCAGCAGTTTCTCTCCACCAGAGGAGGAGCGACCTGCAGCTCCAACAGAAGCTCCGTCACACAACAGTGGAGCCTCTCCCCTGCACCATGCAGTGCTTCTGAGGTCCTATTTTTTGGCTTACTGTTAATCTTTACAGAAAAATAGCACCAAAAAAAAATCATGCTTTCTATATTTAATCCTGACAGTGGGTACTTTCATGTTCCTGGACGCCCAGTGAGATGATAGTGAACGGTTCATGAACTTGTCATGAAAAGTTCATGGAATATCAGTGAACCATATTCATGAACAGCTCATAAACAGCTCATAACAAAGTTGATGAACTGTTCATGAAAGTGTCATGAACATTAAATGGCACTAGGGCAGTTCATGAACTACTCATGAAACTCCTGTGCTGGAATGGTTCATGAACAATTCATGAAATGGAGTTTTCAGTGAGTGTGTAGGGATATTCAGTTTTCAACCAAGAACATATCAATAACTGTTCATAAAAACTTCATGAACCATTCATGAACAGTTCATACCCAGTCACTGAATATAATGCAATGGCTGGCTATGAACTGTTCATGAACCATTGACAATTGGCAACCATAGAAAACAACAATTGTGTCAATCACAATGGAACTTTACTCAAATTAACATACGTGTATACAGGTGGAGCACTACAATGAATCCTATCACTATTTGAAGCAGTTCTTGATACTCAGCTGCACAAAAACATGTGTTACGGGTCCCAAAAGCTTGGGTACCACAGCAACAATAAATGATTTCTGTAGAAAACAGAAAAGTGCAGCAGCAATAATTATACACAGGATCCGGTTGATCGTCTGGATTGCTTCTTATTCAAAATCCAAAGTACACAGTTACATTCAAATAGCTGTACTTTATAAACATCACATTTCTCCATTTAAGTTATCCGTCTGTCACAGTCAATTACTGTATCTCAAATTCAACATAGTCAATATAAACACATAACGCTATCAAATAATACTTTCTATCAATATATCTATCTTTACCAAATATAACATATTATGGAGATCACAAAAATACACTGTCAATGTTAATAAACAAAAAACAATGGAATGTGCCTGCAAGACTTCCCTCAGGTAAACAATATATATTACCCGTGCGCAACAGCTAACCTGCCTGCGAGCCTTCGCTCAGGTCACACTTACCCAGGCGCGGCTGAAGCCCGCGAAAATGGCATCAATTGTTGCCGACAGTTTAGTATTTTTAAAATACCGTTACTATGTCAAACATGCTCAAAACTTTCAGACACACTCTCCTAAACATCTCCAAAATCATATCTAATTCACACAAGTTAACATCGATCATTTTCACGACTCTCGTGAACATGGTCAGAAGGTGAACGGCTGTTAGCTCTTCTCCAGTGTACAGTCCCAAGTGTTTATATAAAAACAGGGTTCCCACATAATAAACCCCCCCCCACACACACACACACACTGACCTCTGCAGACTCTCCCGCCGTCCTGCGCTGGGTTCAGGAACTGTCAGGATTAAATATAGAAAACATGAGAACACCGCGACTTTCCCAGCGTGCCGTGCCCTGAAGCAAGGCAGCTCCCCCCCCACCCCCCGATCAGCTGGGAGATGCATGATGGGAAGGTTTGCAGGACAGTTTGACCTCCGCGATTTAAATTTAGTTTCAGATCAACAGATCAGACCTGATGATCCACCATGAGGCTCATTAACTGACTTCCTGTTTCAGTCAGTCAGAAAATAATTTGAAAAGTTTGATATATGAAGCTTTGAATTGAGCTCTAAAGTCCACCAACCTAAGAGTTCACTGGTTTTATTTGTTTGCATTTAATTTGAATGTATTATGTTTATATACATATTTTTCTTATTACCTCATCTGTTATTTTATTAAAAAAAAGTGCAACTTTGATGAAACACAATTTCCCCAGGATAAATGTGTTCTGATGATTCTGATATCTTTAGAAATGTAATTTTGTCTTCCATAGTGATTATTCTATAATCATTTAGTGATGTGTGACTGAGCTGCGAGGTTTTTCTACAGGTTTGAATGTGCAGGCCTAACACGTTTCATTATGCATGTTGCATATCGTTTTATTTATTCAAATTGTTCCTTACAATTATACTTATTGGGATTTGTGAGGATGAATATGTGTGGACAGGAGGGAGGGCAACTATTTACTTACAGTTTCTATTTCTGTAAGTTCTCTAAACTCAGTAATAAAATATAACAGAGACATATCTTGAGACAAATGTAACATTTGTGATATTGGGCTATATACATATTGATTGATTGATATCTTGCCTGTTGTTGACTTTTATACAGCTTGAAACAACACACTAAAAACGCACAGTGTGAACTATCTAGACCCGGGGGGTAGTGCTGCGTACCGGTACGCCGCACCGGTACTGGACTTGTAAAAAGTTTCGGTTCAGGTCCGGTTAAAACCGGAACGTCAGGAACCGGTACTTGGACTCGCAAAAAACTAGCACTTACGTATATTCTGGTGTCTGTGGTTATTTAAACATTCCCTGATAAACGTTATTCAGCGTCAATAAATGAGTGCTAACCCCAGTGTGCTCAGTGTGCAACATCACATGTCATTTCGCCTTCGACTCACGGTTTGAAAACGTAGCATTTCGCCACATGCTAATGCTAACCGGAAGTGAATAATTTTCAGAATAAAAGTATTAAGTTAATAGTGTGAACTTCCGGTTTTTTCAGAATAAAACTGATTTAAATTAAATAGTGTATTTAATTAAAAATTACGCCATACAACATTGATTTTAATTTCTAACAGTATCTACATCACTATGTATGTAGTATGTACTGTATAATGTACACATGTAGAGTTGTAGAAAAGACATGGTGTACAGACAGTACAGTACACTATGACTGTTCAGTCACTACAGTGTAGCCTTTACTGTATAGTAGGTGTGTAACAGTGTAATGCGTATAGTCTACTCTACACTCTACCTTTCAGCAACGTTTTAGGGATTTAGGCTCAGTCAGCTCAGGGACTGTTTGGTTACTTTAGTTTGGTAAATGAAATACATGTTTGAACTTTGTAGTAGTTCACTGTAGTTGCTGTCATAAGTCATTTGTCGACTAAGTGGCAAAAAGTGTTTTTTTTTACATTTGTACTTTGTAGAGAAATGTAGACACAAGTTGGAAGGGAGCGCAATAAACCTGACGAGTTTGAATTGAGTTGAGTTAATTTTCAATTGATAATTAGCTCACAATAAGTTCACTTTAGTTACTCACACAACTTGACACAAGCCATGGGTTCAGGTCCGGACTTATAAGTCCGGACCTGAACCTGAACCTTTGGACTTGAGTCCGGACCTGAACCTGAATGTGAGTCCAGGTACACAGCACTACTGGGGGGTCAAACTCATTTTAGTTCAGGGGCCACATTCAGCTAAATCTGATCTCGGTGGGCCGGACCAGTAACATCACAGCCAAATAACCTGTAGATAACAATAACTTGAAATGGTTCCCTTAGTGCAAAAAAGTACATTTTGAAGATGTTCACATATAATAAAGAATATGAACTACAAGACGTTATGAACAACCTGACATTTCTTAAGCAAAATAAGTGCAATTTCAACAATTGTATGCCTCAATTTATAATTTACTTTGCTTGCATTACACCTTACAGATCAGTGTGTCAACAGAGACATCTAGTCACTGCTATCTGGAACTGAACTATATACTATTTTACTTTATGATCAAAACAACTTGTTCAGATATAGAAATGACTTTAGTTTCCACATGTATGTAATAATCCTGACACACCACTATACAAACTGAAGGTCCGGATTGGACTCACATGTTTGACTCTGATCTAGATTTCGGGACCCCCTTGAAAACGAGATGGTGCATCTCAAGGGGTTTATCCCAATGAATACAATTTTTATATATATATATATATATATATATATATATATATATAGATGCTTTTGTCCATCTACAGGGAGAGTTTCCCCCTGGGAGACTCAGTAACATCCTCTGAGTCATAAAGACTCCCAGTGTGAGTGCAGTCTCTTTCCCAGAGTCCTGATGACTCCCCTTAACCCCATGATGTTCCCATGTTGTTGGAGATGTTAAGGAGAAGTGGTGAGGAAGAGAAGAGCTGATTGTTTTACTATTTGACCGCAGCCTTTGTCTCTTCTCTTTCTTAAAGCCTGTTCTCTCTTCTTCTGTGTTTTCTATTGTGTTGACAGGAAATGCTCCCTTAGCCTCCAGATGTTTCTGTGGTATACAAGACATGCTCACACACTCACACCCTCTCACACACACCACACACACACACACACACACACACACACACACACACACACACTCGTCTGGACCTGCAGCTCAATAATCTCTGATGATCGTCTGTAATCTTTGGCATTTATCGGATTCATTTATTCTGTTGAGCAAGTCTCTCAGGCTTTTTTCCCACGATGCATTTTAACAAATGCACACAAAGATTTTGTTTACTGAGAAGCACCTGAAGCTCCTCAGAGCTTCACTTCCTGTGTGTGACATTAATCCTGCGTGGGCTACAGCACAGAGTTCCTGTTTGAACACATCTGTGTATAATCTGACTGAACCAATGACTTCATAGTGGTGCTGACAATTTATCATCTCTATTTAAGATGTTTACAAGTCTATCTGAGGCCAAAGACACAAGTAGAGATATGTATTCAATAAAATATTAAAATATGTTATGAGGGGCCGTACAGGCCGTAATTCATACTGGTCCTCTCACGCACATACATATAATTTCACTCTTACACACATACATTCTCCTTTTACATACATACAATTTCACTCTTACACACATACATTGTCCTTTTACATACATACTGTTATCGTTTGGGAAAGGTAGGACCCAAAAGCAGACTAAAAAAGGCAAGTTGGTCTAGAACGTAACCTTCTTACAGTGCAGACGCGTTTCTGCTTGCTCTTGCCTCTGCTTACTTCTTCATGCTGTTTTTCTATTTTTCTTTTTCTGAAAACTTCGAACAGCTGCTCCTGGAAATTAACTTATCACTGGGACAGTTATTCTTCGTAAATAGACTGAGGTTTTCAGCCATATTTCAATATGTTTACGACGACCTCAGTCTTACAGTGGCGTGGCCTAGCAACAGCTAAAGCCTGGTACAGCATGCTATTTAGCTTACGCTAGTTAGCAGCAAAATGCCTCCGTTCTCTACAGATGACTTCCACAAACTTCTACAGAAGATGGCCGTGTTGGAAATGAAAATGCAACGGTTGGAAGTTAACGTGGAAGTGAATGGACTTGGTTGGAATGACACCACTTTACCAGTGTTGCAAAATAATGGACAAAGGCACGCTAACTCACAGCTAGTTAGAAGCTACAAGGATTGCAAGGAACAGGGGGGCTGTGTACCGGGTAATACATCTACAGGTTATAAATCTACAAGTGGTAGTCCTCCCTGGAACTCTCTGGGTGCAAGGCCGAAGAGTAAATCATTTCCATGGGGTTTGGGAGGACGAACAACAGGCAGAGCCCAGCGCTCTGAAATCTGTGATGCGACCGGCTGGCCTGCATTGTTATCACCCAGGAAGAGCGCCTCTTCAACCCCTATTCCTATGAGGAAACAGCCGTGGACAGCTGCTAAAGGGAGAACTACAAACAATCCTCCTAAACCACCGAGTGTGCCAATCCAGAACAGATACGCTCCGCTGACCGAGAGCCGGAGATCTCTTTCTGATGACCTGGATAACCCGTCCTCTTCACACGGCAGGGTAAGGACCAATAGCTACTCCCAAAGTAAAAGGCTAGAGGGAAAGCTAACGAGTGGGCCTGAAACTCTGATTGTGGGTGACTCTGCTGTAAGAGATGTAAAAGGTCTGTGTAATAAGAACAACACCACAGTACTCTGTTTCCCAAGGATGTGGTCTCTGACTTGGCTGAGAAGATCCTGCATATTGGGGCTGAACATCCGACTGTGAAGAATGTGGTTCTGCACATTGGAACAGATGATGTTGAGAAACAAGAGTCAGAAGTGCTGAAAGAAGACTTTATATGTCTGTTGGAAACTGCCAGCTCTCTAAATGCAGAGGTGTTCATCAGTGGCCCTCTACCGCCAGTCAGAAGAGGAGTGGAGACATTCAGCAGACTGTCTGCACTGAACACCTGGCTTTCACTTGTCTGTACTGACCATTCTGTGCATTTTATTGACAACTTGAACTTGTTCTGGGACCGCAGACATCTTTTCAAGGCAAATGGAGTTTGCCTGAACAAGTCAGGAGTGAAATTGTTTATCTCTAACATATTCAACTGCCTGCGTCATCAATCTGTTCCCTCTGCCAAGGACAAGCGGCAAGAGGAATCAAAACAGGAGAAAGACACAACACATCGCGCAGAAAACCCTGAAGATCTATCACTTTACCCGCCTGAGGAATGTTCTGATTATGGGAGACAAATGGAGGAGTCTCCACCGCCCTTCACCCCCCCTTATCACCTCTGAGGATACTCTTCCTTCACCCCACAGCTCTCTCTACTCTCCGTTCACCCTTTCACCCTCGCCCACCCCCCTGGAGATCGCTGAACACATGAAGGAGATACAGAGGGTTGGCACCGATTCCTTCCTGGAGTTCAAAGACCAAACTAAGGCGATACGCAGGGTTGGCAGCATGTCCTTTACCCCCGCTCCTCAACGACGCCCATCAATATCACCGCAGAGACGCGCACCATCTCCCCCGTCTTCATCACCGTGCCTGCGTCAACCATCTCCTCCCCCTGGCAGCATGTCCTCTACCCCCGCACCATCAATCATCAATCAATCAATCAATCAATCAATCAATCAATCAATGTTTATTTATATAGCCCAATATCACAAATGTTACATTTGTCTCAGTGGTCTTCACAGTGTGTACAGAATATCAGTATGACAATACGACACCCTCTGTCCTTAGACCCTCACATCGTACAAGGAAAAAAGAAAACCCAGTTTAAAGGGAAAAATGGGAGAAACCTCAGGGAGAGCAACAGAGGAGGGATCCCTCTCCCAGGACGGACAGACGTGCAATAGATGCCGTGTGTAAATTGAAAAGATAATACATTTGCAACATAGGTCGTCCAAATGTTTGGAAATGCATGTGTGTATAATAGGAAGATGTATCCACGAGGATATCCATCCAGGACCGATGATCCAGGACCACAGCCACGACTCAAGATCCAGCGCTCGCGATCCAGGACACAAGACCGCAGGATCATCCATGACTCCGGATCCCAGCATATATAGACCCCAAAAAGAAAGACATTTGGGGAAGCTGGGTTAATCGGAACATGAGAGTACACGGGTATAGACAGAGAGAAGGAAGAAGTAAGATGTCCCCCGACAAACTAAGCCTATATCAGCAAAACTAGGGGCTGAATCTAATCAGCCCTAACTATAAGCTTTATCAAAAAGGAAGGTCTTAAGCGCACTCTTAAAAACGGATAGGGTGTCTGCCGCCCGAACACAAACTGGAAGCTGATTCCACAAATGTGGAGCTTGATAAGAAAAGGCTCTGGCTCCCATTGTACTTTTAGAGACTCTAGGAACAACCAACAACCCTGCATTCTTGGAACGCAATGCCCTAGTAGGACAGTAGGGTATAATGAGTTCTTTAAGGTAAGATGGCGCCTGCCCATTAAGGGCTTTGTAGGCGAGAAGAAGAATTTTAAATTCTATTCTGTGTTCTATAAGGAGCCAGTGTAAGCCAGCCAGAACAGGAGTAATGTGGTCCCTTCTCCTAACTCTGGTTAGTACACGAGCCGCAGCATTTTGAATCAGCTGAAGCGACTTGATTGACTTTTTGGTACTCCCTGATAGTAAAGAGTTACAATAATCCAGCCTAGAAGTAACAAATGCATGGACTAGTTTCTCTGCATCGTTTTGAGGCAAGATATGCCTGATTTTTGCAATGTTACGTAGATGGAAGTAGGCGGTCCTTGAAATTGATTTTATGTGGGCGTTAAAGGATAAATCCTGATCAAATATAACACCAAGATTCCTTACAGTCTCACTGGAGGCCAAATTAATGCCATCCATAGTTAGTATATCTTTAGATAATTTGTTTCGTAGATTCTTCGGGCCAAGTACAATAACTTCAGTTTTGGTCGTGTTTAACATCAAAAAGTTTAAGGTCATCCACGTTTTTAAGTCCTTAAGGCAGTCTTGAATTTTATTTAGATGATTAATTTCATCAGGCTTAATTGATAAATATAGTTGAGTATCATCCGCATAACAATGAAAGTTTACAGAGTGATTCCTTATAATATTGCCTAACGGAAGCATATATAATGTGAACAAAATAGGTCCGAGCACTGAGCCCTGTGGCACTCCATGGCTAACTTTGGTTTGCGTGGAAGATTCATCGTTGACACGTACAAACTGAGAGCGTTCAGATAGATAGGACCTAAACCAGCCTAAAGCAGTTCCCTGTATGCCAACCAAGTGCTCTAGTCTTTGCAATAGGATATCATGGTCGATAGTATCAAATGCAGCACTGAGATCGAGCAAAACAAGAATAGAGACAAGTCCCTTGTCTGAGGCTATTAGAATATCATTTGTGACTTTAACAAGAGCTGTCTCTGTGCTATGATGTGTTCTAAAGCCAGACTGAAAATCACTCATCTCCCCCGTCTTCATCACCGTGCCAACGTCAACCATCTCCTCCCCCTGGCAGCATGTCCTCTACCCCCGCACCATCTCCCCCGTCTTCATCACCGTGCCTACGTCAACCATCTCCTCCCCCTGGCAGCATGTCCTCTACCCCCGCACCATCTCCCCCGTCTTCATCACCGTGCCTACGTCAACCATCTCCTCCCCCTGGCAGCATGTCCTTTACCCCCATTCCTCAACGACGCCCACTAAAATCACTGAAGCAGAGACGCGCACCACCTCCCCCGTCTCCGTCACCATGCCTACGTCAACCACCTCCTCCCCCTGGATGCGCACCAACACCCCCGTCACCATGCCTAGCACAATCATCCGGACCACAACGCCCCCCCCCCTTCAAGACTGTTGGCTCCGAAGCCTGATAAGGATGTGTGTGTAAAAAACGCAAACACTGACTGATATATGCTGGGTCCAGGCTCAAGGGCATATGGCACTCCCAACTCTTTCCAGGACATGCCGGGGCCCTGCCTGCCTGTAGCTTTGCCGATATCTGCATTGATAGGTAATAGATTAAGAGCGGTGAATCATCTTAGATACAGGAAGCACTCAAACGTTTGTGTGAGTTTATCTCATTTAGCAGTGATTCCATGTCAGCCACAGCTTGTTACAAAAAACCTGACAGATAGTGTGTTTAACAAACTTAAACTAGCTTTATTAAATGTCAGGTCTTTGGCAGGAAAAACATTTTTAATCAATGATTTTATCACTGACCACAATCTCGATTTTATGTTTTTAACGGAAACTTGGATTGAACAAAATAACAGTACAACTGTTCTTATCGAATTAACCCCTCCCAACTTTAGTTTTATGAGTCAGGAAAGAATGCATAAGAAAGGGGGTGGAGTTGCTTTTTTGTTCAATGATTCCCTTCAATGCAGGAAGACATCATTTGGGAACTTTGATTCTTTTGAATATGTGGCCCTTCAGCTGAAATGCTCCTCTCGAGCTCTGTTCCTAAATATCTATAGACCACCCAAATACTGTGCAAGATTTTGTGATGACTTTACTGAACTGCTGTCTATAGTGTGTATTGACTTTGACCGTCTAGTCATTGTTGGTGATTTTAACATCCATGTTGACAACCCCCAGGACAGAGGGGCTAAAGAACTGTTTTGTGTTCTTGATAGCTATGGACTGACTCAGCATGTGACGGAGCCCACGCACAATAAGGGGCACACTCTGGACTTAATTATCTCAAAGGGTCTGAATATCTCTAAGGTTGTGGTGACTGATGTTGCACTCTCTGATCATTCCTGTGTGTTCTTTGAGAGCTCTATTTCTGTTCAGAAAGAGGTAACCACAAAGTGATATTTCACTGAAAACACTTGGGAAATGTTTACTCAGAATCTTTCTTCCACACTTTTTTTTTAATATATTTATTTGACAGGGACAGTGCACATTAATTGACATTTCTGTAAATGCGCCAGAGTTAGCCAACAGGCTATTTTTTGTCTGCAGTCCCTGGACAGATGTTAAAAGTCATCCTAAAAACAAAAAGGTAAATACAATCAGTAAAACAATATTCAACAGAGATACTTATATTATGATAAAAGCATATATAAAAACATAAAAACTAAACTAAAATACATATTCACAAAGCAGACAGATACAGGTCAAGGCATATACACAGAGCGTTGTAATGTACAGATTGTGTGAGTGTTGACAGAGCTGATTTTCCACTAACCATGTTTTTAAGTTTGATTTAAATAAACCGCAGGTGTTTTGTTCTCTAATCGTTACTGGGATTGAGTTCCACTGTTGTGCAGCTTTAAAGGAAAAAGAAGATTGGCTGAATGAAATCGTCCTTAATGGAACAACGCAGTATCCTCTTGTTGCAGCTCTTGTTGACCTAGTTACAGGTGTGCGTATGGTGATAAAATGTCTGAGCGGAGGTGAGGTAAGGCCGTGTATTATTTTGTACATGAGGCAAGCATTTGCATATATCATTACATTTTCCCAGCTCAACAAGTTATATTTTGTGAGTATTGGGCAATGATGAGAATAAACTGACTTCTTATCGACTATTTTAAGTGTTTATTTGTATAATGATTCCAGGGGTTTAAGAGTGGTTGTGCAGGCATGTGACCAGGTTGTTAAGCAGTATGTGATATGAGATAGAACCATAGAGTACATGTACATCTAGGGTTGCCAACTTCCAGAAATGGAGAAACGGGACACATGCATGTGTCCGCCGCACGCGCGCGAAGATTTTCGGGTTTCTGGCGGGTTTAGTTTATTTCGGTTTTAGGGTTAGGGTTATGTTATTTAATTATTTTGGGGGAGCTAGCCCCTAGGGTTCGAGGGGTCAAACCCCTCGAAACCCTCAACATGCATAGAAAACTATGCATACCTATAACACAATACAAACACAATGATCTTACACCTGCATTAGGCTACTACATCACATTGTACTCAGCATGTTCAAATCGGATAGGTGGGCACTAGGGACATCTGGGCACCTCGATGAACAATTGGCTATTTTGTCCAAAATGTTAAAAAATAAATATTTGAAAAATGGTATTAAGTAATGCAAAGTATACATGATGTGAACATGCATGGTACATCATTATTAGACTTAATGTTATCCTTCAACCAACCATTCTCCCAGCATTTTCCCATCAATCAGCTGACTGACTCTCTCTCACACGCAGTAGACCCGAGACAGATCTCCACTCAGGGGCTTTACCCAACTGTGTTTTTCTTCCACTGTTTGTTGTAAGAAACAAGTATTTTCTTTTTAGAAGGGCCAGGGCCCAGAACCACATACTCTCTCTCTTCTCCTCTTTCATTATCACCTCCTCCACCGGCAGCTCTCATTTTCCCACACGACTGAACAGGCTGACATGCCACACAAACAATGATGCCGCGCCCGTGGCCCACCGGAGAAAATCTCACACACACACGTGCGAGCATTGTGCCTGCCATGTCAACTGAGCGGTCCTAGCGCCCTTCGTATACGGCACACAAACACACAGGCACCCAGACAGACACACTGCATTGCGCGCAAACAGAAAAAAAAATGTTCCCGGGGTCCGGGACAAACAATGTCCCGTACGGGACATTTTGGCTCAAATACCGGTTGGCAACCTTGATTCAATTAAGACCCCCAGGTATTTGTACTGTGAGACCACCTGTAGCCTCTCCCCGGACACAAACACATCTGGCTCAACGCAGGAGGACTTGGTTTTAGTGAAGAACATACATACAGTTTTACTGACATTTAGTTGCAGACAGCATTGCTCCAACCAAGCTGTTACATGAACCATCTTGTTCGTCAGTTCATTCGCCACTTGTGTCAGACTGCCTCCATGAACATAAATTACAGTATCATCAGCATACATTTGGATGTTTGTGTCAGGACATATCGATGTCGTTTATATACAATGAAAATAACAATGGACAGCTAGAGGTTAGATGATTGATTATTCTGTACTCTGACATACTGAGAACGGTTGAACAAATATGATTCTATCCATTTAAGTGTTAGTGTGGAGAAGTCAATGCTGGATAGCTTAGATATGAGTTTGTTGTGATTAACAGTGTCAAAGTTCTTCTTTAAGTCGAGAAACACTGCTCCTAAAACACCACCTTTATCCATTTTGGATTTGATTTGTTCTGTGAAGAAACAGTTGGCTGTTTCTGTAGAGTATTTGGCCCTAAAGTCAAATTGCATTGGATGCAGAGAAAAAGCACTGTTATTCAGATGGTTCATAATTTGTTCAGCTACAAGTTTTTTAACAACTTTTGATTGTGTAGGAAGGATACTAATTGGCCTGTAGTTATTGGTAGACATTGGATCTCCACCTTTAAAGATTGGGATAACTACAGCCGGCTTCCAGACATTTGGAAACATTCCTTGACAGAAAGAGAGGTTGATGATATTGGCAATAGGATGAGAAAGAGTTGTACTGAGGTCTTTGAGCATAGCTGCTTCCATACCAAATCTATCCTTTGCTTTAGACGGTTTAAGGGATTTAATTACTCTTTTAACTTCTACTTCAGTTGTGTTTCTTAAGCTGAAAGCTGGCTCCATTGTATCAATTTGACAATTACTTGTGCAGTCAGGAGAAAATCACTGTGCAATGTTAGCAACAGAATCAATAAAATAGTGATTTAAAACTTCAGCTACATCGCCTGGAGTGTTTATAAGCTTCCCATTTACTTTAAGTTCAAACTGTTTTCTTTCCCTATGTTTATGACCAGTTAATGTGTTTAACTGGTCCCAGATCAGTTTCGAATTACCTCCTGCCTTGTCTATTATAGTTAAAAAGAAATCTGCCTTGGCTTTCCTTAATTTCTTTAAAACTTTATTCCTAAGCATAGTAAAATGACTTCTGTCATGGCTTAATTTAGTTTTGATTGCCGTTTTTAAGACGAGATCACGTTCCTTCATTCGTCTGAAAATATCCTCATTTATCCAAGGGACAGTGTGTTTGCTATTTCTATGCTTGATTTTGCATTTGAAGTTGTTAATAGTCCTCTCTAACGTTTTTGAGAACATTTGAATGTCTTCTTCATGGTCTATTCCAGGCAAAATATCTTCCCATTTAATCTGTTCAACAGCATTTGTAAAGGACTCATATTTGTTTTTTGGTGATTCCACAAGATTCATATTTCCTGACGGAAGGGCTAAAACGCTTTTTGGTTAGTTTCCTGGCGACTAAAGTCATATTGTGGTCAGAAAGACCAGTTAACAAGTTAAAGGATTTAAAACTCTCTCTGGTCTGTTACTAAATATTAAGTCAATTTGAGTGCTGGTTGAATTTGTTATTCTTGTAGGTCCACTGATCAGTTGCACGAGGTCAAAATGATCAGTTATCCGTTTTAGATTATTTCTGGCCGATTTATCCTCCCAGTTAATGTTAAAATCACCCATTATAATAACTTCTTTGTTGAAATTACATTCTCTTAATAACTTCTTAAAATGTTCATACAAAAGATTATTTGAAGATGGAGGCCTATAAATTACAATAAGAACAAATGACATTTGTGGTGACAGAGTTCTATTAACACCGATAGTTTCCAATCCTTTACAATTTGACCACTGTATTTCATTGCAGGGAATACTGTCCTTGACATAAATCATAACCCCGCCTCCTTTCGAGCCGCTCTATCTCTCCGGTAAATGTTAAAACCCGGTACGTGAAAGGCTGCTGTGGGGGCGGACTCATGAAGCCAGGTCTCGGATAAACACAAAAAGTCTAAATTGGAGTCCATTAAAAGATGATGGACTTGCTCACTTTTAGATGTGATGCTTCTTATGTTCAGATGTCCTCCTACAAGGCCTGATGGCTTAGCTTTGGGATCCCAGATTGTTCTTGAGTTATTGACGGTCTGAAAGAATTTCCGGTTCCGGTTCTTTTTGATTGCCGGGTTTACCTGCTTCCTGTTTACATTTGGAGTGTTAATGTTTCCAAATGCACGTGGATTATTACAGCCACAGAAAGTGTTGTTTTGAGTGTCATGCGGTGGTACAGCAGCGTCCCCCTCGCCCCGCACGGAGGTCCATCGTTGAACCCCGAACAGCGCCGCTCCGCTCAGCCCACAGCCAGCCGCCTCGACCTCCGCTGCTCTCCCGACACCCGGGGTAAGCCAACCATCACTCCGTGGGAAAGTTGTATTGAGTGTGCCGACCGCTGTGATGTTGGCTTCAGCTTGGTTTGGACCAGGACACGGATGAATATCTCCAGAAAGCAGCAGACAGATTGTGATGAACAGTGCGTTGCTTTGTTGAAGTCGAGTTGGTGGCTTTGTATTTTTTTTCAGTCGTTTGTACAGGGACGGGAACATGAGCGACTCTGCTAGAGTGTGCTTCCCATGTACAAAGCTTCCATGATTTTGGTTAGTTTGCTGGTGCAGCAGATCAGCATTGTTTGCATATATGTTTTGTAGCGGATTGATGTCAACGGGTCTTAATAAATTCGAAAGTAATACATATTTTAAGAGAGCCGTGACTACACTTGCCTCACCTGCCGACGCCATTTTTTTCATTTTTCAGTGACAACCCACCTACTGTAGTTCCTTAGAGCCCAACATTAGCCACCTTTAGCTTAGCAGTGGTGACTTGCCCCTGCTAACACCTCAGTAAATGAGCTAGTAGATCATTTTAATTCAAAAATGAAAAATGTTATAGATGCCATTGCTCCAACTAGGGTAAAGGAAGTGACTGGGAAGAAAATATCTCGATGGAGAAAGGCCATGACCGTGAGAACAGAGAAAAAAAAGAGTGTCGAAAAGCTGAACGCAGGTGGTGAAAAACAAACCTCCAGATGCACTTTGAAAATTATTAAAGAGAGACTTGGCCTTTATAATTTGGAATTGAAATTTGCCCGACAGTCTTTCTTCTCTGACATCATGACCAAAAACAACGCACGTGCCTTGTTCACTACCGTCAACAGACTAACTAACCCCCCAGTGTCAGTAGCCTCTGCATTTCTATCCACCAGGGCGTGCAATGATTCTGCCTCCTTCTTCACTGACAAAATTCAGAAAATCAGACAAGCAGTCAGTGCCTCTGCATCAGGAACAGCAAATGTGTTGTCTTTGTGTCCAACTAATATCAATTCAAACATCATGACACAATTCCATCAGATTAATGATAAAAACTTAGAGGACATTATACAACTTCTGAAATCCTCCTCTTGCTGCCTTGATATTATTCCAACAGGGTTTTTCAAAAATGTTTTTCCTGGCATGGCCTCAGATCTACTTCATATCGTAAACAAATCTCTTCACTCAGGTATTTTTCCACAGGCCCTGAAAACTGCAGTCATTAAACCGCTCTTAAAAAAGCATAATCAAGACTCTTCAGTAATGAACAATTACAGGCCCATATCCGACCTCCCATTTCTAGATAAAATCATTGAAAAAGTAGTCTTTCAATTGTTGAGTAATTTCTTGCATTTAAATAGCTGTTTGGATGTGTTCCAGTCAGGCTTTTGTCCAAACCACAGCACTGAGACTGCTCTTGTAAAGGTCTTTAACGACATCCACTTAAACACAGACAGTGGCAGAACTTCAGTGTTAGTATTATTAGATCTCAGTGCTGCGTTTGACACTGTTGACCACAACATATTACTAGACCGACTGGAAAACTGGGTGGGACTTTCGGAAACAGTTCTAAATTGGTTTGAATCCTACTTAAAGGACAGAAACAACTTTGTTTCTATAGGTAAATACACATCTGAGTTGACAAATATGACATGTGGGGTTCCTCAAGGCTCCATCTTGGGGCCTCTTCTCTTTAACATCTACATGCTACCACTGGCTCAGATAATGAAAAACAACAAAATAAGTTACCATAGCTATGCAGATGACACACACATTTACAGTACGTAACCATTTCACCAGGAGACAATGCTCCAATTCAAACACTGAGTAAGTACATTGAACAAATCAATGACTGGATGTGTCAGAACTTTCTCAAATTAAACAAAGACAAAACTGAGGTAATGGTTTTTGGAGCCAAGGCAGAGCGTATAAAAGTGAGCGCTGAGCTTCAGTCTGCAATGTTCAAAACAACAGATAAAGCCATAAATCTAGGTGTAATCATGGACTCTGACCTGAGTTTCAACAGTCACATTAAAAGAGTTACTAAATCAGCCTACTATCACCTAAAGAACATATCTAGGATTAAAGACTAATGTCACAGCAGGATTTGGAAAAACTTGTCCATGCTTTTATCTTCAGTAGACTGGACTACTGCAATGGTGTCTTCACAGGTCTCACTAAATATATATATTAGGAAGCTGCAGCTGATTCAGAACGCCGCTGATCGAGTCCTCACTAACACTAAGAAAGTGGATCACATCACTCCTGTTCTGAAGTCTTTGCACTGGCTTCCTGTGTGTCAAAGAATATATTTCAAAATACTGCTGCTGGTTTATAAAGCACTGAATGGTTTAGGCCCAAAATACATTTCTGACCTGCTAAATGATGAACCATCCAGATCTCTCAGGTCTTCAGGGACTGGTCAGCTTTCTGTCCCCAGAGTCAGAACTAAACATGGAGAAGCAGCGTTCAGTTATTATGCTCCAAATATCTGGAACAAACTCCCAGAAACCTGCAGGTCCGCTGCAACTCTTACTACTTCTAAATCCAGGCTGAAGACTTTTCTTTTTGTCGCTGCTTTTGATTGAAACTGAGCCCTTGTGTTCATCAGTAAAGTGGAACTTCTGTGTGAAATATTCATATCTTAAACTGCACTGTAACTTTTTATTCATGTATTTTTTCTTTTAATGTTTTTTTTATTATCTTTTACTGTTTTTAAAATGCCTTTGTCTGAATGTCTTTCATTTTTGTAAAGCACCTTGAATTGCCTTGTGTTGAAAGGTGCTATATAAATAAACTTGCCTTGCCTTGCCTAGAAAAACAAAAGCGAGCTTTATTTTAAAAGCTGATTGCAAAAACACAAAGGAAGCACAAGGAAGATAAACTACAAAAAAGCTGACATGGAGGGAGACGGGAAAAACAAACCATGAACCGACACCGAACACAGGAAGAGACAAGACTAAATACAGGGAGGGGTAATCACGAGACGAGAAACAGCCGGGCAGGGGAGGAGAAACACAAGGGCAACAGGTGAACACAATCAGACAACTAGACACACCAGGGAAAGTAAGGACAGGGAGGAAAACACAGGGGCCCTTTCTCATTTCATCAAATCCCCCTCCTCGACTCCTCGGTCCTCCGGTAGTGACCCGGAAATGAATTTCAGCACGCCATGTTGAAGGACATCTCATTTCCCTAAATGCACTTCGAGGACCAAGGATCGAGCGCCGAGGAGGCTCTCTGGAGGAGCTATAACCAAGGATACACTGATGGGTCCTCCACTGTCCTCCACGGCTCATTCGTGGATGTATTTCCGGCGATAGAGATGTGACGCACTGCCGGACTTATCTCAGCCAATGACAGCTCTACATGCATCCCCTGGATATTATTTTATTAACTGCTTTCATGGCACGCGATGTTTACAGTGAGAACAGCTGTGAGGTCCGTGCAGAAAGCAGAGCAGTGTGTATAATATATATCACTCAGTAGAACAGGCCTACTCTTTTTATTTTCTTTAGTTTAGTAGATATCTACAAACACAGAGTCGATATTTTTCTAAAACCATTTAGTGCTTCACATAATAAAATACCCAACGGTTGTAGCCTGTTTTAGGAACTGTATGTGCGTGTGTGTGGTGTAGGTGTGTGTGGTACAGTGTGTAGGTGTGTGTGTTGTATAGTGCGTAGATGCAGCGGACAGACAGGTCTCAGTTGGTTTGGTGTCCTCTGCTTACTTTTAATACTTGTAAATAAAACTTTTGGCCGTAATTTATTTTCCTCATTGCAGCGACCGGAGAGGGGGGAGGAGGGGATATATCCAGTCACTGATAGTGTTCCGTTATTATGAGAGTGCTCTGTTTGATTCTGAAATTGTATATATTTATGTGTGTGTGTGTATGTGTGTGTGTGTGTGTGTGTGTGTGTGTCCACATCTGTAGCCTGTTATTGTCTCATTATACCGCACTGTGAATGAATCAAAGTAAATATAGAAGTGGTCATGAACACATCTGTCCATCAGACAGAGGCTGCTGCCTCCTGTCATCATTAATGGACGTCTCTTTAAAATGACCGCTCAGAGGAGAGGAGTTCTCCTTTCTCTAACCGCCTGCTGCTTCCCCTCCTCTCTCCTCGGTTCCCCTCCTCGGCTCCTCCGCTCGCATCTCCTGTGGGCGGGACTAAGTATCGAGGATAGGAGTCAAGGAGGGGAGTCGAGGAGGGGAGATAGAGAAATGAGAAAGGGCCAGGGAGAAGGACCAGACAATAAACCAGGAGGAAAACATGACAGGGAGAACAGAACAGCAAAATAACCCCACAACTAGACACAACACAACTCAAACCCTGACACATACATTTTCCCTCTCACACACGTATATATTTGCACTCACACATTCATACATTTTGCTCTCATATTTATATTCGAACGCTCATATTTTGCTCTCATGCACATTCAGTATTTTATTTTAAAAGTGTTCAGAAAGACTGCATCAATTATATGCTACATAATATGAATATTTGTATTAACTTCAACCAAAGTCAATTTAAATAGCGGGAAAAAACAGGTTAATTGCCATGGATGTGGTGTTTGATATAGTTTACGTTACATTTCAACTACTTTAGGAAGAAAAACGTATATTAACTAAACCTTTTTAATAATTTACGATTTCAATCAATCAATGTTTATATATGTAGCCCAATATCACACATATTACATTTGTCTCAGTGGTCTTCACAGTGTGTACAGAATATCAGTATGACAATACGACACCCTCTGTCCTTAGATACTCTGAAGTTTAACCAGTTTAAGTCGGTTTGTCTTGTGTATTGGCTTGTCCTCGTGTGTGTGTTCTGAAGTTACTGAAGGTGTGCCTTGGAGGATCCACTGAAGGAGGAACCTATTGCGGTGAGCACGTTGTAACTTCCGGTTGTTGTTGTCATCTCCGGGTAACCTGTGTGCCTGTTCTGTTGCTTATAGCTTATTAACTTAAACTTAATCGATTGTTTTAAAACTCTTGATCACGGCAACTGCCTGACGTTGTAATCACACGTTACTACAGCTTAAGCACTCACAACTCTCCTTCTCTTAGCGACTGTAACTCCACAGTTGCCTACACTCTTTTCGGGTTTGCTAACGGTAGCAACTTTAGCTTGATAGCTAGCCATGGCTCTCTCCTCACCCTCTGGTGCTATTTCCTGCTCTTCCTGTCTCATGTTTGGTTACTTCCCGGCCTCCTTTACTGGTAAGGATACATGTGTTAAATGTAGTATAGTTGTTAGGTTGGAGGCGGGAATCATAGCCATAGAAGCCCGGCTCCGCATCTTAGAAAGTAACTCAGCTACAGTAAAGCCCATGTTAGCCGGTGCGGACCGGCAAAAGGTAGCTCCTCTTAGCCGTCCCCCGGCAACTCCCGAGCAGCAGGGAGATGGGTGACTGTTCAGAAGGGGCACAAAGCGAAACCCGCAGGTCCCCACCAACTCGTTCACGTATCTAACAGATATTCCCCACTCAGCAAGACACCCGCTGAGAAGCCAACTCTGGTTATTGGTAGCTCTATTATGAGACACGTGAATTTAGAGACCGAAGCCTCCACAGTCACATGCATTCCGGGGGCCAGAGCGGGCGACGTTGAGGCGCATCTTAAACTGCTGGCTAAAAATAAACACAAATACGGTAGGATTGTTATTCACGTCGGTGGTAATGATGTTCGTTTACGCCAATCAGAATGCACCAAACTTAATGTGGAGTCGGTGTGTAGTTATGCTAAAACAATGTCGGACACCGTAATCTTCTCTGGTCCCCTCCCCAATCTGATCAATGATGACATGTATAGCCGCATGTCATCATTTCAGCGCTGGTTGTCTTGGTGGTGCCCAGCAAACAATGTGGGCTTCGTAAATAATTGGACAGCCTTCTGGTGAATACCTGGTCTGATTAAGAGAGACGGCATTCACCCTACTTTGAAAGGTGCAGATCTCATTTCGGCAAACATCTCAGGGCTTTGTGGACTTAATCCATGACAAACTGGAGTTGAGACCAGGAGGCAGAGTCTCAGTCTTACACGCTTCTCTGCGCTCTCTCCTAGGCAGTCATCCATAGGAATCCCGAACCCAATAAAATACCCAATATTAGTGGTGTGTGTGTCTGCCCAAGGACAATTTAAGGTAAAACCTAATAGAGGTGTCATACATAATAACCTAATAAAAGTAAATGTAACAACCACTACAGTGCAACAAAACAGGAAGATTAAATGTGGTCTCTTAAACATAAGATCTCTAGCATCTAAAGCAATATTGGTAAATGATTTAATATCAGATTATAATATTGATATATGCTGTCTCACTGAAACTTGGTTGAGACATGAAGAATATGTCAGCATAAATGAGGCCACTCCACCCAGCCATGTCAACACTCATATTGCTCGAGGCACGGGCCGAGGAGGTGGAGTTGCAGCAATCTTTGACTCAAGTTTACTTATCAATACTAAACCAAAATTAAATTATACCTCTTTTGAAAGCCTTGTTTTTAGTCTTACGCATCCGACCTGGAAAACTTTGCAGCCAATCTTATTTGTTACAGTGTATCGTGCACCAGGTCCTTATTCAGAATTCTTATCAGAATTCTCTGAGTTTTTATCAACTTTGGTTCTTAAAACAGACAAAGTAATTATCGTAGGTGACTTTAATATTCATGTTGACGATGATAAAAATAGCCTTACTGTTGCATTTAACTCTATATTAGATTCTGTTGGTTTCTGTCAGAGTGTAAATAAACCAACCCACTGCTATAATCACACTCTCGACCTTGTTCTGACTTATGGTATTGAAATTGAGCAACTATTAGTCGAACCGCATAATCCCGCTTTATCCGACCATTTCTTAGTAACTTTTGAAGTTCTATTACGAGACTACAAAGCATTAGTCAAAAGCTCTTGCAGCAGAAACCTATCTGTTAGTGCTATAGCCACATTTAAGGAAGAGATCCCACCAATACTTAACTTGATAGCATAAATAAAATTAGACTCTGTTGCTCCTTTGAAAAAGAAGAAAATAAAACAACATAGATTAGCTCCATGGCATAATGCCGAAACCCGCAAAATAAAGCAAAAGTCTTGACAACTTGAAAGGATATGGCGTTCCACTAAACTTGAAGAATCTCGTTTAATTTGGCATATTACTCTCAATGAATATAAGAAAGCACTGCGTAAAGCGAGAGCAGCCTACTACTCTTCATTAATAGATGAGAATAAGAATAATGCAAGATTTATTTTCAGCACTGTAGCCAGGCTGACAGAGAGCCACAGCTCCATTGAGCCTTCTATTCCCACAGCACTCAGCAGTAATGATTTTATGTGCTTTTTTAACGATAAAATTGTTACTCTTAGAAACAAAATTAGTGACCTCTTGCCTTTGACCAGTATAGTGTTATCGACAGCTCCCGGAATCTTAAGTTCTAATATTACACTAGACAGCGTTGTAGTCAAGTCACTAATTCACGAGTCCAAGTCACCCTCGAGTCACCACTCTTCGAGTCCGAGTCCAAGTCCGAGTCACCAAGGGAGAGTCGTAGTCGAGTCCGAGTCCAAGTCCGAGTCACCCAAGGAGTGTCCAAGTCGAGTCCGAGTCCGAGTCATCATTACCTGTGTTCGAGTCCGAGTCCAATTCCGAGTCACTTAAGAAGAGTCCAAGTCAAGTCCGAGTCACAAGTCTTCATGTATTAATCTTCGTGGATATATGTTTTGAAATGTCGCTGCTCCTCTACATTGCTGTTATCCTGTCTATTGAACTGCTGTGAAGCGAGTTTGGCTACAATTCTTGTAATAGGTGCTATACAAATATAAAGCTTATTTCTAATATTAATATTATTATTATATATCAATAAACTATATTTAAAATGAGTTACCTTTTAGAGAAGTGATTATATTTGTATGCCAATATTTTCCTATGGTAAAGTTTTCGTCTTGCACTTTTATTTTGATAGTAATAAGATCGAGACTCTTATTTTGAAGGAACTTTTACGGGTTAAATCTGTTTACTGATAAAGATTTATCCCCAGAAAGCACATGGCTACTTAACATGCAAAATGACGTCATTCTGCATGTTAAGTATGTGCTTTCGTTATCGGCTGAATCTTTATTTATTGATTAGATCACGTTACTCTGATGATAGTGTTCAAGACAGCCTATATGTCTGAACTCGATCCTTAGAGTAATGTGTTACGGAGCCTTCTCGTCAATATTGTTTCCACATAACGAGCATTTTGCGCTGCTCTTTTCCAATGTGGAAGCAGAATGTGTGAAAGCATACAGCACGATGCGGGGTGTGTCTGTAGACATCTCTAGACTGGAACAGCGGGGCCCAGTACGTGAACTCGCCATACAGGATAGAGGACATCAGACTCCAGAGAAAATGTGCTCGAGTCCGAGTCCGAGTCCAAGTCATCCTGTGCGAGAATTCACGAGTCCAAGTCCGAGTCGCGTCAATCAGTGCGCGAGTCCGAGTCGAGTCACGAGTCCCGAAAATCGGCACTCAAGTCTGACTCGAGTCCGAGTCCAGGACTCGAGTACTCCATCTCTGACACTAGATAGTAAACTAGAATGCTTTTCAGCCATTAACCTTGAACAATTACATTCAATGATTCTCTCTTCTAAACCATCAACGTGCATGTTAGACCCAATTCCAACTAAGCTGTTGAAGGAAGTTTTTCCATTAATTAGCACTTCTTTATTAAATATTATGAATATGTCTTTATTATCAGGCTATGTTCCACAATCATTCAAAGTAGCAGTGATAAAACCGCTTCTTAAAAAGCACAACCTCGATCCAGAGGTTTTAGCCAACTATAGACCTATTTCTAATCTTCCGTTCCTCTCAGAAATTCTTGAGAAAGCGTTCGCAAAACAGTTGTGTGATTACTTAAAAAACAATGATTTATTTGAAGATTTTCAGTCTGGCTTTAGAACACATCATAGCACAGAGACAGCTCTGGTTAAAGTCACAAATGATATTCTAATAGCCTCAGACAAGGGACTTGTCTCTATTCTTGTTTTGCTCGATCTCAGTGCTGCATTTGATACTATCGACCATGATATCCTATTGCAAAGACTAGAGCACTTGGTTGGCATAGAGGGAACTGCTTTAGGCTGGTTTAGGTCCTATCTATCTGAACGCTCTCAGTTTGTACGTGTTAACGATGAATCTTCCACGCAAACCAAAGTTAGCCATGGAGCGCCACAGGGCTCAGTGCTCGGACCTATTTTGTTCACATTATATATGCTTCCGTTAGGCAATATTATAAGGAATCATTCTGTAAACTTTCATTGTTATGCGGATGATACTCAACAATATTTATCAATCAAGCCTGATGAATTAATCATCTCAATAAAATTCAAGACTGCCTTAAGGACTTAAAAACGTGGATGACCTTAAACTTTTTGATGTTAAACACGACCAAAACTGAAGTTATTGTACTTGGCCCGAAGAATCTACGAAACAAATTATTTAAAGATATACTAACTATGGATGGCATTAATTTGGCCTCCAGTGAGACTATAAGGAATCTTGGTGTTATATTTGATCAGGATTTATCCTTTAACGCCCACATAAAATCAATTTCAAGGACCGCCTACTTCCATCTACGTAACATTGCAAAAATCAGGCATATCTTGCCTCAAAGCGATGCAGAGAAACTAGTCCATGCATTTGTTACTTCTAGGCTGGATTATTGTAACTCTTTATTATCAGGGAGTACCAAGAAGTCAATCAAGTCGCTTCAGCTGATTCAAAATGCTGCGGCTCGTGTACTAACCAGAGTTAGGAAAAGGGACCACATTACTCCTGTTCTGGCTGCCTTACACTGGCTCCCTATAGAACACAGGATAGAATTTAAAATTCTTCTTCTCGCCTACAAAGCCCTTAATGGGCAGGCGCCATCTTACCTTAAAGAACTCATTATACCCTACTGTCCTACTAGGGCATTGCGTTCCAAGAATGCAGGGTTGTTGGTTGTTCCTAGAGTCTCTAAAAGTACAATGGGAGCCAGAGCCTTTTCTTATCAAGCTCCACATTTGTGGAATCAGCTTCCAGTTTGTGTTCGGGCGGCAGACACCCTATCCGTTTTTAAGAGTGCGCTTAAGACCTTCCTTTTTGATAAAGCTTATAGTTAGGGCTGATTAGATTCAGCCCCTAGTTTTGCTGATATAGGGTTAGTTTGTCGGGGGACATCTTACTTCTTCCTTCTCGCTGTCTATACCTGTGTACTCTCATGTTCCGATTAACCCAGCTTCCCCAAATGTCTTTCATTTTGGTGTCTATATACGCTGGGATCCGGAGTCATGGATGATCCTGCGGTCTTGTGTCCTGGATCGCGAGCGCTGGATCTTGAGTCGTGGCTGTGGTCCTGGATCATCGGTCCTGGATGGATATCCTCGTGGATTCATCTTCCTATTATACACACATGCATTTCCAAACATTTGGACTCCCTATGTTGCAAATGTTTTATCTTTTCAATTTACACACGGCATCTATTGCACGTCTGTCCGTCCTGGGAGAGGGATCCCTCCTCTGTTGCTCTCCCTGAGGTTTCTCCCATTTTTCCCTTTAAACTGGGTTTTCTTTGGAAGTTTTTCCTTGTACGATGTGAGGGTCTAAGGACAGAGGGTGTCGTATTGTCATACTGATATTCTGTACACACTGTGAAGACCACTGAGACAAATGTAACATTTGTGATATTGGGCTATATAAATAAACATTGATTGATTGATTGATAACCAAAGAACAGAGCATGTATAGTTGATGGATTACTCCTGTTTTTTCCATTTTCATTATTTTCATCATCGTACAAGGAAAAACTTCTGAAGAAAACCCACAGTTTAAAGGGAACATGGGAGAAACCTCAGGGAGAGCAACAGAGGAGGGATCCCTCTCCCAGGACGGACAGATGTGCAATAGATGCCGTGTGTAAATTGAAAAGATAATACAGTTCAGAGTTTATATGAGTCCTAGTCCTGAATTGGACTAACTCTGCTGCTGAGAGACACATTTACAGTATTTCCCTGCATGGGATCAATGAAGCTAATAGTATTTTACTGAGGAGAAATCCTGAGGACAGTTCAGGCTGTAATCTGCTGACAGACAGATTAAAGCAGATTAAAAACAAAAAATGTTTGCAGACATGTTCAGATGAATCCTTTCCTGCTGTGAGTGTAACTGGTGTTTTCTGAGCAGATTCAAAGCCGACCCCAGATTAGGGGCCTCATTTATAAGACTTTGCGTAGGATTCACGTGAGAAGGTGGCTTACGTAGGACAAAGCAAGTAAATACGCACACAAATACGCCAATTTCCCTTTATGAATCACAATCGAAATACGGTGCAGCTTTTGCGGGCTTCACGTAACGCCCACATTTGCCTATAAATAGTCAAAGAAACGCCCATTCATTCATTCATTCTGACTGATTGCAGGAAGAAGAGCAGGAAATGAGGACAGCACAGCTTAAAAAGACGTCTCCCACCGTGTCAGATTCTGGTTATCTTGGGGAGTTGGAGATAAATCCTATTGTTTGGTGGATGCAGTTTGAACCAGAGTAGCAGCATGGAGGTCGGATCGTCACCAAAATAAATAAATAAGTGGTCCGAAAAAGGTTCATGACAAAAACAATACACATAACCTTCCTCAGGCAGTGTGTTTGCACCGGGGACAGGAGACCTTCCCCTTGATGAGAAACTGTAAGAAATGATCGGGGAATCCCTCCGGAGTGGAGTCATGACGACTGCATCTGAATTATTTATTTGTATTTGGTGGTTTGTGTCCCAGCTGTCAATCAGCTGTGCGCAGCGTCTCCACTGCAGCCTCAACCCCCCCCAACTCTATCTACCAGTTAAAGGTGGGGTAGGTCATTTTGGAATCTGCCACTTCCTCACAGATCCCCTCCTCCAACACACACGAACGCGCACATGACCAATGAGGGCACGAGATAAGTTTGTGCACAGATGGAAGGCTGACAGGCAGGTAGGCCATCCAGTTATTTTAGCCGGGCCGGCTCAGATGATTGGTCGTGCTTTTTACAGCACTACGGCTTCCACTGATGACGTTTTTTTTTATGGATTTATTGTCATAGCATTTAATATATTCATTGCTATCTGGATGTTAAGAGCATTCCATGGAATATAACAAAAAGTGTTTCTGAAATAAATTACATACCCCACCTTTAAGTGTAATAAAACTAATGTGTTGTGTTATATTCGCTGTACAATTTACAAAAATATAGTGTTCTTAGTTTCCATACCTCCTGTGTTTTACGAGCGACTTATCAAGTCTTGGCAAACGGCATACAAACATGATTAAACGTGATAGTATATAAAACCATGCTCGTATCTACAACCTATAGAAATGCAAAAGATAAGATAAGATGGACTTTTATTAATCCTCGTGGGGAAATTGTTTCTCTGCATTTGACCCATCCTAGTGTTAGGAGCAGTGTGCAGCCATTTTGAACGGCACCCGGGGAGCAGTGTAGGGAACGGTGCCTTGCTCAGGGACACCTCGGTAGCACTTGGTCTTGCCGGGACTTGAACTGGTGACCTTCCAGTTGCCAAGCCAAGTCCCTATGGACTTCGCCACCACCGCCCTAAAAAAAAACAGCGTCAGTTTAGACATAATTCTGTCCTCCTGCTTACCGCATAATTTATGAGAAAACATTTCATAACATTAACACAACATATTCGAGGTGGCTTTAAATAACATTTCCGTATTTATTTATTTCTCCAAGTTGTGTTTTTGTGTGCACTAAGGAGTCTCAAACAGGCGTTTGTTTAATCATTTTAAGATTGGCTTTAATCAATGTTTGAAAATGAATTCTTCATATATGATAAATGAGAGGTAACATTTTATTTATGGTATTATTTCCACATATTTTTCTCCATTCTTTCTTCTGCTAACGGTGTCGCAGTTTCTCATCTCTCCCGTTTTTGTGCGTACGGATGGCTCAGAGTGTCCGTGGAGGACGGTACATTTTCCCTTCAAGTTTGTTTTTTATAAATCGCGAAGATTGCTTAGAAATTGGCGTACGCCATCTTTTGCGCGTACGCCACGTTTATAATATGGTTATACCGATTTTCACATTAAATCAGAATCAGAATACCTTTATTAGTCCCACAGAGGGGAAATGTACGTTGTTACAGCAGGAAAAGAGCCACATACAGCTTAATGTTACATATATTACATGCTTTAAAAAGTAAAAAAAAGTTATGATATAATAAAAAATATAATACAAATAAAAAGTTAGTCATTTTGGGCCAAGCATGTTACTGTCGACTTGTCCTGAGATGCGTTTAATTTATATGTGTACCTAATTATAATCGAATAGAAGATCCATACACGCAACATTTGAAGTATAAATATGTCCTGGTTCATACAAAAATCCCACAACAAATAGCCTCTCAGTCACTTGTTCAAAACAAAAGATATCTGGGATTTCCTGCGGTTGTTTTGATTCCCACACACTGATGGAAACTGACTCACTTATGACTGACTGATTTATTTGGTGTTTTGAGATGTTTTGAGACTGTAAATAGAAAACAGACTTTGAGTCCATTGTTTTAAATCCAGCTCTGGTCCAGGAACAGGAGGACTGTTTATAAGAGCAGGCCGCACTCTCTTAAACACTCCCGTTTGTATAGAAAGCTGCGGGGATGACAGATTTCTATAATGCGCCCCTGAAGGCAGCATCTCCTTGGTCGAATGGGATTTTTCTATGTGGATTTGGGATTATTGGAGAAAATAATCTGTGTCAAACAAACGTTTACGATATTTACACATTTATTTCAGCAGGATAATTTCCACATGTTAACACATGATTTCTCAAGTAAAAAGCATGACTTCATGTCAATGCTGGCACGTGTGCCAGGGGTTGCCAACCCCTGATCTAGATCCTCTGTCTCGAGCCAGTTAGCTAGCGGGCCTTCTAGAGTACCCTATAACCGAGGGAAACTCTGAAAGAACACGTCCATTAGCTGCAATATGATTGGTTGATCAAACTGTCAGTCCAAACGTACGCTCTCATTCAGTGCAACGGCCAGGGCATTCGATCAAGGATGTAGAATACCTTAGGCGAATTCACACCGCAGTACTTTTCCCACAAAGGTTCATGAGAACTCTTTAGTTCTCATGAACTAAGTACAGATCGCGTTCACACCGGAATAAGTCCCTGGGGAAGGATTAGTTAAATTAAGCCGCTGACGTCACTTCTTCTTCTTCTGCTTTGGGTTTACTGGCAGGCTGCAAACCACTTCACGGCGTATACTGCCGCCCAAAGTCCCCGGCCGGAAGTCCCCGGAGTTGGGGACTGGCTTCAGAGTAAATCTCCAGAACGCCGACACCTCCTCATCTCCACCACTCCCATGTTTTATTTTGTGTTACCATAAATTAGTCTCTCTGCGTTTCTGCGCTGGGCTAATGCTAATGCTAATAATACTAATGCGAGGATAATAAGAAGCTATTGGTACCTGTTTATGTGGATAATTATGTAAATTATGCTGTATGATGTCCTTTTGTTGTTCTGTTTATGTGTTTATGTTTCATGTGGAATTACTTGAGCAGGTCTCCCTTGGAAAAGAGATCAATGAAATGAAAATGAAATGAAAATGAAATGAAAATGAAATGAAAATGAAATGAAAATGAAATGAAAATGAAATGAAATGAAATGAAAAGAAATGGCGGCTTCACAAAACTTTTTGGGAGTTTTACGAGGCGTGGTTTGCAATCCGCCCAGCCAATCATAAATAGGAACCTTTTTCTCGAACGAAAGTCCCTGGGACTGAAAAGGGGTTAAAAAGGTTCTCATGAACTCATTTTAGGACCGGCTCTTTTTGGTGTGAACGCGACAAAAGAGTTCTCATGAACAAAGTTCTCATGAACCTTTGTGGGAAAAGTACTGCGGTGTGAATGCGCCTCTTGGTTGAAGGATATTCTACCCAGAGACCCAGAACAAGATCTGATTGGTTGCTTTCTTTTCTAACATAAAACCACTGAAATGCGTAGAACATGGTCCGAGAAGGACAAACAAATCAACGTAACACTGTTCAAATCGATTTTTTGTTTGTTTTATCTGAGTGTTCCAGGGTATTCTCTGAATACCTTGAAGGCCCTGACGGTTCGCCACTGCAGCACGGTCACATGACTTCACGTCACCGCTACTAAGCTAAAGCCGGCTAATGTTGGGCAATAAAGGAACTAAAGCACGGTCACATGACTTCATGTGACCACCGCTAAGCTAAAGGCGGCTAATATTGGGCTATAAAGGAACTACAGAACGGTCACATGACTACACGTCTCCACCGCTAAGCTAAAGGCGGCTAATGTTGGGCTGTAAAGGAACTACAGCCTGTTCACAAGACTTCAAGTCACCACCGCTTAGCTAAAGGCGGCTAATGTTGGGCTATAAAGGAACTACAGCACAGTCACATGACTTCACGTCACCACCGCTAAGCTAAAGGCGGCTAAGGTTGGGCAATAAAGGAACTACAGCACGGTCACATGACTTCACGTCACCACTGCTAAGCTAAAGGAGGCTAATTTTGGGCGTGATGACGTTTTGTCGTCTCATTTTACACCAAGCAACCTCGGTTTTTTTTTATATATGATTTATTTTTGCGATTTTCAATACACAAAGAGAGCAGCAATACAATGCATTACCCCTGCAATTTCTAACAAAACAACCCCAAGACCCAATACATCAGTTACAATTAGACATTAATGTAATAATTAAACACAAAATAAAAATAATAATAATAATCAAAAAAATACAATATATATATATATTAGGGCTAACGCGTTAACGCACAAAAAAAAATAACGCCACTAATTATTTTAACGCGATTAACGCATGTGTATTCTTTTTCCTCGGCCGCCCCGTAGTTTCGGGGTGCATCGAGTTTAAAATACCATCTACAAGCTGATGCTGACAGCCCAACCCAGTCTCACGGCATTTCGTGTTCACCATCACGATTTTTAATCTATTGATTCGTGTTCACCATCACGATTTGCCCCTTTTTTTCGTGTTGCACAGGACGATTTTAAAAGCAATGTATTTCTACTGGTAACGTGTTTCGTGCCTGCAGGCTGCAGCACGTCTTTTTCTCCGGTCGGGTCGTGGAAGACCGGAAGCTGTGTGGTTCATAAAAACATGTTCTTACCCAATATCAAGCCACAGTTATTGCTTTTATTTTAAATCGTATAATTTCGGACTTTTTATTGCCGTCTGTGAGGAAAATAAATGGCTCAGAGCCTCAGGATACTGAAATCTGTATTTTTTTTAATCTTTTTTTCTTCTAATTTGTTATTCTTTTAAAAAAAAACACAATTATCCTTGCTTTTATTTATTGGTTTAATTCCATAATCTCGGGCTTTTTTGGCGTCCGTCATGAACTGAATTTCAAAATAAATATAACAGGAAACAGACGTAGGCATTTCGAGCGATTACCCAAGATCCTCAGCTATGGTTTTAAGCTCACTGATTGGATGTGTTAGCCGTTAGGCATTGTAATACACGGTTCGGCTGTATTACATATTACAGATCTGCCGTAGTTCTTTATTTAGAGAGCCCTGATGAGAAGACCTTTGGAAAAACTGGAAGAAATGGCGCCGAAACTGAATACTTGACGTGGATCATAAATATATCAACAATTAAACATCAATTTCTCTTCACACAATACGTCTCCTTGCAGTATCAACACTAATTCGGCTGACATTTACATTTCTACATTTGTACATCTAATTCATAGATAGGTTATATTTACACCATAACGGTGCACAGCTGATAAAAATGGACCGTAGTTTTCAAAGATATTATTGATTTTCTTTGAATGTAAGAATGTAAATACTGAGTCTGAAATAGTATAGCAATATGCTGTAAAATTATGTGAAAGCATGAATAAAACTACACATATTCAGATGTTGTACATACAAGTGTCTGTGTGCACCTTGTGTGCACCTCCTAGTGGTTAAAGCACGTTATTGAATTATTGTTTGTATGTGTTATATTTGATTAAAAAAATATTAAGAGTACATACGTTCATAGGGGGAAAGTATAAATATGGAAATATAGAATATACAAAATCAAGAAGATACTATAAGTGATCTCTACAATAAAACAGTTTAGTGCAGGGTGTACACAGATATTAATAGGAGGAGGTGCAAAACAGAAAACGGATTAACCTTTATTTAAACATTAAATATTAAATATTAAGCCTGACAAAGTAATTAACGTCAAATATATTGCTTTCCTGCAATGTTAACTATGTTGAAGCACTTATTTTAACTGATATTATACACATTTATTATACTCTTATGTATGTAGATATAATAAGAAATGTGCAGAATATGACAGTTTAATGGTGGAGGTACACACATATTGATAGATGTCTTGTAATGCACTGTTGAGGAACCTGTGACCCAAGTTTTTCATTCATTGCATAACTACACCGTAGTTGTGTATGATATGTCAATAAACCTTTGAAAATCTTGAAGGGGATGTGCAAAATAGCCATAATATACAGTCTTTAATGAACTATTAGTAGAGAATAACGAGTAATGAATATACTTTAATACTTGTTTCCATTAATGTCAATTGCAGATACATGTTTAGTCTTCTCAAGCACCAACTATCACATATCTCTCCTGATTGTTGGTACTTGACAATCACCTTACCTGAATGTTACTCAGGTGTAACTAAAGTCTGATTTAAGGGTTGTTTATATTTCACATCATTAATCAGAATCTGCAAAGTAACTCAAATAAATGCAGTGGAGTAAAAATACCAGGTTAACCTCTGAATTGTAGTGGAGTAGAATTACAAAGTAGCAATGAGCTGTCATGTGGGTATATATTAATGCTGCGCATTATAGATTTTCACCCATTTATTAATTATATGTTTTACATTAATGTGTTTAAAACTGGCAACTTCTAATTGTGGGAAAAACGAAAACGTTCAGTAGAGACGTCCCATAGAACATTTTGCGAAACACAATAGCCAGCATGTGTAGTTCTGGGGGGGTGTTCGATTCTAGTTTTGGATAATCTGCCGTGGTTTCGTTCCATTTAACACAGCTGTGTGACCCTCTACGTAACCTTACGGGAACTGTAGTCCTAAACGATAGCTGGGGATTATGGGTAGTGTAGTGTTTTCGGCCATCCTAAACTCAGAAATGTTGACAATCGCAATGATGCTCGAAATGTCCCTTATAGGCCTACGTCTGTTTCCGGTTATTTTTATTTTGAAATTCAGTTCCTGACGGATGCCAAAAAAGCCCGAGATTATGGAATTAAACCAATAAATAAAAGCAAGGATAATTGTGTGTTATTGGTGAGTAAATAACAGTGTGTTATTTTGAAAAGAATAACAAATTAGAAGGAAAAAAATATTTAGAAATACAGATTTCAGTATCCTGAGGCTCTGAGCCCCATTTATTTTCCTCACAGGGCAACAAAAGTCAGAAATTATACGATTTAAAATAAAAGCAATAATTGTGGCTTGATATTGAGTAAGAACATGTTTTTATGAACCACACAGCTTCCGGTCTTCCACGACCGACCGGAGAAAAAGACGTGCTGCAGCCTGCAGGCACGAAACACGTTACCAGTAGAAATACATTGCTTTTAAAATCGTACTGTGCAACACGAAAAAAAGGGGCAAATCGTGATGGTGAACACGAATCAATAGATTAAAAATCGTTTTGGTGAACACGAAATGCCCTGAGACTGGGTTTGACAGCCCCCTCCTGTCGCCCGCTTGTGGCAGACCACACTTCCACGCTCACCGGCAGGCACTGACTGGCCATCTGGAGGAACGGGATGGTGTGTGTATGTGTGGGCCGAGCGAGCGAGAGAGAGACCTTACGTGCATTGTTGTTGTTAGCATCTGGTGCTAGCTAGCTGCACTAACGGATATAAGGAGCTGTTTAAATGAAAACAGAGGAGCGACATTTCGCAACCAACTGCGCCGAGCATTTGACTTTATGCAGGAAGCAGACAGTGGGACATTGTAGGAGAAGTCAGCACACTCAGCTCGTATAGTGCGCGTAACATGATTGCAGCATCCAGGCAGCTCCCGTTCGAGCATATGCCTGGAGTTGCACATAGCTCCAACGAACACACACACACACACACACACACACTTTATATTGTATTAATGAATGAGAGAGTTTCCAGGTTGAATTGAGGCGAATATTTGTAATGCAGAGGTTGTTGTCTTTAATATTCATGAGAATATTTGTCATTGTTCAAATGATAATAAACATTTGCATAAAGCATATTTGCCCACTAATATGTTGATAAGAGTATTAAAAACTTGAACAATATTCCTCTAAGGTACATTTAGAACAGATCAAAATGTACGATTAATCGCAATTAACTATTTTAATATATAGGGCATCCTTTATCCCATGTGTATGAGATGGGGGACGAGGACCCTTCCAATGCATCAAAATAACGCGCCTAGCCAGCAATGTGAGGAAAGCTACAAGTTCAGCGAAATAGGATGGCAGTAAATGGTCAACGGGTAAGACACCAAACACGCCAATTAAGGGTGAGGGATGGATGGTAACACACGTGATAGCTGAGAGTGAGTCAAAGACAGACTTCCAAAACTGAGATAAGTTGGGGCAAGTCCAAAACATGTGGACGAGATTAGCTGGTCCTAGGTGACATTTATCACAGTTAGGATCAGTACCAGGATAGATGCGAGCTAGTTTACTTTTGGACCAGTGCACTCGATGGACCACTTTACATTGGAAAACCCTGTGCTGGGCACAAATGGATGATGTGTGGACACGTTTCAAAATAGACTGCCAAACCTCCGTCCCTATCTCTATATTGAGGTCCTCTGACCAATTAGTTTGAAAGTTATCAGAGGGCAGAGGGTGGCATGTGAAAAGAGTATTGTATAGCTTTGAAATGGTACCCTTGAGGTTAGGGTTAATACTGCCTGAACCTGCCTGATTGCTAGCTTGACCCATATTTAGCTACTTATATTTTAAGCTTACAAAACAGTGATTCTAATAATACTAGTTTGGATTCCTAGACATTTGAACTCAAGACAGTATCCAAAAAATACATCATATCATTTAAAAAAATGTACCTCAGAAACACACTTTTGCTGATATCTTTCGCCAGAGATTTAAACGTGGCTCCTTTTTTCACAGCGTCCTTTCGATCTAACTGAGCATGTAGCTTGTTTGTGATTGGAGGCGTTACAACTGTCCCGTGTTACAACTGTTCCGTGTTACAACTGTCCCTGGTCTCCTAAGTTACGTCTTCCCTAAGCATTAAAAACGCTGTAATCTTTTTTTATTATTATTGTAATTTTGGTCTACTGTGACATACTGTACCGTCTGCTTACAAGAATGCAACATATTAGTTTAATGATCTGAATAACACTAATGCATTTTTTCTTTGCATTAACAAAGTATTTGGACATTGTAGTACAGGTAACTTTAATTAAATACCCTTTCCGCCAGTGTAAGTGTTAAAGAGGGCTCCAGTGTGTTTGGTACAGTGTGTGACTGTAACATCTTGCATAACTTAACTCAGTACATGGCGAGTCTGCTGCTCCACTGATAGGAAAGAACAGGGCTGCAACTCCTGACATCTGTCTATGACGCAATCACGTACAGATGCATCCGTCAGACTAACGTCGCTATACCAGAGGCCGTTTCCGCTTTACATGGAGCCATTCAAAGTTAATGATTTGCGAACTGTTTCAGTAATAACATAGAAATACAAATAATCCACACATAATGTTAACGTACAGGCACAGCAGGGTATTTTAGTAAAATAGTATTTAAATCGCGTATTTTTCAATAAATATAATATATTAATTTGAAGTTTAAATATGAAGTTATTTAAAAACGGCTTTAATTATACCATATAATTAAAGGTGGGGTAGGTAAGTTTCAGAAACCGGCTCAAGTGCACTAACATTTGAAAGTACACAGCCGAAAAGAATCCGCCCCTTCCTTCGGACTTCCTTACAGAGCACCTCCTCCAAAACACATGAACGCGCACATGACGTCAGCAGACTGGTGAAAGTGGCCGCCTGTTGCTGGCGAGTCATTGAAGTACTGCTGCAATGCACGCCCAATGACGGCACGCCCAATGACGGCACGCCCAATGACGACACGAGATACATTTGTGCGTGCACGAGATGGAAGGCTGACAGAAAGGGCCTGATTGGATGTAAAAAGTACATCCAATCAATTGGATGTACTTTTTCCACAGATGACATTTTTTTATGGATTTTTTGTCAAAGCACTTCAGATATTCATTGCTTCATTGGAATATAACAAAAAGTGTATCTCGAGCCGGTTTCTCAAACTTACCTACCCCACCTTTAAAGCTATGTTGTTGTTTGTGAGGTGTTTTACAATAATCATTAAGATAGTGTCAACCCAGGTAGAAGGAGGAATAGCAGGGGAACAGGGAAAACGATTACGAATAAAATCTCGGACTTGTAAATATCTGAAGAAGTGGGACTTAGGTAGATTGAATTTACGGGCCAGCTGATCAAAAGATGCACATGTTCCATCAATATAAAGTTGCTTTACAGACACAATCCCATTGATCTCCCATATTTAAAAGGCAGAATCAGTGATAGAGGGAGTGAACAGCGGATTGGAATGCACAGGGGACAGTCGAGGTATTCCCTGGAACCCAAAGTGCCGTTTAAGTTGAGTCCAGATCTTGAGACAGTTTTTAACTACAATATTTTTGTAGTATTTTGAGGATGGTAACGTCAGGGGGAGGCATAAGAGAGACATCAGAGAAGAAGAGCCACATGAGGCATCCTCAATCTGCAGCCACGGTTGAGGTTGTTTGTTAATACAACGCCAGGACAATAAAGGACAATTTGAATGTTAGCGGTATTGGGAATGTTCCCAATCGTGAAATAAAAAGTTAGGCAATGCTAAGCCACCCATTTCCTTGGTTTTTTGAAGAATGTTTTTTCCAATTCTGGGTGTTTTCTTGTTCCATATAAACTGAGAAATTGAGCGGTCGAGTGAATGGAAGATATGTCTCGGAATGAAAACTGGTATACACTGAAAAAGATATAGAAATTTCGGGAGCACATTTTAATTACAATGCAATTTATTCTGCCAGCCAGAGATAGAGGTAGGAGAGACCAACGTTGGAGGTCTTGAGTCGGTTGAACCAACAGAGTGGAGAAATTGCACCTAAACAAATCTGAGAAGCTCTTGGTCACGCATACGCCCAGATAATTAAAACTTGCCAGAGATGTCTTAAACGGTAACTTTGAAAGGGGGTAGGCTGTAGCTGCAGCGTTAATGGGAAGCAGTTTACTTTTGTTAAAATGTAACTTATAACCCGAAATCTGCCCAAACTCCCTCAGCACAGCCGTTACTGGAGGAATATATTTGTCTGGGTCCGAGATGAATAGCAGAAGGTCGTCAGCATACAAGGAGAGTTTATGCTCGACTCCTCCCCTTGAGATGCCCTGCATCTGACTGGACCTGAGGACCACCGCCAGCGGCTCAATGGCAATGGCAAACAAAAGAGGAGAAAGTGAACAACCCTGCCGAGTTCCACGTTTGAGAGGAAAATAAACAGAATAATCATTATTTGTGTGGACGCAAGCTAGGGGGGATGTATATAGAACCTAATCCATTAAATAAATGTGTCGCCAAATGCATCGACATTAGAGCAGCTTTGATTTCATTAACTGTGAAGGGTTCATCTAACCCAGACGATATTTCAGGATCAATGGAGGGGATGTTTAGGGACCTAAAGAAGTTGTCAAATTGTGTCTCATCGGATGAGCTCTCAGAAGTATATAATGAACTATAAAAGTCCTTGAATTGGTCATTAATGGTTGGAGGATTAATAGATATTCCATCAGCAGTCACCTTAACTCAAGGTGTAGAACAATTAAGTTATCAAGCCAATTGCATTACTTACTACAACTTGAATTTAGTTTTAAGTCAATTAACAGAAATCAGAGTTCAAATTACACACAATATTAAGTAATGTATTTAATGTATGTAATTACCAACATTATTACGTCAACACAACTTATAAATTAATGTTTGCAACTTCAAATGTTTATCTAAATCAATTAACTCACATTTTTATCTTGCAACCATGCATTTAATGAAGTGGAGGTGAAAGGTCGCCTGAATTCGTTTTTAGAGTGTAGGGGGGGCAAGGTTGTAGAGGGCTTTGAAAGTGAAAATAAAGTCAATGCGGTGTTTGATTGGGAGCCAGTGGAGGTCATGGAAGATAGGGGTGATGTGGTCGGAGCGTCGGGTGGAGGTGAGCAAGCGGGCAGCTGAGTTTTGGACATATTGAAGTTTTTTTAGTGTGAATGCAGGTGATCCAAAAAGTATGCTGTTGCAGTAATCCAGTCGGGATGTTATAAAGGCATGGATCAGAGTTTCAACAGTGGTCGATGAGAAGGAGGGTCTGATGCTGGCGATGTTCTTTCAATGGAAGAAAGCATTTTTTGTGACCTGGTTGACATGAGGCAGGAAAGTGAGGGTCGGGTCGAGGATGATGCCAAGGTCACGGATGTGAGTGGAGGAGTTGACAATGGAGCCATTAATGGTAAGAGAAAAATCTTGGGTTGAGCGGGTAAGTGAGTTTGGGCCAATGATTATAAGTTCCGATTTGTCACAGTTAAGTTTTAGAAAATTGTTTTGCATCCAAATGTTAATGTCAGTGAGGCAGGTGCTGAGCTGGGAGTGTGTGGTTGGAGAAATATATTGTGTTGAGAGGTAGAGATGCGTGTCATCAGCATAACAGTGGAACTGGAGTTGGTGTTGATGGAGGATTTGTCCAATTGGGAGGATGTAAATGATGAACAGAAGGGGACCAAGTACAGAACCCTGAGGGACGCCATGATTTATGGGGGCTGTGGGGGATTTAGAGTTGTTAATGGAGATGAATTGATGTCTGTCAGAGATAGAGGGTTTAAACCAGGAAAGGGCAGTACCGGTAATGCCAATGGAAGACTGGAGGTGGTTGATGAGGATGGAATGGTTGATCGTTTCAAATGCGGCTGTTAGGTCAAGGAGAATGAGAATTGAGAGAGAACCAGAGTCAGCAGAGAGGAGAATGTCGTTGGTCACCTTGAGTAGGGCAGATTCTGTGCTGTGGCGAGTACGGAAACCAGATTGAAAAGGACATATGTCCGGTCTCCGTTAGGCAGGGTGATGCGCAGCTTGGCTGGGAAGAGGAGCGCCAGCTTGTACCCGCACTTGTACAGCTCAGCCATGGGGCTTCTGTACTCGGCTGCTTTAACACGTCGGGGCTGTAGTCATCATACAAGTGTATCTTATGGCCTTTGTAGTTCAGCTCACCCTGCCTGCGGGCCTCACGGATCACTAGGTCCTTAATTTGGTGGAAGCGGTGGTGGAAGCACAGGATTACAGGTCTCGGTCTCCCTCCTGGGCAGGCTTGGGCGCGAGGCTCCGGTGAGCTCGGTCAAGCTCGGGGGGCGAAGCAAGAATGTCCGTGCCGAGGGTATCAACGAGGAGTTGAGAGAAGATGGCAGATGGACGGGGACCTTCGATAGATTCAGGTTGGCCAATAATCCGAAGATTTTGGCGTCTGCTGCGTCCCTCCAAATCTGCTACCTTAGTTTTGAGTGTCTCGTTGTCCCCCTTCAGAGCGGAGCATGCGTTCTCAAGTTGCTTGAGACGTTGGTCGACTTCATTAGCATTAGCTTCCAGAGAATGTATACGCTGCCTGTGATAGTGGAGTGTATGCTGTCCAGGGTAGATGTCAGAGACTCGAATGAGGATTTTAAATCAGCCGTGAGAGCTGCTCTATGTCCATTCAGTAGCAAGCCAATGTCAGCCAAAGTTAGCCAAAGTTTTTGTTGTGCCTTCCTCAAGGACACCTCGGCAGTGACCATGACTTACACTCGTTCCCAAGCCCAGTCTCTTCAGTCTGAGCTACTTCCCTTTATGTTTTTTACAGTTCACTCTAGTTTTTTGATATTTGTATTGATAATTTTAGATGCTAGATTTCTCTTGGATTATTCTGCACTTCTGGTTTCAGTTTAAACAACGTTTCATTGTCTGAGTGTTTTTCCTCTGTGCAGCGAAGTAGAATGTAATCTTATCTAAGGGAAGCCAAAGCCATGAGTATCTGGAGACAGAGACCCGCTCCAAGGACGATGGTGCATTCAGGTTCTCCTCTGATTGTCCCTTTTACAGAGTTGGGAAGTCATTTTTCTAACTTCAGTGTTTGAGTTGAATGGGGACAGTTCAAAGTAGATGTGTCGAATTACAGAGCAGTCGGAAACATATTTTTCCTAAACCACATGAATGCAGCACAAGCTAACTTGCATGTGAATGAAATGTGAAATACTTTGTTTTTCTACCTTGTGATTCAGATCCGTTCATTTTCTTCCGCGGCCCAAATTCTTCTACTTATCTTCAATAACACAGTGCCCTGTCTGCTGAAAGTACCTCCTTGGTGGAGTTAATAAGATATAATCATCATCATTAAATAAAACAAAGAAAAGTCACTTTACTTTCAGACTCTGAAAGTCACTCTGCTGTATTTCTTTCTGTTAAGCTGATTGTATTTTGCACATTAAAGATGCATTTTATTACAAAACCTAAACAGAGTTTTTTGGGCTTATGCCCTTTCTTTAACTGATCCTAAATATGCAGCATATTCCAATACATACAATTAAGTAGGTTTTTTTCTTTCTCTTTTATTTTGTAACTTCTTTTCTTTTCACTGTCTGTTCCTTTCCCTCTCTTTGTCTCTGCTCATGTTTAGCAAACAGGAACAAACTTGGCAGAGAACCAGAACCCTCCTCCTCCTCCTCTCCCTCTCTCCTCTCTCCTCCTCCCTCTCTCCTCCCCTTTTCTCCCCCTCTGTGTGTTCATTCACGTCTCAGTCGATCAGCCATCAGTTCTCCCTCTCTTTGTCTCTCTGTATTGATCATGTCCAGTGTGAGTCTGCTGTCTGTTTATCTGAGCGGAGCCTCACTCATCCTGCTGACTGCTGGTGAGTCCTCTGACTGTGTGTGTGTGTGTGTGTGTGTGTGTGTGTGTGTGTGTGTGTGTGTGTGTGTGTGTGTGTGTGTGTGTGGCATCTGTTCAACTTCCTGTTCACTCAGTGTGTGTGAGAGTTATGGTGAATGTATTTTACAGTTTAACTGTAACATGACATGTGTAGCCCCTCAGACTGGTGGCCATGTTGGAGCCCCCCCCCTTTCTCTCTTACTATCTCTCTCTATATACAAATACTATATACTATTAAACATTTGAAGCTAATGTTTACTGTTGTAGATTGGATTTGTTAAAAATAACATTTAAAGAAAACGTTGATCAATTAGAAGTGCATGCTAAAGTGATCTAGTTAGCTTAGCATATAGCATGGGATCAGAGGGAAACTGCTAGAATGTTGTATTTTTCATATGGAACCAAATAACTTCCCTAGGTTTATGCAATAACACGGTTTGGTTAGTTTAGAAGTGACACGTTGAGATTGTTGTTTGGGTTAAATGAGCTTCATTAGGGGTAAAGTCAAAATGAATCTATGCTGTTTGTTTTAAACGGGACCTGAACCTTGCTGTCCAAGAGGAAATGTTCTCACACATTTAATAAATGGTCAAATAAATGATCATCAATCTGTATTAAATATGATGAAAGCAGTTGAATCTGGTCAGCTGACTTTAATGAGCCTCCGACGGTGAGTTCTTTACTTTGTTATTTATTGAATGGGGATTTTTTTGTCGGGAACTATATCATAAATGTCACAGAAGAGGAGATTTTGCAGATTTGTCTTGCAGCACGGATACTAACATTGAAATGTCATTTAAAATCAACCAAGGCTCAGAAAGAACCTGGAAGTAGAGGAAAGGAGAGGAAGTGTTTCCTCCTCTCCTTCCTTCCTGTCCTCTGTAGGAAACGTCATTGTCTCTGTTTGGGCTCAGCTTTGATGCACAGCTGCTTTCTGTAAAGTGTTCCGGAGAGTCATGTGACTCTGCCAACAAACGCCCCCACATCTTACTGCCCCCCCACGCTCTTATTTTCTTAACTTCCTTTTACTCTCCTCCACTTTGTTCCTTTCATTCTCCCTCATTTCTCTTCACCTGGACTCTCAGTGATTGACAGTCTGTTGGAGATGACACACTTCCTGTTTGGTAACAATTAACAGCCCACCCCCTCAGTTCACATCAGCCCCCAGTGTGTTTGTTATCTGTGTGTGTTTTCAGAGCAGTATGGTGTTAAAGGGTCAGTTCACCCAAATCTCTTGAGACCAGAAAAAAAATGCAGATGATGTTACAGGACAAGAGCCTCATGCTAACATGTTAGCCGCCTGAGGTCAAAGGTCACAAACGAGGCGCTTACACATCAGAATTTACAGATCACAGAATGACCCCATTCTGTGTGTGTGTGTGTGTGTGTGTGTGTGTGTGTGTGTGTGTGTGTGTGTGTGTGTGTGTGTGTGGGAAGGGAACAGACAAGAAGAAGCAGGAAGTTGTTACCTGCAGGTTTGAGTTTAAGTATAAAAGCAGATGAACGCCCAGCAGCTGTTTCACTGCAACATCCTGTATATATGTAAAAGTACTCTATTTAAGTGAACAGTACTGTATTTAAGAATAGTAAAAGTAACAGTACTGTAAATAATAAATAATAGTCTGTGTGAACCCGGAAATGTTCAGTACACTAAAGTGTTATGTTAGAAATGTATAGTAGGGTCCCCAGCACATAGAAACTGCTGGTTGCTAACTTGCATATGTTGGGCAATTTGCACAATTATCATACATTGCGTTAAGTAGCATTAATTACCCTTATAGCCTATAGGGGACAACAGTAAAAAAAATAGCTTGGACAATTTCGGAGTGGTTTTGGGGGTTATCAGGAGGCTGAATAAATGTCTGACATTTACAAGATAAAAAGTGGCAGTTCTTTAACTATTGTCCACATAGGATAGAATTAATGCTAATTAACGCAATTTATGCTAATTGTGCAAATGACCCAATACATGCAAGTTAGCATCCAGCAGTTTTTATGTGCTGGGGACCAGAGATGTGGTCGTTACTAAAAAAAAGTAATATATTACATATTACTTTCAAAAAAAGTAATATTTTACACTACTTCGTTACTCTCTACATAAAGTAACTCATTACTTTACTCGTTACTTTACTCGCAGGGCCGGCCCGCCCCTCCCTGCAGGCAGATCACGCAGACTGCTAAAGTTTCAAATGTTCTCTTTAGTTCAGTTGTCGCATAAGACTGATACAGATCCTGAATGTTTTCCTATCTGACCGTGGCTGTCCTCTGTCTCCTGCTATCTGACCGTGGCTGTCCTCTGTCTCCTGCTATCTGACCGTGGCTGTCCTCTGTCTCCTGCTATCTGTATATTTTGTGCAGTCTATCTCTGCTCAGTGCTCACGCTGTTGCGTCGGCGTGTTCTCCTGCGTGTTGGCCATGTGTTGCACTGGAGCCAGACTGGAACCAGACACCGCAAAGACTTCAGCCGAGCACGTACGAACTGCACATGCGTGAGTGGCAATAACTCTCCTTACCAGCAGGTGACGGTAGTGTGTATTTGTCATTCAAAACAGGCAACAACCGGCAGACAGAGAAGAAGAACAGACTACGTGATATAAACAAACAACAAATAGGTGTGCGTTAGCTTCACCTTAGCATGTGTTCTTTGCAGGTGTTTGTTGAGGTTTGATTATATCTGATTTTAGTAAGTAACAAAGTAACGCGTGTCGGGGCAATGTTAGTAACTGTAGTGTGATTACTGAATTTTAAAAGTAGCGCGTTACACTACTCCGTTACCGACAAAAGTAATAGTATTACAGTAACGTTACACCCAACTCTGCTGGGGACCCGTACTTTACAATTTATTTATTTTTTCTAAAGACACAGGTGCTACCAGTGCCTTTATTAACCTGTTAAGCCCTATGTTGTTCAGGTCTAAGACTGGAAAATGAAATTCCCAGAACAAATAACGAGATCTTCACTTCTAAAAGGGGTACATTATTCATCTTGAGTTGGATGTAGAAAAGTCAGAATCAATATAGATTTTTCTATAGTAAATTCAGATTGAACATAGTAAAAAAATGTAAATTATAGTGTTCGTCCAAAAAAAGAACATTACTTATAGTGAAAACCACCCTTGAATGATGGGATAGTAGACTAAAAGCTTTAGGAATCCAAACTATAACTATAATAAATACCCTGTATCCAGATTGATGCCAAACAAGTGACATTTGACCTTTTTAGAGAGGTTTAGCACACACAAAACCACTTCTGGGGTCATTTGGGTGGATTTGCCATATCTCTGGTCCCCTCGGTCAATTTTGAACCGTTAGAGCCAATAGAATCGAGGGGAAGTTCCTAAATCCATCTAAACATTTCCATTGAGGAGTGAGAGTGATGCGCACGCAGTTGCCCAAAATCGGAAGCTGGGTTGTAGCACTAATGGCAGCTCATAGCAGCTAATATGAAATCTCAGTTTTTGACAAAAATGGAAGGATGTATTATCAATATCAAAGTGACACAGACACATTGGATTAACCTTCAGAAGTGTTTTTTTTAATGCCATTGAACACAACTTTTGATCTGAAAACAGCAAAGGTAAGCCATATTTGCCGTTTTGGCTCAGTAAAGCTACGCTGTGTGTTGTCTGGGTTTGCCTGAGCTGCCTCAAATGTTGGTCGCACAGTGATGATACTTATACCGCTAGAATCTGTGGAATCTCAGCTTTCTATATATATCTTGTTTGTGCAGATCCGATAAGGAATTAAGTATTAATTAACCCAGCTACCGTGAGTTCTGTGCTAAGTGCGTTTGCATTTTTTCGCTCAGGGCTCATTCATACCCCTTTCACATCAAGGCTTTTCCCGTTCAAGTTCTGTGCTAGAGCTTTTCTGGTTCAGAACCGGTTCTTCAGTTCAGCTCCTGCTCTGTTCATACCGCTCATAATCCGACTGGTGCTGCGTCATTGCGTCATCGAAACCCCTCACATCGACAACAACAACAACAATGGTAGATTGTATTGAAGCGCTAATCGTTGTGGTTTTGCTCTGTCGAAACGAAATGGAACAAATGGGACGACTTTACTACCAACTTCACAGTCATTACATGCTACATTCAAGACTTCTTTACAATCATCATTATCAACTTCAACAACGATTCGTTAGGAGAAAGAAGGTAAATATACGTCCTATTCGATAGCGTTAGAGCTAGCTGTTGTTAGCCTCTGCATGCGCCAAGCTCAAAATATCTAGCTTTGCAGCATTAATTACTATGGTATAACATTATAACTGATTCTCAATGTTATTTACACAGATCATGTTGAAGCTGGCGGAAAGGCGGATGTCCAACCCAGTCTCACGGCATTTCGTGTTCACTAACACGATTTTTAATCTATTGATTCGTGTTCACCATCACGATTTGCCCCTTTTTTTCGTGTGGCACAGGACGATTTTAAAAGCAATGTATTTCTACTGGTAACGTGTTTCGTGCCTGCAGGCTGCAGCACGTCTTTTTCTCCGGTCGGGTCGTGGAAGACCGGAAGCTGTGTGGTTCATAAAAATATGTTCTTACTCAATATCAAGCCACAGTTATTGCTTTTATTTTAAATCGTATAATTTCTGACTTTTTGTTGCCGTCTGTGAGGAAAATACATGGCTCAGAGCCTCAGGATACTGAAATCTGTATTTTTTTTAATCTTTTTTTCTTCTAATTTGTTATTCTTTTCAAAATAACACACTGTTATTTACTCACCAATAACACACAATTATCCTTGCTTTTATTTATTGGTTTAATTCCATAATCTCGGGCTTTTTTGGCGTCCGTCATGAACTGAATTTCAAAATAAATATAACAGGAAACAGACGTAGGCATTTCGAGCGATTACCCAAGATCCTCAGCTATGGTTTTAAGCTCACTGATTGGATGTGTTAGCCGTCAGGCATTGTAATACACGGTTCGGCTGTATTACATATTACAGATCTGCCGTAGTTCTTTATTTAGAGAGCCCTGATGAGAAGACCTTTGGAAAAACTGGAAGAAATGGCGCCGAAACTGAATACTTGACGTGGATCATAAATATATCAACAATTAAACATCAATTTCTCTTCACACAATACGTCTCTTTGCAGTATCAACACTAATTCGGCTGACTTTTACATTTGATCTAATTCATAGATAGGTTATATTTACACCATAACGGTGCACAGCTGAGAGAAAAGGACTGTAGTTTTTAAAGATATTACTCATTTTCTTTGAATGTAAGAATGTAAATACGGAGTCTGAAATAGTATAGCAATATGCTGTAAAATGATGTGAAAGCGTGCATAAAACTATACATCTTCAGATGTTGTACACTATAACACAAAGTTATTATGGCTGTGTGCACCTTGTGTGCACCTCCTAGTGGTTAAAGCACGTTATTGAATTATTGTACGGAGTACATACTTTCATAGGGGGAAAGTATAAATATAGAAATATAGAATATAAAAAATCAAGAAGATATTATTAGTGATCTCTACAATAAAACAGTTTAGTGCAGGATGTACACAGATATTAATAGGAGGAGGTGCAAAACAGAACAACGGATTAACCTTTATTTAAACATTAAATATTAAATATTAAGTCTGACAAAGTACTTAACGTCTAATATATTGCTTTCCTGCAATGTTAACTATGTTGAAGCACTTATTTTAACTGATATTATACACATTAATTATACTCTTATGTATGTAGATAGAATAAGAAATGTGCAGAATAGGACAGTTTAATGGTGGAGGTACACACATATTGATAGATGTCTTGTAATGCACTGTTGAGGAACCTGTGACCCAAGTTTTTCATTCATTGCATAACTACACCGTAGTTGTGTATGATATGTCAATAAACCTTTGAAAATCTTGAAAGGGATGTGCAAAATAGCCATAATATACAGTCTTTAATGAACTATTAGTAGAGAATAACGAGAAATGAATATACTTTATTACTTGTTTCCATTCATGTCAATTGCAGATACATGTTTAGTCTTCTCAAGCACCAACTATCAAATATCTCTCCTGATTGTTGGCACTTGACAATCACCTTACCTGAATTTTACTCAGGTGTAACTAAAGTCTGATTTAAGGGTTGTTTATATTTCACATCATTCATCAGAATCTGCAAAGTAACTCAAATAAATGCAGTGGAGTAAACATACCAAGTTAACCTCTGAATTGTAGTGGAGTAGAATTACAAAGTAGCAAGGAGCTGTCATGTGGGTATACAGCATTAATATCATGCTGCGCATTATGAACACAAGTGATTTTCACCCATTTATTAATTATATGTTTTACATTTGATAACACCAATGTGTTTAATAATGGCAACTTCTAATTGTGGGGAAAACGAAAACGTTCAGTAGAGACGTCCCATAGAACATTTTGCGAAACACAATAGCCAGCATGTTTATTTCTGGAGGGGTGTTCGATTCCAGTTTTGGATAATCTGGCGTGGTTTCGTTCCATTTCACACAGCTGTTTGACGCTCTGCATAACCTTACGGGAACTGTAGTCCTAAACGATAGCTGGGGATTATGGGTAGTGTAGTGTTTTCGGCCATTCTAAACTCAAAAATGTTGACAATCGCAATGATGCTCGAAATGTCCCTTACAGGCCTACGTCTGTTTCCGGTTATTTTTATTTTGAAATTCAGTTCCTGACGGACACCAAAAAAGCCCGAGATTATGGAATCAAACCAATAAATAAAAGCAAGGATAATTGTGTGTTATTGGTGAGTAAATCACAGTGTGTTATTTTGAAAAGAATAACAAATTAGAAGGAAAAAAATATTTAAAAATACAGATTTCAGTATCCTGAGGCTCTGAGCCCCGTTTATTTTCCTCACAGTCGGCAACAAAAGTCCGAAATTATACGATTTAATATAAAAGCAATAATTGTGGCTTGATATTGAGTAAGAACATGTTTTTATGAACCACACAGCTTCCGGTCTTCCACGACCCGACCGGAGAAAAAGACGTGCTGCAGTCTGCAGGCACGAAACACGTTACCGGTAGAAATACATTGCTTTTAAAATCGTCCTGTGCAACACGAAAAAAAGGGGCAAATCGTGATGGTGAACACGAATCAATAGATTAAAAATCGTGTTGGTGAACACGAAATGCCGTGAGACTGGGTTGGGATGTCGCGTGTTATTTGGACACAGCCCAGATCTTCCGACTGGTGGGACACCATTGCTTCAGACTTCTCCGCTCTGCAATTCATGCAGAATTTCCGCGTGTCCAGGGAGTCCTTTGACTACATCTGCAACCAGGTCAGCAGCGTTTTGGGACGAAGAGACACAAATTACCATCTGTGTATAATCAATAGAAAACGGGTTGCAATTTCCCTCTGGAAGCTGGCCACCGTAGGTGAATACAGGACCATTATCCATCTTTTCGGGGTAGGCCTAAGCACCGTTTGCCTCTGTGTTCAGGATTTCTGCAGGAAATGCTGCTTCCACTACATACGAGAAGTTGGTGGAAATGGCCACTTTTTTCAACAACCGTTGGAGAGCACCACAGTGTGTTGGTGCAATAGATGGAAGCCACATCCATATTTTAGCACCACACAATTATCCCAAGGACTATTATAACAGAAAATGATTGCACATATTAAACATGGAACTAATAAAGCTTAAATGATTGCCTATAAAAACAACATTACACATTAAATAATCAGTTGCATTAATTTCTTTTGGCTCTATCTGCAGTCATTTCTTTCACAACATGGTCACCCCTAGCTGTGACGCTCCCAACCAGCTTCAGTCAGCCACACCAGTAGGCTGCAGCACCTCTCCTTTTATGCTGCAGCATCTCGACCTGCAGAGTAACACACTCAAATGAAATAATACATAATATACACCACAGAATCTCAGATTATGTACTCTAAAAAGATAAAATAATATAATCTAAGGAAATGGCTCCTACATAACCGGCCTCTAATTGTATTTTGGAGTACCACAATAACAATTATCAAATATACATTTAAAAAAAAAGGAGCCTATACAGTCAGGATTTCTATTCATTTCATTAATCCAGTCATCTATCAATATGAGTTGTGTGGTGTTACTCATCCTGTCTACGATATCATCGTGCCATTCCAACAGCAGACATATCTTGGTAATTGGCCTCTCCAGCATACTGGTCTGTGTTTTAACTTTGACAGCTCGAACCAGTCCTTTAGTGTATGCCATAGCTTCTAGCACTCTTCCCAGGATCCAAGAGCTACGGGGAGCAGAAGGGTCAACTACCATTACTACTTCTCCAGGTTTAAAGCTTCTCTTCTCCTTGCACCATTTCTGTCTTTCTTGCATGAGGAGTAAGTATTCCCGGCACCAGCGTTTCCAGAATAAGTCTGCCATGTATTGCACCTGTTTCCATCGGCGTCTTACGTACAGGTCTTTCTTGTCAAAAACTCCAGGGGGACAGAATTGGCTTGGTTTTTAAAAGCAAGATGTGATTTGGGGTTAGAGGCTCCAGGTCTTGAGGGTCATTTGAGACTGTTGTGATTGGTCGACTGTTCAAAATGGCCTCTACCTCACATAAAAGGGTTTGTAGCCCTTCTTCATCCAAAGTCTGCTGCTTCAAAACAGAATAGAGAAATGCCTCACAGACTTTATCAGACGCTCCCATACTCCTCCATGGTGGGATGCTCCTGGGGGGTTAAAACTCCACTTTATGCCCTTTTGCAGCTTGCAGCAAGGGAGTTTCCTGAATTCCGTGCTGGTTCAGAATGGAGAGGGCTTCCTTTAACTCTCTCTGAGCTTCAACAAAATTGGTCCATTGTCAGATCATATGTTTCACTTGACCTCTTCTGCATATGAATCTTCTCAAAGCGTCGATGCATGAGTCTGTATCAAGTGAGCTGGCGACCTCAATATGCACAGCTCTGCTGGTCATGCACGTGAACAGCACTCCGTACCTCTTTAATGTGGTACGTTCTCTTTTGACTTGAATAGGGCCAAAGTAGTCCACACCAGCATTGGTAGATGGAGGCATGTCTGGCTCAAGCCTTTCCTGTGGCAAGTCAGCCATCTTCTGCTCTCCAGCTTTGGCTCTTTGACGTCTGCACAAAACACAATCTCCCAATATCTTTCTCACAGCATAGTTGGCTTTGATGATCCAATACCTCTTCCTAACATCAGAGAGGATGTGGTTTCTTCCTCCATGTCCAGTTCTTTCATGCATGTGCCTTAAGATGAGAGTTGACACATGACACTTTTTTGGCAGTATGACAGGGAACTTAGTTTATTCTGGCATCGCTGCCCTCCTCAGGCGTCCTCCCACTCTTAGCACTCCATCCTTTAACACTGGATGAAGCTTGTAGAGGCTGCTTGTCACTTTGTCACCACCTTTTTTTGTTTGCAGTGCTGTCATTTCCTCTGGACAATACTGTCTTTGGGTTTGGCATATGATGGAGTTTTCTGCCCTCTCAAGATCTTCCAGAGTAATGGTCTGTCCACCCAGTGTGGCCTTCATGTTTTCTATGTTCTGCTCAACATTGCTTTTGTTTTGAGCATCGGTGTTGGAGTCATTTACAGTGGAAATAAGCTCTTTTCTCATTTGAACGAGCCGTTTCAAGCCTTCTTTGAACTTTAGGATCCATGCTACTGCAACTTGTAGTTTTCTCCAGCTGGAGAAATGCATGAGTAGCTTGCCTGTAGGGGTTTCTGTGACCATAACTATGTTGACAATAGCATTTCTTTTGACCTCTAAATCATTGCAGGAGAGAGAGATGGATTCCAGGGGAAACAGCAGCCAGTCCTTTTCTGACTTCCAGAGCATTTCTGGGCCACGGATCCATGTTCTGTTCTAAATAAATGTGTCGGCCTTTTGTCCTTGAGAGGCGACATCAGCAGGATTGATCTTTGTGTTCACATAGTGCCATTGGGTTATCTCTGTGGACTCCCTGATGAGGGAGATCCTGTTTGCAACACATGTGTGAAACATTGTGTTTTGGTTGGCAATGTATTTGAGCACAGATTGGCTATCAGTCCAAAACATAGAGCTTTCCAACTGTAGTTGCAACTCTGTTCTGAGTAATGTGTCCACTCTTGTAGCCAGCACTGCAGAAGCAAGCTCCATCCTGGGGATTGTGATCTTCTTGAGAGGAGCTACTCTTGCCTTTCCCATCATGAATGCCACGTGAATGTAGTTATTGTGGTTCACCAGTCTCAAGTAGCTCACTGTGCCGTACCCCTGCTCACTTGCATCCGAGAAATGGTGTAGTTGTGCTTGGATCTGTTGGCCAAAGTCATTGGGCTTGATTTAGGTTTTCTGTGGTAATTGAAAAATAATACTTCGACTTTGCACTTTTGACATTTGAAGTGAAGCTATTCCTTAGCTGCCTAAAACGCAGCCATTCCATCTCTGAGCCTGATTTCCTAGCCTTTGCCCAGGCCTTGTTTCTCTCATGAAGGAGACTGGACAGCTCAGCAGAAAACCAAGGATTGTCTCGTCCCTTTACTCTAAATTTACGCAGGGGTGCATGTCTATCAATGATCTCCATAAAACCAAGATAAAAATAAGACCATGCGGTTTCAACATCAGCACACAGATCGATTTTACCCCAATCAAACCCAAACAGATCATGCACAAAACCCTGCTCCACAAAATGTTTTATGTCTCTCTTGATGATAATGCGAGGTTTAACCTTGTGGACCTTAGTGTCCCTAATTGTGGCTACAACACAGTGATCGCTCAGATCATTTGCAAATACTAATTTGCAAATACTCCCACAGAAGAATATTTAGGGGGAACATTAGTTAGAATGAGATCAATTAGGGAGGATTTATTAGGGGACTTAATATTTGGGCGAGTAGGACTGTCAACAATCTGAGTAACATTTAAAGAGATACAAAGGTTTTTAAAATCCTCTGACACTGCAGTTAACCAGTCCCAGTTAAAATATCCAAGTAGCACTATGTCCTTGTAGTCTAGTTGTGATAACATATTTGCTAGTGAAGACAAGGAGTCTTTGACAGCTGAGGGGGGTCTGTAGCAGCCCACCACCATGACCTGTTGACCCTTTGCCACTTCTATATTTAAGGCTAAAAATTCAAATTGCTTACTGATCGATTTGGAAATTAATGTGGTTACACTGAACTTATTCTTAACATAAATTGCAACGCCACCACCTTTATTAGGCCGGTCGGTACGATACACATTTAAACCATTTAAGGCAATGTCAGAGGCCAAAATAGACTTATTTAGCCATGTTTCAGATAAGACAATGACGTCAGCGTCAGTCGATTTTGCCCAGATACGGACAAAAACAGACTGCGCACATTCAAGTGGATGAAACCCAACCCAGACCTAGCTTTAAAATCAGCAGGAGAAGCGATCTGACTATTACTACTGGGCGGACCAGGGTTAGGTTGTACATTTCCTGACAGTAATAACAACAAAAAAAACAGGCATCTTTTCCTCTTAAATGACACACATACATTGTCATCTACTTTAGAAACACCGGAAAAGTCTGCGAGAGTGTGATTAGAGCTTAAGAAGCAGTCCTGAAGAACCATCATCGCAGGAAAATAAAAAAGACAAACATATTTTGTCGAGCAGATTGTCTGTGACAAGGCAACCGGTAATTGTTTGTGTAACACATCCAAACCTTTGCAGGGGATGCCCACTGCAGGTGGCAGAACAGACCTGAATCCAGTAGTCTTCTCAGAATGACTAGAGATCTTCTCATAGTCCAAAACAGTTAACAGGCACAGCAGAATCCCGATATGGGCCATTTTCCCAGACCAGCAGAGCATCCGGATAGGCGTGCAAGCAGGCCCGAAATGTGGAGGCGCTCCGTTCTCCTCGCGATATCCCCGGTGCAGAACCTCCTCAGTAGGCCTACAGCAGGATAGGCGAAGCAGGACAAGTACATGGATAAAAGTTACAGTGCAGTTTAAGATATGAATAGTTCAATTAAAAGCAGCGACAAAAAGAAAAGTCTTCAGCCTGGATTTAAAAGTAGTCAGAGTTGCAGCGGACCTGCAGGTTTCTGGGAGTTTGTTCCAGATATTTAGAGCATAATAACTGAACGCTGCTTCTCCATGTTTAGTTCTGACTCTGGGGACAGAAAGCTGACCAGTCCCTGAAGACCTGAGAGATCTGGATGGTTCATAATTTAGCAGGTCAGAAATGTATTTTGGGCCTAAACCATTCAGTGCTTTATAAACCAGCAGCAGTATTTTGAAATCTATTCTTTGACACACAGGAAGCCAGTGTAAAGACTTCAGAACAGGACTGATGTGATCCACTTTCTTAGTGTTAGTGAGGACTCGAGCAGCGGCGTTCTGAATCAGCTGCAGCTTTCTAATAGATTTTTTAGTGAGACCTGTGAAGACACCATTGCAGTTGTCGAGTCTACTGAAGATAAAAGCATGGACAAGTTTTTCCAAATCCTGCTGTGACATTAGTCTTTTAATCCTAGATATATTCTTCAGCATAACCTTTGTCAATGACATCATGGAGAAATCTGGTATATTCCTCATAAAATGATGCATTCCTACAAAGCTTTCTTTGCAGGCTGGAGAGACGTTGCTCAGCAACGTGGCAATTATATGGCATTGAAACATCATTCCTCCTGAAAGGTAATCTTAGACTGTAGTGTCCGTCCACAATGTTTGATGAGTCTTTTGCTATTTGCATGAATTGCTTTTCCTCTGCTGACATTTCTTTTGTTTCCTGATAGGCCTTTTCACTGAAGTCTGTGTTGTATTGTGTGATCAGTAACTCCTGTAGATTGACCAAAGAAATTATGTTCACAGAGACGGTATTGCTGTCCTTTGCGATTCCTCCTCTCAACGGGCCATTGACCACCCATCCCAGTAAAGTCCTGCATGCGTATGGGCCTTCTCCTTGGCTAGTAATCATTTCTAGTGGTTCCATAACTTTGGGTGCATTGGTACCAATCAACATGCCGATTTCTGCATCAATGGTAGGGACTTTGATGTGACTGAGGTCTGGCCACTTTGACAGATCCTTTTGATTGGGAATGTTATGTTTGGTGACAGGCATGATTTTCTGGGTGTAGATTTCTGGGAGAGGGATGAACCTGTTGCCATGTAGCTCACTCACTTCCAGTCCTGTGATGATATGACTTCTCACAGTCTTTTCTTGGCCCATGGTGCGAAGAAGGATGTTTGTTTTCTTTCCTGACATGTTGAGCTGGTTCATGAGCTTGCTCGTGCAGAATGTAGCTGTACTTCCAGGGTCAAGGAATGCATAAGTTTGAATAATTTGATTTCCTTTGTTAGATTTTACTTTAACAGGCACAATAGATAACACACACTCCTCTTCCACTTCACCAGCCCAAATATACCCACATGCTTTTAGAATAGCCTTCTCTCCGGTCCTTGTGGTTTCAGACCTTTCACCTTTTTCCAATTTTTTTTCCTATATGGAGCACAGTAAGGTGAGATTGGTTGCACACTTTACATGTTAAGCGGTTATTGCAGTTTTTGCTCATGTGACCTGGTACAAGACAACCAAAACAGATTCCTCTTTCCTTTATGAAGCTTATCTCTTCGTTGTGCATTTTATTTTTGAGTGGGAGACATGCATCCATTGTATGTCCACCTGAACAGTACAAACAGGAAGCTTGGGAGGTGCTGCTGTGAGGCTGGGGAGATGTGGACTGGCAGTCAATGTTTGTAATACTGGTGGCAAAGCTGCTGCTCGTGGATTTTGGCCTCTTGTTAATACTTGCATTGAAGCCCAGCGTTGCTGTGTTGACAGTTTGGTCCTGTATACAGCCAAAGACAGGGTATGTTAATATCTTTACATGATGCTCAATGAACTTGACAAGGTCGCTGAATTTGACCTTGCTGTGCCGCCTTTCCATTAGCCTGCAGACTTCTGATCGCCACCTCTCTCTGAGTTTGTATGGTAACTTTGTAATCAAAGATTTAAGATTTGAAGAAAGATTCCAATTTCTCCATGTCGGTGATTTCATCCATTGCATTACAGGTCCTCAGGTTTAATTTGAGACCACGATAGGGCTTTTTCAATGTATGCGTTAGCAATTATAAACTCATTGCCATAATGTTCTGGAAGAAGTTCTTCAGCCTTTTGGTATCCCCTTTCTTGATCCATGTATAGGCAGGTTCTGACCAGTTCACGACACTGCCCCCTGGTGTACTGGTCCAAATAGTACAGCCGGTCTTTACCACAGACAGTCTTAGCTTCAATGGCATGCTCAAAGGCCCTTAGAAAGGATCGGTACTCAACTGGATCTCCTTCAAATACCTTGATGTCTTTTTGGGGCAACAAGGAATGGTGTTGTTGCAGAACTAGAGAGGCAGTCATGTCATTCTGTTTTTGTAATATGCTGTACAGAGATCTGTCTCTTATGGAGTTTTCTTGAGTTGTTGGCTCACCTTTTCCATGTGATTGTGTTGGTTTCAAAGTGGGGTTTTGTGATGCATTTGACTTTCCTCGAGCAGGATCGTGCAGTGAGTATCCCATACTGGAGTCCTTCCTTTGGTCGCACACCTTGTATATCCACTCTTTCATCCTTTGTGTACTCCTCTTCCTTTGCAGAGATTACATCCTTTTGTTTTCTTTGTTCATTCGATCCATTGTTGGCTGTTTGTCTTGAGTTTCCAGAATGTTGAATACAGAGATTTTAGCAGCAGTAGCTTCTAACTGGGATTGCAGCTCCAACGTTTCCTTTATTTTCCTTTGTTGCTCCCTTCTTCTATCTAGCTCCTGCTCCTGCTCCTCCTCCTCCAAAGAATGCCTGGTCCTTATTGAAGTTAGTTTTTCCATTGGCGCAGCTTTCTCTGCTTCTGCACAGATGCGAGCAGATGAACTTGATGAACGTTCACTTCTTTGTTCAATTCTTTGAGATCTTTTGGAGACTCCAGACGCTCTTTCCCAAAGAGAATCCTCCTTTCCTGTTGCGCACTCAGACAGCCATCTTGTCACAAAAATAATAAACTCTTCAATGCTAGTCACTCTCGATTGAAACCAAGCTTCACTCTCACGTTTTTCTTCTTCCTCGTTTAAAATAATAATAATAATAATATATTGGATTTATATAGCGCTTTTATAATACCCAAAGACGCTTTACAATATGAGGGGTAGATAGACTGGGGCAGGTAGACAACAGACTAAGAAAAACAACAAAACAAAACACAGTGGCAGTCAGGAGGAGGTCGAAAATGAGTGGGGGGGGTGTTTTACGGATAGAGAGAGGTGAAAAGATGGGTTTTGAGGCGGGACTGGAACAGAGTGAGGGACTCTGACTCACGGAGGTCTTGGGGGAGGGAGTTCCAGAGCTTTGGGGCGGCCACAGAGAAGGCTCTGTCTCCGAAGCTCCGGAGATTGCCAATGGGGGTGGAAAGCAGGCCGGCCGAGGTGGATCTGAGGGTCCGGGGAGGATGGTAGGGGATGAGAAGGTCAGTGAGGTACGGGGGGGCCAGATGGTGGAGGGCTTTATAGGTAAGGACCAGGAGTTTGTAGTTGATGCGGTGAGTAACGGAAAGCCAGTGTAGTTCTTTGAGGACCGGGGTGATATGGTGCCATGATTTAGTGTGGGTGAGAAGTCTGGCGGCTGAGTTCTGAACACGCTGGAGTCTACTGAGGGAGGTGGAGCTGATGCCGTATAGGAGGGAGTTACAGTAGTCGAGACGGGAGGAGATGAAGGCGTGAATCAGTCGCTCAGCTGCGGGGCGGGTGAGATAGGGACGGATTTTGGCAATGTTGCGGAGATGGAAAAATGAGATGTTGACAACTTGGCGGATGTGGGAGTCAAGGGAGAGGGTGGGATCGAATATAACCCCGAGGTTGCGTGCCTGGGTTGAGGGGGAAACAGGGGTGCCATCGATGGTCAGTGTGAGGTTGGGGGTTTTACTGAGGGTGGATTTGGAGCCGATGAGGAGGAGTTCAGTTTATTGCTGTTGAGTTTAAGAAAGTTTTTTTGCATCCAGGATTTCAAGTCAGTCAGACAGGATTCAATGTGGGTGATGGGGGGGTTATGGAGGGATTTGGTGCTGAGGTAGATTTGAGTGTCATCGGCGTAGCAGTGGAAGTCCAGGTTGTAGTGGCGGAGAATCTGACCAAGGGGGGGGATGTAGATGATGAAGAGGAGGGGGCCGAGTACTGAGCCTTGGGGAACACCTTGGGTGACTGTAGCGGTGGCAGAGGAGTGATTATTGAGGGAGATGAAGTGGGATCTGTCGGAGAGATATGACTGGAGCCACCTGAGCGCAGTACCTTCGATACCGATGTCTTGGAGTCGGGTGAGCAGGATGTTGTGGCTCACGGTATCGAAGGCTGCACTCAGGTCGAGGAGGATGAGGATGTTGAGGGAACCGGTGTCAGCAGAGGTGAGGAGGTCATTGAGGACCCTGACGAGTGCCGTTTCTGTGCTGTGGTGGGGACGAAAACCAGACTGAAGGGGTTCGAAGAGGTGATTTGATTGAAGATGGTGGTGAAGTTGTTTGGAGATGATGCGTTCTATTGTTTTGGAGAGAAAGGGGAGGTTGGAGATGGGGCGGTAGTTACTGAGGGATGAGGGATCCAGACCGGGTTTTTTGAGGATGGGAGTGACAGCAGCAGTTTTAAAGGCAGAGGGAACGGTTCCTTGGGACAGGGAGGAGTTGAAGAGGTTGGCAAGGTAGGGGCAGAGGACGGGGAGGCAGGACTTCAGTAGAGGGGTGGGAAGAGGGTCAAGGGAGCAGGTAGTGGGTTTGGAGGAGCTGATCAGATTGAGAATTTCAGAGGGGGAGACCAGAGTGAACTGGGAGAGGCGGCCGTGGGGAGGGGGAGTCGGGAGGTCAGGGGAGAAGGAGGGAGAGATTGGAGAAGCAGATAGGGAGTGATTAATGGAAGTGATTTTGTCCGAGAAAAACTGGAGGAATGAACTGCATAAGGTGGAAGTGGAGGAAGTGAGGGTGTCGGCACGGGGTTTGAGGAGCTTGTTGACGGTGGAGAAGAGGGTCCTGGGGTTGCGGGAGGGGTCGGTGAAGATGTTGGAGAGGTAAGCTGATTTTGCGGCAGTGAGGGCATCTCTGTAGGTGGTGAGATGAAGTACGTGATATGACAAGTGTGAGTCTTTTAAACTTTCCGTCAAAGCATTATATTTGACCATATTCTCCTGCACTTCCTCTGCATTCATGCGGTCCTCCGTTAGCTCCTTAACCTGTTAAGCCCGAGAGACCCCGGTACCGGGGCACTGCTGCAACATCTTGCAGGAAACAGTGTCTGAAGGCATGTTCATTTAATAAACTATGAATGTTTTATATCCATGTAACGGGAAGAAACTCATCCAACTGATCATTATTTTAATTATTTTAAAATAAAACCCACAATGCTAACGCTGAGCCTCTGAATTAGCAATGAGCGAAAAATGCTAACAGATGACTGCACCGAAATTCACTCACACAACCTTATTATTTATCCATTCTGCACATCCAACCCATTGTTTCACATCGTGAAGTGACACAGAATCGAAGGGTGCATACTTTATCACTCAATTATACTAAATCGCGACTTTATAAACAAAAACAGACATCAAAACATGTGGTGTCCCTCGAATGATTTCTGATAATCCATGAGCAATACATCTGCTTTTCGGTTTCCATATGTCAGAGCTAGAGACAGCTTCACTCTCATGCAAAACTGTGTGCGCGAAGCCCACACCTTTTTGTTTTACCATGTGTGTGAGTGGGGAGATTCCCCTTCGATTCTAACGGTCAGAAAGAGATGTCAATCACCAAAATCGACCGATGGGTTCCAGAGAAACGGTAAAACCCCCATTTCCACCCAAATCACCTCAGAGGTGGAGTTTTTTGGCTAAACCTCTCTAAAAATATCAAATGTCACTTGTTTTGCATCAATCTTGATACAAGGTACTTATTATATGTTGTACTTTGGATTCCTAAAGCTTTTTAGTCTTTTAGTTTTTAGTCCAAGGGTAGTTTTCACTCATTTTCACACATTATTTTTGGACGGACACTATAATTTACAGTTTTTTACTATGTTCAATCTGAATTTTCTTTAAAATAAAAAACATCTATATTTTTCTGACTCTTCTACATCCAACTAATAGGTTTATCATTACTTTGAGGAAAAAAAATATTTATTTAACCCTTTTAGAAGGGAAGATAGTCATTTGTTCTGGGAATGTCATTTTCGAGCCTGAAACGTGAAAAACAGGCTCAGGGCTAAACTGGTTAATACTGTTTCTTCCGCACGTAAAATGTCCCAATCTGCATTGTCTGGATAAACGCAGGCTTGAAACATCATCCCCCTCCATTTGGGTTTCATTTGGACTCAGATTTGCCACAGCTGCTCCATTCAGTTCATTTGCATTAATTTTGCTGATTATTTTTCACTTTTATCAGCATTTATGAATCGGCAAACAAATGGATATCATGGTTACGACACTCTGAATTGTAGTGGAGCAGAATTACAAGGTATAAATGAGCTGTCATGTGGGTATATATTAATGTTGCCCGTTATGGACACAAGCAATTTTCACACATTTATTAATTATATGTTTTACATTTGATAACACCAATGTGTTTAATACTGACAACTTCTAATTGTGGGAAAAACGAAAACGTTCCCAGTAGAGACGTCCCATAGGACATTTTGCAAAACACAATAGCCAGCATAGTCTGCCGTGGTGTCGTTCCATTTCAAAGTGCTGTTTGACGCTCGGCGTAACCTTGGCGCACAGCCACTCCAACATCCAATCCCAGAGTTTGAGGATTAATCACAGGGTTTTCAAGCATAGGGACTGTATTCCCAAACGATAGCTGAGGAGTATGGGTAGTGTAGTGTCTTTGGCCATCCTAAACTCCGAAATGTTTCGGATTTCATATCGCATTAACACCATATCCCAACGTGCATTGCGGCTAAAACATCCAATCACCGAGCTTACACCTTAGCTGAGGATCTTGGGTAATCAGTTCAGTGGGTGTGTATCGCAATGATGCTCGAAATGTCCCTTATAGGCCAACGTCTGTTTCCTGTTACTTTATTTTGAAATTCAGTTCCTGACGGACGCCAATAAAAGCCAGAGATTATAGAATAAAACAAAGATAATTGTGTGTTATTGTTGAGTAAATAACAGTGTGTTATTTAGAAAATAATAACAAATTAGAAGGAAAAAAAGATTTTAAAAATACAGATTTCAGTATTCTGAGGCTCTGAGCCCCATTTATTTTCCTCACTGACGGCAAAAAAAGTCTGAAATTGTACAATTTAAAATAAAAACAATGTTTTTATGAACCCCACAGCTTCCGCTCTTCCAAGACCCGACCGGACAAAAATATGTGTTGCAGGCACGAAACACATTACCAATTGAAATACATTGCTTTTAAAATCGTTCTGTGTGACACCAAAAAAATGGGGAAATCGTGTTGGTGAACACGAATCAATAGATTAAATATCGTGACTATAACACGAAATGCTGTGAGACTGGGTTGGATCACAGAGACCGACGTGAAGCGGAGGGATCTTGATCGGATCGTTTTTGTTTACGTTTGAGATGTTCCCGCATCACTGTGGTGATGCGTGCCATTGCAAGTTCGATTTTACACAGTTTGCAGGTAACACACTTTTTACTGTTGTTTAAAGTGAAGTGCACCCACGCTGTTGAAGATTTTAGTCGGACCGTGCTTCTCTACGGTTCCGCAATCTTTCTAATGTTTTTTTTCTTCGAGTGATGTAGCCAGTTTCGCAAATAGAGAGTAGCAACATAGACCCAACGAATCGACGACTGAATTACTTGGCAACTAATTTGGTCGTCGATTAGTTGTTGCATAATTTCGTTGACGAAATATATTCGTCAACGACCTTTTTTTCCATGACGAAAACGGACAATGACGAGACGGCACCGACGGCAGTAAACAATAACTAACGAAATCATCATGCAATATCGTTGGCGAAAAGTGACGAGACGAAAATGTAGTTTACTAAATAAAAACTATGCCAACATCTCTCTTTACTTTCGTTGACGAAATTTGAGGAGACGAAATATTATCAACGATAATGTTATATCTCTGATCGTCAGTTTTTCTCCCAGCAGTTCCATTTCCGGTGCTGCGCTGGGCAGCAGCTGTGTGTCTGTGTTGCGCGCGGCGGTAGATTTGAATTACACCGGGCAGCGGCAAAATATGAACTGTCAGGAAGACTCGGATCTAACTCATGGTCTAACTAACCTTATTCAACATAAAATAAAATGGCAACAACAGGGCTTGGGAGCAGTGGTTGCACTTGCGTTAACCGAATACCCCCCCGTCAGCACGAGTGATTGATAAATTGTGCACTCGATGGATAATAATTGGATCATGACGGAAATGTTACGATCCTGTCCGTCAAAATGACTGACAACGAAAAAGTCTAAAGCCACCACTGCTTGGGAGAACGAAACAACGTGATTTGGGCCCTTTTTCACTACAATGAGGCGGAGAAAAAAAGCGAATGCATTGTTTTATCAGAAGGGTGCTTCCCTTCTGATAAAACAATGCATTCACTTTTTTGTGGCCATACAACCTAGTCTCATGGCATTTCGTGTTCACCAACACGATTTTTAATCTATTGATTCGTGTTCACCAACACGATTTCCCCCTTTTTTTCGTGTTGCACAGTACGATTTTAAAAGCAATGTATTTCTACTGGTAATGTGTTTCGTGCCTGCAGCACTTCTTTTTCTCCAGTCGGGTCGTGGAAGACCGGAAGCTGTGTGGTTCATAAAAACATCTTCTGACTCAATATCAAGCCACAATTATTGCTTTTATTTTAAACGTATAATTTCGGACTTTTGTTCCCGTCTGTGAGGAAACTAAATGGGGCTCAGAGCCTCAGAATACTGAAATCTGTATTTTTAAATATTTTTTTCCTTCCTTATTGGTGAGTAAATAACAGTGTGTTATTCTTTTCAAAATAACACACTGTTATTTACTCACCAATAACAAACAATTATCCTTGCTTTTATTTATTGGTTTAATTCCATAATCTCGGGCTTTTTTGGCATCCGTCAGGAACTGAATTTCAAAATAAAAATTAACCGGAAACAGACATAGGCCTATAAGGGACATTTCGAGCATCATTGCGATGGTCAACATTTCTGAGTTTAGGATGGCCGAAGACACTACACTACCCATAATCCCCAGCTATCGTTTAGGACTACAGTCCCTGTAAGGTTAGGCAGAGCGTCAAGCAGCTGTGTGAAATGGTACGAAACCACGCCAGACGATCCAAAACTGGAATCGAACGCCCCCCCAGAACTACACATGCTGGCTATTGTGTTTCGCAAAATGTTCTATGAGACATCTCTACTGAAAGTTTTCGTTTTTCCCACAATTAGAAGTTGCCAGTATGAAACACATGGGTGTTATCAAATGTAAAACATAAAATTAATAAATGGGTGAAAATCGCTTGTGTCCTTAATGCACAGCATTAATATATACCCACATGACAGCTCATTGTTACGTTGTAATTCTACTCCACTACAATTCAGAGGTTAACCTGGTAGTTTTACTCCACTACACTTATTTGAGTTACTTTGCAGATTCTGATAAATTATGTGAAATATAAACAACCCTTAAATCAGACTTTAGTTACACCTGAGTAAAATTCAGGTAAGGTGATTGTCACGTGCCAACAATCAAGAGAGATATTTGGTGCTTGAGAAGACTAAACATGTATTTGCAATTGACATGAATGGAAACGAGTAATAAAGTATATTCATTACTCGTTATTCTCTACTAATAGTTAATTAAAGACTGTATGGCTATTTTGCACATCCCTTTCAAGATTTTCAAAGGTTTATTGACATATCATGTACAACTACGGTGTAGTTATGCAATGAATGAAAATCTTGGGTCACAGGTTCCTCAACAGTGCATTACATGACATCTATCAATATGTGTGTACCTCCACCATTAAACTGTCATATTCTGCACATTTCTTATTCTATACATAAGAGTATAATTCATATGTGTAATATCAGTTAAAATAAGTGCTTCAACATAGTTAACATAGCAGGAAAGCAATATATTAGACGTTAAGTACTTTGTCAGGCTTAATATTTATCTGTAGATAGATACCCCCACAGTTTTTTCTTATTTAAAAGAAGACCTTAATCTGTTATTTAATGTTTAAATAAAGGTTCATTCGTTTTTCTGTTTTGCACCTCCTCCTATCAATATATTTGTACATCCTGCACAAAACTGTTTTATTGTAGAGATCACTTATAGTATCTTCTTGATTTTTTATATTTTATATTTCTATTACAGACCTTCTACTGTCCTCCTATGAAAGTATGTACTCTTAATATTTTTTTCATCAAATGTAACACATAAAAACAAGAATTCAATAACGTGCTTTAACCACTAGGCGGTGCACACAAGGTACACATAGCCATAATAACTTTGTATTATTTGTGTAGGACACTTATGTATGTACAACATCTGGAGATGTTTAGTTTGATTCATGCTTTCACATAATTTGACAGCATATTGCTATACTATTTCAGACTCAGTATTTACATTCTTACATTCAAAATTCAATTCAGTTATCCGTAATATCTTTAAAAGTCCTTTTATATCAGCTGTGCACCGTTATGGTGTAAATATAACCTATCTACGAATTAGATCAAATGTAAAAGTCAGCCGAATTAGTGTTGATATTGCAAGGAGATGTATTGTGTGAAGAGAAATTGAAGATGTTGTTTAATTGTTGATATATTTATGATCCACGTCAAGTATTCAGTTTCGGCGGCATTTCTTCAGTTTTTCCAAAGGTCTTCTCATCAGGGCTCTATAAATAAAGAACTACGGCAGACATAATATATATAATAATATAATGTGTAATGCAGCTGAACCGTGTATAACAATACCGTGATGTGATGACTTCCAAAGAGAAAAGCAAGAGCACTCGGAATTAAGTATTATTTTATTCTTTTAAAATGTTTTCCGGATTTCATATCATATAAACACCAAATCCCAGCATGCATTGCGGCTAAAACTTCCAATCAGCGAGCTTAAAATCATAGCTGAGGATCTTGGGTATTCGCTCGAAATGCCTATGTCTGTTTCCGGTTATTTTTATTTTGAAATTCAGTTCCTGACAGATGCCAAAAAAGCCAGAGATTATGGAATTAAACCAATAAATAAAAGCAAGGATAATTGTGTGTTATTTTGAAAATAATAACAAATTAGAAGGAAAAAAAGATTTAAAAAATACAGATTTCAGTATCCTGAGGCTCTGAGCCCAATTTATTTCCTCACAGACGGCAACAAAAGTCCGAAATTATACAATTTCAAATAAAAGCAGTAACTGTGGCTTGATATTGAGCAAGAACATGTTTTTATGAACCACACAGCTTCCGGTCTTCCACGACCCGACCGGAGAAAAAGACTTGCTGCAGTCTGGTTACACATTACCAGTAGAAATACATTGCTTTTAAAAACGTGCTGTGCAACACGAAAAAAAGGGGGAAATCGTGTTGGTGAACACGAATCAATAGATTAAAAATCGTGTTGGTGAACACGAAATGCCATGAGACTGGGTTGGGCCATAGCACAGCTGTTAAAAACACCACAAACCAGATACTCTCTGCAAAGCTGCTTTTTAATCAACCTGTGTTTTTCATCAAATAAGGACAAGATATAATCTTATTGTGAAATACATTTGACTAAAATGACAAATTATTGGTTTTGACTGGACTAGTTTGACTGAAATGTTCTATATAATCTGATGACTAAAAAATAAATAGTTTTCTTTGACTAAAATAAGACTAAAATGCTCAGACTTTTAGTCGACTAAATCTTGACTAAAATGTTTACTGTTTTAGTCGACTAAAATAAGACTAAAATGCTCAGACTTTTAGTCGACAAAAACTTGACTAAATATGACTAAAACTAAAAAGAAAATTTAACACAGGACTAAAACTAAAACTAAATAAAATAATTGCTGACGAAATTAACACTACAAGCAGCTGATAAATATCCCACCCCTCATAAGTGAATGTGTTTCAGTATGAATTGACGCTGTTATGAAAGTTTCTCTGATACAAAATGGGTGATGTTAGCATAGCAACCGAAGATAATCTGACTACGACTACTTGTTGCCATCCTATTGTGGCATAAGCCGTTTTCTATAGGCACATTTTACCGGCATATTTTTCAAAACAACAGGAACAGGTCTGCCTGGCCTGCTCTCCACAATAATCAATTTTAGCTGGCTCCCCAGCCAGAGAATCGTACAGTAGAAAAGATAAAGATCAATAGAGTATCCAAGGAATACACAATAGAATGGGGGATGGACGTCACATCCTCTAGGGGGGTCCAGGGGTATACCCCCCGGGTAGATTTTTTGAACATTTTAAAGTAAAATGCTTCAATCTGGTGAAGAATTACTACTAGATAGGGGGTACAACACTAACACAACACCCATAGGAAAAATATCGGTTTACATTTTAATAATCAAATAAGTATGTGAACATAACCAATAACCTACCATAGCCAATAACAAATAAATGTGACTTATTTTATTTTTGTTATATATCTTATTTTACCAAGATAACATTTATTTATTCATGCATATTTTTTTATCTCTCCAGTTTTAAATGATATTTTTGTGTTACTGTCCTATAGTATACATTGGAATGATTTCAAACCTGTTTTATCCCAATAATTATAAAGGAGTGCCTTGAAGATATGTGTTTACATAAATTGTGATCAAAACGTTTGAGACCCACTGAGATAACTTAGACTAAAGTGAACTATCTAAACACTCAGAGTCCTTTACCTCACTGAGCTGTAGTCATCAGCTTCTCAGTCTGACTGGAGAGGACTCTCCCTCCACATTATTGGAGAAACATCTTCTTCTTATATTCGTTAGAGCAGCTAGCACCAGATTCTAATAACAACAGCGCCGGTACCGGTGCACCCTCCCTCTCTCCCAAGCTCACTCGCCCGTTTGGCTGTGAGCTGCGGGTGCCAGATAAGCTAACATCCCCCACTTCCATCACTTACAGCGCCCATCGTACAGGGCAAATTAAAAGTGCAACCGGGGTGAAAAGGGTGTTACATTTCATTAATTATGAATGTTGTTACATCAAGGCCGAAAATTAGGATGAGCATCAACAGTCAAAAATGTTTTTCTACCAGTGCAGCGCCTCCCCAGATCTGTCGCCCTAGGCGAACATCTATACCGCCAGTGCTACGGGCCGGCCCTGGATGCCTGACTTTATAAAGTGTGTTTTTTTGTATAAGTGTGTGGTCGCGTTTATAGTCACTTTGCTCAGCGCAAGGTTAATCTCGCCCCCCTTCGACGTAAGCGTGAAGTATTGGTTCTTGGATCTTGCCAGGCAGCCGAGTGGGGTCAGCTAAGAACCGGTTTCCGGTGCTTAGAGGCGGCTCCGCTGCGGTGGAAACAGGAAGAACCAAAGCTTAATCAGGCTCTAGCCCGGAACTGGCTCTGGCACCGGTTTGGTGGAAAATGGGCAAAGGACAATCTTAGCTTGGCTTAGCATAAACACTCTCTTGCACTTTATGTAGCTCTTTTATCTTCTCTTGCACTTTATATGTCGTAGCTGCTATATTGTGCTGCCATGTGGTTAATGATTGTATATGCTGCTCATGCTCTTTCTGCATATCATGTATTTATGTTTGCTATGTAAATAAATTAGGGCTGTCAAACGATTACAATTTTTAATCAGATTAATCACAGTTTAAAAATGTATTAATCATGATTAATCACCATTCGAACTATGTCCAACATATGCCATTTCTTTATATATATTGTTGTGGGAATGGACAGATAAATGAAAGAAGGCGGATATATCCATTTAACATACAGTATGTATGTATGTTTATTATAACATTGTTCTGTGTGTCGAAATGAATCACACCTATCAATTAACAAACCGTGGGGTCTTATTTCATTACGTGTTGATTTCTATCAACACGTAATGTTGTATCGATGTATAGAGATGTACTACAGCAAAAGTATTCTCCGTCGGGACTTCCTGCAACAACATCACGCCATTATCTTGATTCTGATTGGCCAGAAGACATTATCAAAGATGTTCTATTGAGAAGACGATCACTACGTGACACAAGTTTTCAAAACCGTTTCTCGTCTTTGGTATTTCCAGGCAAGTGGCTACTGAAATCAATCTTACTAACTGCTGTCTGTGCAAATTACTCCGCAAGTTGGCAGACTTTATTTTGCTTACTTTAACATCATTGTTCATGGTGGGGCTAAGCCATTTCTTGGTATGGCTGTAGCCTATACCCCAGCCATACCCTGGCGCTGCCACTGGTGGGATGTATGGGGCGGGCCATTCTGTGCGTTAAATGCGTTAAATATTTTAACGCAATTAATGCGATAATTTTGACAGCATTAATATAAATGTCATGTTCTTAAATGTTGTATGTGAGGGACTACAGATGGAAATGAGCTAAAAGCTCAAATCTGGCATATTTACATTTTGAAGCAGTAATTGTTACAAATATTCATAAATGTGCATTGTCCCTCTTCAAATAAATGATTAAATGAAATGGAAGCCTAGTCAAAATCTAGGGGGAAACTGTTAGCCTATCTTAGCACAAAGACTGCTTGTGTTTTCAGTGTCCGAGGCGCAGTATTACGACTTAACCGCGGCTCCAGACTACGAGGACTACGAGGGCGCCACGTTCGAGTACAGCTTCTACAGTAAGTCACATCATTTCCACCATATAACATTTATCATGTGACACACAAATAGGGAAAGATTGTTTTAGATGTTTGCTAAAATATGATGCAGATGAAATATTTTAAAGGAGGTGTTGCTGTGGTGCATTCAGGTAACACCAGCATCGAGGACCTGGACAAGTTCATCGAAACGAAGGGTGAAGAAGGGGAGGACACGGGGGGGCAGGAACAGGATGTGACTGTAACCATGGCAACTACCCGAGTCACCACGGAGCAGGGTTGGCAGGAACAGGATGTGACTGTAACCACGGCAACTACCAGAGTAACCACGGAGCAGGGTTGGCAGGAACAGGATGTGACTGTAACCACGGCAACTACCCGAGTAACCACTGAGCAGGGTTGGGTCAAAGGTCGTAACACCGCATCACTTCCTGTTTCTCTGGTGAGAACCAGCTGACCTCTTTATACTGGACTGTGTAACCTTAAACCAAAGTTAAACCAGGTTCAGTTAAACCTAAGTTAAACTTCAGTTGAACCTAAGTTCAGCCAAGTTTCATTCAACCAATTGAGCCCCGAGCCTGTTTTTCAGGACTCAGTCTTGAAAACGACATTCCCAGAACAAATGACCATATCTTCCCTTCTAAAAGGGGTAAATTAAAAATCTTTTTTCTCAAAGCAAAGATAAATCTGTGAGTTGGATGTAGAAAAGTCAGAATCAATATAGAATAATAAAGTAAATTCAGATTGTGTGAACGGACAAAAAGACGTGCTGCAGGCACGAAACATACTACCAATAGAAATACATTGCTTTTAAAATCGTTCTGTGTGTTCTTGGATGGTGGTGGGGGGCCACATCATTTATGTACTGGCCACCAGGGGGCCGCAGATTCACTTGGAACACACACACACACACACACACACATTCCATGTATTGTATGTAATTATTAACAAACATACTAAGTCTGACATCTTCATTGACATTTTACAATCTTGCTGGGAACATCCTCTAATAAGCTCACTAAACAAATATCAGTTCACAGAAATGCTATTTAATTTTTACAAGTGGCATGTTTGTATTGAACAGGTTATTTAACAATGGAATACAACTATTTTAAACGATTGAAAGCACAGACAATGTGTGTGCACTAAGATGAACCATTAAGATGACATAAGCATGAAGTCATGAACACTAACCCAGGCATTAGTTGTCTAAATTGAACCTAAGACACTTGTAGCCTGTCTCTGCTGTTCCTCAGTGCAGTCCCCCCTCCCTCCCCCTGAAATTATGAATGAAAAACGTTTATAGTAATCATAGATAACATGGCAGGGTCCGTCAAAGTTTGTTTTCATCTGATTTCAAATAAACAAATTCATGTTTTTAATATATATATATATATATATATATATATATGTTTTAATAATATGTTTTAATATTAAACTTGTTTTGAGAAATTCAGATGATAAATACAACTTTTAAGCTTGTAAAGGCATAATTACAAGCGGTAACTTAACCTCAGAAATAACAACACAACACATGTTAACACATGTTGTCATAACAACAGCCGGTGTTTCTTGTGAGTGTTTCCCCGGGAAACAAACACAATACACACAAACGCGTCACTGTATGCCCCTCCCCCCTCAGGGCTACTACAGGTCACAGGTTGAGGGACCCTCCTTCCCCCAACTTCAGCAAGGAAGACCCCCACGACTATGCAATGCTTAAGATGGCTCTCAGTTCTTCTCAAAGTGTGGTCCGCGGACCATTGGTGACCACGTGAGTGCCCCCTAGTGGTCTGTGAGTATATTTGTAAAATGTCACATTTGAAATAAATAAATACATTTAAGTTTTCCTCACTCTCGCGCGAATATTTCCCCAATAGAGCAAGCTTAAGTTACACTTTTAATTGCATCATATGGCCCAGCGCAACACCTTCATCACATATGTTGCCACTTCTTTGTACCAGTTTCAGGCGATTTGTAATCTGTTCTAGAAAAACTATGTGTTTTAGTTAGGTGGTGTGAGTGTTTTTGTATTGGTTAGTGGTCCTTGGTATGAAAGAGTTTGAGAAACACAGCTCTAACCAACCTCCTACCTGCTGCAGGAAACCCTCAGCAAAACCCCAGAGCCTGTCCATACTGTCACTCACGTAACCATTCAATAATCAGATGCAAAGAGCTGAAAGAGCTGAGTACAGAGGATGTAAAAGCATGGATCAAACAGGAGAAGAGGTGCTGGAGGTGCGGGGGATCACACATGGCCCTACAATGTATAATAAGAAGCCCATGCCCACTTTGCAACGGGAAACACCTGTGCGTTCTACGCCAGGCTAACCAAAGAGTGACGAACTCTAATGGCGCTTTTCCACTGCAGGGCCTCGCTCTGCTTAGTACGGTATGGCTAGGCCAAGTTAGGCCTTGTTAGGCCAGGCTCACTTTATGCTGTGTTTCCATTACAGTTTAGGGACTGGGGCAGTATGTATAGTAACGCAGTGTAGGCGGAGCCGTGACGTCATCTTCAATGCAAAACACAAAACCAACATCAGCCGTTAGCTGTTAGCCCTCAGAGCTCACAGCTCTTCATATCTGTTCAGAAACTAGACAAAAGTGAAACAAGTACAAACCACAGACTGTCTGTGTCATGGCGAATACAGTCGCTGGTTTATTTATGTCTGTATAGGCCGTTGTTGTGAGTGTGGACGGTCACTACGTTAGCTTAGCCAATCTCCATTCAGTAAACACGCATGTTAAAAGGCTTTTCACCTGCCGTCTGTCTGCAGACTTGTCAAAGCATTAATTCATGGTTTTTACTAACCGGTATCGGTATGTTGTTACTTCGGCATCATTTTGAAACGATCACATTTAAATCACGGTAAAATATGTTCATTTTGTTGTAGTTGCCAGCGATTCTCTCACTAGTTTATCATACTCAGCCCGGTTGTTGGCCCGGAAAGAACCTCGATTTTGGAGGGCCAGAAAAAGTGTGAAAAAGTACACACTAACCGGAACTACGCCTAGTGGAAACGCAACCAAAAATGGGCCGGGCACGGCACGCTCAAACCGCGCTCCATGCTGTAGTGGAAAGCCGCCATAAGGTCCTCCACCTAAACCCTCAGTCCAGTTCCCCCCCAAGTCCTATTAAAGGTAGTCAAGGTAATACTACGGCATAAACATCACACCTTAGTTACTTATGCTATTTTGGACGATGGTTCTGAGCGCACAATGCTCCTACCATCAGCTCGTGAACAGCTGGGGCTTGCAGGGCTCAAAGAACACCTGATCGTGCGCACAATCAGGCAGAAAACTGAAGCATTAGATGGAGCCTCAGTGTCCTTTGAAATATCACCCGCTTCCAATCCCCAGAAAACATTCCTCATTAAAGAAGCATTCACCTCTGACGAACTTTCACTTGCTCACCAGAGTTATCCTGTAGATAAACTGAAGAAACGCTATCACCACCTACAAGGCATTTCCCTTTCCTCATTCTCCAAAGTACAGCCTCTCCTACTAATAGGCGCAGATAACTCACCTCATTACTCCAACCAAAAGAGTCTCATTCGGCCCACAAATGGACACTCCAAGGGCCCTCCCCTATTTAGGAGCCATCAGACACCCCCCAGAGTCTCTTCACTTCCACTCGAACCCCCTATGCCGAACTCAGTCGTCAGGTTAAAAAACTATGGCAGATGGATGTCCGCCCCTAAAGCCCCTGTCACACTGTCCCGAAATTGACACCCGATGGACACACGATAAAGGAAAGGTTCAAATTCGGCTCTTATCGTAACAACATCGGGCCATTCGTGAGGGCATCTTAAGCCATCGTATGACCGTCGGTGGAGTTTCTCAGGCTCCAGCAGCAACTTCATGAGCGGCAACTTCGTAGGCACTCGTGAGGGCATCTTGTCGAATTGTGTCATCTTCGTGTTATCATCGGTGCCATCGGGCATTCGCCTTCACTCTGATCGGGGCGAATGCCCGATGGCACCGATGATAACAAGATGTCCTCACGATGGCCTTACGAAGGGCAAAATTGACACACAAATTCAACACGAAAATTAACCTTCTCAAGGTCCTTCTGCAATTTTTTGGCATGCCAAAGATTTTTCCACCGCTCACGAAGTTGCTGCCGGAGCGTGAGAAACTCCACCGGCGGTCATACGATGGCTGAAGATGCCCTCACGAATGGCTCGATGTTGCTACGATCAGAGCCGAATTTGAACATTTCCTTTATCGTGTGTCCATCTGGTTGTTTTATTGCACAACAAAATCATGGAAACATATAATGTAAATAACCCAATTTGTGTTCTGTGAAACTGAAAAGGATATCATATTTTATTTTGAAGGAGAGTTGACAGGAAGTTGTTGTTGCTATGGAAACAACATTACGGAGAAAACGTAATATTTTCTACATATAAAGACGGATAAAGTAAAGAACAAAGTCTGAAGATATCAGTACAGTATCATAGTACTGTAACATAATTTTTGTTGGTACTTTCATTGCAGTTGTATGTCTTACATGTAATGTAAATGTTGCCTTCGTGTGTGATTCGGGGCCATCTTGGTGCGAAATTCACAATTCCATATTCGTGTGTCCATCGGGTGTCAATTTCGGGACAGTGTGACAGGGGCTTTACAGAACGATAAATGAAGTACCAGATCCAAACAGGACAAAGAAGCTACAAGCCCCTAAAGCAGGGGTGGGGAACCTTTTTCCTCTCAAGGGCCATTTCAATTTTTTCAACATCCTCCAAAGGCTGTACAATTTATTATCGTACAATTTATTGACCTCTGCTTAAAAATACTAAAATCACAACCCATTCATTTTGCCTTTCTTTCATGATGTGCAAAGAAAGCAACCTCTTAATCCAGATATCTAAACATGACTCACGCATGCATGCACGTGCACGGTTGTGGCATGACCACGAAAACAGAAAGATATGGACACGAGATGTGAGCAAATGTATCTAGTTTCCTATCCATGTGAACATGATTTAAGTGGGGGGTGGACCTAACCTCCTCTAGGGGGGACTGGTGGCATGCTCCCCAAGGACATTTTTATTTTTTAATTTTAAAAAGCATCAATCTGCTGCACTTTGAGAGCAACATTAAGAGATCTATGGATACATCTCTCAACAACCATATGAAACAGAACTGTAAGCAGATGTATTTTTCTTTCTGGATATTTTACAAATCACTCCCCTTTCAAACTGTATTCTTGTTTATTAATAACACATTTATTTTACTGTCATATAGTATTTTATACCTGTTTACTTTATCCTCTTGTTTTTTTATAACTATAATGATCATATAAAGATGTGCCTTTACCTCACTGGTTGTAGAAAAATCTTTTTATATCCGTTAGCATAGCTATATATCAGTGGTCACCAACCTTTTTAAGCCCAAGATCACCGACCTCGGCCTAGGTGAAAGGCAAGATCTACCGATTGCAGAATTTAGTGAAAAAGACTACCCAGACAATGCTTCCAATTTGAGGCCTTTTATATAGGCTAATTGCATCTGAATTACTGTTACAATGAAGGCTTTATAATCAGCTCACGGCAGGGACGTGCACAGGTACGGGCTAATGTTGCCCGGGCAACGGCCCTTTTGAACTTTTTGGCTGGCCTGCCCCTCTGGAGAGAGCGATTGTCTTTTTTTCTGTTGTGGCCGAAGAAACATGATAAGCCCACAATTAGTATTGGAGATTCATCTGTCCCCAGTCACGTGACTTTGTTTACAATCTGACAGCTGAAAAGCAAAGGAAAGTCCTCAGAGTCCGGTCCAGCCTCATATGGCTATGGTGATCATACCAAATGCCTGCCTGGCTTTGGTGGCAAATCCCCGGATCAATTTGTCCCCGGAAATGTCCCCGTTTTTAAATATGCTTAAATTGATTTTGAGTTCTCTCATAGCAGTTAGAGTATAGGGGACAAACCAGGGGACTTTACTTCCTCTTGTCACCGTCGGTTATTTACAAACACCGAAATATACTTGTTATTGTGCTTCTGTCTTTCTGTGTCTTCTCATCTGCTCCGCAAACTCCCTCACCCTCTCTCTTTTCTTGATCGCCCTCTCTGACATAGGCCTACAGGAGAACACTTCACTGCCCCGCTTGATTGTAGGATTTCTCCCATGTCTCTACTTTAGTTGGACCATCTCTGTTATTAAGTTATGGAATACGAAATAAATAAGTAATTTGATACCTTACCGTTACTGCACTCATAAAGAATGATAAGAATAAGAATGATGCGTATTGAACTGGTTTAATTAATTAGTGAGTTTATTTAAGGCACAGCAGTTACATGTTAGATATCTTAATGAGGTATGGACCACAAAACTAAAAATGTCCCTGGTTTTCATTTATTTTTTTATAAAAAGTTCTTATGTTTTCGGCGGGGTGGGGGGAGGCCCTTTTTCTAGTTTAGAGCAATAGCCCCTCCAAATGTCTGTGCACGTCCCTGGCTCACGGCATATAGGCAGGGGTAAAGTGCTATTTTTTATGAGTGGGGGACAGACCTCACCTCCTCTAGGGGGGTCCTCACCTCCTCTAGGTCCTCACCTCCTCTAGGGGGGGTCCGGGGGGATGCTCCCCCGGGAAGATTTATTTTTAAATATTGAAGTTGAAAGCATCAATCTGGTGCACTTTGAGAGCACCGTGAAGAGATCTATGGATACCTCTCTCAGCACCCATATGAAACAGAACTGTAAACAGATTTTCTTTTTCTTTATGGATATTTTACAAATCACTCCCCTTTTAAACTGTATTCTTGTTTTACTGCCATATAGTATTTCATACCTGTTTTTCATTTATTCTCTTATTGTTTGTATAACTATAATGATCATATGAAGGTGTGCCGTGGAAATAATCTTTTGAATAATTTGTGACAAAACCGTTCTAAACACTCAGAGAGTCCTTTAGCTCAGGGGTTCGCAAACGTTGCCATGCCAAGGACCCCCATATAGCATTATCCTCTGGCGGGGACCCCCCTGTTGGAATCTTTTTTTTTAAATGATGAGTACATTATGATCAATAAATCAATCAGTCAATCAATCAATGTTTATTTATATAGCCCAATATCACAAATGTTACATTTATCTCAGTTGTCTTCACAGCAGAGATGGAGTACTCGAGTCCTGGACTCGGACTCGAGTCGGACTTGAGTGCCGATTTTCGGGACTCGTGACTCGACTCGGACTCGAGCACTGATTGACGCGACTCGGACTTGGACTCGTGAATTCTCGCACAGGATGACTTGGACTCGGACTCGTGAATTCCCCCCCCCCACGATGACTCGGACTCGACTCGTATATTGACGCTCCGACTTGGACTCGAGCACATTTTCTCTGGAGTCTGATATCCTCTATCCTGTATGGCGAGTTCACGTACTGGGCCCCGCTATTCCAGTCTAGAGATGTCTACAGACACACCCCGCATCATGCTGTATGCTTTCACACATTCTGCTTCCACATTGGAAAAGAGCAAAAGGGTTAGCAATATAGAAGAGAAGGCTCCGTAACACATTACTCTAAGGATCGAGTTCAGACATATAGGCTGTCTTGAACACAATCATCAGAGTAACGTGATCTAATCAAAAAATAAAGATTCAGCCGATAACGAAAGCACATACTTAACATGCAGAATGACTTAATTGTGCATGCTAAGTAGCCATGTGCTTTCTGGGGATAAATCTTTATTGGTAAACTGATTTAGCCCGTAAAGGTTCCTTCAAAATAAGAGTCCCGATTTTATTACTATCAAAATAAAAGTGCAAAACGAAAACTTTACCATCGGAAAATATTGGCATACAAATATAATCACTTCTCTAAAAGGTAACTCATTTTAAATATAGTTTATTTATATATAATAATATTAATATTAGAAATAAGCTTTATATTTGTATAGCACCTATTACAAGAATTGTAGCCAAACTCGCTTCACAGCAGTTCAATAGACAGGATAACAGCAATGTAGAGGAGCAGCTACATTTCAAAACATATATGTTACGGTGTAGAGCGAAGGAAGCAGGTAGGACCCAAATGCAGATAAAAGTGAAAAGAATTCCTTTATTTCAAGGCTATATATATATATACAGGCAAAACAGAACACTCACCGACGAACTCGTCATGACACAAGACGAACCAACACTCAACACTGGGAGACAGGGGAATTTAAACACAGGGTAACTAGACACAGGTGGGAACAATCAGGAAATTAGACGCACCAGGGAAACTAACGACAGGAGGAAAAACACAGGGAAAAGGACCAGACAATATACCAAGCGGAAAACATGACGGGGAGAACAGCAAAACACCCAAACTAAGACATAGAAAACGTGACAAAACAATAATCGTAACAATATATCCACGAAGATTAATACATGAAGACTTGTGACTCGGACTTGACTTGGACTCTTCTTAAGTGACTCGGAATTGGACTCGGACTCGAACACAGGTAATGATGACTCGGACTCGGACTCGACTTGGACACTCCTTGGGTGACTCGGACTTGGACTTGGACTCGACTACGACTCTCCCTTGGTGACTCGGACTTGGACTCGGACTCGAAGAGTGGTGACTCGAGGGTGACTTGGACTCGTGAATTGGTGACTTGACTACAACACTGCTTCACAGTGTGTACAGAATATCAGTATGACAATATGACACCCTCTGTCCTTAGACCCTCACATCGTACAAGGAAAAACTTCCGAAGAAAACCCACAGTGTAAAGGGAACATGTTTGGAAATGCATGTGTGTATAATAGGAAGATTAATCCACGAGGATATCCATCCAGGACCGATGATCCAGGACTACAGCCACAACTCGCGATCCAGGGCTCGCAATCCAGGACACAGGACCGCAGGATCATCCATGACTCCGGATCCCGGCGTATATAGACACCAAAAAGAAAGACATGTGGGGAAGCTAAGAGTTAATCGGAACATGAGAGTACACAGGTACAGACAGAGAGAAGGAAGAAGTGAGATGTCCCCCGACAAACTAAGCCTATATCAGCAAAACTAGGGGCTGAATCTAATCAGCCCTACCTATAAGCTTTATCAAAAAGGAAGGTCTTAAGCGCACTCTTAAAAACGGATAGGGTGTCTGCCGCCCGAACACAAACTGGAAGCTGATTCCACAAATGTGGAGCTTGATAAGAAAAGGCTCTGGCTCCCATTGTACTTTTAGAGACTCTAGGAACAACCAACAACCCTGCATTCTTGGAACGCAATGCCCTAGTAGGACAGTAGGGTATAATGAGTTATTTAAGGTAAGATGGCGCCTGCCCATTAAGGGCTTTGTAGGCGAGAAGAAGAATTTTAAATTCTATCCTGTGTTCTATAGGGAGCCAGTGTAAGGCAGCCAGAACAGGAGTAATGTGGTCCCATTTTCCTAACTCTGGTTAGTACACGAGCTGCAGCATTTTGAATCAGCTGAAGCGACTTGACTGACTTCTTGGTACACCCTGATAATAAAGAGTTACAATAATCCAGCCTAGAAGTAACAAATGCATGGACTAGTTTCTCTGCATCGTTTTGAGGCAAGATATGCCTGATTTTTGCAATGTTACGTAGATGGAAGTCGGCGGTCCTTGAAATTGATTTTATGTGGGCGTTAAAGGATAAATCCTGATCAAATATAACACCAAGATTCCTTACAGTCTCACTGGAGGCCAAATTAATGCCATCCATATCTTTAGATAATTTGTTTCGTAGATTATTTGGGTCAAGTACAATAACTTCAGTTTTGGTCGTGTTTAACATCGAAAAGTTTAAGGTCATCCACGTTTTTAAATCATTAAGGCGGTCTTGAATTGTATTTAGATGGAGAATATGACAAATTCTACTCTCAGTAGCGGCAGCTCGATTCTGATTGGCTTGAAGGGTGGTTGTGTGATTTAAAAAAAATATATATATGAATAAGTAAAACATATTAAAATATTGACATCAAAGGACACATAGATTGATAGATATGCAGTTCTTAAAAAATGTAACTTACACAAAAAAAAATTCCCCTTTCCCTCAAACTTTGCGTGACCCCCCTGGGGGGTCAGGGGCCCCACTTTGAAAAACACTGCTTTAGCTCACCTGAACCCTTCAGTCTGACAGGGGAGGACTCTCCTCCAGCTTGTTGTGGAAACAGCTCCTTATGTCCGTCAGTGTAGCTAGCTAACCAGATGCTAACATCACGGTTAGTGTATTATATTATTAAGGTGTCTCAAATATACGTCAATCAAGTGGCATCTGCTAACGGGTGGTGGATGATAGGTTTACATCTAAAAACGTATTTTTCAAACATTATTATTTTTCGACTGGTTGGCGACCACTGCTATATATATATCTAGCTAGCTAACCAGATGCTAATAACAACAAAGTTATGGACTGTATGATCAGTATGACAGATGAACAGATCACCACTGGGTTTTCAACTAAAGACATAGCCACACAAAAACGGTGGCGTGTGTACGGCTCCTTATGCGTACTGCAATTTGTGAAGTCCCGGTCCGGAGCGGCATTCTGGTGCTCTCCTTCAGCATTACACTCCTGTCAGACGAGACATATACCACGTGATGACACGTTAGGCTCGTGTTGTGTTCAAGGACCCGGAAAAACAGGCACTCGCTTGTTTAATTATTTTGCGGTCTAGATTTCTTACATTTTTTTTGCGTGTGTTACCGCGAGGGCCGTATCAAATTGTCTCGCGGGCCGTATACAGCCCGGGGGCCAGAGGTTCCCCACCCCTGCCCTAAAGAGTCAGTTATGCCTCTCCTACGCCAGACGGAACGCCGTCTAGAAAAGAACCAGGAGGTGCTCAACACTGTTTGGATAGAGATCGAAGGAATCCTCAACTCAAAACCTCTTGGCTGTGTTTCTGCAGAACTAGCTGATCCTGACCCTGTGACCCCAAAACATGCTCCTCATGGAGCGGCAGGATGCCTCCCTTACCCAGAGCAGTATCAGTTAGAATTATCAAATGCGTTCTCACATTTGAGGGGCGGCTGTAGTCAATTATCAACTATTAACGTGAGGCGGATCTCTGCCAGCATCAACACACTGACTCTCTTTATCTTTAAATCAAAACGTTTAAACTCTGTAATTAAAACATATAACGTAGAACATGATGCACAGAGGGAGGACAAGTTCATGTAGATGTTCACAGACTGAAAAACACCCAGAGGATTCTCTGTTTTATAACTTCAGAAAGATTTTTCAGTTTATATATTTTAGATTCACCCACATCATCTAACAGCAAAATATGTAGGGCGGGCCTACCTGAATGTACACGCATCACACCGTATAAAAGGAGGCCTCGCCTCCTGACTATCATCCTACACCTCTCTTCAGCGAGCGGAATAGGACATACTGTGCCCTGAGTAGAGGCCTCCGCCTGTGCTAATATGCCAAGGGTTACAATACATAACCCAATGTTATATCTCTCACAGGCTCCGCCCTCTACTGGACTCTATGGGTACAGTGGGTGGAGCCCTGATGTATACGCGCACTGTCGTCCAACAACACCATTCCACCCTACTGCCCCTGACCGGCTTTTCTGGTCAGCAGCTGCTGCCCCACCTTCTCCTTTAACCCGGTTGTGACCGAGGAGAAACCTGGGCTGCGGCTGACAGAGCATGCCCTGCTGCACTTACCTCGCAGAAAGTGTGCTAAAAGACGAGGAGAAAGAGCCAGACATGTCCGAGAGATAAAACTTTATAAAGGGGCCTGGCGTCAACCAAGACGCCGCCGTGCATATATCCTCCACACTCACACCGTTGAATAAGGCTGTTGACACAGCCACAGCCCGTGTGGAGTGTGCACGAACCCCCGTGGGGCAGGCTCTCCCTGCCTGTCTGTATGCATGTGCAATGCACTCGCAGAGCCAGCCTGCCAGGCGTTTCTTGGACAGAGCTTTCCCGATCACACCACCCCCGAAGCACACAAACAGCTGTTCAGTGCATCTAAGGGGAGCTGTGCGCTCCACATAACAAGCTAGCGCACGCACTTTGGCCTGTAACAGGCTGTGGTGGATCCAGCTCTAGCTGCTTGGATAGACTGAATAACACTATCATAAAATCCACTGATTGTCTCAGCCTGTCCCTCTCAGGACCCAGGCCTGGAGAAGTTGCCCGAGAGTGGGAAACGCCCCGATTGCACCTCCCTCTTGAGACATTGCCCCCCAGAACTGGATAACCGCCCAGGGCTGGCCCACCTTCATCTGTGTAATTTTTGAGTACCACGGCGCCCCGAAGCCACCAGAATGACTGACAGACGTTCTCGCCTCACCCTCCCCAGGAGGGGGTAGAATAAGACGCAGCAGTGGAAAGGTGTAGAGCAGCTTCCTTGGCCATGGCTCGTGTGCAAACGCGTCCACCCCCAAGGGCGGGTCGTCGCTCAGGGCCACGGAGAACCACAGGGCACAGTGGCTGTTGCGCTGGCGAACAGACCCACTTCCGCTCTCCCAAACTGGGCCCAGATCTGCTTCACCACCTCCGGGTGAAGCATCCACTCGCCTGGCAGGGGGCCGTCCCTCAACATGAGGACGTTTACCCTCCGGCCAACCAGCTGCCCGCGGAAGCAGATGGGCCGCCAGGCTCTCATCGAGGGGGGGGCACACCTGAACATGTCGTGTCCGAGCGATCCACCACCTTAATGATACCCGCCATGGCTGCTATCGGGGCCTTCATTTTTAATGGCTGCTGCCATGTTGCCTCCACACACTGCCATACCTCTTGCAGCTGGGGCAAAACGGACGAGATCCAGCTCCTCCGACTCCTCCTGCGGGGTATCACCCGTCAGGAAGTGCTGCCCACGATGCTCCCTTGTGAGCCGCGGGATCATCTGGTGATCACAGTTCACCGCGTGGTCAGGCCCCAAGCACATGAAGCAGAAGGGGTGCAGATCAGCTCCCGCAATCAGGTTCGGGCATTTCGGGCAGGTCCTATGGTCAAGCACTGACTCCATACTTTCACTTTCTCAAACGTCTCAAAGCTCCTCGTGGAATCACTTCCGCTGCTGAGGGCTGGGCCGGCTACGTCTATAGAAGTCTCAGTGGGAGAATGCACACAGGATAAGGTAGTACCCATAGAGTCCAATAGAGGGCGGAGCCTGTGAGAGATATAACACATCCTAACAGATGAAATCTGCATTTATGAAGATTAGATCAACTTCATAACGAAATCAGGAGAATATACCAACCGATTTGTGTTGTATTAATGATACAAAGAGACAAATATAAGGGAATGAATCTCGTTCTCCTCACAATAATTATAACACTTCAAGTTTCTATTTCCCTGTGAAAATAAATATGATCTCTGATGATGTGTTTAATATCTGTAGGAAATCTGGAAGCTCGTCTGGACTCTGATGATTCTGATCAGCCTGCAACACACACTGTGAGGACACACACACACACACACACACTCACACACACATCACCTGTCCGTCAAACTATGTAGAGTCACTCTGTTGTTTCCCTAAAAAGAAAACTAATGAATGGGGAAAGAAAATTAAGAAAAGGAAAGGAGGAGTAAGGAGAATGTATATACATAATAAAAGTAAGCTAGAATACATACTGTACAGTGTATAGCTGCATCTCAATACATTTGTGGAAAAGTTAATTAATTCAATTACATTTTTCAAGGTGGAACTCATATTATATAGATTCATTTCACACAAAGTGAATTATTTCAAGAGTTTATTTGTTTTAATCGTGATGATTACGCCTTACAGCTAATGAAAATCCCAAATTCAGAATCCCCGGAAATTTGAAAATTAAATTAGTCCATTACAAAAATGTACTTTATTACAGAAACACAGAAAGTATGTTCATGTTTCTGCTCTCAAATTCTGCTCTCAGTACTTGGTTGGGCCTCCTTTAGCATGAATTACCGCCTCCATGCCATCAGCCTGTGGCTCTGCTGAGATGTGGTGAAAGCCCAGGGTGCTTCAATAGCAGCCTTCCGCTCGTCTGCGTAATTGGATCTCGTGTGTGTCTCTCAACTTCCTCTTGAGAAAACGGTGGGTTACGTATTGTAACCCTAGTACTACAAGAACAGGCGGAGCCCTCTACTGGACTCTATGGGTACTACTCTCATCAATGATACGTGAGCGTTCACACACTGAAGTTGTATAAATGTAGCTGGCCAATCTGGGCGAGCCTACCTGAATGTGCGTGCAGGCCCACAGTATATAAGGCGGCTAAGCCTCCAGTCTGTCATCCTACACCCTCTTCAGCGAGCGGCATAGGAAAGACAGGGCCCCTAAGTAGAGGGGTCTGAGTGTCGCCCTGCTACGATCACCACGAACCAGAAGGCAACTCGGGTGCACCGATAGAGCAGTCAGCTTGCATACTCTCTTGGCAGAATTTTTTTTTAAAAACCAAGCAGCAAAGCTGTTTCTTTTTGCTTCTCTCTCTCTCTCAATGATAGCGCCTACAGGGAGCAGAGCTCCAGAGGCTCAACGGTCAGAATTTCTCCTTACTGTTTTCTACACGGACTACTATTGCGGTAAACAACTTCCTGTTGTTGTTGTCATCTCCGGGTAACCCGTGTGTCTGTTCTGTTGCTGATAGCTTATTAACTTAACTTAATCGATCGTTTAAAACTCTTGATCACGGCAACTGCCTGACGTTGTAATCACACGTTACTACAGCTTAAGCACTCACAACTCTCCTTCTCTTAGCGACTGTAACTCCACAGTTGCCGACACTCTTTTCGGGTTTGCTAACGGTAGCAACGTTAGCTTGATAGCTAGCCATGGCTCTCTCCCCACCCTCTGGTGCTATTTCCTGCTCTTCCTGTCTCATGTTTGGTTACTTCCCGGCCTCCTTTACTGGTAAGGATACATGTGTTAAATGTAGTATAGTTGTTAGGTTGGAGGCGGGAATCATAGCCATAGAAGCCCGGCTCCGCATCTTAGAAAGTAACTCAGCTACAGTAAAGCCCATGTTAGCCGATGCGGACCGGCAAAAGGTAGCTCCTCTTAGCCGTCCCCCGGCAACTCCGGAGCAGCAGGGAGACTGGGTGACTGTTCAGAAGGGGCATAAAGCGAAACCCGCAGGTCCCCACCAACCCGTTCACGTATCTAACTGATATTCCCCGCCATACATAGGAATCCCGAACCCAATAAAATACCCAATATTAATGGTGTGTGTCTGCCCGAGGACAATTTAAGGTAAAACCTAATAGAGGTGTCATACATAATAACCTAATAAAAGTAAATGTAACAACTACTACAGTGCAACAAAATAGGAATATTAAATGTGGTCTCTGAAACATAAGATCTCTAGCATCTAAAGCAATATTGGTAAATGATTTAATATCAGATTATAATATTGAAGCCTCGAGCACCAATGGCAGTTCCCATTGCGGGGTGGAGACCTGCACCACTGGGCGCTGTCTCCTGACCTCCTGCAAAAAAAACACTTCATAAGCGGTTGGCTAAAGACTGGTCTGCCGCCAAATCCCGCATGACAGGACGAGATAGCTGCTGCATACACCTTGACTGTAGCATGAGCAAGCCCCTTGTCTACCTGTAGCTGTAGCCAGTATATAATAGAGCCCAATGTACTGGACAGAGGCTCTAGACTCCCTTCCTCGCACCATGTCTGTCTCTCCTCTGACAGGGTGGCACGTAGCCTGCCCTCCTTCTCGATGGGGCGTACACCTCACTCTCGATGGGGGCGTACCCCTTGCTCTCTATGGGGGCTGCATCTAGAGCAAAATCCCCAGATACCCCATCTGCTGGGACTCCTCTTCTTCCAATTGACGGCAAACCCCCAACTTGGTTAGGTGTAAGATCAATTGGGCTGTGTGGAACATCTACCCATTCTCTGGACCTGGCCATGACTATGAGGTCGTTGAGATACAATAAAATCCTCATGCCATGGTAACGAAGCGGCTGACGCGCTGTGGTCACACATTTGCTGAACGTGTGTGGGGACAGGGAGTAGCCGAACGGTAGTCTGTTGTACTCATATGCTATCCCCTGGAAGGCAAAACGCAAATATTTCCTGTGTTTTGGCTCTCTAGCAATTTCGACATGAAAGTATGCATCCCTCAGGTCGATGGTTTGTGAACCTATCGCCCGGCTGTACCAGTTCCAGTGACTGTAGGAATCCCAACCACTTCGTCCTGTAACAGGCTGTGGTGGATCCCTTGCTGCCTGGATAGTCTGTATAACTTTGTCAGACAGTCCACCCCTTCTCAGCCTGTCCCTCTCAGGAGCCAAGCCTGGAGAGGTTGGCCCAGAGTGGGTAACGCCCCTAAGGCACCCGCTTCCTGAGACAGTGTCCCCGGAACTGAGGAACTGTCCAGGGCTGGCCTACCATCATCTGTGTCACTTATGTGTACCACGGCGCCGAGCGGCGACCTGGGGCTACCAGAATGACCAACAATTATTCTCGTCTCGTCAGCACGAAGCTGGAGCAGAGGCCTGTCGGGACTGCGCAGCCTGTCCCCACGGGTGCCGGTATTGAGCCGGGGGGCCCAAGGAGATCTTCCTGGAGAGAGCCGTGAGTCCCAGCCAGACGTGGCGTGCACTGTAACCAGGGACATTACACGGCCAGCTGCAGCGGCCACACCATGGATCAGGTTATTCATCTGCCCGATGCTGCGGTACAAATAATCGCTCCGATCCTGAGATGGAGAGGCAGAGGCGTCCTGCTGAGGAGTAATCAGCGAAAATGCCCAACACACCAAGATTATTCACCGCTGCAGCCACCTGTGCTCCGAGCCGGAATATTTTATCAAAATATTCCAGCTCGGAGCAATATTTTATCAAAATATTCCAGCGTCTCTCGGTCACGAGGCAGAGGCTTTTTACCCTCCGCCCATCCTGCTGCCTGTGGGAGCAGATGGGCTTCCAGGCTCTCATCAAGGGGGGGTGGGACACGCTGTGTCCGTGCGGCCCTGCACCCTGAGGATCCCCCCCATACCAGCCACTAGAGCCTTCATCTTCAGCAGAGCCACAGGCTGATCGCCTCCATGTCACGCCACATGGAGGCAGTAATTCATGCAAAAGGAGGCCCAACCAAGTACTGAGTGCTTACACATGAACATACTTTTCAGAAGGCCGACATTTCTATTTTAAAAATCAGTTTTGTATTGTGTAATATTCACATTTTCTGATATACTGAATTTTGGGTTTTCATTAGCTGTGAGCCGCAACCATCAAGATTAAAACAAATAAAGGCTTGAAATAATTCATTTTGTGTGAAATGAATCTATATAATATATGAGTTCCACCTTTTAAATTAAATTACTGAAATAAATGTACTTTTCCACGATTATTTAATTTATTGAGATGCACCGGTGTGTATATGTGTATATATATAAAAGTATATACCGTACAATGTATATATCATTATTATATCAAATTAGTTTTATATTTTCAAGTGGCACTGCTTAGTGTTATGCGATGTTCTTGAAAAGCTATTATTATTATATACGATTTTAGTGTTGTTCCAAAACATTTTGCATTTGGAAAATAAAACACCAGAGATGTTGAATTCATATTTGAATGAATACTTATTGTAATTTAGAGTCTCTCAGCTCGAGAAAAGAGGACATAAACTGTGAAGACCACTGAGACAAATGTAACATTTGTGATATTGGGCTATATAAATAAACATTGATTGATAAACAGTTTTTTTGTATTGAACATAATTAAAAAAAAACACCATTAATGTTGTTTAAAAAAAACTCCTTACTTTTTCTTTGACTCAAGATTTCTGAGAAGATCTTGTGATTTCTTTAAATAAATGTTAGACTCTTTAGATTATTGTGATGAAGTGTGCGGCCTCTAGGTGGCGCTGGCAGACAGACACATTTTAAACCACAAAATAATTCTAATGAATTATTATTATTCCAGTCAGTGACATCATCAAGGTAAATATTATCATACTTTTTAACCCTTATTGATGTTTAAAAAAACTAATCAGAGTTTTCTGTTTGTCTGTTTGCAGCTGATATCAGTGGTCCTGGAGGGGGTCACTGTCCCCCGATTACCTTTGACCTCTGCAGAGGACCCATGCTCCCTTCAGACAATCACAGTTCACAGACTCTTTGTATTCTTAGTAAACTTTTTCACTTTCATAATAAATAAAAAAATAAATGTGGATTTGCGTAAAAAAATAGTTTTTCGGGGTCTTGGCTTTCAGAATATGAAACTTTTATTTTCAAAATCACACGATAAATACATTTTTGAAGCTTGTAAAGGAAGATGACAGCTCTTTCTCGCCACTCTGCTATTCCACAGCGCCGCCCCCCCCTCCCTCCGGCTGAAATTATGAATGTAAGAGTATAGTAATCATAGAAAACACGGCAGGGTCCATTACAGTTTGTTTTCATCTGATTTCAAATAAACAAAGTCTTGGCTCTCAGAATAATAAACTTGTTTCGGCAAATTCAGATGATAAATACAACTTTGAAGCTTCGGCATAATTACAAGCGGAGAACGGAGTAACTTAAAGGTGGGGTAGGTACGTTTCAGAAACCGGCTCGAGATACACTGTTTGTTATATTCCATGGAATGCTCTTAACATCCCGATAGCAATGAATATCTGAAGTGCTTTGAAAACAAATCCATAGAAAAAAATTCATCTGTAGAAGCCGTAATACTGTAAAAAGTACAACGATGGCCTACCTGCCTGTCAGCCTTCCATCGGGGCACAAACTTATCTCGTGCCCTCATTGGTCATGTGCGCGTTCGTGTGTGTTGGAGGAGTGGCTCTGTGAGGAAGTGGCAGATTTTCTCCGGTTGTGTATTTTCAAATTATAGCGATCTCAAGCCGGTTTCTCAAAGTTACCTACCCCACCTTTAACATCCCGATAGCAATGAATATCTTAAGTGCTTTGACAAAAAATCCATAAAAAAATGTCATCTGTAGAAGCCGTAAAACTATAAAAAGTACAACGATGGCCTACCTGCCTGTCAGCCTTCCATCGGGGCACAAACTTACCTACCCCACCTTTAACGTCACAGCAGGCATAACAATACACAATACACACAAACGCAAAACACACACACACACACACACACACACACATACTTGCGAGCCTCCCCCAGACCAGTAATCCAAATGAAAATATCTTCCCTCCGTACTACTTTGATCTTTTGCTCCGCTAACCAATCAGATGGATGGATTCCAGAGAAGAGGAAACTTTGAAGGCCTTTTTCTCAAAGTGATGACTCGGTGCCAGTCATTATATAATGTGACATATTTCTCTTAATATTTGGAGTACAACAACAATCCTGATATCATTAGAAAGCTATGAATCTCCTCTTTCCAGCAGTGTATACAACTCAAAATGTGTCTTCGGGTCAATGCGACTGATTTCGATGGAGCAGGTCACATATATGAGATGATTTTTCCATGCACTTAAAATAACTCAAACATGTGTGTTACTGTAGCAACAAACTCCTGACAACAACAACAACTCTCCTGCCCACACGTGTCAGTTCACTGCTGACCCTGCTTGAATATTTTCTCACGTGCTCTTCAGTTAAACGCAGGAGAAACACATTTAGATCAGACGAAGAAAATCCCAGGATTGAGGTTGAGACTTTAATGAAGCTGGACACAAAAACGTATTTAAAGAATATGAAATAAACTTTAATATAGTGTGGAGTCTATTTGTATATAACACAACCTGATCTTACCAGAATGCGTGACTCCACCACAACTCCTTAACACCACATTGAGTGGTGGACTCACAGACTTTGTTACATTTGCTGTCTGCACCACGCAAACAACCCCAATGTAAAGTGAATGAGGCTCTTTTGTCATGGTGCACACACGCATTTCTACAACGTCCTGCAGTGAGCTTTTATTCTATAAAACGTTTTTAAAATCTACTTTATAGCTTGTAGTAACTCACGGGAGGCTTCTTTTATTTTATTTGTATTCATTATAATTTTAATTTTTCGTCAGAATGTATTATGGTGCATTAGTTACAAATTGTTGTTCTAAAAAAACAGTGCATTGTGGGTAATACAACTGGGATTTTTATTAAATTAGTTAGTTTTTAAGGAAGGCCAGAGCTTCAGCTGTGTCAAATAGATTGTTCCCTTTAGTTAACGTTTTTTAAAAGAACATTATATTCCTATTTGATCCTGTCCCCTTTATTGTATTACGGAGAGCAATGTGAGCGTCCAATCCCATTGGACAACGGAGAATTTTACACCCGGAAGTAAGTATTCCCCTTACTGTCGATTGATTTTACAGTGCCATCTGCACTACTCATCAACTCAAAAACACCAGACTATCCTTGTTGATTACACAACATTGATTGGTTTAAATTGTGTACAATGCTTTTGTAATTTTCCCCTTCGATTCGGAGAAACAAATATTTGTTCAGTTTAGGATGGCCGAAGACACTACACTACCCAGAATCCTCAGCTATCGTTTGGGACTACACCATGTGCTTTGCTTGACAAACAGTGGTTTGTCCTCAAGCTCTGTGATTGGATGTTGGATGTTGAAGTTTAAGCTGAGCGACAAACAGCATTTTGAAATGGAATGAAACCCAATACGAGTCTATACAAGGGATTGGAATATGATATATTAAACAAATCATTTCTAAGTAGCAGTCAGATGAATGTTATGGATGTTATTTCAAAGTGCAGGTGTTTAATAGTCGTATGGCCTGTGGGATGAAGCTGTCCCTGAGTCTGGTGGTTTTGGTCCGGATGTAAGATAAAATAAGATAAGATAAGATGGTACTTTATTGATCCCAATTTGAGACATTGTTTTTGTTGCAGCAGCATATAAGACAAGGCAGTTTACAATAAAACAAAACCACAAATAAACAAGAATAGAAAGAAAAGAAGAGAAAATAGAAAATATACGTGTTGAAATAGAAAACATACATGTAGATATTATACATGCAAATATACATATTCAAAAATAGATGACAATGGAATATGGAATATCAAATATTGAACAGATTATATATGTGTACAATGTACGGCAAGGTTGTATTAGAGAAACTATGGAGCAGAGTTCTCTTCCAGCCAGAGGTGATTTGTTGTACAGAGTTATGGCAGTGGGCAGGAATGTGTTCCTGTATGGGTCCTTGTGACAGCGGAGCTGCAGCAGTCTGTTGGAGAAGGAGCTCCGTTGACCCTCCAGCTGCAGGTGGAGAGGATGGGTGGGTTATCCATCATGGACAACAGCCTGCTCAGTGTCCTCCTCTCCACCACAGCTTCAAAGGGGTCCAGCTTGATGCCGATGACAGACCCAGCTTTCCGGATCACTTTATTGATCCTGCTGGTGTCACCGGCTCTGATGCTGCCCCCCCCCAGCAGACTGCAGCAAAGAAGAGTGCACTGGCCACAACAGACTAGAAGATCTCCAGCATCTTGCTGCACACGTGGAAGGATCTCAGCTTCCTCAGAAAATAGAGTCTGCTCATCCCCTTCTTGTAGGGCTTTCTTTAAGGTTAACCTGGTATTTTTACTCCACTACATTTATTTTAGTTACTTTACAGATTCTGATTAATGATGTGAAATATAAACAACCCTTAAAGCAGACTTTAGTTACACCTGAGTAAAATGCAGGGAAGGTGATTGTCAAGTGCCAACAATCAGGAGAGATATGTGATTGGAGGACTGGCTTACCTAAAGCCAGTTGAGTAGCACTTGAAATGTTTGGCTCTATGAAACCTGATGTACTTTATGGTTCTGTTTTCTTCAAGCTTGTATTTTGTTGGTCGAACGCACTTATTGTAAGTCGCTCTGGATAAAAGCGTCAGCTAAATGCAATGTAATGTAATGTAATGGTTGTTGGTGCTTGAGAAGACTAAATATTTGTCTGCAGATCCCTATAAAGTATATACATTACTCGTTATTCTCTACAAATAGTTAATTAAAAACTGTATATAATTGCTATTTTGGACATCCCTTTTCAAGATTTCAATATTACTCGCGCTTTAACCAGTAGGAGGTATGGGTTAAAAACATAGGTTAAAAAGCTGTCAAGTTTACAGTGTTAACAACATAAAATATACTGCTGTTTCTGGTTTAGTTTACGACGGATATATTTAGTTATTGTTTTGATATTTGTAACACAAAAGCGATGGAAAAAACCCACAGCAACACAGAAAAGATGGTCTTAACATGAGTAGTTAATAAAAAACAATAATATCAAAACAAATTATTACGACTAACTTTATTGTGAAATTAAAACTGAACGGTAAAAGAATAGTTTCCGGTCTATTCTGAGCCCGATCTCTGTAGATAAATAAAAATAAAGAACTACGACAGATGTGTAATTTTTAATGCAGCCAAACCATTTCTTACAATGCATTCATGTGATGACTTTCAAAGAGTAAAGCAAGCACTGCTGAATAAAGTATGATTTATCTTTTACGAAACGTTTTTTTCATATTCAATCACAGAGCTTGAGGCAACGCAGACAATAGCTGAGGATTCTGGGTAGTGTAGTGTCTTCGGCCATCCTCAACTGAACAAATATTTGTTTCTCTCCGAATCGAAGGGGAAAATTACAAAAGCATTGTACACAATTTAAACCAATCAATGTTGTGTAATCAACAAGGATAATCTGGTGTTTTTGAGTTGATCAGTAATACAGATAGGACTGTAAAATCAATCGACAGTAAGGGGGAATACTTACTTCCGGGTGTAAAATTCTCCGTTATCCAATGGGAATGGACGCTCACATTGCTCTCCGTAATACAATAAAGGGGACATGATCAAATCGGAATATAATGTTCTTTTAAAAAACGTTAACTAAAGGGAACAATCTATTGGACACAGCTGAAGCTCTGGCCTTCCTTAAAAACGAACTAATGTAATACACATCACAGTTGTATTACCCACAATGCACAGCTTTTTGAGAACAAAAATTCATAACTAATGCACCATAATACATTCTGACGAAAAATAAAAATTATTATGAATACACATAAAATAAAAGAAGCCTCCTGTGAGTTACTACAAGCTATAAAGTAGATTTTAAAAACGTTGTATAGAATAAAAGCTCACTGCGGGCCGTTGTAGAAATGCGTGTGTGCACCACGACAAAGGAGCCTCATTCACTTTACATTGGGGTTGTTTGCGTGGTGCAGACACGCAAATGTAACAAAGTTCGTGAGTCCACCACGCAATGTGGTGTTAAGGAGTCGTGGTGGAGTCACGCATTCTGGTGAGATCAGGTTGATATAACATTACCAGAGGGATTCTTATTATTACATTATATGCATTATTGTGCTCATGAAATGTTGTGATGACTATAACGGGTTTGATATGAATCGAAGGGGACAGTCATGACAGTGTTTAGCTTGCAATGCTAATGTAGCAAAGCCAGGTGCAGACACTGTAAGAGGACAATGAGTTTCTGAGGCTCTGGCCTTGACCGTGTGTGTGAGTTTCGCTCCCGCGCATAGCTGGGTATCAGTATAACCAGGATTCCACTTTTTCTGCAGAAACTTTAGCAAAAACAAATGACTAGGATAGCGACAGAGTAGGGAGGAACCTTCACAGGCCGGCCGAATGCTGATTGGAAGATCGTGTTGCCAAGAGACTTTTGTCTAAGTCTGCGCACCAACCAGGGAAGCCAACGTCTAAACCATGGCCCTCCCCAACTAGTCTCAACCAATCATAAATGTACGGGCAACGCCCTGTGTAATAAAATGTATTGACGCACAAGGTTCGATGTTTTTTTACGGAAATAGTGGTTACAGATTACAGTTTTGCTGCCTGTGATTTCTGTGACCTGACGGAGTCCTTGGCCAAGTAATATATATTTTGCTCTCTTTTAATAATTAGTTGAACTTACTGTAGAAGTTGTTTGTCTTTCCTTGAATTTTGAACACAACAAAATGGCGACCCACGACATGATTCCGAAGAGACGATTTGTGACTCACGGCTTCGAGTCCGAGAGACCGAAAGACGGCGGCGACCTCCACCAGATCCTACCAATACTCATCGGGCCAAGATCAAAGGTGAGCAGAAGCCTGTTGTATACTGCCAACATTCTGCATAGGTAGAAATAGGACTGGTAAAAACTGTGAGTGAGGGTAGAGGTAATGTACAATATAGATAACTGAAATGTGTAAGGAGCAAAGGATATATTTCTTGTACATGTGCATGTGATAACAGTGTCAGGGACACTTAAACGTCAGGGACGTTGGGAAGTGTCAGGGACATTAAAGTGTCAGGTACACTAAAACGTCAGGGACTTTGGGAAGTGTCACAGACACTAAAGCATCAGGGTGCTGTGAAAAGCTCTGTGTGGAGGCTGTGTTTTGAGAAAAACGAAGAGTAGGGCCAGTGATTAGATTTAAAGTAAGATAGGTATAGTAAGTGAAGACTTTCTGGGAGAGCCCGTCAGGGACGGCATCGGTTCAAAAGGGTCCAGTCCGATTTCCGTTCCGCCCACAGCACTGAAACAGCTCTGGTCAGGGTCACAAACGACCTGCTGATGGCGGCTGAACCTGGTTCCCCATCTCTCCTCATCCTCCTGGATCTGACTGCAGCATTCGACACTGTCGACCATAACCACCTCCTTCAGCGCCTCCAATACACCAACGGACTCTCTGACTCTACCCTGAGCTGGTTCCAGTCCTACCTGTCTGGAAGAACAGAGTACGTCTCCTTGGGATGTGCGAGGTCCCAGACACACCCTGTCACCTGTGGTGTCCCTCAAGGGTTGGTCCTTGGGCCTACTCTGTTTACCCTGTACACTCTTCGCCTTGGCCGTGTCATCAGCAAGCATGGAATATAATTCCATTGCTACGCTGATGACACACAGCTATATATAAAGACAGACCCTATCCCACATGCTTCCTCACTGTCACCATCATCATCACCGTTTCCATCAACATCCTTTAACACCTGCATTGAGGAGATAAAGGCTTGGATGCAACAAAACTTCCTGCAGCTAAATAGCTCCAAAACAGAAGCTATTTTAGTTGGCACCCCAAACCAGGTCCTCCCCCATAACCCACATGACATTTTCTGGACAAAACATACCCCTCTCTGCATCAGTTTCCAACCTGGGTGTAAGATTTGACAGACATCTGACCTTTGACACCCACATCAAACACCTGTGCAAAACCTCCTTCTACCACCTCAGGAACATTGCAAAACTCCATCCCACACTCTCCCTGTCAGATGCTGAATAACTGGTCCATGCCTTCATCTCTTCAAGGCTCGATTACTGCAACATTGCTCTCCTCATCGGGACTCATAGCGGGAGCCTTCAGAAGCTCCAATACGTTCAGAACAGTGCCGCTAAGATCCTGATGAGGGTGAGAAAGTACAACCACATCACACCCGTCCTTCATTCCCTCCACTGGCTTCCTGTCTCATTCAGGATCGAATACAAGATCACACTACTGACCCATCAATGCATCCACGAGAACGCTCCTCCATACCTGAAGGAACTTCTCACATCTCAAACCTCCACACGCAACCTCCGCTCCACAACCAACCATCTGCTTCGTCCCCCCAGGACCAAACTCCGCACAATGGGGGATCGGGCTTTCTGTGCAGCTGTTCCTCACCTCTGGATTTCCCTCCCATACCACCTGAGGACTCCACAGACCACTGACGCCTTCAAGAAAGGCCTAAAAACCTTTCTTTTAAAAAAAGCTTTTGATTAAACTTTTGTTTCTTTTTATTATGCCTGCTGTAGCACCTTGGGATTGCTGTTAGCAATGAAAGGTGCTTTACAAATCGAATGTATTATTATTAAAAAGGGTGATTACGTTAATTCAGTGACGGCTCCTTAATTGTCTCATTCCTTCCTATTAACTATACTACACTGAACAAAAATATAAACGCAACACTTTCGTTTTTGCTCCCATTTTTCATGAGATGAACTCAAAGATCTAAAACATTTTCTTTATACACAAAATAACCATTTCTCTCAAATATTGTTCACACATCTGAAAAAATCTGTGAGAGTGAGCACTTCTCCTTTGCCGAGATAATCCATCCCACCTCACAGGTGTGGCATATCAATATGCTGATTAGACAGCATGATTATTGCACAGGTGTGCCTTAGGCTGGCCACAATAAAAGGCCACTCTGAAACTTGCAGTTTTGCTTTATTGGGGGGGTCTGTAGGTAAATGTTATGGAGATAATTGTTCAGTTAATCTTGTGAGTGATCACATTGAGATTTGTATAATTTGTTATAAAATTCATAAAAAGTCTGGTTAATCTGTTTTGGGTGGTTTGTAGCCTTTATTGAACCAGGTGAAGCCCCTTGAGATCAAAAGATCTCTTCTTCAAGGGTGACCTGTAGGACATTAGTTACACATGTAACCTAAAAACAACAGAACAACAATAAGGATGACACACAACATAATGTACAGGGTACAGTTTACAAACTCTATTCACAGTGACAGGTACCATGAGTATCAGACAGCATGGCACCCAGCGAGTTTCAGAGTGATGCAGGGGAACCAAAGTGCTCAGGTTCAAACAGGTCTGCAGACTGTTCCAAGTTAGTGGAGCTGCTCATCTAAAAGCTTTCTTCCCTAAGACAGTCCTAGCACTTGGCACATTTATAAAACAACATCATGAGATCTCAGGCAATACGTACTTTCAATTCGTCCAGAGATCAGAGAGCAGATATAAAAAGGTAGTTTACCCAACATGGCTTTATAGATGAACATGTACCAATGACTGAACCTCCGTACAGTTGGTGAAGGCAGACCTGCCTTGGCAGACAGGGTACAGTGATGAGTAAGTGCTTTAGAGTTAGTAACAAATCTCAGAGCACTGTGATAGGCGGCATCTAACTTTTCCAGGCAATGGGCAGGTGCATTCATATACATCAAATCACCATAGTCCAGCACAGGTAAAAAGGTCACAGTGACTAGCCTTTTCCTGGCCTCAAGCGAGAAACAGGACTTGTTCCTGTAGAAGAAACCTAGCCTAACCCTCAGCTTTTTAAGCAGATTAAAGACATGAAGTTTAAAAGACAATCATCAAGCCAGATACCAAGGTATTTATAACAGGTAACCACTTTGACTACTTGTCCTTGCATAGTAACAATATCCAAAGCAGTGTCTGTAGTCTTGTTAGCTTTAGAAAAGAGCATTACCTTGGTTTTATCAACATTTAAAAGAAGCTTAAGCTCAGCGAGCTGAGTCTGAATAATGTTAAAAACAGCCTGTAATTTAACACCAGCCTCCTTAATGGAGGGACCTTCACAGTACATCACGGTATCATCCGCATAAAAATGTAAAGTAGCTTCATTCACATTTTCACCTAAACTGTTGATATACACTTAACAAAAATATAAACGCAACACTTATGTTTTTGCTCCCATTTTCATGAGATGATCTAAAAGATCTAAAACATTTTCTATATACACAAAATAACCATTTCTCCCAAATATTGTTCACAAATCTGAAAAAATCTATGATAGTGAGCACTTCTCCTTTGCCGAGATAATCCATCCCACCTCACAGGTGTGGCATATCAAGATGCTGATTAGACAGCATGATTATTGCACAGGTGTGCCTTAGGCTGGCCACAATAAAAGGCCACTCTGAAATGTGCATTTTTGCTTTATTGGGGGGGTCAGAAAACCAGTCAGTATCTGGTGTGAGGGGTAGGGGTAGGGTTAGGGTAATGTTGTGAATCGAGTGGCCTATGTTCATCGTCCATACCATACGCCTTCCCATACCATAACCCCACCACCACCACCATGGGCCACTCGATTCACAACATTACCCTACCCCTAACCCTAACCCTACCCCTCACACCAGATACTGATTGGTTTTCGCCAATAAAGCAAAAATGCACGTTTCAGAGTGGTCTTTTATTGTGGCCAGCCTAAGGCAGAAACACACAGAAAACACTGAAAACACAAAAAACAGGCTTGTGTGCTAGTATGGTTTTTTGAATAAACACATCAGTATTATGGTTTTTTGTGTTTTCAGTATTTTCTGTGTTTCTGTGGGGGTATAATATGCACGTTTCAATACACATTTATCCTACATCTTCCCTGTTACCCTCCCCTTGTTATAATGAAGACAACAGTGCATGTGAAGGACTGTAACACACATGTATCAGACACGCTCCCCTGGTCGATCTCAGTAATGAAGTCGTTGAGCCAGAGTCGTTTCATTAACGCGTTGTAATTGTTTCTGAAGAAAAAATTGGGCATGTCATTCAGACAATCGTGTTGCCTCTGGCCGGGGTGACTAACTCGGCATCCGTTGAAGATTTCTTCTCTGTACTGATACAGCACCCTCTCCAGAATATGAACCAACTCCGATTTCACTGTGTCCATAAACAGATACGTCTTGGCCCAAGGAGTAACATCAGCAGAAGTAGTACTGTAAGATTCGGGTGTCCAAAATGGTGGTGATGATGGTAGTCCAGGAGTCTGTTCCTGTCTGCAACTCGCAGGAGGAGACTTGGTTTTTCTCAGATCCATTCCGAGTAAATCGCCAGAACGCCGACACCTCCTCATCTCCACCGCTCCCATGTTTTATTTTGTGTTGCCATAAGTTAGTCTCTCTGCGTTTCTGCGCTGGGCTAATGCTAATAATGCTAATGCGAGGATAATAAAATGGCGGCTTCACAAAACCTTTTGGGAGTTTTACGGGGCGTGGTTTGCAATCCGCCCAGCCAATCAGAAATATTGCTCTTTTCTCACAAAAGAGCCGCTCGAAAGTCCCTGCTAGAGAGCAGGGACTTTCGAGGGGGTAAAAAGGTTCGCATGAACTAATTTTAGTACCGGCTCTTTTTGGTGTGAATGCAATCATGAACTAAGTTCGCATGAACCTTTGTGGGAAAAGTACCGCAGTGTGAATGCGCCTCTTGTTTTGGTAAAAATGGTTTGCATTGTCAGTTAGCTGAGATTATTCCCGTTAATCTGGTATGACACATGAATAGGTTCTTAAATATTAAGATTCCCTGAGACACAGTGTCGTGAGAAAAAAAAACTAAAGTACCCGCCGGCGGGGACCTTGGGGCTTAAAAGGTTAAGGGGAAACGTTTAAATGTTTTGGAGTGGCCCAGAGCCCTAGAGATACTAAGAGTTACGACACTCCCATAGACCTCCGTTGTAAAAAATGGCGGCGCCTACTTCCGGGGTATGGACATCGAAATAGTTCAACATATTGTCATTTGGGCGTTGGACCTGATTCACTTACATTACGGCGCGTCGATTAGTTCCAGAGGTAAGTTGCTGAAATATCGAACTCTTTTGAATTGTCAACTGTCTATATTGTATCAGAGGCCCTTTATGATGCTTATACTGGTCTTCATTTGTATATGCACAGCGTAATTATCTATATTTTATCTTGGTTATTACAACCCATTTTGCTAGCATTGCCTGCTAGTTAGCTAGCGCGACTTCGTCAGCTATGAAGGTAAGATTTCAGTAATGAATCGCTAGCAGCTTATATATCAATGATGCTGGGTAACTAACAAGCAGGATTTAGATTGATTATGTGTTTTTATTGTTATTTTGGTTTTTATCTGCTGAAGCTGACCGTGTCAGCTATCCTTAGTCGTCTTTTTCTGTATGATATGACTTAACTGCTAGCACTAGTAGAAATGAGGTGGCGTTTGTGATAAATATTTCATTGCATTTTGGGATATACTAACATTTCATTATGTGACATGTTGACTGTACTTAGTTTTTTTTGGTACTGTTCCGTGTTAACTTATCTGTACTGTACAACTAGCCTAGCGCTACTTTTTAATGCTTGATGGCATGCTAGGATAGATTCCTTTGTATTGTAATATACACACTAATTTAGCAGTGAATGAAGGATGAGCCTAAAACATGGTCATGCATCCAAAATGTTTATTTTTAAACAAAATAACACTTTTTGTTATTTAAAAAAGAATTAGCACTTTTGTATTCAGCCTCATATGTCAGCCTCATATGGCTGTTACTGCTGCTGAAGGAGGGGGCTGCTGCTGCTGGAGGATGCTGCTGCTGAAGGAAGAGGAGGCTGGAGGCTGCTGACGGAGGACCGGTAATGGAGATGCCAAGTACATCGATGGCAACGAGTAAGGTGTTTGGCAGTGGCCGAGATGTTATGACCTTCGGTGCAGAGGTCTGTTGGGTCTTCTTTGCCTTCTTACTCTGACTCTTGCTGCCAAGATACCCTTTATGTTTATCCTTCCTCTCAGCCCTGATGCACTTTGATGCAATCCTTAACCTCAGCCTGATGTATGTTGAGAGGATTTTTTTTCTTCAGGTCATGGCATGAGGGCAGGTTGCTGTCCAGCAACATGGCTTCTTGTTCCAGCTGTGACACTGCATTTGAGGACTCAATGAGGGAATTGCTCGTCCTCACACGGAACAGCTGCTCCACGTTCTGAACACGGGTGAAAACCTCATCTGATGGACGGTAAAGTGCACCCCTTTTAAATTATTTGAATACCAGCAGACCAGCTCTCTCATTTATATCCTGTAGTGCCACAACAGAACCTTAGTTATATTGCATTTTTCACGGTGTCTTTCCCCCACGTATCTCACCTTTTTTTGATTGCCCAAGTGCTCTAATTTGGTCTGTGTTGAAGATTTTTTGAAACTTTAGATTAATCAACTTGTGTTTTTTTTTAATGCCGAATTAATCCTCTTCTGGTTTACCAGAGCCCTCTCGGCTCTCTTTCTTAGGAATCTCTCCCTTCTCAGTTGCCTCATTAGATCCTCCACGTGAGCCCGGTCACAACTGGCCCTTGGCAGTCTGGTCCCTGGAGCACCTGACCCTGGCACACTGGCCTCTTCACAGCTAACCCCTGACTGACTGGCTCCTGGCACACTGATCTCTGGTAAGGTGGCCTCTTGATTGTCGGCCCCTGACATACTGGCCCCTGGCAGTCTGCTGACATCTGTCTCACTCTCTCTGTGATGTCCCTTTCATTCCCTTGGAACTCCACCTCAATATCTCCCTGAATCTCTAACAATAAGGCAATTGCTGTTATATGTGTATGCTGCCTTTACATGTGCACCTATTGTCATTTATGGGTACACTATACTCCTACAGTATATTGACATTCATCTAAGTTTGCCTATTGGCAATGTTACAGTATGAAGAAATCTGTAGATTATATACATGTGGTATATGAGTCTTCAGAGAACCCCTGAACCCTGGTAGTTTTGAAGCTGTATACTCTGAAAGTTGCATTAGGAGTGTAGTCTATCCTTGAATTATATAACATGGGAAACATTGTTAGCTTCATATATCATACCAATATTTGATGTGCAGTAATAGGTGTGGTCATTATTCCTGACAGCTGGAGGCATACTCCTTGACGTGAATTTTCTCCTTTTCGGTTTAGGCCGATGTATAAATACTGTTGGAACAGCATCCGGCCTCAACCTCAAATTTTCTCCTGATTTGTTGCCAATATATTGGTCGTCTTCAAAGTGTACCTGTGGGTAGGTAGGTTTGATCAGTTTCCACTGCACACTTCAAATGTCATTGAAGAGTCATACTTCTCTACACTTGGAAATATGATGCCCTTTAAAATGTTAATAAGTCATGTCACCTCTGTGAACATTACTTACATGACAGAGTTCTCTGCTGTTGTTGTCCTCTTTCAGACACAGGTTTTGTCTGTTGACCATTGCCATCCATCTCTTCCTTCGCTCTACGTCCTTAGGGAAGCCATACATCCGGAACCCCTTCTCGGATCGATTAGAGCACCCACATGCTATGTATGACAACTGATCTATTAAAATGCAATATAAACGAAAGTGCCATCATATTTATTGTGCAAACATTTTAACATGAATATTGCTATGTCCTCTGTTCAGTCTGCTCCCAACTGTATTCTCTCCTCTTATTCACCACTGTTCCTATTCTTGCTCTGCTTTTTAGGGCCCAGGAAACAGATGAAGAGGATGTCCCTTTGACAAGGAACCTTCTTGTTTTTTTCAAAATGATTCGGCCCCTGGATGCCCTAGACGAGAGTTCTGTATTGCTTTTTTGTAAATGGTTGCTTTTTTGTAAATATTTGTTTGTAAATATTTGTAAAATGCCCCCACCCACAATTGTTGTTCACACAATTATGCTTGTGCGAACAACAATTGTGGGTGGGTGCTTATTGTGCTGCAGACGTTGAAGGACCTGAGTCTCCTGAGGAAAGACAGGTGAAAGGTGAGGAGAGGTCATCGCTTGGAAGGTTTTATATCCTGTGGTGTCTCAACAGAACTTAATATGAATTGCTTTATTGTCTCGTCGCTGGATCACCTCCCCCTGGCAAAGTGGCCTCGTCATTTTAATTGTTATTGTTGACAAACCTGTTTGTGTTGCTCTGTTGAACCGGTTCAACAGGAGCTTCTGTAAATATTTTTTTGGAAATAGTTTGAATATTTATCATAGTATCATTTTCAGTCTCCCACTCTCTCAATTTAATTTATCGTTTCTTTGCCCCACCATATATGTTGTTGTCCAAGGGCACTCATTTGGTCTGTGTTGAAGATTGTTTTACACTTTAGATTAATCAAAATTGTGTTTTTTGGCTGAATTAATCTTTTTCTGTTGAACCCTAACCCTCTTTGTTCTCCTTCTCATTCATTTGACTTTGTTTTGTTCTAACACACATCACTTTTTCCATACACTGTTCTTAATAAGTAATAGGCTACCAAGCTTTCCGTTGTCACCCTGCCTCTCCAAATGCAAAACTGTCAATAAAAAGTATGCAATAATGCAATTACAGCTGAAAAAGTACTTGGGTGTGTGTGTTTTTTTAATATATATAATTACCATTCAATAACGCAATCGCTGCTGTCTGTCTGTCCCATATAAGAACATGACAGCGCAGCGCAACTATACTACGGACGTGACTGCCCTGACAGTGACAGCAACATAGCCTGCTTGTGCTACCACACTTTCCCCTCAAAATATCGTTAAATAACGAAACTGGTAAATATTGCCAATCCATACAAAGTGTAACCACATCATGTAAATATGAAAGCAATCTTTAAAAAATAACAGCGTTGGTTTAATCTATGACTATTTTGACCATGTTTGTGCTGTTTTTGCCATAAAGAAGCATTGCCACGGAAGTGCGTTTTGAACTATCCCGGCATACATAAACCACGTGACCGGCTGGCGGCGACATCAAAGAGTGTCGTAACTCTTATCTCTCTATGGCTCTGTGGCGGTGGTGGCGAAGTCGATAGGGACTTGGCTTGGCAACTGGAAGGTCACCAGTTCAAGTCCCGGCAAGACCAAGTGCTACCGAGGTGTCCCTGAGCAAGGCACCGTTCCCCACATTGCTCCCCGGGCGCCGTTCAAAAATGGCAGCACACTGCTCCTAACACTAGGATGGGTCAAATGCAGAGAAACAATTTCCCCACGGGGATTAATAAAAGTCCATCCATCATCTGGAGTGGCCTAGTCAAAGTCCAAACCTGTGGTACGACCTAAAGATGGCTGCACACGAGCGGAACCCATCTAACCTAAAGGAGCTGGAGCAGTTTTGGCAAGAAGCAAATCTCGATGGAAAGATGTGCCAAGCTCATAGACACAGACCCCAAGAGACTTGCAGCTGTTATTGCTGCAAAAGGCGGCTCTACAAAGTATTGACTTTGAATCGTTGAATAGTTCTGCACGCTCATGTTTTGTTTTTTTCGTCATTATTTCTTGTTTGTTTCACAATAAAAAATATGTTTTGCATCTTCAAAGTTGTAGGCATGTTGTGTACATCAAATAATACAAATCACATGTTTTAAAGCAATGAAACAAGAAAAATGCCAAGGGGGGTGAATACTTTTGCAAGGCATTGTATATGGTTATATTGTTTATTTTACAGAGTATGAACAGTGTCGTCGTCCCCCCGTCGTCCCCCAGGGTACCACAGTTATTCCTGGGTTTGCGTGCAGGGCCTTTTGATGGTGATGGGAGATGTCAGGTATCGAACACGGAGCCGTCAGTGGCTCACAGCATGGGGACGCCTCGGGCTGCACGTTTATTTCAGGAGTCTGCAGACAGGAAACATTCTCACCGCTGTAAAGTGTTATCCTCTGGAAGGAAAGAGCGTGTGGAGTAACCAGAGAACATCTGGATACATCTGTCTGGTGGACAACATTCAAAATGTTGGAAGGAGAAGACAAGATAACGTTCCATAGCTCGACCTGAACAGAATAAAAGGAGCTGAGATGGAAACTGCCGACTGAGAGTCAAAGAAGCCGTAACCTCCCAAGTGCTTTGCGACTCATCACAAAATACATTTTTCAAGTCAATTAATTTAACTTAAGTAAATACATGTTTCCACACTGAACAGATAATAGATCCAGGAACTATAATGTGGAGTTCATTCTTCTAACGACAGAACAGTTTTAACTTTGGTGTAAACACTCCTCACCTGCTGCAGTGAGAGACTCAGAACGACCGAGACATGCACTTTTACATTTTTCACTATTTTAATGTTGGATATTCTGTCCTGTGTTTCCTGCCGGATCATTCTGATGGCTGTTGCTGTTTTTTTCTCTGGTTCCTCTGAATAAAGTGAATAATAAATAATTGTGTGTGTGCGTGCGTGCGTGTGCGTGTGTGTGCGTGTGTGTGTGCATGTGTGTGTGTGTGTGCAGCTGGATGGTCTGCTGTTATTGTGGCAAGGGCCAGCCCTGACTAATGTGCTGCCCTAGGCAAGATGTTAGCTGGCACTCATGGATCGATGCGCTCTTAGCATTCACCTATACTGCCTATGCCAAGGGCCGGCCCTGATTGTGCATTGAGAGGTATAATATGCATTTATTTGTGTACATTTGTTTATTTTAATATCACTAACGGGGTCGATAAATACAGTTAGAAGTGAGGCGGAATGTTTGTGATTGCTTCAATGGTTCCGGGGTACCGGTTAGAGGGACAGACACTTCCGGTGTTTCCTCAGAAGCGATCTGGAAGGAAACATAACACACCGTGAACGTTTCCCATGTATCTAATTTCTCCTCATTGACTCCTATCCTCGATACTTAGTCCCGCCCACAGGAGATGCGAGCGGAGGAGTCGAGGAGGGGAACCGAGGAAAGAGGAGGGGAAGCAGCAGGCGGTTAGAGAAAGGAGAACTCCTCTCCTCTGAGTGGTCATTTTAAAGAGACGTCCATTAATGATGACAGGAGGCAGCAGCCTCTGTCTGATGGACAGATGTGTTCATGACCACTTCTATATTTACTTTGATTCATTCACAGTGCGGTGTCATGAGACGATAACAGGCTACAGATGCGGACATATACACACCCACACACTTATATATATAAGTGTGTGTGTGGGTGTATATAAATATATATATACAATTTCAGAATCAAAAAAGTATGAGCACTCTCATAATAACATAACACTATCAGAGACTGGATAGTGTTATGGAGTTACTGGAGCTCAAAGGCTTTCTCCAGGCCCACTTAAGATTTGTGCTAGACAAGATGATAATGAAACACCACAACAGTTTCTCTACCGGGTGATAGGGTGAAAGCAACGTGTCCTATTCACATCCAAATTGTCAGACGCAGGCATTAAATACAGTCCAGCTGCTGTTCAAGATGTGTTTTACATATTGTCTTGCAAGGACTTGGATATAAAGACAGAAGGAGATCTAGAAGCTGTCCTGGCCCTGAAGGCGAAAACACCGAAGACCATATGTGACCTGTGAACAGGGCCGCCTTAATGCACGGACTGACCCGGGCTGAAGCCCAGGGGCCTACGGAGATCGGGGGCCTATCATGAGCCAATAAAAAATAAAAGTTTTTTATTTCAGATGTTTTTTAAAAATGTTTAAATAAACAAAGTCTTGGCTTTCAGAATATGAAACTTTTATTTCCAAAATCACACGATAAATACATTTTTGAAGCTTGTAAAGGGAAGAAGACAGCTCTCCCTCGCCACTCTGCTATTCCACAGCGCCGCTTCCCCTCCCTCCGGCTGAAATTATGAATGTAGGCGTAGAGTAATCATAGATAACACGGCAGGGTCCGTTACAGTTTGTTTTCATCTGATTTCAATTAAACTAAGTCTTGGCTCTCAGAATATTAAACTTGTTTCGGCAAATTCAGATGATAAATACAACTTTGAAGCTTGTAATGGCTACAAGCGGAGAACGGAGTAACTTAACGTCACAGCAGGCATAACAACAGCCGGTGTTTCTCCTGAGGGTTTTCCCCGGGAAACAAACACAATACACACAAACGCAAAAATACACACACACACACACATATACACCAGAGTTCCCGTTAGAATATTTTTTCGCCAGTCAACATGTCCGTTAAAGTTCAAATCTTCCGGACAAAATGAGAAAAGTGCCGGTCAAACGTCTTCTTTGTTATTTATTGAGCTTTAAAACAGATGGATATGATTGGATATTAAACAAACTAACTATAGTAGATTAACTACATTATTCAAAAGTGTTCAGTAATTTACAATAACACGGGAATAATAAACAGAGTGCTCTCCCTCTCCTGACAGCCCGTCAGTATCATGCAGCTCAGATCAGTAATGACCCGACAGTGAAACTAAACCCATCTATAACTAGTTACGGTAGTTTGAGAGGTAATTGAAATAGCTACGTGTGATATTCTAACCTGAAGTGTGTGTTTTGTTCTGTGATCATGCAGAGCTGCGTGTCGAGTCTCGACTCGTCAGCAGCAGCTGATCTCTCTCTCCCGTCAGATTAGACTTCACTCGCGTTTCTGTCCATATCGATCCGATCCAGCTAGTTCTAGCTAATGATAGGACTACCTGCTTATTAAAAGACACCGACACAATAAGTGTCGCTATGCAACTGGATGAGGCCACAAAGTATAGCGCAGCATTATGCATTTGTTTACATGCCCACCGGAACCCCGAGGCATTACCAACAGATCAACGCACAATCAACCCATACAGGACATCTCCTTCTCCACATTAAGTGTTAGACATTAGAGTTGACTATTCTTGTCTGTCACATACTCTTTTGGCTGTGTTAGAAATTAAACTCAATGTTTTATGGCATAATGTACCTTAAACATACCGTCAGTTTAAATGCTATTTTATTCTGGAAAAACCCGGAAGTTCTCAATACTAAGCTTTTATTCTGAAAATCCGTCATGACGACATCCGGGACTACCGCCCCTTTAGTATCATTAAAGTGGCTTTGACGCCGTTAACATGTATTACATATACAGTTATGAAAGAGATAAGGAGGTGAAAAGGCATGTGGAAGTAAGCAATGAATGTAAAATGTTGAAATCCTCTGTTTAACGCGATATCGGACACAGGAGAACGAGGGGGGAAGTCCCCTGCGTCACTACAGCTCCCAGAGAGGAGGAGCGAACAGCCAGCAAGCGGGAAAGACGAATGCTTGTGAGCTCTCTTCTGCACGGCCACCAAGGGAGAGGGAGCTGCAGCTTTACTCTCCTGTTCGGACAATATTCTGTTTGTGACATCACCACGCTTTTTATTAATTAAAGTACCAATTTGAACCTTCTCAGAGACTCCATTTAGTCTCCTTTTAAACTTCTGTCCTGGACGCTAGAATAATCACACACAGATAACAATTGGGACCAAGCGACGTGATTCTAGGACAACGGGAGAGAATATCGAGCCGGCTGTGGCCTGGAAACCGGAACGCATTCGTCTGACACACAAGAGATCTCAAACAATCGGTGAGAAGAAACCCGTTAAATCAAATTCTTCAATAGTTTATGCAGGAAAATCTTAGGACTGTGTGTTGGACTGCTGCTTCCGGTTCCTGAAAATAGCTGGGAAATTAATGTTAAAACAACCAAATGTAATGACAACAATCATATAACACGAGGCGTTACTTTGTCACAAGCAGGGTAAGTCCAATTTACTTATTTTTCTTATATCTAACCCTGCATGCTATTCGTTTGTCTGTTATTACATGTCAGCAAGAGGCTAATCGCTCCAATATAGTGTTCTTTGTTACGTTTTAAGTTAACGTGAATAGTGTGTGGCTATTTAAACAAAAGAACAAAATCACAGTGGAAGCTGTGATTATTGGAGAGAGTGTTTGTATTATTTTAAAAGTCCTTTGTGTGATTTAGCAATCATTCCAATTGCGTTTCTTGTTACGTTTTAAGTTAACGTGAATGGTTGGGGACTATTTAAACAAGAACGCAGTTGATTGAGTGTAGAGATTACAGTGTGAGGCTTATAAAAAAGTCCTTTTCGAGGAAAAGGCCTGAAAGTTTTGAAACTTTCAGTGGTTGTTTTCCTGTTTTCAAACAGACATTGCGTGTGGATTACGATGAGAAGTGCGACATTCGTGCGTTAGTTAGACGATATTCTGCTGATTGTGTTTGATTTGCGTCTTAATTTGTCCCAACATAGCGTGTTTAAACAGAGGAGATAACCATACTGGCTCTTAAAGTCAAAGAATTACGTGCATGGACAGAGAACTGTGACGTAAGGGTATGAGGCCCATTTATAAATTGTACATTAAATAGAAATGTTATTTTAAACTGCATTGTTGTTTTGTGTTGAGAATATATAAAAAAACTCTCCGCAGTGGGAGCCACGAGGTGTTGTAAAATCCCTTTGTTCTTCAGGTCAAAGGTTGGAAAAGTTGCCATCTTGTTTTGCCAGCATGTTTACAATGAATCACACGGCAGTCGCCATTTCGTGAAATGCTAATTGGAGAAGTGAGACTGTTTGCTTTTACCCAGTCCTACTCCTCCTTGAGAAGGACAAATCCTATTTCTTTGCAAAGTTGGAATTATAAAATAGATAGGTTATTTTACCATGGGAAGTTTGGCATTCATCTGATATTGGAAGTTTTTTCTGCTTGAATTGACGTTATTGAAATATTCCAGTTTGCAAAAGTGTTTTGGCGATTATGTGCTGTGGCGTTTTAACCAAGTGTAATATTCTTCCCTAGGGTAATTCTCTTTCTATTTTTTTAGAAAAGAAAATAAGTTTTTCTTAAATACAGGTTAGTTTTGCAATAGTAAACCATAGTGGATTAAACTGGAAATTACAATTCTGCTGGTAGTACAGAATTATTACATAGAAGAAACACTCAATAGCATTTTTAAGTCTAATTCTGAAAGTGTTATAAATACACACATGCTTCATCGCCGAGATAGAATTGCAAGTGGTTTCTAATTATAAGATAAAACACTTTATATAATACTCTTTCAAATAAGCAAACAAATGTATTGAAGCTAACACAAATTATGACATTTACATAATTCCAAACACTTCGGAAAGTGGAAGATTTTCACCAGATTTCTAATTTTCATATTTCATAGTCAAAACCATACACTGTACAATTTTTATTTTTAGTATTTCAGATTTAAAATTTGCATAATTGTTATCTTTTAATTAACTTTATTAAAAAAAAAGAACAGATTTAACAATTCTGATGATGTAGGATATTTTGAAGGAATACAAAGGTACTAGTCAGAGGACTAGTGCTTTGATCATTGGAATAGTTAGAGAACATGTCACCGAAAGAAACTAAGATGGGACTAGATGCAGAGCCAGGCTCAACTGCAGATATCACGGGAAGGGTAAAGATCAGATCAGATGCTACAACAGTTCCAAAATGTAGACAGAAGACATGGAACCAATTAGAGAAACTGTTGGAACAGTGGCAATTTATAAGAGTTACAAGTCTGATACTCCATCTGGAATATGCCAGCCTATTGGCACACAGCATAAATGTGGTCCGAGTAGCAGACCTGCCAGTGAGGGAAGACATAGCAGAAAAAACCAAAGAGGCTCCAGTTATCCAAACTCCGAAGCTGTATCTAAGCCTGGCCGAAGTCCCTCCTCCCTCCCCGAATGTTGGTTCAATAGGAGAAGTCCTGCAGTTGGATGAAGTCTCCATGAACAAACATCTCAAAGAATTGGAGTATGAAGTAAGAGTGCTAACCAGTCAATCAAAACACCTGATAGAAGAGAATATACGATTAGAAGAAATCACAGAAGAAAGACAAACACAAAAGACAGAAATGGAAGCACTACAACTGAGACTTTTGAAGATGCAAAAAAGCTGAGAAAGATACCGAAGCTATTAAAAACAAGAAAGCGGCAAGGCAAATGGCAGCTACTTCAGGGATGGCCATAGAACCAGAGAAGGCAGGTCAGACACCTCAAACAATTCAAGCTCGGGAGGTGCCAGAGATTCAGGTGCAGAATCAACAATTCCAAGGAAGACAAAGTGGCAGAGGAGGAAAGCCACGATCAAGACGAAGAACAGATGAAGGCTGCTACAAATGTGGTCAGCTGACACATTGGTCCAGAGAGTGTTGCACCAAACAACGGCCCTCCATGCAGATACCCCGGGGAGGTTTACGACGGAGGCAGGGGGTCCCAGAGATGTCAAAGACGAACAGGGGTGCCAAACATGACCCAAATGCCACTGACACCCTGGTATCAACCACAACAATGAGGAAGCTCAAAGGACCAGACCACCAGGTGATGCATCTTCAGCACAAGGGTATTTTGAAATCCAGCTACATTGAGCCATATCTGTCACCACAGGAGGGAGAGGTTGAATGTAAAACATGACAGTGAGTAGCATATTGCATTTACACAAAGCATAAAACATAGTAGAACATTTAGCAGACTATTTTTGTAATTATGAGAAGGAAAGAGATTACGAGTGATGTTGTTCCCCTACACAGAAAACTATTGTGTCCACACAGCTAGTGAGGTCAAGACGATGGGTTTCCACCCAAAAAATATGAAGACGGAAACCTAGTACTCGTCCAAGACGGAGGATCCTTACCTCCTGTTTACACCGACTGCAGTTCAAGGGGCGGCGATACACCTGACGTGGAGCTGTTGAGACCTAAAAACAGAAACTCGATTCTGCTGTGGTGAAGTCTGGCTACAAAGGGAGGTGTCCGATAGGGTCGCTTGTCTCAAACCAGTGAAGAAATCAACAAGAACCCAGCAGAACTAGAGAGTGACTGTTGGCGGGAGAACAGTGACAGAGCGACAGAGACTGGCCCAACATTCTCCAGCCAGCACATAGATAGACCCCGTCAGAAGACCGGGGCTGTGTTTAAAGGGGAACTTCATTTATTGTTAGTAGAAGTGTAGTTTTTTAGTCAAACAATTATGTGATTTATGGAGTCAGATTACATTATTTCTCATAAACACAATTTTATAATCGTCTGAAATATCGGTTTTAAGGCAATAAGCAGCAGATTAAATAACATAACACTGATTGAGAGCTTGGATAAAGAAGTTGTAGGGTTTTTACAACAGTTTCAAGATTCAGTTTTTATTTATTTATTCTTGAGTGACTTTACTGATTTATAATGTAGTGCGTAAGGCAATATCTCATTTTGAGTGAGGGGCACCAGCCCTCCATGCATGTCACCCTCTGTGAGAATAGTTCATATTTTCCCTCTAGTTTGGAGAAATATTATTTTATTATATGTTTGTTCAGCAGTATCAAACAATGCTCTAATCCTAGAGTTATTGAGACGCATTAGCGACACCAGGGGTATTGTTTTCGCAGCAACAATGATGCATAATACCAGGACAAAAGCCATTCCTGAAACAAGTAAACACATTTTTGTGCTAATGGCAGATTTTAGTGAATGTTTGTATCCCATCAGAAAGCCATACATCATATGATATTTTTTGTACGCCTTATGGCTACACAGAGAAGTTATATTTATTTTGTGCAACGTTATGGGTTTTGCGTGTCCTGTTCAGAATAGGGTAATCATTGCAATATTGATTGAGCATGTTATGCTCAAAGGAGGGAGTGTCATGATTATGCAGACATGTTGATTTCAGTGACGTTGTAGTTAATGAATAATAACATGTATTTAATAATAGGACCCATAACGACAAATGCCGAAGCCTGGGCCTCCTCCAAGGAGGGAGTGGTCCAGTTTTAAGATATTAGATGAATAGAAGTGATGAATATGTCAGAACTCTGAGTAATATTATCCAAGTTTTGTCTACACAGGCTGGAAAGCTACAGAGATACCAGAAGAGACTCCAGAAGAGACTCCTGTTCGGCCAGGTGATTGGGTGAGGGTGAAAGTTCACAAAAGACAGTGAGCTGATCCCGGTGGACGGAACAGTGAGAAGTTGTAATGAACTTCACACGAGCTCCGGTTTAAAGGTAAAGACAAAGGAGCAAATTGACACCACCTCACACATGGTCACCCTTCACTGGCAACTTCCAGAACATTATTGGGAGTTGGGACTGATTTGGCAGAGCTGGAACAAAACAATAAATAGAAATAAGATAAAGATAAAAACAGCTCAAAAGACGAATTGTCTATATATTTTTATAGATTGTATACTAAAGTGAAAACCTATTTTTTGTTTTACATCTGAAAAAGAGTCCAATTTTCATATACGTTATTATAGTACTCATTATTTAAATTCTGTAACTGACACAACCATGGACAAAATAGGGATGATGTCAACAACAAAGCCAAATCAATTGTGGGGTCCCCTAGGGATAAGAGTTAGAATAGCATTGTTGATTGTGCTCATTACACTTGGCACCTTTCTGGTTGGATGGGGAGTACAATATCAAGTAAGACATGGATCCATTAGTTCACTCGTAGAGAATGCCCACATCACTAACAAAACTCCAGCTGTGTTTCAGAGACTTTCACTCATCCCCAGAGCCAAAAGATCAGTTGAGCAACAAGAGGAGGAGTTAGAAATACTCGGTCCCAAAGGTGAGGAGGTTACAATCAAGATGATTCACCCCCCATATATGCAGTTTTTGTATCAAATGATGAGATGGGTTTAAGTGATTGGGATATGCAAGTGATGGGGATTTACAGATTAGGGGAATCTCCAAATACACTGGATCAATGTTTTAGTCTGTACCAGAAACACCCCCTGTTAAGTTTATGGACAACCGCCCCGGTGACCTGAGCACAATTATTGAAAATGATTACAGTAGAAACTGACTACTAGCCCACAAGTACAGCTTTGTACGTACAAACTCTATAAACAAAATTCCCCAGCAGATTGTGGGGACATTGCAGATATGTCCGGTCACAAAAGTTATTTAAAATATGGGGACGTTATTTTATTGTGTGAAATATGTGGTGCTTGAAACATGTAGGTATTTTTAATTTATAGAAGAAAATGGTTTCCTGAAAGAGTTATTTGGAGTAGCCATGTTACAGTGGGTGGAAACAATGTTTAGGGATAGACATTAATTGGGTTTAGATGGCATTTAACATCTAAGACAGATAGTAAGATTATGAAAATGGAGTAGAAAGGATTGGATATATTTTTCCTCAGTGTGTTAGAATTAGCTATCGGTAATGCGTCCCGAGATCTCTCTCTCTCTCTCTGCCTGTCAGACTGCTACGACCCCATCTTCAAACAAATGACCTCACCACAGGAGACTCCTCCTCCCCTCCTCCATCGAACAGACAGAGAACCCGAGCTGAACCAACAACGACCTGAGGCATCCAGAACCAGCTCCGCCTGAGGCATCCAGAACCAAACCAGCATGCTGACAAAGAGGCAAACTCATCGGTTCCTAAATCAGGACACGAAGTTGCAAACTGAGCCACGAGATTTGGCACAAAAGCAGAGTGTGGGACATGAGAGCGGAATACGCCCTCCATACAACAGCGTAGAGACTGAAAAGGAGGAGATGAAATGCAAAGCATTTGGGCCACTGAAAAGAGTTACAGCGAGAGGATCCAAGAGCGGATGGACTGAGAAGACAGGACGGAGGAGTTGGCACGGGCCAGAGGAGTTGGCACGGGCCAGCAGAACCTGAGGGGGTCGTGGTTTGACGACCAGAGGGGCAGAGAAGGAACACAGGAGTGAGTGAGTTTACACATAAACACACTTATTAGAAAATAATCCTAAAAACACACTGAGGGTAGAAACATATTATTCAATCTTTTCATCATATAAACAAATTATTCTTTTAGAGATTCTTATTCATGTGAGAATTTGGGGAAGATTTAATTTGTTACAATATAGAAAGCAGACAAATCTTTATTGAATGGAAAATGTTAAAGGTCGAGCTAGAACCAAGCCAAAGAAGGTATTCCAATCTAGAGTATTGATGTCTCCATTGTAGCATGGATATTACCATAGGAGAACTGTTAAGGTGGAAACAACATTTGTTTGTCGAACCAGATGTAGAGTTTTAAAAAGACACTAGGCAAAGAGCGATTGCAAATTTTAATTTTGAAAAAATAGTATAATTGGGAGTACTACATATGGGGCCTTGGATCACTCATTTTAATGGTGCATATTTTCAACAACAAATATCGTTCAGGGAGAAGGGGTTGCTCAACCCACCCTGCAGATGTTTTAAATCTTACTTGCCCTCTTAGGAGGGATGCCCGGCACCAGAGTATGAGTTTTAAAAGACAAGTGCCACCACCTCCTAATGCTCATCCATTTAATCAGTGATGACCTAACATTTAGAGATGTTATTTAAAAGGAGAAACATATCTGCCATGAGTGAACATTCCTGAATTGAACTACAAACCATTAAAGAAACCACTTCTGTTTTTAAAGTCCTTGTTAAAGGAGGAACTAATTATCACATGCTCGGGCACCCAAGGTTCCACACACTGTTAAAGGGGTTAGCATCGTTCTTCAAGTAGACCAGAATTGAAGATAAATTAGTATAATGCGTTGGTGATATTCCAGCGGTTTTCACACCATTTCAGGGATTTTATCACATCATTAGAACAGACCACCCAAAGCTACTGAAGTGGGAACTTTCAAGTGATGAAACTCTACAACTGTTGTAACTGACCAAAATCTTCTCCCAGAAATGACTGTCTAGAATGCCGTACCCCAGAGTAGATGTTTAGCGGTATCATGGAACTAAAACCTTGTACTCAGTCTTGCCACAGGATTGGACTAGGACCTGTGCACTAGCACAGCCAGTGATGTTTTTTATGCAGTTAATCAACATGGCGAAACCCCCAAAGCCAGTCGGGCTAAGAGACCAGTCCCAGGGGGAGTTTAGGCTCCACAGTGTACAAGGATAGCATAGGGGGCCCAGGGGAGGCCTAGATGTTGCATTTCCATGTCCTAACGTACCGATTGATCACAACGGCCTCTTCTAGAGAACATATTACTTTCATACCTTAAATGGTATGAAAGGAGGGAGGGTAAATTTCTCATGAGGAGACGGTTACGAATGCTAGCAGAACAAGAAGACCCATATACAGAGGTTGAGGAAAATGATGAGTGAGTTTAAATGATATGGATGTTCAGAGATGAGATTATTCAAAGAATGTCCAGCCGATGTGATTCTTTAAATGATGAAATCATGTTTAGAAGTAAACAAAATAAAATGCTAAAATGGAGTGAATCCATTTAAATTATCCTATACTATTCCAAGATAGTGTATAGTTTATTTTTTATTATTATCCTATACTATTTCATGATGGTGTATTTTTATTTTTTATTATTACATTAAACTGGTACAAGATATTTTATTTTATTCTTTATTAGCCATACTGTTCTAAAATGATGGATCACATGTTGTATGGATCATTGATATTCTAAAATGGGTCGTTTCTTTTCACTTTGTAAAAACAAGTGCCTTAACACTGAGCGTGGTATGAGAACGGTTTCTGTGAAAGGAGGGAGGAATAAATGTTCTGATACGAAGAATGCTGCTATTCTGAAGAACCATATTGAACCATATTCTGTTAACACTAGAAGTATGCACAAGGGAAAACTTTTATGTTTGAACAGTCAAAGTATTTTTGTATTTTCCTAAGGTTGATATTAAAACCATTCCATTTTATTGTATGTTTTTTACGAGTTATGTACTATGCAGAGTTCAGATGAAGAACTCATTGATTTCAGTATTATACACACCTTTTAGGTGTGTAAGGAGGGACTGTTAGAAATTAAACTCAATGTTTTATGGCATAATGTACCTTAAACATACCGTCAGTTTAAATGCTATTTTATTCTGGAAAAACCCGGAAGTTCTCAATACTAAGCTTTTATTCTGAAAATCCGTCATGACGACATCCGGGACTACCGCCCTTTAGTATCATTAAAGTGGCTTTGACGCCGTTAACATGTATTACATATACAGTTATGAAAGAGATAAGGAGGTGAAAAGGCATGTGGAAGTAAGCAATGAATGTAAAATGTTGAAATCCTCTGTTTAACGCGATATCGGACACAGGAGAACGAGGGGGGAAGTCCCCTGCGTCACTACAGCTCCCAGAGAGGAGGAGCGAACAGCCAGCAAGCGGGAAAGACGAATGCTTGTGAGCTCTCTTCTGCACGGCCACCAAGGGAGAGGGAGCTGCAGCTTTACTCTCCTGTTCGGACAATATTCTGTTTGTGACATCACCACGCTTTTTATTAATTAAAGTACCAATTTGAACCTTCTCAGAGACTCCATTTAGTCTCCTTTTAAACTTCTGTCCTGGACGCTAGAATAATCACACACAGATAACAGCTGTCACATAAATGGCGCAAGTGATGCGGTATTGCGCTAAGCGGAAATTATTTTGAACGGACACTTTGACCGGAGAGATTTAGATTTGCCGGTCTTCAGCATATTTTACCGGTCGTCGTCCGGTAATTACCGGCTAAAAGGAACTCTGGTATACACACACACTCGTGAGCTTTCCCCAGACCAGTAATCCAAACGAAAATATATTCCCCTCAGTAGTATTTTGATCATTTGCTCCGCAAATCAATCAGAGCGATGGATTCCAGAGATGACTCCGAAACAGTCAGTGGGCACCACTCAACAGCCAATCAGAAATAGAATATGTTTCACATGTGACTTATTCAAATTGCGAGTGTTTGAGTGACAGATGAAGGTTGTTCAGGAGAAAAAATTTGAGAGTGGCGCTCGGGAAAGGAAATTGTTGAGGGAAAAGGAGTTTCGAGACCAGCAGCTGTTACAAAGCATGTCGAAGCTCACAGGTTATTTTAAACCTGTAGGCCGGATCAGGAGGAAGGACAGATGAGTTCTGTACCGAGCGGCAGCGGGGCCTCGGAGCCAAGTAGGCCGTCTGGTTCTGATAGCGATGGAGTAGCGGGAGAGGAAAAACAGACAGGAGGGACATTATCTGTTGGAGGAGATGGAGAGGACGACGAGGACTTGCTACGTGGAGGGGAGCCAACGGCAACCGGACAGATACATGAGGGAGGCCCGACACGTCACTCATGTGGAGGAGAGGACCAGGCGCGCGTAGAGCAGAGTGGAGAAGTGCGATCACAGAGCCTGAGGTTATAAATGACTTTGATGTGTTGTTTAAATAGGGGGCCTACAAAACCCCAGGGCCTGATGGCAGGTTAAGGCGGGCTTGCCTGTGAAGGGTCCTTGGCTTTCTCAGTTACTACAGGTCGTACATACAAGACTTCTCGAAGATAGCAAAGCCATTATATGAGTTGCTCCAAGTGAAAGCCTCAGCACAAGCTCAGTCTCTGCAGATCAAAGCTAATGGCCCCCAGCTGTCATCCAGGGCGCCTATAGAGAGGACTGCTGTGCATCAGACTACATTTGAGGAACTGGCTGATATGTTCACTCATCTTCCAGTTCTCGGATACCCAGACTTTGACATGCCATTTGTCTTGCATACTGATGCATCGGAGAAAGGGTATCAGTTCCAGCAGAGAGCCCCACACTTTCCTTTCCCTGGCCACATCAACCAGCTCTGACTGGGGGATCCCAAGGCGCTCCCAGGCCAGTGAAGAGATATAATCCCTCCACCTGGTCCTAGGTCTACCCCTCGGTCTCCTCCCAGCTGGACGTGCCTGGAACACCTCCCTAGGGAGGCGCCAAGGTGGCATCCTTACTAGGTGACGGAACCACCTCAACTGGCTCCTTTCGACGCGAAGGAGGAGCGGTTCAACTCTGAGTCCCTCCCGGATGACTGAACTTGAGAAGCGGATATATGTGGTAGAGGAACAGGTTTCAGATAACCCAGTATATGTCGTCCATCCAGAAAGTGATGCAAAAAGGAATACCAGAACCTTGCACAGAAACCTGCTTCTGCTTGTCAATGACTTGCCAGTGGAATTCCCACCACAGTTAGTCAAACCAACCCCAAACCCACCACAGAATCAAGGAAGCCATCCAAGGAGACAAAGGGATGTGAGAGACCAAAATGCTGAGACATCTAATTCAGATGATGAGTGAATAGGAGGATACTGGTTTCGGATACCAGAAAATCGGGATAGGCCTATCATAACAGTTACGCCAAACAGACCAATTATGTTAAGAAGAGAGCAGACACCAGTGTTGGAACTATAGTCTTCTGAGGAACTCTGGTGCGGAGAGACAGCTGGAGGTCCAAATCTTACCTGACACAGACATTGCTGGAGAACAGGCTAGAGGTCTTCGTGAAGGAGGGTACTCGTCAGACAGCGGGTGGACTTCAACTTAAGGATGAACCGGAAATCCCTCATCAAACTGACTCAGAGGAGGACAATGAGAAGACAGCCCCTGATGTATTTCAGACCGAGGATGAGCAAGAGTTGCCTCAACATGCATGTATTGAGGAACGGGTACAAGACCCTGACCTGATTCACCTGTCCCACTGAGACGGTCTACTTGGGAGAGACGACCAGGCCAAGTTCTCACCTACTCATCTCTTGGCCACCCAACATGCCAGTCGTGTCCCACACTAAATGCTATTGATACATACCTCATGCCCTCCACTCACATTTTGTATTCATACAGCAGCCCTTTTAGCGCCTAGATTTCCAGTGAAAGAACAAAACACGAGTGTCTTTATTTCACAACCACCATAAAGAACAGCCAGCCAGCCAGCATGGAGGTGTTCACCACTTTACTCCGACTGAAGACTGGCACTTTTATAGAGGATCTTATTGGGAGAAACTATTCACAGGTGAGCCAATATAAATACACATGTCATCATAATTAGTATAACGATAATCTATAATATTCTGTGCATGTATGATCAGTGGTTAATAGCCAGCTGTTAAGTTAACCCCAAAACCCACATTATAACTGACCATAATATATAGAAATACATTCCCAACTACAACAGAAACCACTACACCCATCCCGCCACTTGGTTTGTCCCGAAACCTTCTTTAGTCAGTGTTTGTTTCCCCCCGAGGACCTTTTGGCCAAACACACTGGAGCGGACACAGGACGAAACAGTATGGGTAAGCGATGGACGTAACCTTCACACAGTGTTCACTTCTACAATGAATGCAACGTAATGTCATGACATATACACGCTAAAACAGGACATCTGCACACAATGATTAACCTCATCCGCTGTCAATCTTACACAATCATAAACACTCTCAACGCTCTCGCTATAACTCCCCTCCCTCTCTTTTCAGGTGGAGCCGAGGACCGACCAGCATCTGCCAGACGACATTCCAAATAATACGGTTTAATCATTTAACAACTACTATATCAATAACTAGTATAGATTATATAAAAATGTGCAAATAGGCCATGTCAAACTGTACTGTGCAAATCATGCTAATAAAGTGCAAACTGTTCACTAAAGTGCTGAGTGACATTATTACTGTGCTAAAGGAAGTCGTAATATAAAGTGCAAACCCACATGTGCAATATTACAAGGCCCCTTAAGCCGTCAGTCCATAGTAACGAAGTTACCTTCGTTACAATGCCCAGGGGCGTCGCCTGGACCTGGAAACATTCGGGGCTTAGCCCACAGTGGCGGCGCTACAGACACAATACACAATTGCGCCATCTGGTGTCACAAACGTGTGCCTGCATTAGCTTTGTTACAGCAATGGATTGTGGGAGATTCTCATAGCATGTGAGGATCTCTTGAGGGTAAGGTGCCTGTATTATCTCAGTGGACAAAATGTATGTTTTTATTTTATAAGGACAATAACGTACTGTTGTGTTTGTTTAGTTTAATGTTAATTGTTTAATGCTCACAGTCACAGCAACATGTTTTTGTGTGATTGGTTTGATATGATTTATCAACGTGATCATCAATAGCTAATCTGAGCACCAGAACCCAGCTCACGTGTCCTTTTATATGCTGTCCATTGAAATGCAGGAAAGTAATCACCAGCTCCGAGTGATCTGTTGCCGAGGGGACACTACACCGGAGTTACATAAGCAGAGAAAAAGTGCTATTCCGAGGGAACTCACCTCCTCTGGGGTCCCCCAGGAAGATTTTTTTAAACGATGAAGTTAAAAGCATCAATCTTGTGCACTTTGAGAGCAACGTCAAGAGATATGGATACATCTCTCAACACCCATATGTCAACAAAAATCAAAGAATCCGAATCAGAAACGGGTTTATTATTTAAAAACACTTTATTTTCCAATTAAATCATAAACTATGTCAAATTATTAGAAGTTGTTAGTAATCAGATTAAACAGAACCAAGGGATGGAAGGAGGAAATAATAATCCCTCGTCTCTTGCTGTTTGCCGTTGAAATGATCTCTTTTGCTGGCCAAACATGCTGGATGGAAAGCAGTGATGTCTCCCTTGCCTTGGCCCTGTATCTGCGGTCCCTAAATCAGTCATGTTGCCCATTGACTCGTGTCTGTTCTGGTGTTCCTGTTCATTGTTGTCTCCATTGTCCTTCTTGTCTGTTGTATCTCCTTCTTGTGTGTCCCTTTCTCCTGTTCTCCTTTCTTCATCCTCTACTCTGTTTGGCTCATCTGTGATGACTGTGGGTAAACACAAACAAGTATGTAAGTCAATCAGTTTGCAGCTCTGTCAAATAAATGAATTTCAAGATACACACATGTGTCTTCATTAAAATGAGTTTCACCACACTGTCACAAAATGTAATACTAACCAATTGAAAGATAGTTAAATGTACATCTCTAGTAGATATCACCGTTAGAGTAGTTATCTGCCAATAGGACAGAATCATTCCTACAAATGCAGTTTGAGTAATTCACTTAATATATTCACATCACACTTTAATATAGTCATTTTCACTTAATATAGTCATCTTTCTGCATTCAACACTAAGGAAAGCTGTACAATTTGACATGATGATGAGGAAAAAAGGCCTCCGACAATGCAGATCATTTTTTGATCATATCAATTTCAAGATGGGGTCCCGGGTCAAGGCTTAATATTTGGGAGCATAGTGTCCCTTGCCCCCCTTTCAGGAGCCCCACTGGATTAGCTTTGATCTGAAGTATTTGTATAAAAAGCTTGTTGGCTGACTGTCCATCTCATAATGTTCACATAGAAACTAGCTGTCAATAGGAAATATCAATCAGAATAATTATAATTGAATGCAAAAAATCTGTCACAAAAAGAGGTTGCACATTTAAATGCAGGTGTTGTTATGGCAACGTCAGTGGCCAAACAGCCACATTTACTGCTGCAAATACGTTCAAACATGCTGTCGACACGTAAAGCAGTGGCAACTATGCCACCATTTCAGCTGACTCTTTCTCAGAAACACTGTCACATAACATCCAGGAATCATATATTTCAGTGCTAGTTTGATGCTAAGCTAACTATGAAACACTTTAACTGACAGGACTCCGGATCAAGTGTGTACTGTAAGGTAGCTTCTATCTTCATGTCGAACAGTAAGTCAACCTTTCCCAGAGAGCTTTCTTTGAAATCACCAGGTAACGCAAAAAAATACAACATTTAGATTGTATGACAAAGTGTGTATAATATATCTGGCTAGCTAAAGCTACTTGCTAACGGTTTAGCTTACCCCCGCGATTCAAAGTAACGTCAACGTAGCTATAATTTATGCTTTGCTTACATGTTCGCATAACTTGTAAGTTTACTGACATTTACATTAGGGATGCACGATATTGGTTTTTTGAAACCGATACCGATACCGATAACTTCCTGCTTCTCAAGACCGATACCGATACCGATAACCGATAATAAAAATTAAAAATTACGCCACTAATTATTTTAACGCGATTAACGCATGTGTATTTTTTTTTCCTCGGCCGCCCCGTAGCTTCAGAGCGCATCGAGTTTAAAATACCATCTACAAGCTGATGCTGACAGCCCCGCTCCTGCCGCCCGCTTGTGGCAGACCACACTTCCACGCTCACCGGCAGGCACCGACTGGCCATCTGGAGGACCGGGAGGGTGTGTGTGCGTGTGGTCCGAGCGAGCAAGAGAGAGACCTTAGTGCATTGTTGTTGTTAGCATCTGGTGCTAGCTAGCTGCGCTAACGGATATAAGGAGCTGTTTAAATGAAAACAGAGGAGCGCTCTATCCACACAACTGCGCCGAGCACCTGACTTGATGCAGGAAGCAGACAGCGGGACATTGTAGGAGAAGTCAGCACACTCAGCAACATGATTGCAGCGTCCAGGCAGCTCCGGTTCGAGCATATGCCTTGAGTTGCACATAGCTCCAACGCGCGCAGACACACACACACACACACACACACACACACACACACACACACTATATTGTATTATTGTCTTCGTATGCTTTTAACACACCATCGTAGCGATGGCGATGTTTCAGGTGACTGATCAGGTTCGAAGTATTAGGGAGTGCTGGATTTGTGAAGAACTCCCCTCTTCCTAAACCACTAACACCACAGTACTGGCAAAACGGGAGGAGCCGAGTGAAAAACAAGCGCCCCTCACCCCAATCCACCCACACCGCAGGATTTTTTTCTTTTTTTACCCAAAAAATATATTGTATATTATCGGGGCTATTAATACTGTTATCGGTTTATCGGGATGACGTCATAATTCCTAATATCGGGCCGATAATTATCGGGCCGATAATTATCATGCATCCCTAATTTACATACCTTGTTCACCTGGCTCAGGTGGTGGCTCTGGGGTTGTTGTTTGAGCCACCACTTGAGAGTTGCCATCTTTTTTATTAAAAAAATGTCTAATGTCCATCTTCAGAAACTCCGCGTCCGCGGCTGAAAGTGTCAACACTGTCACAGAGGAGAGGTACGTACCCTGTCAGCCAATAACACACGTTTATTTCCATGCAACTCTCTGATTGGTCTGGTGGTTGCCTCTGTTGCATTCACTGAACACGGGAAATTACAGTCCTACCATCGTCTAGGTAAAGTACGGTTAATGTATAATATTATTGAGGGAGAATTTGGCTAAAGCCCCGGATGCCTACCCCAGGCGGCGCCCATGACAATGCCCACCATCATTCCACTTCACACGCCTAATCCCATATCCACATCCACCATTTAGATGTCCCATATAAGGTCATTGAAAGGTCATACACAGTATTAGTCCTAAGGTCATACATTTTGAGGTTTGTGTTTTATGAGGATGTTAAAGTTATCCTGAATAGGAACTTGTGATTTCAAATACGTGTCGGGAGAAACTTTTGTTGTCGGGGAGCGTGTGGCACCCATGAGATGTGTGACCACATTAAGGTGATATGTATTATTATTATTGAGAGCTGCTGCGAAAGCCCTGTCACCCCAGGCCCGGAGATTTGTTCTGATGGGCTGCAGTAGATGAGCGTCAGCAGACCTGAGGCGAGGGTGGGGGTGTGTGGTTGGATGAACGACGCATCCAGTATAATGACACATTTAACAATTAACCATAGAGAGCATTTCAAGCATTAATACAGTTACACAATAAGAAGGACACATGGGGGTAGTTACTTCACTGCACTGCAATAATACTGAAATACATATGTTTACAAACATGTTGTTTTGTAGCACATTAAGCTTTAAATGATCTATGATTATTTGTTCATTCATTTATCTTTTCTCTTTAATGGAGCAACTGTTCTGAAATAAACCTTGTACCCTGTACTTGTACTCCCTGAGTATCGATGGCTGTGTGTTTGTACTAGGGATGCCCTCGACTAAAGATTGTTTTAGTCGACCAATAGTCGTCAATTAAGGCGATTAGTCGACTAATCGCCGCACGTTTATTATTATAAATATATATTATTATTTTTATTTTATTTTTTTCCCCAAAATGGTTTCAGTCTCAAAGGCTGATAAAGAGTGATATTATAACAGCATGGTACGTTGTGCTTCACATACAATATAAAATAAACCTTTGACATAAATATCCAATTAAATGTAGCGCATGAGAGTGACAGCGCACGGACGCAGCGGTCCGCCCGTCAGTGGTGTAAACAGCAGAAGCTCCGGTTAGGATTCTTATTGTGTGTTTGAACAAGCAGCGAGGACACACATGGAACATTTAGTTTTAGTTTCTATTATTCATATCTGACAAAGTAACAGACGTTGTCGTCGGGATAATTAAGCTCCGTGTTTTGTTATGAAGCCGGCATTCAGGAAACTGCACTATGATGGTGTGGATATGGACGAGACTTTTTGCCGTCGTAGTTTGCTCGTCCTTTTTTCTCGCTCAGAAAGATCCACACCTTAGATTTCACACCCGACCAAATTAATTTAATGACCAGGCTCCGCTCTGAATGAAGTCTGAGGGGGTTTCCAGCTGAGCACATGCAGCGCACGGATGGAGCTTCTTTTTTTTGTTTACATTTTTTTTGAATATATATATAATTGTTGTGCACTTGTGTTGTACTTGTACTCCCTGAGTATCGATGGCTGTGTGTTTGTACACTTGTGATGTACTTGTACTCCCTGAGTATCGATGGCTGTGTGTTTGTACACTTGTGATGTACTTGTACTCCCTGAGTATCGATGGCTGTCTGTTTGTACACTTGTGATGTACTTGTACTCCCTGAGTATCGATGGCTGTGTGTTTGTACACTTGTGATGTACTTGTACTCCCTGAGTATCGATGGCTGTATGTTTATACACTTACAGTATGATGTACTTGTACTCCCCGATTATCAATGGCTGTGTGCAGCAAAGGTTTCCTGACATTTCTGCGTTAATGAAACACGGAGCCTGGAGATGATAATCAGACGAGGAAAAGGGCACGAGCAGCTTTCTCCTGCGTCATCCTTAAATCACCTTCCTGATCTCAGGTCAGCCCAACAAACAGTGCCTAAAAGAAGGAGAGACAGAGGCCTGACCTCTGACCTCTGATAGGAAGTGAACCTACAGGTGGAGAGATGTTCACTCCTTAGTCCTCCTGAGGAGCTGCTATAGAGACACAGACTCATCATTTCCAGAAACTCCTGTCCATGATCCGACGGCCCCCCGAGGTTAATTTAGCCTCCTGCTGTGCGTCACAGTCTAACCCTTGACCTCTGTACCACAACACACGGGACGCCATCGACATGTTAATATTAACCGCAGACGCGTCATCGATCACAGCCAAACACGTTGGCAAGTTTATCTGATGTCTGAATACATGAATACTATCTGACAGCAGCAGGAGCTATAAATACGGGGGCAGAGCCAGCATCAGAGAGAAGGCTACGAAGAGGAAGACACAGTTTCATCAACGAAGACTCACAGACAAAGAGCTGGTGAGGCATCTGTCTGCGTACAGGATCTCTGCAGCGTATGTACATGCTTCTATTCTGAAATAAACTAGCCATGTTGCTTTTTAAATGTTTAAATGATTAAAGAGAATGACTGTTAAGGTGGTAAAATGGTGATTTGAAGAACCTGCTCAAATATAATGTAATGAAAGATAAATATTAATACATGAACCTGGTTAAAGATTATTAGTCAAATATGTGTTGAACTTATTAAAATGGATTAATGTAATAAGGTTATAAAATGTTGGTTGAAACATGGTTAAATTAGAAATAACAAATGTAGTATATGTCGTAAAAAATCATACCTAATGAAGGTTGTAAGATTGTTGTATAAAAATGTTTTACGGGAAAATCTAAATGGAACTAATGAGGGTTCAAATGTTTTCAAATGTGTGGTTATTAATGTGGTAAATGATTATCTTATTCTGAAAACAACTTCATTTCTAATGTTTAGTGTCATGTTGGAAAATGTTTTTCTAAATCTAAAAAATATTATAATTCTTAAAAACTATTAGGTGGTAAAATACGCATTTGAAAGGAATAAGAAGATGAACCTTTTCTAATCCCAGAGGGGAAATTCAGTTGTACAAAGCAGCAACAGGGTAAGTGTGAAAAAACAGGACAGCAAAGATTCACACAGATTAATAAAATCTAAAATAAATTAAATCAAGAAAAAATTAAACTGATAATAATAATAATAATAAAAAACTATAAAATAGGAGATGAGTAAAAATAAGAGTAAAATAACTGTAAAATAACTGTCAGCATGTACATATTTGGTCATCTAAGTTATAAAGTACGTAATAAGTGAAAAGTGAAAATGGACATCTGTACACATAGTGACATATCTATCTACCTTTTTGGTCTACTACTAATAATATGTTAGCATGGGTTGTGGAAACAGTGTATATGTATGTCCAGTGATAATAAACTAATGAAGATAAACAATAATGAAGCTAAACATATATATTTTTAAATACTTACTGTATACATGATCTTAAATTAAGACAGATCAATCGTACTACTGTAGAGTTTTAAAATCAGTAAATAATGTTAATGTTGGTTAAAATATGGTTTAATTTGAAATAATAAACAAGGTAAATGTTGGAAAATTGCAGATAAATACATTTGCAAGATCATCATATTAAAATGATGTGTTTTATCTTCATCTGCTTATCATACTTAATAATATAAGTGACATCTTAGTCTAGTCATAGTATAATCTATATGAATAATGCACCTTTGAAAGAGCAGAACAAATACTGCCGTTTGTCAGAATATATTCTGCATACTTTACACACAACATGAGTTAATGTTAACAAATATAGAGTACAAATAAATTATATTGTTTTAGTAAGACTCAATAATTAGTGTGCGTGCGTGCGTGTGTGTGTGTGTGTGTGTGTGTGTGTGTTGAAGGAGTAGGTAGCACTTTCTCCGCGCCGTTCCTATGAGCTTGCTTTAAAAGAAGGAACACTCAAAACAACCAGGACGAGGGTTAAACAAAAATCTGTTTTAATCATAAAAGGTAATAATGCAATACAATATAATACATTACCATACAAAGCCATATCATATGCGTAATGTCAGGAGTATGCCTACTCCTGGCCTTGTTCATGGGCCGCCACGACCTTCCGGTCCGGGCGGCGCGAGAAGAGAGGACGAACAACAAGCTGAATAGGCTTTCATACCAACAGAAACAAGAAGGGGTGGAGTTTACTCAGCCTCCACACACACACACACACCCCCCCCACCTTCCAGAGACCTCAGATGTGTCTTAAAGGATATTTAAGATAACACAAATATTTCACTTCTCATATCTCCAACTTCTGGTTACACAAAATACAAAGTAATTAAACCCACACATATACTATTCAAGATATGTAGACTTCCCTGAAACATGACATGCTAGAGATCTTAAGCAGAATATACTCTTCCCCCACCTAGCACCATGTCCTGCATACATACACCTCCCCCATAGGGCAATACAACCCTGTTTACTCTAAACAGCCCTTTGTTTATAGCCATTTTAGTCCTCACATTTATGAAAGGATAAAACAGAGAAATCAATATAAAACACAAACACAGGTATTGTTTGAACAGTATTCACTTAACTGCTACTATTGATAATTACCAGAGAAACTCAAAGGGACCTCTTTTAACTCAAAACAGAACTCAAAATTAATTCTGCATCTTCCTTCTTCAAAAATAGCTTAAAAACACCCTTTTGATAAACAGGTAAAAGTCAAAGAAAAAGACTATTGCGCTCAACTACTTTTAAGAAAAAGGGAACATTGTTTCAGGAATCTATAAAAACCTCTCTATATGGTAGAGGAAAATGTACTTTTTGTTCCTTCAACTATTAACACACAGGAATGGATAAACCCACACATATATTAGAGATGACATGATGCAATACACCTCCTGTAGATGGGTGATATTAAAATGAACATACCAAAAATATGCTGCCTCACTTCTTCGTTACAATATTTCACATCAATTTCCACAGTGTGCAGGCTGTTCTCCTGGATCAGGCTGACAGCAGTGTGTCTCTCTCCATGGAGAAGAAGGCCAGCGTCATCCCCCGGGTAACACCTGGGGCCTATACTACGAAGCTGGTTCAACCTAACCTGATATGTTTGAGTTAGCCGGTTGGTCTAATCCAAAACATACGCGCTCTCGCTAAGCGGTCCTACGACGCGGGTCATCAAGTGGTTCGCTCAAGCCAGCCGTGTCCTATCTAGTTAGGTGCGCGTTCACATGAGAGGGGTGGTATCCTGGAGCATTCGATCACAAACATGGAGAAGTGCACTGACAGCGCAGCGTCATACTTCCTGAATGAAAAGTCAACTATAATATTAGACATATGAAGAAGTTAAACTTTAAACATCCAGGACTTAAACACTTGATCAGGATCAAAGCCACAGAGCTGCACCTGCAAGGTGAACACAGCTAGAACAGAACAAGTGTTTGAATGCGTACATTAACAGGTTTATGATATCACTGCCCGTCTAAAACACGATCTGACTTCAATTACATTTGACTCGAGTGTTTCGTCAACTTAATGTATTGCTTAAAATAATACTTCTGCATACAGTATGTGACACTGTGAGTGTTGCACTGCCAGATACGGCTCAGCTGACTAAAACCAGAGATATATGATACATTATAGATAGATAGATAGAGAGTTGTATTGTCTCCCTAAGGAGAAATTTGTCTTGGGCATCGAGATAATACACATAAAAAACATTCAGGTCAATCAGTCATAGATACAGAACAGAGATCACATATATCACATTGCAAAGAAACAACAAGAAACATACAGGTTTCCCTATTGCACATACGTAATCAAATTGCACTTTCCCTATTGCATTCATACCGTACATAATCAAATATTGCACTTTTCCCTATTGTATTCATACACAAATCAATATTGCACTTTCCCTATTTCACCTATGCATAGTGTCCGTCAAATTGCACATATCCCTATTGTGTCCATATTTACACACAATGCACTTCCCCTATTTAACCTTCTCGATTGCACAAACTACACTGTAAACATTGCACCTCCCAACAACTCCTAACAGCATAATCACAGTTATTTCTGACTGTTCAGCAGCTTGATTGACAGCGGAACAAAGGAAAACTTATACCTGTTCAATTTACAGTTTGGTAATCTATACCTTCTGCCCTCGGGCAGCAACTCAAACTCTCTATACAGGATGTGTTTGGGGTCGCATGTGATTTTACGGCCTTGCTTTCTCATCATCTCCTCAAATATCTCCTGAAGAGAGGATGGTGGAAGCATGCCAATTATTTTTCCAGCCCTTTTTATCAAGCTCTGGAGTTGTGATTTAGATTTAACTGACAAGTTACCAAACCATGTTGTGATGCCATAACGAATAATAGACTAAATTGCTGCCCTGTAGAACATTAACATGATGCATTTATCCACTCCATGAACCCTGAGCCGACGCAGAAAATACAGGCGCTGGCTTATCTTTGAGCATACCTGATCCACCTGATGGGCCCAGCCTAACTGAGCATCAAAATAAATCCCCAAATATTTAAAACGTGTAACCTGCTCAACTCCCCGCCTGTTGATAAGGACGGGGCTGTGATCGCCTACTGACTTGGGGTCAAAGATCATTTCCTTTGTTTTTTTAACATTTAAAACGAGGTTGTGCGCCTCACACCACTTCACAACCTCTTCAATCTCAAGTTTATAAAGAGAAATGTCTGAGTCTCTTGTCAGTAGACTAAGTATGGCTGTGTCATCAGAGAACTTTATAATGTGGTTGTGTGTGTGCTGACTCCTCCACTCATTTGTATAGAGTGTGAAGAGAAGAGGCGAGCTAACGCAGCCTTGCGGTGCCCCTGTGCTTATGACCTGTGTGTCAGAGAGGGTCGAGTTCACTTTCACCTGCTGCTGTCTTTCAGTTAGGAAGGAGTGATACCATCTGATTAAGTAAGGGTTCACATCCATCTGTTTGAGCTTTTTTAACATAATTTGGGGAAGAATAGTATTAAAAGCTGAGCTAAAGTCCATGAACATTAATCTAGCATAAGCTAAAGGGTTTTCCAGGTGTTTTAGAATAAAGTGAGTTGTAGAGGTCAGAGCATCATCTGCACCTCTACCATCGCTGTACGCAAACTGGTAGGGGTCCAAGAGGTGTTGCACCTCAGTTCGCAAGTTCCCTACAATAATCCGTTCTAGTGACTTCATAACTATTGAGGTCAAAGCCACTGGTCTGAAGTCGTTGTTATCATGTGGGCATGGTTTTTTTGCAACTGGTATGATGAAAGCTTTCTTCCATATTTGAGGGATGCTTCCCGAGTTAGCAGAGAGCTGGAATAATGGACTCCAGGCAGGGGTGAGCTCGTCTGCAAACGTTTTCAGCAGGAGTGCCGAAATACCGTCTGGCCTACTGGCCTTCTTAGTATGCAGTTGTTTGAAAACCCTGGCCACAGCACTATCATCAATTATTATTCTTCTATTGTGTATTGGGTCACAGGTTAAAGAGGTTGACAAGTTATTACATGCATCAATGTTGGAAGCAGAATTAATATCAAAACGTTTGTAGAAATTGTTGAGTGATTATGAAGTGATATGCCGCAGACTGTACTTAATGTACTCTGATCCAGTTACTGATGTTGTGGCAGATATTTACGTAAGCTTTCTTAACGCTAATGTTATAATAGTCAGACTGCTCTGAAGATGGAGGTGATATTCTATTAATGTTCTCGTTCACACAGTCGGTGATCTTTGCCGGCCGTCTTTCCTGCAACGGCAGCTTTTCTGTATTTCCTTTCTCCTGTGATATGACTTGATCGCTTTAAACTCCGCACACTGAGCTCTGATTGGTCAGCAGGCGGTGCTTTCACTGAGTTGAGCTCTTAGCCTGCAACCTAACCTGCTCCGAAGGTTAGAAAAGAACCAGCGTCGCAGGACCGGAAACCTATGGGTGGAGATAAAACAAATACACGTGTGATGTTGTACTTTAGAAATCCATACAAACTTGTGAAGATTCAGAGGGTTTTAAACTTCATTATATCATGATTTCTGAGTTACTGGCCTGAAGTCCTGGCAGGAGTCTGTCTCTTAGCTAAAGAACAAAGCTGTGATCGCCCTCTGTGATCGCCCTCTGATCGCCCTCTGTGATCGCCCTCTGATCGCCCTTTGTGATCGCCCTCTGATCGCCCTCTGTGATCGCCCTCTGTGATCGCTTTCGTGCCCCCCTGTGGGGTGCCACAGGTTAGTGTCCCTCTTCCTGAGAGGGGGCTTTACGGCAGCATCCCCCTAGCACCCCGGCTTGGGACCTGCCCCTACTGCCGGATGCCCTATCATCTCCTCCCTTCGAGCCCCTGGCCCAGGTGGGGCTTAAGTGGCTGTCCACGAAGGCACCATTTCTGCTTGCCATAGCCTCAAGGAAGCGAGTTGGGGAGTGGCATGTCCTCTCCATAAACAATACTTACCCGAGGTGGGACTCTCAGGTGTTGCCCTTTGGGCAAATGTGGCATTCCTGCCCAAGGTGCTTCCAAACCCACTTCAATCAGCCTGTCCAGCTGGCACACTTTGACATTCAGGAGAACGGCACGTCGGAGTTTCTGTGCCCTGTGGGTGCCCTAAGGGCGTATATTGAGGCTACTGCCTGTACCAAGCGGCAGCTCTCGGGTCTTCATAGGCCTGTGCCCACTCCCAGCAGGCCCAGGGGCCCCTCTAGCAGCCACACTCAGCCACCAGCTTACAGTGGTGGTCTGCGCAGGTCCCAGTGGCCCACTCATCCGCCTCCCGGGGGCTTTCGTGCCCCCTGTCGCCAGCCTTCTAGGCGGACTCGTGCCTCAGAGACTTACCGTCGCCCTCCAAGGAGCAGCTCTTCGTTTGCCATGGCGGCACAAAAAGAGGTTGGGCCCTCTAAATAGCGGCTGCCCCACTGGCTCGTCAATACCATCTCACATGCCTATGGGCCCAGTGGCCACCCCCTGCCATCAGGGCTGAGATGCCACTCTACAATGGGCATCTCAACATCTTGGGCTGCCCTGAGAGGGGTGCCCCTGAAGACCATCTGCGCCGCGGCGTCGTGGGCATCGTTTGGCACATTCTCCAGTTCTCATCAGGTCAATGTCGCCACTCCCCATCCTTTGGGCGTGGTCCTTTTGCCGAGCTCCGCTGCTCCCAGTAGTGAGCAAGGGCTTGGATTCTTCATGACATGGTTGGTATAAGTCATCCAGTGCTAAAGCACCGCCTCTGGCGGTCAGTAGGGACGAAATAGAATGATAGTTACGTCTGTAACTATGGTTCTATGAGTCCCGGATGACCGCCAGAGTATCCTGTCACTCAGAATTCTTGTGTGCTCGCGAGAAGATTCTGGGAGCCGATCCTCTGACGACATATATAGCCGGTGTCACATGGTTCACAGGTGACTTTGCTGTTATTTGTACTCAAGCTGCGCATGTGCGTGATGGACATATCCAGTGCTAAAGCACCGCCTCTGCCGGTCATCCGGGACTCGCACACCGTAGTTACAGACGTAACTATCATTCTTCCCAACCTAGTCTAAAAAAAAAGTGTAATAACTACGTTGGTCCACAACGTAGGACGTAGTATTTCTACAAAAACGCCTCTGAAATTGTAAGATCCCTACGTTTTTTTTCACCATTCATTCCAATGGCAGGCGTCTATGTCACGTGATCTTCACATTTCTCCATGCAGAAAAAAATAAAAAACATGGCCGAAATTGTATTCTCGGTGTAAAATGCCTATTTTAAAGTTAGTTTGGCCATTAAAATGTCTTTTGATGTAATTTGCGCGAAATATAAGTTATTTCAGATTATGTGTGCAGTGGATGTACATGATCTTTAGTTTAACGGCATTGTAATACACGGTTCGGCTGCATTACATATTACATATCTGCCGTAGTTCTCTATGTATAGAGCCCTGATGAGAAGACTTCTAGACAAACATGAGGAACTGCCGCCAACACTGAAAACGTGACGTGGATCATAAATATATCAGCAATTAAACAACATCTTACATTTATTTTCACACAATACGTCTCCTTGCAGTATCAACACTAATTCGGCTGACTTTTATATTTGATCCAATTGGTAGATAGGCTGTATTTACAACATAAAGGTGCACAGCTGATATAAAGGGACACCTAGTGGTTAAAGCATGTTATTGAATTTCATTATTTTTATTATTAGATATTAATAGGATCCCTATAAAGTATATTCATTACTCGTTATTCTCTACTAATAGTTAATTAAAGACTGTATATAATGACTATTTTGCACATCCCTTTCAAGATTTCAAGATTTTCTAAGGTTTATTGACATATCATATACACAAACGGTGTAGTTATGCAATGAATGAAAAACTTTGTGTATACATCCAGCTATGTTGAAGCACTTATTTTAACTGATATTATACATATGTATTATACTATTATATAAGATGTATGTAGATAGTATAAGAAATGTGCAGAATATGACAGTTTAATGGTGGAGGTATACACACATATTGATAAATGTCTTGTAATGCACTGTTGAGGAACCTGCGACCAAAGTTTTTCATCTCCGGCCTTGTCAGGTATTGAACAATCAATAAATAAAGAACACAGAATTATTAAATATAAAACACAGAATTTGTGTGATTATACTAAATGATTTACAAATAAATACCACTGCTTTATTTAGATCAATAAAGTATATCTTATCTTAAGATGATCGATGGCTTCTGCCATATTTTCAAAATGTGCCTCTGAACCTTGACAAGTACATGTGTCAGGCTTATCAATGAACAACGGGAGGGGTCACAGACATAAGACCAGCTGTTAAATAAAGCTTTTCTGACCTTAGCTGGCGTGTGGGTATATATATTAATGCTGCCCATTATGGGCACAAGCAATTTTCACCCATTTATTAATTATATGTTTTACATTTGAGTGTTTCCTATCCCCTAATCCTCCAGGGATGCACACAGTTTAATACTGGCAACTTCTTATTATGGGAAATAAGAAAACGTCTTTTAAAACTACAACTCCCAGTAGAGACGTGCCATAGAACATGTTGCGAAACACAATAGCCAGCATGTGTAGTTCTGGGGACGCGGTGGACCCGTTCAAATCCAGTGTTGGACAGTCTGCTGTGGTTCCATCCCATTTCAAGTGCTGATCGACGCTCGGCGTAACCCTCGGAGCACACTCTCCAATCACAGAGCTTGAGGACTATCATGGGGTTTGTCAAGCGAAGCGGAGAGAATACTTACTTCCGGATGTAATATTCTCTAAAGCAAATGAGCTGCTCCGACCCTCGGTCATGACGGACTCCAACTTGTGTTTATTAATCAAACAAATAAATAAACACAAGGATAATTATGTGTTATTGTTGAGTAAATGAAGAATTGCACAGTGGAAAATAACGTATCTATGCCACAATTTTAGATGCGGATTTTGTTAAACAAATATGTTTGCGCTGTGGACCAACACTATACGTTGATGGGGAAGGGGTTAGCAATAAAGATAACACCATTAAACAGTTACACAAGCATTTACACATGCATTTCCAAACATTTGGACTACCTATGTTGCAAATGTATTAACTTTTCAATTTACACACGGCATCTATTGCACGTCTATCCGTCCTGGGAGAGGGATCCCTCTTCTGTTGCTATCCCTGAGCTTTCTGCCATTTTCCCCTTTAAACTGGGTTTTCTTCGGAAATGTTTCCTTGTACGATGTGAGGGTCTAAGGATAGAGGGCCTGAGGACAGAGGGTCTAAGGACAGAGGGTGTCGTATTGTCATACTGATATTCTGTACACACTGTGAAGACCACTGAGACAAATGTAACATTTGTGATATTGGGCTATATAAATAAACATTGATTGATTGACACAACATAACAGAAATAATATCGATAGCAGCGTCCCTAGCAACCACCTTGGTAACAATGAAAACGTTGTATAGACACAATTTCCTGAAGTAATCTTCGTAATAACTAGCAAACTAAAGATCATGTGCATCCACCGCACATATAATCTGAAATAACATATTTCTCGCATCTTGTGGCAGAACTTCAGTGTTAGTATTATTAGATCTCAGTGCTGCGTGTGACACTGTTGACCACAGCATATTACTAGACCGACTGGAAAACCGGGTGGGACTTTCGGAAACAGTTCTAAATTGGTTTGAATCCTACTTAAAGGATAGAAACAACTTTGTTTCTATAGGTAAATACACATCTGAGTTGACAAATATGACATGTGGGGTTCCTCAAGGCTCCATCTTGGGGCTTCTTCTCTTTAACATCTACATTCTACCACTGGCTCAGATAATGAAGAACAACAAAATAAGTTACCATAGCTATGCAGATGACACACAAATGTACGTAACAATTTCACCAGGAGACTATGCTCCAATTCATACACTGAGTAAGTGCATTGAACAAATCAATGACTGGATGTGTCAGAACTTTCTCCAATTAAACAAAGATAAAACTGAGGTAATGGTTTTTGGAGCCAAGGCAGAACGTTTAAAAGTTAGCGCTGAGCTTCAGTCTGCAATGTTCAAAACAACAGATAAAGCCAGAAATCTAGGTGTAGTCATGGACTCTGGCCTGAGTTTCAACAGTCACATTAAAAGAGTTACTGAATAAGCCTACTATCACCTAAAGAATATATCTAGGATTAAAAGACGAATGTCACAGCAGGATTTGGAAAAACTTGTCCATGCCTTTATCTTCAGTAGACTCGACTACTGCAATGGTGTCTTCACAGGTCTCACTAAAAAATCTATTAGAAAGCTGCAGCTGATTCAGAACGCTCGAGTCCTCACTAACACTAAGAAAGTGGATCACATCACTCCTGTTCTGAAGTCTTTACACTGGCTTCCTGTGTGTCAAAGAATATATTTCAAAAATGTTGCTGCTGGTTTATAAAGCACTGAATGGTTTAGGCCCAAAATACATTACTGACCTCCTGCTAAATTATGAACCATCCAGATCTCTCAGGTCTTCAGGGACTGGTCAGCTTTCTGTCCCCAGAGTCAGAACTAAACATGGTAAAGCAGCATTCAGTTATTATGCTCCAAATATCTGGAACAAACTCCCAGAAACCTGCAGGTCCGCTGCAACTACTTTTAAATCCAGGCTGAAGACTTTTCTTTTTGTCGCTGCTTTTAATTGAACTATTCATATTTTAGACTGCACTGTAACTTTTATCCATGTATTTTTCCTTTTAATATTTATTTTATTAGCTTTTCTTTTTTAATGCTTCATGTCTTTAATTTTTTGTAAAGCACTTTGAATTGCCTTGCATTGAAAAGTGCTATATAAATAGACTTGCCTTGCTTTGCCTTGCCTTGCATCAAATTACATCAAAATGCATTGTAAGGCAAGACATGGCAGGCAAAAACATCGTTTTTCAAGTACTGGTCCATTTTGAGATGTTGTGCTATTTTGATTGTAACATGTTTTCTTTCAGGCACACTCAGCCACCAGCGTATGGTGGTGGTTCGCGGCGGCCCACTTAACTGCCTCCCAGTGGCTTTCGGGCCCCCGATCGCCGGCCTTCTAGGCAGCCTCTTACCCCAGCGCCTTACCGGCGCCCCCCAAGGGGCTCCAGAGGCCGAGGTGCGAGGCCCTGAAGCCCCGGGGCCGGCCATCGGCTGCTTCTCCCAGCAGCAGCTCAGTTACTGGGCTGCCTGTACTTCCGACCCCTGGGTAGTTTCCATCCTAACCCGGGGATACGAATTGCAGTTCCGACGCCGGCTCCTAGCCTTCAACCGTGTCAGAATGACAGTTGTCAGCGACCCGTCGAAGGCCTTAGCTCTAGCCCAAGAGTTATTCGTCCTCTTGGCCAAGGGCGCAATCGAGCCGGTAGACCCTCTGTTTCAGACCGAGGGGTTCTACTCGGCGTACTTTCTTGTAACCAAGAAAGTCGGCGGATTCCGTCCAGTGCTGGACCTCAGGGGACTCAACAGATTCCTCAAGGTGCTGCCCTTTCATATGCTGACCACAACAGACACCCTTCGTGTTGTCGCACAGGGGGAGTGGTTCGCAACCGTGGACTTGAGGGACGCCTACTTCCACGTGCCGATTGCACCCCATCACCGGAAGTTCCTGAGGTTCGCCTTTCAGGGCCAACACTATCAGTTCCGGGTGCTTCCCTTTGGTCTCTCCCTCTCTCCAAGAGTGTTCACCAGGGTCGTGGCGGCAGCTCTCGCACCCCTGCAAAAGCAGGGCGTAAAGGTCCTGCCATATCTAGACGACTGGCTCGTCTGCGCGCCATCCCGGCCTGAAGTGACCCAGGATACGGCGCGCCTCTTGTCTCACGTAGCCCGGTTAGGCCTTAAAGTGAACATCGAGAAGAGTTGTATGGACCATGCCCAACAGGTTATTTACCTTGGGATGGTCCTAGACTTGGTCGCCATGAGGGCCTATCTGACACCTTGTTGTGTGGACGACATGTCCCACCTTCTTCCCACCTTCAGGCTGGGCAAGATGGCACACTGTCGGCTGCCTCAGCCGTTGTGCCCTTAGGCCTGCTGTCTTTGCGCCCCATACAGATGTGGCTGAACAGCCTCCACTTGGATGCCAAGTGGCACAGGCACAGGAGAGTCAGGGTGTCACAGCTGTGCCTCTGCTCTCTGTCATGCTGGGGGGACAGGGCCTATCTTCTGATAGGTGCGCCCATGGGCGTCGTCCCATCCCGCCGGGAGACTGTCACTGTGGATGCATGTCTCTCTGGGTGGGGTGCAGTGTGGCAGGGCAGAACTGCTCAGGGTCAGTGGTCCACTCAGGAGGGGGCGCACCATATCAATGTGCTAGAGCTTCGGGCTGTGCTGCTCGCACTCAAGCACTTTCTACCCCAACTGGCGGGCAGGCATGTGCTTGTTCGTTCGGACAAGATGTCCGCTGTTGCCCATATCAACCACCAAGGGGGCACCAGGTCCGTGCAGCTGCTCTGGCTTTCACAGAACCTCTTGTCTTGGGCGTCTCCCCGCTTGACCAGTCTGCGGGCAGCCTTTTTACCAGGAGACCGAAATCAGGTTGCAGATTTCCTCTCTCGGCACAAACCCCCAACAGGGGAGTGGAGGCTTCATCCAGAGGTGGTGGAGACAATTTGGAGCCTTTTTGGCAAGGCCAAGGTGGACCTTTTCGCCTCGGAAGAATCGAGGCACTGCCCCCTCTGGTTCTCCTGGTCGGAGGTGACCAGCCCGATGGGGCAGGATGCTCTGGCGCATGACTGGCCAGAAAGTCTCCTGTATGCCTTCCCGCCACTGCCTCTGATATTGCAGACGCTTTACAGGGTTCTTACTCAGGGGCACAGGCTCCTTCTAGTCGCCCCCTGCTGGCCGGGGGTAGTCTGGTTCCCACTGCTGTGCAGTGTCTGCTGCAGCCCACCATGGCGTCTCCCCGACAGGAAGGACCTTCTGTCACAGCTCGGGGGTCGGATCTGGCATCCCGACCCTGACCGCCTTCAGCTCTGGGCCTGGCCTCTGAGGGGACAAACCCACTGTTGAGCGTTTTCACGGCATCTGTCAGGGAAACTATCCTGAAGGCCAGAGCACCATCCACTTGAGTACAGTACGAGTACACATGGAAGGTCTTCTCCCACTGGTCGAGAATCCGAGAATTCTCGACCAGTCCCACGAGAAGGGGCTGTGCTCTCTCCAAACAGCAGCTGTCCCACTGGGTTGTGGATACAATCACACATGCCTATGGGGCCAGTGGCCGCCCCCCGCCATCAGGGGTGAGATGTCACTCTACAAGGAGCATCTCAACGTCTTGGGCTGCCCTGAGAGGGGTGTCCCTGGAGACTATCTGTGCTGCGGCGCCGTGGGCATCGACTGGCACATTCTCCAGGTTCTACTGGGTCAATGTCGCCACTCCCCATCCTTTGGGCATGGTCCTGTTGCCGAGCTCCGCTGCTTCCAGCTAGGTAAGCAAGTGTTCGGATTCTTCATGACATGGTTGGTATAGTCATCCAGTGCTAAAAGCACCGCCTCTGGCGGTCATTAGGGACAAAATAGAACGATAGTTACGGCTGTAACTACGGTTCTATGAGTCCCGGATGACCGCCAGAGTTTCCGTTCACTCAGAATTATTGTGTGCTCGCAAGAAGATTCCAGGAACCGATACACTAATGACGCCGGCCTATGTAGCCGTAGTCACGTGGGTCACAGGTGACTTTGTTGTTATTTGGTACTCGAACTGCGCATGCGTGCGATGGACATATCCAGTGCTAAAAGCACCGCCTCTGGCGGTCATCCGAGACTCATAGAACCGTAGTTACAGCCGTAACTATCGTTTGCATGAGAAGACGACAACAATTGTCACTTGCACGAAGCAAGGTTATACAAAAAACAAATGACCCCGAATATGAAATACCTTCACGGAGTGCGTCGATGCGCAAGCTGTCATCCAAAGAACAGGAGGGTTTAGCTAGCGCCTCACTGCAATCTTTAAAGGATTCTAAAATCTAAAAGGTTTAAAATGAGTTTTTTCTACTATACTCCGAGTTCGAAATTTCAACTTCAGTAGCACGTACATACACCAAATCTTCCAGTTATATTCCTATCAATATTATGAAGGCTTTTACAGAAGGGTTTGTTTATATATCATTCATAGCCTGAATTATACAACATTGTGTATACCTAAAATCATGGCGAAAATTGATATTTTAGGGCTGTTGACAGTATTTTCTGATTTATGGAGTGATAAAAAGAGATATCCAATATCCATTCTGTAAAAGCCTTAGATACCAATATCACTACAAAATGAAACGAGAATTTTGAACCTGACTTTATCCAAAGTTCAGATTTCGATTCCTGAAATGTGTGTATTTAATGAGATAATGGTTCATTTACATATTTAAACATGCTATTTCAGAAAACTTGTAATACAAAAAATAATTGCCTTATTGAAGGTAATTAACTGGAGACATTTCTAGCTGATACCTTTAAGTTAAAAAATTACCCTATTCACCTGGGGTGTCTCAAAATAGGCATTTTCCACCGAGAATTAAACGAATGTCGGCCATGTTTCTTTTTTCCGCAGGGAGAAATGTGAAGATCACGTAGGGATACATTGTGGACCAATGTAGTTGCTTCACGTTTTTTTGTGAGACTGGGTTGTTCTTCCTGATGGCACTGGTCTCCAGTCAGTGAGTATATGAGCCTTGTGCTGATTCCCTTAGCTTTATACACCTTTTGCTCATTCATGTATCAGAGTGATCACACTTTTACTGTATTTTTTATGAATTTTTAATGTTATAATAGTTTCCTTAAAATAGTTCTCTACCTGTGTTTTACATTTTTGTTTTACTTTACTTTTATGTGTACACCAAGTCAAATTCCTTGTACGTGTCAACCTACCTGGTAATAAACCTGTTTCTGACCTGCTGCCACCGAGCTGGAAGTTCCAGAGCTAGCTGAAGCCATAGATATATATTATAAACACTAGATGGCTCATGGGAGATTTTCCAGCGTCGCTGACCGGCCGCCATCTTGCCACAGTCAACAGTTACGGCCCATCCACACTACAGCTTCGACAGCTTCACAAACGGTTTCCAACGCGTCTGTCCATTCACTTTGAATGGGATGACGTCACGTTGCCTCGCCTTTCGCCGAACTGAATTGTGGGTAGCATAGCGGTCCGTCTCCGGCATCTCCGGAGTAGTCAGCACCAGCCAATCAAATCTGAAAATCTGACAGCTCAAGCCCTAGCCAATCAAACCGCGTCTAAGCTGGGAGAGATATCCCGCCATCCCGCCATTTCATTTCTATATTTCCAAAAAAGATGGAGGAGAAACTAATTATCGCCGTAGGAAATCACCCGGTTTTGTATGACCAGACCCTCTTCACCTACCGGGATACAAACCGGAAGAACCAGGCATGGAGGGAGGTGGCAGAGACAGTGGGTGAAACTGGTAGGTTTTCGCCTGTTTGGGTAGTTTATATATATAGCTCGCATAAAATCCCCGGGGTTTTTTGTTTTGTATGTCGGGGGCGGGAGATTCATGTGATTGGTTGTTGGTTGCGCTGCTCGAATAAAATCCCCAAGCTTCACACACGCCCAGCTCCAACCTTTTTTTTAAGCTGGAGTGTGGACGCTCCGTTACTCTGATTCACGTTATGGTAGCTGTTGTAAAGTGAGTGATCTGCACAACAATACTCTTAACTCGCTGAAATCTTGACTGATTTAAAAACGGTTTGGTTTATTATAAACATTATTAGCATGGCTATGATACAGGATGCTTGGACATGTTGAAATGGCAGCTTTTCTTTGTGTATGTGGTTGTGAGTGAGATCTAGTATTACAAAGTTCACCCAGCAACTTTACACCAGTGGGAGAGGCAGAACTACTCTTTCTTTTCAACATAACTTAAGTTACACATGATTTCTTCCAAGTGGTTTGGCTTGTTAAAAACATCTTGCATTATCCATCCATCCATCCATCTTCTCCCGCTTATCCGTGGTCGGGTCGCGGGGGTAGCAGTTCCAGCAGAGAGCCCCAAACTTTCTTTTCCCTGGCGACATCAACCAGCTCTGACTGGGGGGTCCCAAGGCGCTCCCAGGCCAGCGAAGAGATATAATCCCTCCACCTGGTCCTAGGTCTACCCCTTGGTCTCTTCCCAGCTGGACGTGCCTGGAACACCTCCCTAGGGAGGCGCCCAGGTGGCATCCTAACTAGGTGCCCGAACCACCTCAACTGGCTCCTTTCGACACAAAGGAGGAGTGGCTCAACTCCGAGTCCCTCCCTGATGACCGAACTTCTCACCTTATCCCTAAGGGAGACACCAGCCACCGGGCGGAGGAAACCCATCTCGGCCGCTTGTATCCGCAATCTCGTTCTTTCGGTCATGACCCATCCTCCATGACCATAGGTCAGGGTAGGAACGAAAATGGCCCGGTAGACAGAGCTTTGCCTTCTGGCTCAGCTCCCTTTTCGTCACAACGGTGCGGTAAAGCGACTGCAGTACCGCTCCCGCTGCTCCGATTCTCCGGCCCATCTCACGCTCCATTGTTCCCTCACTCGAGAACAAGACCCCGAGATACTTGAACTCCTTCACTTGGGGTAAGGACTCATTCCCTACTTGGAGTGGACAGTCCATCGGTTTCATGCTGAGAACCATGGCCTCAGATTTGGAGGTGCTGATCCTTATCCCAGCCGCTTCACACTCGGTGGTGAACCAATCCAGTGAGTGCTGAAGGTCGCAGACCGATGAAGCCATTAGAACCACATCATCTGCAAAAAGCAGTGGTGCAATCCTTAGTCCACCGAACTGCAGACCCCCTCCCCCACGACTACGCCTCGAAATCCGAGCCATGTATATTACAAACAGGATTGGTGACAAAGCGCAGCCCTGGCGGAGGCCAACCCTCACCAGAAATGGGTCTGACTTACTGCCGAGGACCCGGACACAGCTCTCGCTTTGGGAGTACAGAGATTGGATGGCCCTGAGTAGAGACCCCCTCACCCCATACTCCCGCAGCACCTCCCACAGTAACTCCCTGGGAACTCGGTCATACGCCTTCTCCAAGTCTACAAAACACATGTAGACCGGATAAGCGTACTCCCAGGCCCCCTCCAGGATCCTTGCGAGAGTAAAAAGCTGATCCGTCGTTCCACGACCAGGACGGAATCCGCATTGTTCCTCCTCAATCTGAGGTTCGACAATCGGCCTGACCCTCCTTTCGAGCACATTGGAGTAAACTTTCCCGGGGAGGCTGAGTAGTGTGATGCCTCTGTAATTGGCACACACCCTCTGATCCCCCTTTTTAAAAAGGGGAACCACCACCCCGGTCCGCCACTCCTTCGGTACTGTTTCCGACTTCCACGCAACGTTGATGAGACGTGTCAACCATGACAGTCCCTCAACACCCAGAGCCTTCAGCATTTCCGGGCGGATCTCATTCACCCCCGGGGCTTTGCCACTGTGGAGTTGTTTAACGACCTCAGTGACCTCCCCCCGGGAGATTGGTGTTGTTCCCCCGTCATACTCCAGCTCTGCCTCTAACATAGAGGGCGGAGTTGTCGGGTTCAGGAGTTCCTCAAAGTGTTCCTTCCAACGCCCTAACACTCCATCAGTTGAGGTCAACAACGTCCCATCCTTACTGTACACAGCTTGGATGGTTCCCTGCTTCCCCCTCCTGAGGTGTCGGACAGTTTTCCAGAACAACTTTGGTGCCGCCCGAAAGTCCTTCTCCGTGTCTTCTCCGAACTTCTCCCACACCCGCTGCTTTGCCTCGGCCACGGATGAGGCTGCTGCCCTTCTGGCCTGTCGGTACCTTGCAACTGCTTCGGGAGTCCCCCAGCATAATACATCCCTGAAGGCCTCCTTCTTCAGTCGGACGGCTTCCCTGTCCACCGGTGTCCACCAGGAGGTTCGAGGGTTACCGCCCCTTGAGGCACCTAGGACCTTGAGACCACAGCTCCCAGCTTCGGCAATAGAGGCTTTGAACACCGACCACTCTGGTTCAATGTCCTCAACCTCCACAGGAATGCCTGAAATGCTCCGCCGGAGGTGTGAGTTGAAGGCCTCCTGAACTTGGGCCTCCTCCAGACGTTCACAGTTCACCCGAAGTACACGTTTGGGCTTACCAGGTCTATCCAGAGGCTTGCCCCGCCACACGACCCAACTCACCACCAGATGGTGATCAGTTGACAACTCCGCCCCTCGCTTTACCCGAGTGTCCAAAACGTACGGCCTCAGGTCCGATGATACGATAACAAAATCGATCATGGACCTTCTGCCTAGGGTGCTCTGGTACCACATACACTTTTGAGCATCCTTATGTTCGAACATGGTGTTTGTTATGGCCAATCCGTGACTAGCACAGCAATCTTTGACTCAAGTTTACTTATCAATACTAAACCAAAATATAATTATACCTCTTTTGAAAGCCTCGTTTTTAGTCTTACGCATCCAACCTGGAAAACGTTGCAGCCAATCTTATTTGTTACAGTGTATCGTGCACCAGGTCCTTATTCAGAATTCTTATCAGAATTCTCTGAGTTTTTATCAACTTTGGTTCTTAAAACAGACAAAGTAATTATCGTAGGTGACTTTAATATTCATGTTGACGATGATAAAAATAGCCTTACTGTTGCATTTAACTCTATATTAGATTATGTTGGTTTCTGTCAGAGTGTAAATAAACCAACCCACTGTTATAATCACACTCTCGACCTTGTTCTGACTTATGGTATTGAAATTGAGCAACTATTAGTCGAACCGCATAATCCTGCTTTATCCGACCATTTCTTAGTAACTTTTGAAGTACTGTTACTAGACTACAAAGCATTAGTCAAAAGCTCTTGCAGCAGAAACCTATCCGTTAGTGCTATAGCCACATTTAAGGAAGAGATTCCACCAATACTTAACTCGATAGCATGTCTGCATGTAAGGGAGGAAACTTATACAAAATGTACACCACCCCAAATTGATCATGTTGTTGATAGTGCTATAGATGCGCTGCGAATAAAATTAGACTATGTTGCTCCTTTGAAAAAGAAGAAAATAAAGCAACATAGATTAGCTCCATGGCATAATGCCGAAACCCGCAAAATAAAGCAAAAGTCTAGACAACTTGAAAGGATATGGCGTTCCACCAAACTTGAAGAATCTCGTTTAATTTGGCATATTACTCTCAATGAATATAAGAAAGCACTGCGTAAAGCGAGAACAGCATACTACTCTTCATTAATAGATGAGAATAAGAATAATGCAAGATTTCTTTTCAGCACTGTAGCCAGGCTGACAGAGAGCCACAGCTCCATTGAGCCTTCTATTCCCATAGCACTCAGTAGTAATGATTTTATGTGCTTTTTTAACGATAAAATTGTTACTCTTAGAAACAAAATTAATGACCTCTTGCCTTCGACCAGTATAGTGTTATCAACAGCTCCCGGAATCGTAAGTTCTAATATTACACGAGATAGTAAACTAGAATGCTTTTCAGCCATTAACCTTGAACAATTACATTCAATGATTCTCTCTTCTAAACCATCAACGTGCATGTTAGACCCAATTCCAACTAAGCTGTTGAAGGAAGTTTTTCCATTAATTAGCACTTCTTTATTAAATATTATGAATATGTCTTTATTATCATGCTATGTTCCACAATCATTCAAAGTAGCAGTGATAAAACCGCTTCTTAAAAAGCACAACCTCGATCCAGAGGTTTTAGCCAACTATAGACCTATTTCTAATCTTCCGTTCCTCTCAAAAATTCTTGAGAAAGCGGTCGCAAAACAGTTGTGTGATTACTTAAAGAACAATGATTTATTTGAAGATTTTCAGTCTGGCTTTAGAACACATCATAGCACAGAGACAGCTCTGGTTAAAGTCACAAATGATATTCTAATAGCCTCAGACAAGGGACTTGTCTCTATTCTTGTTTTGCTCGATCTCAGTGCTGCATTTGATACTATCGACCATGATATCCTATTGCAAAGACTAGAGCACTCGGTTGGCATACAGGGAACTGCTTTAGGCTGGTTTAGGTCCTATCTATCTGAACGCTCTCAGTTTGTACGTGTCAACGATGAGTCTTCCACGCAAACAAAGTTAGCCATGGAGTGCCACAGGGCTCAGTGCTCGGACCTATTTTGTTCACATTATATATGCTTCCGTTAGGCAATATTATAAGGAATCATTCTGTAAACTTTCATTGTTATGCGGATGATACTCAACTATATTTATCAATTAAGCCTGATGAAATTAATCATCTAAATAAAATTCAAGACTGCCTTAAGGACTTAAAAACGTGGATGACCTTAAACTTTTTGATGTCAAACACGACCAAAACTGAAGTTATTGTACTTGGCCCGAAGAATCTACGAAACAAATTATCCAAAGATATACTAACTATGGATGGCATTAATTTGGCCTCCAGTGAGACTGTAAGGAATCTTGGTGTTATATTTGATCAGGATTTATCCTTTAACGCCCACATAAAATCAATTTCAAGGACCGCCTACTTCCATCTACGTAACATTGCAAAAATCAGGCATATCTTGCCTCAAAACGATGCAGAGAAACTAGTCCATGCATTTGTTACTTCGAGGCTGGATTATTGTAACTCTTTACTATCAGGGAGTACCAAGAAGTCAATCAAGTCGCTTCAGCTGATTCAAAATGCTGCGGCTCGTGTACTAACCAGAGTTAGGAAAAAGGACCACATTACTCCTGTTCTGGCTGCCTTACACTGGCTCCCTATAGAACACAGGATAGAATTTAAAATTCTTCTTCTCGCCTACAAAGCCCTTAATGGGCAGGCGCCATCTTACCTTAAAGAACTCATTATACCCTACTGTCCTACTAGGGCATTGCGTTCCAAGAATGCAGGGTTGTTGGTTGTTCCTAGAGTCTCTAAAAGTACAATGGGAGCCAGAGCCTTTTCTTATCAAGCTCCACATTTGTGGAATCAGCTTCCAGTTTGTGTTCGGGCGGCAGACACCCTATCCGTTTTTAAGAGTGCGCTTAAGACCTTCCTTTTTGATAAAGCTTATAGTTAGGGCTGATTAGATTCAGCCCCTAGTTTTGCTGATATAGGCTTAGTTTGTCGGGGGACATCTTACTTCTTCCTTCTCTCTGTCTATACCCGTGTACTCTCATGTTCCGATTAACCCAGCTTCCCCAAATGTCTTTCTTTTTGGGGTCTATATATGCTGGGATCCGGAGTCATGGATGATCCTGCGGTCTTGTGTCCTGGATCGCGAGCGCTGGATCTTGAGTCGTGGCTGTGGTCCTGGATCATCGGTCCTGGATGGATATCCTCGTGGATTCATCTTTCTATTATACACACATGCATTTCCAAACATTTGGACTACCTATGTTGCAAATGTATTATCTTTTCAATTTACACACGGCATCTATTGCACGTCTGTCCGTCCTGGGAGAGGGATCCCTCCTCTGTTGCTCTCCCTGAGGTTTCTCCCATTTTTCCCTTTAAACTGGGTTTTCTTTGGAAGTTTTTCCTTGTACGATGTGAGGGTCTAAGGACAGAGGGTGTCGTATTGTCATACTGATATTCTGTACACACTGTGAAGACCACTGAGACAAATGTAACATTTGTGATATTGGGCTATATAAATAAACATTGATTGATTGATTGATAGCACAGAAGTCCAGTAACAAACCACCACTCCGGTTCAGAGCAGGGGGTCCGTTCCTCCCAATCACGCCCCTCCAAGTGTCTCCATCATTGCCCACATGTGCGTTGAAGTCTCCCAGCAAGACTAAAGAGTCCCCTTCAGGAGCTCCATACAGGACTCTTTCCAGGGTCTCCAAGAAGGCCATATACTCTGAACTGCTGTTGGGTGCATAAGCACACACAACAGTCAAAGTTTTCCCCACCATAAACGTATGGAGGCAACCCTCTCGTCCACTGAGACAGCCGACGCTGTGCGTAGAGGTGAGCCCAACCAGATCCAACTGGTAACGCTCCACCTCCCGCACAAGCTCCGGCTCCTTCCCCCCCCCCAGAGAGGTGACGTTCCACATCCCCAAAGCCAGCTTCTGTCGCCCGGGTCTGGTCCGTCAAGACCCTCCGCTTTCACTGCCACCCTTCTGGCAGCGCACCCGACCCCTTCGCTGTTTCCCGTAGGTGGTGGGCCCGCGGGACGGAGAAGCGGAGGTGTTGGCCACGTTGCCTTTTCGGGCTGGACCCGGCCGGGCTCCGTGGCAAGCCCGGCCACCAGACGCTCGCCGACGAGTCCTCCTTCTGGGCCTGGCTCCAGAAAGGGACCCTGGGCTTCCTCCGGGCCAGGTATCCTCACTTCTTGTTTATTCTTTCATGAGGTCTTTTGAACCAATCTTAGTCTGGCCCCTTGCCTGAGACCAATTTACCATAGGAGACCCTACCAGGAACACACGGTTCCAGACAACACAGCCCCCAGGTTCATCAGGGCACACAAACCTCTCTACCACGGTAAGGTGCTGGTTCTTCAGAGAGGACAAAAACCAACAGAATCTAATATAGAGTTAAATGCAACAGTAAGGCTATCATCGTCATCATGAATATTAAAGTCACCTACGAAAATTACTTTATCTGTTTTAAGTACCAAAGTTGATAAAAACTTGAAAACAAGTGAAAACAATTCACTCACAGATCCATAATCATGAAGGTGGAACCTAACTATATTCATAATAATATGTATTGCAGCAAGGGGTAGAAACATGTTTTTTTCTGCTGTAAAGTTGGGCATTTTAACATGGGGGTCTATGGAAATTGCTCCTTTCTGCAGCCAGTCCCTATCGGCCAATATATGAACTGCAGTGTGTGGCACTTCCGTATTGGCGTCCCGGCTCTTCCCCAGAGTTTTGCCGCTTGGTCCTAAGTCCCTGACATGAGTCAGCATTATACAACTTTCTGTTTCCTCCTCCGGAATGTGTTGAACATGTTTCGCTAAGAAACCTGAAACAAGGGCTTCGGTTAACATAAACTTCTGTTCTACTACATTAAATACGCCAGTAAATACCCCACTGGTCAATTTAAAAACAGAGGTTGCTCACAAGTTTCTAAATGAGATGACTAAACGTCATCACGCTCAAAAGTATCCGCCTTTAGCTTAGCGGTGGTGACGTGAAGTCATGTGACATTGCTGTAATTTTTCTGCATCATGGATGTATAAAGACAAGGTGCTGTCCCCATGTTAACAATGTTGAAGTAATATCACGTCCCAATATGGGCTGTTTATTATACCACTAAGAATTAGGTAACCACCTTTCTCCAGTGGGAAAGTACATATACTCAAATACTGTACTTATGTGCAAAGAGTGACAAACTAAATAACAAGCTATTAGGCTACATATTTTTCTCTAGTTTATTATTTTTAAATCCATAGTCAACTAGTATTACAAGTTTAATTAAAATGTAGTTAGCTGCGCATAACTGAGATCTTCATATTAAAAAAGTGATATTTTCATCTATCTACTTGAAAACATTTGCTCTATGAAGCAACTGTAGCTGTGAAATTCATATGTTTGCTGGTTGAAAACGCAGAGGGTGATGCTGCATTGATGCTTCCATCATGTGGAAGTGGGTTAGATCTCAACTGGGTTGGAAAAAGAATAGACGCTTCAGGGTTGGACTTCAAAAATAAAACAGGTCTTAGGGTTAAAGCCTTTACACAGCAGGGTGGTACACGAAAATGGTAAATACTCTTTAACAAATGTTTTTATATGTCTAGGGCCTTTATTGTGAAAGGTAAGAAGGGAAGGATAGACATGGCCTCCAGTTGAATTGTCAAAAATGCAGGTCCTATGTCTTTTTCTATCCACTTTTCCATAACCTCAGGAAAGTAGCAGCAACATGAAACACAGCAGCAGGAACATGAACGCAGCAACAGCAAGTGAACACAGCAGTGGCAGCAGCAGCATTAGCGAGGCAGAGGCAGGAAGACCTGGCAGCTTGAATAGAGCGGCATGTTTATGAGACTGTGATTGGTTGGTTCTAAGAGGAACGTGGTGCGTCACGTGTTAATGTATCATTGGTGCTCGAGTTGACTTCCTGAACTAGCTCGCAGGCTTCACCCCATTTATTGGAATGATAAATTAGAGAAATAATTACTAAGTAGCAGATGAATGTTATGGATGTTGGTTCAACAGTTCAGGTGTTTAGCAGTCTTATTGCCTGTGGTATGAAACAGTTCTTGAGTCTGGTGGTTTTAGTCCGGATGCTGCGGTACCGCCTGCCAGACGGCAGCAGACTGAACAGTTTGTTGCTGGGGTGATGGGGGTCTTTTGTAATCCTGAGGGCTTTCTTCCTGAGCCGCTGGGAGTAAAGATCCTCCATGGATGGCAGCTCCGTCCTGGTGATGTTCTGTGCAGTTTTCACCACCCTCTGTAAAGCCTTACGATTGAGGGCGGTGCTGCTGACGTACCAGGCCGTTGATCTCGTAACAAATTAAAGGCAACTAAAACAATGTATGCTATTTTTCATACAAGTAATATGAAGATCAATTCTGCATATAGTTTTCATGGAAAAATTCAAATATACAGGTATATATTAAGTATAAAAACTGCCCATAGTGTGTAATAACCTTTAGCAAGTTAGTTAGCAGTAACCAGAGTTAAATAACTTCATTATGACTTCATCCTGTCTGTTCCGTGGATCTGACTCATTATTTCAGCTGATGAATAAAACTGTGTGTGATTCAGAGAACCATCAAAGGTTTTAATTCAATTTAAGATAATTCACAGATCAGACACACATTTGATCCAAGAGCATCACAGAGACAGGATGACATATCCACATATAATCCATGACAAACTGGAGTTGAGACCAGGAGGCAGAGTCGCAGTCTTACACGCTTCTCTGCGCTCTCTCCTAGGCAGTCACCCATAGGAATCCCAAACCCAATAAAATACCCAATATTAGCGGTGTGTGTGTCTGCCCAAGGACAATTTAAGGTACAACCTAATAGAGGTGTCATACATAATAACCTAATAAAAGTAAATGTAACAACTACTACAGTGCAACAAAACAGGAAGATTAAATGTGGTCTCTTAAACATAAGATCTCTAGCATCTAAAGCAATATTGGTAAATGATTTAATATCAGATTATAATATTGATATATGCTGTCTCACTGAAACTTGGTTGAGACATGAAGAATATGTCAGCATAAATGAGGCCACTCCACCCAGCCATGTCAACACTCATATTGCTCGAGGCACGGGCCGAGGAGGCGGAGTTGCAGCAATCTTTGACTCAAGTTTACTTATCAATGCCAAACCAAAATTAAATTATACCTCTTTTGAAAGCCTTGTTTTTAGTCTTACGCATCCGACCTGGAAAGCTTTGCAGCCAATCTTATTTGTTACAGTGTATCGTGCACCAGGTCCTTATTCAGAATTCTTATCAGAATTCTCTGAGTTTTTATCAACTTTGGTTCTTAAAACAGACAAAGTAATTATCGTAGGTGACTTTAATATTCATGTTGACGATGATAAAAATAGCCTTACTGTTGCATTTAACTCTATATTAGATTCTGTTGGTTTCTGTCAGAGTGTAAATAAACCAACCCACTGCTATAATCACACTCTCGACCTTGTTCTGACTTATGGTATTGAAATTGAGCAACTATTAGTCGAACCGCATAATCCTGCTTTATCCGACCATTTCTTAGTAACTTTTGAAGTACTATTACGAGACTACAAAGCATTAGTCAAAAGCTCTTGCAGCAGAAACCTATCCGTTAGTGCTATAGCCACATTTAAGGAAGAGATTCCACCAATACTTAACTCGATAGCATGTCTGCATGTAAGGGAGGAAACTTATACAAAATGTACACCACCCCAAATTGATCATGTTGTTGATAGTGCTATAGATGCGCTGCGAATAAAATTAGACTCTGTTGCTCCTTTGAAAAAGAAGAAACTAAAGCAACATAGATTAGCTCCATGGCATAATGCCGAAACCCGCAAAATAAAGCAAAAGTCTAGACAACTTGAAAGGATATGGCGTTCCACCAAACTTGAAGAATCTCGTTTAATTTGGCATATTAGTCTCAATGAATATAAGAAAGCACTGCGTAAAGCGAGAGCAGCATACTACTCTTCATTAATAGATGAGAATAAGAATAATGCAAGATTTCTTTTCAGCACTGTAGCCAGGCTGACAGAGAGCCACAGCTCCATTGAGCCTTCTATTCCCATAGCACTCAGTAGTAATGATTTTATGTGCTTTTTTAACGATAAAATTGTTACTCTTAGAAACAAAATTAATGACCTCTTGCCTTCGACCAGTATAATGTTATCAACAGCTCCCGGAATCGTAAGTTCTAATATTACACGAGATAGTAAACTAGAATGCTTTTCAGCCATTAACCTTGAACAATTACATTCAATGATTCTCTCTTCTAAACCATCAACGTGCATGTTCGACCCAATTCCAACTAAGCTGTTGAAGGAAGTTTTTCCATTAATTAGCACTTCTTTATTAAATATTATGAATATGTCTTTATTATCAGGCTATGTTCCACAATCATTCAAAGTAGCAGTGATAAAACCGCTTCTTAAAAAGCACAACCTCGATCCAGAGGTTTTAGCCAACTATAGACCTATTTCTAATCTTCCGTTCCTCTCAAAAATTCTTGAGAAAGCGGTCGCAAAACAGTTGTGTGATTACTTAAAAAACAATGATTTATTTGAAGATTTTCAGTCTGGCTTTAGAACACATCATAGCACAGAGACAGCTCTGGTTAAAGTCACAAATGATATTCTAATAGCCTCAGACAAGGGACTTGTCTCTATTCTTGTTTTACTTGGCCCGAAGAATCTACGAAACAAATTATCTAAAGATATACTAACTATGGATGGCATTAATTTGGCCTCCAGTGAGACTGTAAGGAATCTTGGTGTTATATTTGATCAGGATTTATCCTTTAACGCCCACATAAAATCAATTTCAAGGACCGCCTACTTCCATCTACGTAACATTGCAAAAATCAGGCATATCTTGCCTCAAAACAATGCAGAGAAACTAGTCCATGCATTTGTTACTTCTAGGCTGGATTATTGTAACTCTTTACTATCAGGGAGTACCAAAAAGTCAATCAAGTCGCTTCAGCTGTGGATTCATCTTCCTATTATACACACATGCATTTCCAAACATTTGGACTACCTATGTTGCAAATGTATTATCTTTTCAATTTACACACGGCATCTATTGCACGTCTGTCCGTCCTGGGAGAGGGATCCCTCCTCTGTTGCTCTCCCTGAGGTTTCTCCCATTTTTCCCTTTAAACTGGGTTTTCTTTGGAAGTTTTTCCTTGTACGATGTGAGGGTCTAAGGACAGAGGGTGTCGTATTGTCATACTGATATTCTGTACACACTGTGAAGACCACTGAGACAAATGTAACATTTGTGATATTGGGCTATATAAATAAACATTGATTGATTGATAAAGGCCCAATCCCAAACCACGCCCTACAGCCTACCTCTACACACTACCCCTCCGTTTGCGCGTTCGCGGGGAGGGTCCGCCACATTAAGTGCTGTTCCAAAGCAACGAGTGTGGAGCTGGGTGGAGGGGGAGTGGGCTATCAAGCCATCAAACAGCGAGTCTGCAGCGGTGCTGACTTGAGACCGGTCTCTCCCTGACCGGAGTCACGCTGTGTGTGTCCGTCTGGAAACACGCTGTTGACAAGTAGTTCCAGCAAACATCCACTGATAAACTGCGATGTTAACCACCTCATGATAACCTCATATGTTTTTAACTTAGGATCAAACCTGTGTTTAGTCTAGAAAAAGGTAAATGTGTGCATTTTATTATAAAGTTGTGTATATTTACAGACTGCAAAAACTAAGAAGCTTATAAACATCAGGTTTACAACTAAAAGAGCTATGACAAAAAAGCAACACAATTAAAGATGTTTTTTGTCAAAAAGATGCTGATTTGAAACCGTTGTTACACAGTTACGACATTTCCTGTTTCTGCCGGAGAGAGGGGAGTTTGCTCTCTCAATGAAAACATCCTCCCCTCTGTCATGAACCTTGGAGTGACCTTCACTAGCACTTTTAAATTTGAGAAGCAGGTCAGCACCGTAGTCAAATCCTGCTTTTTCAAAAACCTAGAAAGGGTTATTAACGCCTTTGTTACCTCAAGACTGGATTACTGCAATGCTCTGTATGTGGGTATGGACCAGGCCTCAATTAGACGCCTCCAGCTAGTTCAGAATGCAACTGCACGTCTTCTCACTGGCCATAAAAAGAATGACCATATCACCCCAATTCTGGCTTCATTGCACTGGCTTCCAGTTCGGTTCCAAATTGATTTAAAAATCCTTTTATTTGTTTTTAAAGCCCTAAATGGGCTAGCTCCTGCCTACAGATGTAGCACTCCAGATCAGACTCAAATGGGTGTGTCCCAGTCAAAAGCCCAGCGGATGCCAGTGGCTGGGGGTGTTGCCAAATTGCTAGAGGGCGTTGTCCAATTTCCCCATTTGTTCAATTACAGGATTTAACCATGAGATGGCGCTTCATTCACAAAATACACAATGGGTGTTGTAGAAACATCAATATTTTAGATCAAATAAAGTATATAGTTTGCTTTATGCAGTATATTTATTGTAATATTGTACAGTATATTGAAGTAAATCAACTTATACATTAAGATAAGATAAGATGGACCTTTATTAATCCCGTGGGGAAATTCAGTAGTTCAAACAGCAACAGGGTGAGAGTGAAAAACAGGACAGTACAGATTCACACAGATTAATAAAATCAAAAATAAGATGAGCGATAAAAATAATAATAATGAGAAACTATGAAATAAGAAATGAATAAAACTAAAATGTAATAATCATATCATATATTATAATGTATTGTATTATTAAGTAATATAATACATTAACCCCATTATAGCAGATGCCACATTGAATGGATGAACACATGTATGCATCAATAATTACAACAGAGTATTTCTAAATACAAGTTGTAAAAATACTTATATGTATTTAATATTAACCCTTTGGAGTCGACCGTCACGCTGGCGTGATCAGATCACATGACCTGTTCAAGCCGGTGCCGCATAAATACAACAGTCCGGACAACATTGCCGTGTGTTTCTGTCGAAAGTACTGGCTTGAAACTATATCCCAGTCTTTGTTTCATGCAAAAAGACCCAGTAAACACGGAGATACAATGATATAAAGTTAATACATTTCAAAAGTATGAAATATCGAAGCACATATTTGAATATCTACGCCGTATTTGATCATTTTACGAAATGGAAAATACTGGAAACTGTAGATCCTGCTCAACAGGATGTATATGTGTATTTCTGTCGAAAGTACTGGCTTGAAACTATATGCCAGTCTTTGTTTCATACAAAAATACCCAATAAACACGGACATACGATGATATAAAGTTAATACAGATATATTTTAGAAGTATGAATAATGGAAGCACATATTTTAATATCTTCGCCGTATTTTATCATTTTACGAAACGGAAAAATACTGGAAACTGTAGATTCTGCTCAACAGGATGTATTTACCAGGAAGGGGTGAGGTAATCAGGTAAACGGAGTGATATGAAACGAAACGAAAAGAGACAAAGAGGGACGGCGGGAACCGAAGAGAGACGGCGGGAAATGGAGAGAGACAAAGATATACGAAGACAGGCGGCGGGAGACGAAGAGAGGCTGCGGGAGACTGCGATTGAAGTAAAGTGACAGACAAATATTGAGAATTTAGATATAGTTAGATAGATTTAGAGTTTTGAAGACTCAACTATGATGAAGAGAACTCTGAACGTGAGTCAAGCTTTAAGCTTGTTTTTTGACATGGAGGAGGTGGAATCTGTGATGTTGCCCTCTGTGTCGTAGTTGACAGAAACCGCTTTGAAGCGTGGCACAGATAAAGACAGAAAAAACAGATTTTTGTACATAATATGTATATATATATATATATATATATATTTGTATTATATTTATAATAACACTTTTGCCTTATCAGAATGAAATCCCATGCTACCTCAATCAAACTTTCACATTATCATAGTCACATCCAATGTATATATTTCCAGCTTTTAAATGGTTTCGTTGTGTATGTTTGTGTTATGAAAACTAAAATCATTTTCAAAATCTGTTTTTACGTTGTTTTTGTGATTTTGGGTCCAAAATGTTCAGATAGTAGAAGATCACTGCTCTAAACAAAGTCAAACATCCTACATCCAAACGAAATAAATATAATTAATTATGATGAATACGTTAAGTCTTGTTCATTGTTTTTCACTTTTATTAAATGTTTGATATTTCCGGTGGAAATGGTGGACTATCGGACATTCAAACTGCAGCATATTTTCACTCTTACACACATATATTCTCATTTTACATACATACATTTTCACTCTTACACACGGATATTCTCCTTTTGCTCTCATGCGAAATCTACTAAAACAAAGTATGTCATGTATATTTAGTTTTCATTGATGAGACGAGACGGACTAAGGTGTTAATGGTGGACTATCGGACATTCAAAATGCAGCATATTTCCCCCAAGTGTCTGTCAAAATGCATTTTACGTTTCTAACTTGCAATATCATTATTTCTGCTCTCTTCACTCCAGAAGAGCGATCTCCCTGTGTCTCTCTGTGTGCGGGGGATCACAGGAGGGGGGGGGGAGAGCTGTAGAATGTGACTCCACACATTCTGATGGCCAATTAGTTTTAAACAAAGGGTCCCCAACATACATAGGACACATGGGGGGTTGGGCTGGTGAACGGTATGGTCTGCAGCACATCACAGAGGCATTTAAAAAGTGAAGACAATACATTCTGGAAATGTTCACATCAGGCACCTTCAAGTTAAACAATACTACTGTACAGTAAACAATTAACACAGTAAATTATGTGGATTAAATCACATTTATTTCGTTAAAAATAAACGAAATGACTCGGTTTGCATTCATAAAGAATGCACAAACGTGTTTAATCGTTAATGTCAGATATGTATTAAGTAAATAGCCTACATTAGTTCCTGCTCAAGATTAGATTCAACTTTATTGTTATTGCACAGATTACAGGTACAGGTGCAACAAGCAGTAAAGTGAAAAGTAATGTTCACAATCTACAGAATAAAATATATAATGAATTGAATGATGAATAAACAGTGAGGGGTATGAATACACTAGATCTCAGCATGTGAGCAGTATGAACAGTGTGTTAATTGTTAATGTCAGATATGTACTAAGTAAATAGCCTACATTAATTTCCTGATGGATTAAACCACATTTATTTCGTTAAAAATAAACAAAATGATTAAATGTAGAGTGAATTGCCCTAATGTGGAACATTTTTGCATTTCAGACTTCGGGAATATATTGCAACATGAAGCCGATACAATAAATCAAAATCCAGTAACATTCTGAAATCCCCAGGATGTATCATAATCAAACCAAAAGAGAACATGCAGATATTAAACTCATAAAAGAAATGGTAGACATATTAGTACTCTTAGTGCCAAGTTGTCTCAGACAATCTGTTTTCCTAATGTGGGACAGTTCTGTGCAAAATGTGGGACACTGAAAAGTCTATATTAAAAAGCCTCAGTCACCTTCATTCATGTAATAAAAAAATCTCAGGCCAGTAACACTCAAAGCTACAGTAAATGTGCAATACCATGCTATGTTACTATTTATAATGTTATTGTTGTTACAACAGAAGATGTTTTTATTTAAATTGAAGTTAAATGCATCAATCTGGTGCACTGAGGGCAAAATTAGTAGATTTGTGGATACAGCTCTCAACACTCATATGAAACAGAACTGTTCTTACAATGTGTGTTGGAAGGTATTAAATTACTATACATATTTTATTGTGTAAACACACAGCTGATCACATAAGAGCTGCCGTTTCATTCAGAGCATTTAAAAAAAACGACGGTCTGATTTCAACAACTCAATGTATGATTATTATAGCAGTAATATTAGACACTAATAATACAGTAAACTATTAACACTGTACATATTATTGTTTGCCCGTGGGATTAGGGTGATCGGTAGTGAGAGCCGCTGCATTTTCCTCCGGTCGGATGTGATATAAAAACAAAGCGATTATTGTTGTTGTTGTAAACTCACGTGGATTAAATTTAGTGCATTAATTTCAACCCCCGAACATATGATACATTAAATGATCGCGAGGATGACGATCGAACATCGTTTGTTTGACCCTGGATGCACTTCCTGATCTAAAAACATAGCGATGGTTTTGTACTTACGCCAACGTGAATTAAACATTATTTTGTTAAATAAAAACATGGTGATGTTTAGTAAATTATTACATGTCTCTTACTTAGCACAGAATATTATCCTATCCGTGATATATGGATCTTAACAAATATCCGCTATATCAGATACCTGTAGATCAGCTGTTTATTTCACATGAGTTTCAGTGTGGCAGCTTTTCACGGCTCCCCCTGGTGGATCCATGATCCATTGCAGCTGGTTACATTATAATTAAATGTATTTATCAAGGGGGCGTTTCAAGTCCTGCGGGGGGTTTTACTTTTCAGCAGGGGCCCACCCCGTGCCGATCACGGACCTGCACGGGTAGGCGTCTGAAACGAAGCGCTACATCTGTATATAGCCGAACTCCTCCAGCGCTACACCCCAGGCAGAGCCTTAAGGTCAGCTGATCAGCTGCTGTTGATAGTGCCCAAGAACAGGCTCAAAACCAGAGGGCACCGAGTCTTCGCAGCAGCTGGCCCCAGGCTCTGGAACACTCTGCCCCTCCATGTGAGGTCGGCCCAGACTCTGGGGGTTTTTAAATCATCACTAAAAACACACTTTTTCTCTCTGGCCTTTGATGGAGATTTTGAGGGATAACTGGTCCGCTTTTCAAATCTCCGCGCGTCCCTAACAAGCTGGTTATCATACAGGAAGGAATCCAGAGCTACCAAGTAACCGTTAAACAATAATCTACTTTAATGGTAATATGACAATGAAATACAATCAATACATTACCATACCATACAAAGCCATATCATATGCGTAATGTCAGGAATATACCTACTCCTGGCCTTGTTCACGTGCTGCAAGACCCTCCGGTCTGGGCAGCGCGAGAAGAGAGGCAGAACAAAAAGATGAACAGCTTCTTTCATACCAACACCAACAGGAAGGGGTGGAGTTTACTCAGCCTCCACACACACATCCCCCCATATTCCAGAGACCTCAAAGTCTTAAAGGGTATTTCCTTGCTTCCAAAGATAACCCAAAGATTTCATCTCTCATATCTCCAACTTCTGGTTACACAGACTGCTTATTATTAATACAAAGTAATTAAATCCACACATATACTATTCAAGATATGTAGACTTCCCTGAAACATGACATGCTAGAGATCTTAAGCAGAATATACTCTCATCCACTTAGCACCCTGTCCTGCATACCTACACCTCCCCCACAGAGCAATAAAACCCTGTTTACTCTAAGCAGCCCTTGTTTATAGCGATGTTAGTGCTCACATTTATGAAAGGATAAAACAGAGAAATCAATATAAAACACAAACATAGGTATTGTTTGAACAGTATGCACTTAACTGCTACTATTGATAATTACCAGAGAAACTCAAGGGACCTCTTTTAATGTCTGGAAATTGCAACAAGACTTTCTGCCATTTCAAATGTAACACACTTCTTAAATATCAGATGATAATACTCTGCACCTTCTAGTCACAGCGGAGTATGACACCTGACTATTCCCTGTGTTTTTGTTTTTTATATTTCTGTTGTAAATGATTGTCTTTTATTGTGATTGTAGTAATGTGTTTTTATTACATGTATAGCACTTTGGCTCGACCAAAAATTGCTTTTAAATGTGCTATATAAATAAAACTTGATTTGATTTGTCCCAAAGCTTGTCGCTGTATTTATTCCCTCCATCTGACAGGAGGGAGCCTCGTTGAGCTGCGAGTGTCACTCCACGGAGTTCACTACATCACGGAGGGCGAGTGTGTAGAGGTAGGGGTAGGGTGTAGGGCGTGGTTTGGGATTTTGTTTGGGAAACAGAGAAATCAATATAAAACACAAACACAGGTATTGTTTGAACAGTATTCACTTAACTGCTACTATTGATAATTACCAGAGAAACTCAAGGGACCTCTTTTAATGTCTGGAAATTGCAACAAGACTTTCTGCCATTTCAAATGTAACACACTTCTTAAATATCAGATGATAATACTCTGCACCTTCTAGTCACAGCGGAGTATGACACCTGACTATTCCCTGTGTTTTTGTTTTTTATATTTCTGTTGTAAATGATTGTCTTTTATTGTGATTGTAGTAATGTGTTTTTATTACATGTATAGCACTTTGGCTCGACCAAAAATTGCTTTTAAATGTGCTATATAAATAAAACTTGATTTGATTTGTCCCAAAGCTTGTCGCTGTATTTATTCCCTACATCTGACAGGAGGGAGCCTCGTTGAGCTGCGAGTGTCACTCCACGGAGTTCATTACATCACGGAGGGCGAGTGTGTAGAGGTAGGGGTAGGGTGTAGGGTGTAGGGCGTGGTTTGGGATTGGGCCTTAGTTTCCAGCAAAAGCAGAGAGAAAAGACATGGTAATCACTCACTCACTCTCTCACAAATATACACACAAACACATTTTCATTTGATTTAATCTGTTATTCTTGTTAACGGAGTTTGAAGTAAAAACATGTACTATTTAGGGTGGTACAAAATGAACAGTGACTCCATGTGAAATCTCCATGATTATTTTGTATCTCATCATAATATGAAATTGTGATTATATTCACTTTAATATTGTCAATCTTTGGGCACAGTCAATACAACGACTGTTTTTAAATTAAAAAAATACTAAAGCACTTCCATTAGTCTGTTACAGGCTTTAAAGAGCCTGTGACACGAGTTTCCCCCATCATCCAAACCCATCAATTTGAGTAAATATTGTCCCCTTGAAACCATTACTGACCTGATTTTGGATATTTGTACTTTGATAAACATTAATCTGCCCTTCAATGTTGACCATTTTCTGGATCTTCTCTGGATTCTTCAAGTCCCGCCAAATGATGTGTGATGTCATTGCGGGCACAGCGCTCCAGCTGCACCGTTCAGGATTCCAGCATCTGCATGTAAACGCACGATGGCGCACACAGCAGCAAGCGATGACAGCGATGACAGTTTCATTTTGAACGTGTCTGAGAGCTCATATGAGGCTGAAGGATCGGTTTATGTTGTATCTGTTAGAAGTTTAGGAATGAGGTGCGTCAATATGGGCGATCATACGGTCATGTAGCCAGTGGTGGAATGGGACTAAAAATCATCCCGGGACTCTCGACCGGCCCACTTCGGTACTGCTAGTAAATTGTCAACAGGGGGAGTGGGGGATGTGCTAGTGACTTATCCGACCGGCCCACTTCGGTACCAGCCCATCGAGATTCGTCCCGATGGCCAGCTCTGTGTCAGTGCTTCACTATCAAATCCATTCCACTTGCTTATTGAGAGAATGCCCAAATCAATGAAACTCTGTACCATGTTTTCACTGCTACTTTGCACCAAGGCAGATTCTCACATAGCGCATGCAGGTTCAAGGAGTGTTGTCGTAGTTGGACAGCTCAGATCTGTTGTATGAAGCGATGCGGGTAGCGGAGGTAAGGCACACACACCAAATGTTCAGGAAATGGTAGTGATGGTGAGATGAAGCTATGAAGCTTTGAAGCTTTCCAGCCACTTGGTTCGCAAAAGGGTTCGTCTCATGAGGCTTCATCATGGGCTTCATTTGAACACAAACCCCCTGTTGGTCAAAGTGTGTAAAACAGGCAGATTGGACATCTCAACAGTGTGCTTTATCTCATACCGAGTTCCCAATGAGTAAAGACTTAGAATAACTCCAAACAACGAACATAAAATCATATTTTCATGTTAACAATATTGTTTTTATTCCAGTGTAATGATTGTGATTGAAAATCCTAAGGAGGCTGGTACACATTGCAAAGAGGGATTTGTATTCCTTAATAATATTCGTAAACTTAACCACGTTGTAGCCTGAGAAAGGCTAAACCATATCAAAGAATACATTTATTAACTACATTGTCTCATTTAGCTGTAGCTATTATAAACAACAAAAAAGACTTATTGACCAGTTGTTGAACCAGAGACCCTGCGGTCATGAGTCAACTGCTTTCTAGCTGAGCCACAGCACACACACTGAATGTATCTGAAAACACTGTAGACTATTTATTCCTGTATTTATTTATTTATTCATGTTTTTATTCGTACATGTATTTATGCTTTTATTTATTTATACTTATGAAATGTTCCGACCTCTATATGAGTGAGGGTCTGAGCTCTCTTAATTCCATCATGTCACCGGGCCCGGGTACAGGAGGGGTAATATGGTTCTTATTATACATCCATGGGTAATATGAGCGTTGTGGTTCAACCGATCTGAATCGCTACGTAGGCTTCGTTTGTCATCGATGACGTCACTGGCCCAAAACGACAGACAGTCTAACAGACAACATGGACATAATAAACCATGTTTCAAAGAAGAGTAAAGTAAGTCATCAGCTGGTAGCAGTTAATCAGTTAACAGTGGTGACGGCGGCGGCGGCAAAAGCGTCTCACGTCTGGAGAGGAGTTTCGTCTTTGTCATGATAGAGAGATACAAACACTGAATAGTTCAACTTTAGATGAGAAAATCATCGAAATGCCAGGTTATGATGTAAACAGGGAACATGAATAACCCGATCTCTCTGTGCTCATGTAAACACCATGATGTCCATGTACACTGAACAAAAATATAAATGCAATACTTTTGTTTTTGAACTCAAAGATCTAAAACATTTTCTACAAACACAAAATAACCATTTCTCTCAAATATTGTTCACAAATCTGAAATAATCTGTGATAGTGAGCACTTCTCCTTTGCCGAGATAATCCATCCCACCTCACAGGTGTGGCATATCAAGATGCTGATTAGACAGCATGATTATTGCACAGGTGTGCCTTAGGCTGGCCACAATAAAAGGCCACTCTGAAACGTGCAGTTTTATCACACAGCACAATGCCACAGATTTTGCAAGTTTTGAGGGAGCGTGCAATTGGCATGCTGACAGCAGGAATGTCCACCAGAGCTGTTGCCCATGAATTGAATGTTCATTTCTCTACCATAAGCCGTCTCCAAAGGCGTTTCAGAGAATTTGGCAGTACATCCAACCAGCCTCACAACCGCAGACCACGTGTAACCACACCAGCCCAGGACCTCCACATCCAGCATGTTCACCTCCAAGATCGTCTGAGACCAGCCACTCGGACAGCTGCTGCAACAATCGGTTTGCATAACCAAAGACTTTCTGCTGTCAGAAACCTTCTCAGGGAAGCTCATCTGCATGCTCGTCGTCCTCATCGGGGTCTCGACCTGACTCCGGTTCGTCGTCACCGACTTGGGTGGGCAAATGCTCACATTCGATGGCGTCTGGCACGTTGGAGAGGTGTTCTCTTCACGATGAATCCCGGTTTTCACTGTTCAGGGCAAATAGCAGACAGCGTGTGTGGCGTCGTGTGGGTGAGCAGTTTTCTGATGTCAATGTTGTGAATTGAGTGGCCCATGGTGGTGGTGGGGTTACGGTATGGGCAGGCGTATGTTATGGACGACGAACACAGGTGCATTTTATTGATGGCATTGTGAATGCACAGAGATACCGTGACAAGATCCTGAGGCCCATTGTTGTGCCATTCATCCACGACCATCACCTCATGCTGCAGCATGAAAATGCACGGCCCCATGTTGCAAGGATCTGTACACAATTCCTGGTGGCTGAAAACATCCCAGTTCTTGCATGGCCAGCATACTCACCGGACATGTCACCCATTGAGCATGTTTGGGATGCTCTGAATCGGTGTATACGACAACGTGTTCTAGTTCCTGCCAATATCCAGCAGCTTCGCACAGCCATTGAAGAGGATTGGACCAACATTCCACAGGCCACAATCAACAACCTGATCAACTCTATGCGAAGGAGATGTGTTGCACTGCGTGGGGCAAATGGTGGTCACACCAGATACTGACTGGTTTTCGGACCCCCCCAGACCCCCCCAATAAAGCAAAACTGCACGTTTCAGAGTGGCCTTTTATTGTGGCCAGCCTAAGGCACACCTGTGCAATAATCATGCTGTCTAATCAGCATCTTGATATGCCACACCTGTGAGGTGGGATGGATTATCTCGGCAAAGGAGAAGGGCTCACTATCACAGATATTTTCAGATTTGTGAACAATATTTGAGAGAAATGGTTATTTTGTGTATATAGAAAATGTGTTAGATCTTTGAGTTCATCTCATGAAAAATGGGAGCAAAAACAAAAGTGTTGCATTTATACTGTTGTTCAGTGTAGATACGCAGTCAGTGTGTTTTACTGGAGCCTCAGTTCGATAGGACATTATTGTCCGAGTTCTTTAACTTAAGTACTCTCTCTCAAAATGATAATGTGCATTATGTTTTAATTATACTTCTTATCATTCAGAAGCTTTTTGTGTGTGTTTATGTTTTACTGAGTGCTTATAGGCCATTTCCATCCCAGTATTCAGTTAACTATTTATTTTCTGTGCACATTACATAGACTAGCTAATATTCTACCTACTGCTTGGGACTTTGAGTCTTCAAAATGTCCAATGTCACAGACTGGGACTTACTTTAGAGTCAGTTGTATTTACATTCAGTATGCCTTGTTATGATTCAATGTGAAAGAGTATACTGCTCAATAAATAATGATCACTTCACCACCTCTCTTGACATCTAGGCGCTTGAGAGTGAGTCAGAGGCAGAACACAGGGACAGTGGAGAGAGGTCCGTTGCTGAGGTGAGTGATGAAAGGGAAATGACAGTTTAGAGTAAAGTGTGATGTGGACTCTCATCCCTACAGGCCTATTAAAAATGGAAATGACCAAGAAGACCTACAGGGTGACCTGACTAGACTTCAGTAATGGGCTAACACTTGGGGAATGTGCTTTAATACTAGTAAGTGCTACATCCTACGAACAAGCAGATCAACAAACCCGCACATTAAAAACTATACTCTATGTGGCCAGGTGTTAAAAGAGGTCACCCACCAGCCTTATCTTGGGGTAGAAATCCATAACAACCTGACATTTGGCCAACACATTGGCCAAATTGTAACACAGGCAAACCGTTCGCTCGGCTTCCTACGCCGGAACCTGCGACGCTGTCCCCAGAAACTGAAGGAGACAATTTTTGTGGCCCTAGTACGTTCTAAACTGGAGTACGCCAGCTCGGTCTGGGACCCCTACACTGATAAAGACAGTGATGCCCTGGAATCAGTACAAAGAAGAGGTGCAAGATTCATTTTTGGAGATTATGAATGGGACAGCAGTGTCACAGAAATGCTTAAGCGGTTGAACTGGGTGGAATTAAGTGAAAGGCGGCGATTGGCTCGTTTGATTCTCTTCTTCAAGATTGTCCATAACATCTCAGCCATTGATGCATCAATGTACCTCGAGCCAGTTAGAAGAAGTGCAACCCGCAAAGCCAACTCTTTGAACTTCAAGCACATTTTCGCAACTAGTGACACTCTTAAATACTCCTTCTTTCCGAGAACAATCAGAGAGTAGAACTTGCTACCAGAAGAAGCTGTCATCGCAGAAACCGTGGAGTGCTTCCGGCAAATTTTAAGAGACATTTAGCGGGGATCATCCATCCCCCACTGAGCGTGATACCTCTGGGTTCTGCTCAGTATTAATCCAGATCCAGATCCTAGAATGTTCAGGAAATCAGTGGGGATATTGAACAGGAAACATTTCTGAAATCATATGACCAATATAGACAGAAGAGCAACATTTATTTGAACATTTAACATCTGTATGGAGTCAGATCAGTCTCAATATTAATAAATGCTCACAGAAGGATTCACAAATGTATTTTACGGTTTATATATAAATGACTCTCCACAACAATATCTCTCAATGCACTCACAAATATTTATTGTTATATATACAAAATGTATGTCCAAAAAATGGGCATTTAACTTTTATTAATTCAAAGACGGCTCTGAATTAATAATCAAATGTACCCATACTTTTCCTCATGCTAGTATAGCCACATAAAAGTATCAAACCACCTGTTATAATGCACCAGAATACAGGAAATCAAAAAAAAGAATTCATGGGGGAGGGCCCCCACACTCCCCATTAAAAATGTCCCCCCCACATTCAGGATGCTTCCTACGCCCATGCCTCCACCCCTCGAAAGTTATCGTTGACTCAGCCATGTTTATGCAGCAGTCCACTGCACGTAGTGAAGTGGACGCGCAAGTCGCGCCGATTATGTATACATATAAACCTGCGGCGGAAACCCCTCTTGTCTGTGTGATTATAGAGTGGCGCAGTCACGCCCATCTACTTCCGGTCCATGGGACACCGGAAGCGGAAAATTATACATTGAAGTCAATGGAGAGAGAAAAGTTATCTTTTGATCCCGTTTGAATTGTGCCACGAATGACACATGTGATGTTTGTCAACCTTAAAAAATAATTTCCATGTAAAAAAAGTCACAGTTTGTCGTAAAACTGTTGAAATAGAAGACGCAACTAGAAAGACTACAAATCCCAGATCCCATTCTGGGTCGCGTAAGTGATGTCATAGGCGATAATGCTCCAAGACCATATCCAAGACTGGTTGCAGAGCAAAGAAAAGCAAAGAAGAAGAAGAAGATCTCATAACTGATTTATTCCCTCCAATAAATATAAGAGATTGCTCCAATAAATTCACTTTTACAAGATGCCTGTGTGCTTTGTACCAGGTTGGAATCACAAACGTGATCATACCACTTGCTCGTTCTATCGCTTCCCGTCTGATGAAAGGACCAGGAGTCGTTGGACCAAACATATCAGGCAGGCGCGCCGGATTCATTTTAGAAGTGGAAGGGCCAAAAAAAAGTGCGTGTGTATGGCCCAATCCTAAACCACGCCCTACACCTACACACTCCCCCTCCGTGACGAAGTGAACTCCGTGGAGTGACACATGAGGCTCCCTCCTGTCAGATGGAGGGAGTAAACACAGCAGCAAGCTCTGGGACAAACTCCCCTCTCTCCAGCAGAAACAGGAAATGCCGTAACTGTATGTAGGCCTAACAACGGTTTCAAATCAGCATCTCTTTGAAAAAAATGTAAATTAATAACTTAAATAAAACTCCAAACATCTTTAATTGTGTTACTTTTTTGTAAAGCTCTTTTAGTTTTAAACCTGATGTTTATAAGCTTCTTAGTTTTTGCAATAGTCTGTAAATATACACAACTTTATAATAAAATGCACACATTTACCTTTTTCTATCTAGACTAAACACAGGTATGATCCTAAGTTAAAAACATATGCGGTTATCATGAGGTTGTTAATATCGCAATTTATCACTATCGTTTAGTGGTTTTGCAAATAATTAACCACTCCCTGTTTTTGTACCATTCTGCATTGAAGTACCTTCTCTTTGCTCAAATAATCTACTAGCGGTCTCCTTTTTTCCGATAGTTAGCTACAGCTTTACCCGCCTCAATGTCCCGACAACAAACCTCCATGCAGTCGGAACCAGCCTGTTTCGGTTCAACGGCGGCGGCGGCGGTTTTGACAGTTTCTGCGGCCGCAGAGGTGCTGCTTTTGGGTTCATCTGGCTTCGCTGTTTCTATGATTGATGAAGGTCCAGGCTCCGGAGATGTGGATGTCAGGGATGTGACCTTCCAGTTGTTAAATTTAAGTTTACATTGACTGTATTTAGTTTTCTTCTGCACTGGTTCTTCTGACATGTTTGCATGTGTATATATTATTTATAGGTTAACGGCTGACACCAGAGGCGTCGCCTTGATCTGGAAACATTCGGGGCTTAGCCCACAGTGGCGGCGCTACAGTCAAATGATCTACTGCAAGACTCCCCACACGCACATACACAATTGCGCCATCTAGTGTCACAAACGTATGCCTGCATTAGCTTTGTTGCGGCAAGGGATTTCATTTAATTTCAAACCTTTATTTATACAGATAAAATCCCATTGAGATCATTGATCTCTTTTCCAAGGGAGACCTGTTCAAGTAGTTCAACATGAAACATAAAAGCATAAACAGAACAACAAAAGGACATCATACAGCACCATTTACATAATTATCCACATAAACAGGTACCAACAGCTTCTGATTGACTAGCATCCAACCGAGCTTTAAAAACATTTTGTGGCACCAGATTGTTCAGTTTCCATTTAATTTGCAGACTGTTCCAAGACAGAGGAGCTGCGCATCTTAAAGCTGTCTTCCCTAAGACAGTTCTAGCAGTTGGCACATTTAATAAAACCACTGCATTCGATCTCAGGCAGTAGAGGATTGTGGGAGATTCTCATAGCACGTGAGGGTCTCTTGAGGGTAAGGTGCCTGTATTATGTCGGTGGACAAAATGTATGTTTTTATTTTATAAGTACAATAACATACTGTTTGTTTAGTTTAATGTTAATTGTTTAATACTCAGTCACAGCAACATGTTTTTTGTGTGATTGGCTATTTGCAAATGGCGAGCCGTGACTTTTATACATAGGCCCTCTGACCCCCACCCCTTCCCTCGAGTTATGTCACAGCAGCGTATACTTCAGCGGAATATCAAAACAATTAAAAATTAATAACTCATATTCGAACACCTGAATAATTATTCGAATAGCTGAATAATTTCGAATATTCGATTAATCGTTCCCATCCCTAGTCCGTATGCTTCTTCACCAAAACAAATATTTAATAATATGTTCTTTATAGCATCACACTCCACTGAGAATCAATAAAAAACAACAGTAGAAAAGCGATGGATTGTGTATGAGGGCAGAGGAAAAAAAACAATGAAATGTAAAAGACGGTAAACAAAACATTGATCGTCAAAGTATTTTTAGTGCAACGTCATGACAACAGCTACTGAAACTAGAAAATGCATTTCCCGCAGAAAATGCGTGCGAATGCTGTAAACTGTGAATATTTGTGGGTGAATTTAGCTGAAAATGCAGAAAAGCAGAATATTTTATTAGCTGAATGGTAGCTGCTTTTAGCTACAAAAATCAAGTAAGTGTGTTGCTGAACTTAGCGGAGAAATGCAGAAAAGTGAAATGATTTGAATCAAATTGATACAGCTCAAATGCATTGCAAAGACTTCCATGTTAAAAAAAGACTTTAAAAAGCTGAATATTTTGAAAAAGTACCACATATTTTGAAAAAGTTGAAAGTTTCCCATCATGTGCTGAAAAGGCTGAATAGTTTGATATTTGAATGGTTCCTGCAGCTGAAATTAGGCTGAAGGAGTTAAATAAAGATATTAAATGTAAGTAGTAGTGAATGAATGTTTACAAATACCCGTGTGTGTAAACCCAGGGATCAAAGGTTACCATGGTGACGACTTCTGACGATTTACCAACTGCAGCACTGAGTCCCATTAAGAATGCATTGAGGATTATATCTGACAATTTTGCCACCTGTTGAAAAACTATGGCTCCTATAAAAAAGATTACCAGACCGTGAGCATCATGGAACCCCAATTATTGTTTTTTTGGTTTTGTGTGTAAAATGTGGAGATGGGAGCAGTTTGTCTAAAGTGTACTTCTCTCTGGTCTGAAGAAAGATCCGGAAACATTTAACATGGGAATCAATTGGGAGCTCGGTGGACATTTTGTCTCTTCATGCCCTCAAGAGGCATTTTTTTATTTTCCAACCTAGGAGAGGTTTTCCTACGTTTTTCATGAAAAGTAAGTCAGGAGTGTAGGGTTTGGCAATTATAGCAAGTTTAAAAAAAAATTTGGGGAGAATTTCAAGCACTCCTGCAATCTGTTTTGAGATCAAAGAACTCTAGACTTAACGAGCTGCTCCATCCACTCTAATGTTAAAATCTGAAAAGGCCTCTACCAAGCGCCAAACTAAGTTAAATATCTCAAAAAGTTAAATTCAATTTTGAATAGCTGAAGATCTTGTGATCATTTTAAAGCTGAAAGTATGTGGAAGGAGTAGCATTTGGCGCAAGGTGTAGGAAAAGAGGATTTGAAGGCATCTCCCATTGACTTCCATGTTAAAAAAAGAGTTTAAAAAGCTGAATATTTCAAAAAGTATAAAATATTTTTTTAAAGTTGAAGGTTTCCCATCGATTCCTGAAAAGGTTGAATAGTTTAATATTTGAATGGTTTCTGTAGCAGAAAATAAGCTGAAGTTGTGGAGAGTCAAAGTATGGGCTGAAATAATCAGAGGAAGAATAAAGATTTGAAGTACTATCGTGGAATGCTGTAAACAGCATTCGCACTAATAAATTATCAGTAATGTATGGAACAAGAAAGATTACTGTGACAATTAGTTAAACAGAAAACGGTATAGAACTTTAGCATTTCAAACATTTTGCAGACTTTCCATGGATATGTGAACCCTTGAAGAGTCTCCAGCTCCTGGCTCTGCCTCTCAGTTCTCCTCACTCTGAGTCTGATGAAGCTGTGAGGACTGACGCCCAACACATTTATGTGTATTGACCTGATAACGCCAGGGAAATTTGCGGTTACAAAATGAGCAGCTAAAGAGAGTCTCTCCTGTGTGAGTTCTCATGTGTCTCCTGAGGTCAGCCTTGCTTCTGTAGGTTTTCGCACAAACTGAGCAGCTGAAGGGTTTCTCTCCTGTGTGAGTTATCATGTGTCTTGTCAGATTTCCACTTTCAATGAAAGCTTTACCACACACTGAGCAATTGTATGGTTTCTCCCCAGTGTGGATTCTAATGTGTTTCTGTAAACTTCCGCTCTGTGTAAAAGATTTCTCACAGAACGCGCAGCTGAATGGTTTCTCTCCTGTGTGAGTTCTCATGTGTGTATTCAGATGTGTTTCCTTTCCAAATCTTTTCCCACACTCTGCACATCCAAATGGTTTCTTGTCCTCAGTGCCTGGTAGTAAATGTCTCTCTGGATCCGAGTCCCTGGCTGGTTCTGGTCCTCCACAGTCCTCTCCATCAGCTTCTGCTTCCATGTGTTCAGTTTGTCTTTGATGAAGCTGTGAGGACTGAGGTTTCTCTTCATCATGTTCACTCTTCACAGGGACAGGAGTGAAGGTGAACTTGGTGATATCTGCTTCATTCAGCCCTTGAAGCTGCTCTCCCTCCTGACTACTCCAGGGTTCCTCCTGTTCCTGTTTTATGTGTGGGGTGGGCTCTGGGTTGTCCTGGCCTTCCTGCTGCTCAGGAGGAACCTCTTCATTAACCACCAACAGCTGCTGGACATCTGCAGCAAACAGGAAACACGCAGAGGGAAAGTGATATGAGAGTGAAATATAGACTGACGTCTCACACATCTTTCCATGTTAAAACGTACACATTAATCATTAATATCATTTGAATACTTCGAAATCAGCTCCACCTAAACATACTACCAATTCATTCTTTAACAATAATGCATGTGCAATAATACTTTGGTTGTATAATCTATTACAGTATGACATTTACAGGGGACATTTTTATACTTCTGTACAAAAGCTTTCATATCCTTTCAGGTAGGGGCGAAATGGCCACCGGGAGCACCGGGACATTTCCCAGGGGCCTGAAGGTTGGTCAGGCCTGCCAGCCGAGGGTCAAGTGTGACCTGTGACCAGCAGCTAATGGGAATAAGTTGACGGGCCTATTAAAACGGGCACAGTTTCAAAATGACATCATCATGTCTATCACAAACTATGCTGCGTATCATTGATAACATGTAAGGTAGCGATGATCACAAGAAAGGGAAGGTGGAGTAGAGAAGGAGAGTGTTAAAGAGTCCTTGTAACAGACAACATGTGTAGTTGATTTTCACTTTTCTCTAGTAGGATTGCAAGGAAATGGTAAATAAAAATAGCATTTCTATTTGTGTACACAATATATATACACAGTGGGGCAAAAAAGTATTTAGTCAGCCACCAATTGTGCAAGTGCTCCAACTTAAAAAGATGAGGTCCAAGAAAATCCAGAAAATCACATTGTCTGATTTTTAAAGAATTTATTTGCAAATTATGGTGGAAAATAAGTGTTTGGTCAATAACAAAAGTTAATCTCAATACTTTGTTATATACCCTTTGTTGGCAATGACAGAGGTCAAATGTTTTCTGTAAGTCTTCACAAGGTTTTCACACACTGTTGCTGGTATTTTGGCCCATTCCTCCATGCAGATCTCCTCTAGAGCAGTGATGTTTTGGGGCTGTCGCTGGGCAACACGGACATTCAAGTCCCTCCAAAGATTTTCTATGGGGTTGAGATCTGGAGACTGGCTAGGCCACTCCAGGACCTTGAAATGCTTCTTACGAAGCCACTCCTTCGTTGCCCGGGCGGTGTGTTTGGGATCATTGTCATGCTGAAAGACCCAGCCACGTTTCATCTTCAATGCCCTTGCTGATGGAAGGAGGTTGTCACTCACAATCTCAAGATACATGGCCCCATTCCTTCTTTCCTTTACACCAGGGGTGCCCAACCTTTTTTGAACCGAGAGCTACTTTTGAAGTTGCCAGTCCAAATAGAGAGGCGTAGCCATTACTGACAGCCTACTGCCAGGTAAATACACACTTCTACTTGTATAAAACTGACCTTTGTACGATTAATACTTCAGATCCTTTATCTTACCTCTTTCTAATCTACACACATACACGTATTTAACTGAAGTTACACAACAGTGTTGTTGATACAGAGTTGGAGTTTATTCACACGTCACACTACAGTGGGTAATGTCTTAAAGAAACATTGAACAGTGCTGCCACAAATGAGACAGGGAAAAAAGAAAAGACTCTGAACCCTTTCTTTGTCATTATATAAAAATAGTGTTGCTACAAAAGTATAAATTAGGCTTACTAATAAGACAACTCATATCTGAAGCTACACAGGAATCTGCTGTAACAGAGCAATAAAAAAGACAAAATTAATAGAATCAAACCCTTTGTTAAATTTTAGTAGATTATAAAAAGAAATGCCTTTAAAATAGGATGCAAGCAACACTAGTTTCTTAACCTGAATTGATAGACTATAATCAATTTAAGTTTGCATTCTTATACCATTTTGTACAATAATTATAATGAATAAGTTCAAACAAACTCACAGCTGATTAATAACGGTATCTAACTTGAGTTTTTATCATATCAAAAACCTGTTGAAATGCTACCGTTATATTTATTACGCATCGACAGCCTCCAGGAATGCTTCTTTCACAACTTCACCGTCTTTGAAAGACTTCATGTGTTTCGCAAGAACGTGACTGACACGATAAGATGCTCTGGTAGCAGCCTTGATCTTGTTGTTGGGCCTGGTGAAAATGGACTACTGTGCATTCAGCTGTCCTCTCAGGCCCCTCCCCTTTTGGAGCGTAGGGCCGAATCAGGAGGGAATTCTGTCTCGTAGCGTTCGTGCACCGTTTGGAAATGCCGCTCCTAAATTACCCTTCTTTGATAAAGCCATGCTCGCATTGCAGATGAGACAGATGGACTTTGAATTGGAATAGATATAAAAATTATCATCCTCCCACTCGGAGTGAAAATTATATACGTTTTGCTTCTGCCATAATTGCGGTCGTGTGTGTGTGTGCGGACTGTCACTCCTGGTGTTGACATGGTGTTGACACGGACAACGTTAGCGAACTAGTGCACTGCCCACTGCTCACCAGCCACGCCCCGACACATGGGGTCACGCCGGCTAATCACAAAGCTTTGATACGTTCAAGTGCATTATTCTGGCACAGGAAGATTATGTTACAGGACATTAACGATAAAACAGAATATTGTTGTTCTATTTTTAGACACATCTCGCGATCGACTGGGAATCTCCCCGCGATCGTTGGGCACCCCTGCTTCACACGGATCAGTCGTCCTGGTCCCTTTGCAGAAAAACAGCCCCAAAGCATGATGTTTCCACCCCCATGTTTCACAGCAGGTGTTCTTTGGATGCAACTCAGCATTCTTTCTCCTCCAAACACGTCTAGTTGAGTTTTTACCAAAAAGTCCTATTTTGGTTTCATCTGACCACATGACATTCTCCCAATCCTCTTCTGGATCATCTAAATGCTCTCTAGCAAACTTCAGACGGGCCTGGACATGTACTGGCTTAAGCAGGGGGACACGTCTGGCACTGCAGGATTTGAGTCCCTGGCGGCGTAGTGTGTTACTGATGGTAGCCTTTGTTACTTTGGTCCCAGCTCTCTGCAGGTCATTGACTAGGTCCTCCCCGTGTGGTTCTGGGATTTTTGCTCACCGTTCTTGTGATCATTTTGACCCCACGGGGTGAGATCTTGCGTGGAGCCCCAGATCGAGGGAGATTATCAGTGGTCTTGTATGTCTTCCATGTTCTAATGATTGCTCCCACAATTGATTTCTTCACACCAAGCTGCTTACCTATTGCAGATGCAGTCTTCCCAGCCTGGTGCAGGTCTACAATTTAGTTTCTGGTGTCCTTTGACAGCTCTTTGGTCTTGGCCATAGTGGAGTTTGGAGTGTGACTGTTTGAGGTTGTGGAAAGGTGTCTTTTATACTGATAACGAGTTCAAACAAGTGCCATTAATACAGTTAACAAGTGGAGGACAGAGGAGGCTCTTAAAGAAGAAGTTACAGGTCTGTGAGAGGCAGAAATCTTGTTTGTTAATGTGTTAGTGTGATTCAAGATGGCGCCAGTGTGTATGGCCTGCCGTCTGCCGATGCTTACACTGTGTGTTTTTGTACTGTTTTTGTCATGCTTAATGCAAAATGTCAACTCTCTACTGGTGGACGATCGCCAAACACTGCTGGACCTTCGGTTTTCTGCCATTAATCCAGCAAAGTCTACTTGTGGTGGAGATAAAACACTGCCTCCGTTTTAATCAGGGGGACCAGTTTACCTGTGCCGCACCCCTGCTCCACCTACCCGCTGTAAATGCCACCGCCGCCGGGGAAAACGCAGTGGTCGACTGGTGAGAATGAAGGCTTTTTCAGCTCATCGCTTCCTGGACCCTGTCGACGCCTGGCTGGTACCTGTCGTCGACCCGGATGAGGCATTCCTGCACCGCGGGACCTGCTCCCATCGTCCCCGTTCCCGTGGGGTTAATCCGCATAACCTGAGGTCTCTGTGTCGGGTTCCCCGGTCCTCTAACGCCGCCAATCTGCCAGGTTTGGCCTGGTCAATGCAAGATCGCTAACAAACAAGACTTTTGTCCTAAAGGATTTCTTCATTTCCAAGGGCTTGGATTTCCTCTTCGTGACTGAGACATGGCTCAGTATTGGTGAGTCCAGCGCGTTTACCGAACTTGTACCGCAGCATTGCTGTTATTTTGACTCTCCGCGGACGTCAGGCCGAGGTAGAGGTATAGCAACTGTTTTTAAGAGTGACTATAAATGCCAGCAGCTTTCACTGACATTCTCACCCGGCAGCTTTGAACTGAGCGTGTTCGAGCTTGGTCGCTCTCATACAGTGCTGTGTGCTGTGGTCTACAGATCTCCCAAATACAATAAGGGATTTTAAACGATTTCTCTGAATTCTTGGCTGAAATTATGCCAAAATATGATCGTGTACTTATTGTTGGGGATTTTAATATTCATGTGTGTTGCCCCGACAAAGCTATGGCAAAGGACTTTTTAGACCTTGTTGATTCCTTTAATGTTGTGCAGTCTGTGTCTGGCCCAACGCAGGAACACACTTGATCTTGTTTTATCTTATGGTTTGCCTGTTCTTAACCTGGAGATTTGTGACGCCTTTTTCTCTGATCATATGCCTGTATTATTTGATGTGAGTCTTGCTTGTAAAACGGTTAAACCGCGGGCTGCTCCTCGGCGCGCGCGTATTAATAACCCCTCCACTGCTGGTCAGTTCTCTGTTGCCTTTAAACAGAACTGTGTGAATCGGGAACCTATGTCACCTGAAACGGATGAGCTTAGCTCATGGTTTCACTCTACTTGCAAAGCTGCCATAGACAATGTTGCTCCTTTAAAAACCAGGCAACCGAAAACTAAATCTGAGCCTTGGTTAAATGACACGACTCGGGCTGTCCGACAGGATTGCCGTAGAGCTGAGCGTAAATGGAAAAAGGACAAACTGCAAGTTTCATTTAAAATGTTGAGGGAGTGTTGGCGTGTCTATCAGATCACTGTGAAGGAGGGAAAAAGCAAACTTTTATCTGACATCTGTCTGTCAAATCGTCATAAGCCACGCGTTCTGTTCCAGACTATTGATGTGGTCCTTAATGCCCCCCAGAATAGCTCTATGGAGACCTCTACCGCGGTCTGTGAAGATTTTCTTCACTTTTTCATTAATAAGGTAAACTCCACTAGAGTTCAAATCTCTGCTCCTGCAATTGACCCCTCAGTTCCTGCACCATGTTCTGCTGTCTTTAATCAGTTTGAGCATGTAGCTCGGTTGGATGCTACTCAATCGGAAGCTATTGGTACCCGTTTATGTGGATAGTTTTGTAAATTATGCTGTATGATGTCCTTTTGTTGTTCTATTTATGTTTCATGTGTGTTGAGCAGGTCTCCCTTGGAAAAGAGATCAATGATCTCAATGGGATTTTATCTGTATAAATAAAGGTTTGAAATTAAATGAAATGAGCTCTGTCTTTTGTACAGGAGATCGTCTCCAAGTTAAAGCCCTCTGGTTCTCCAAATGACCCTGTCGCGTCTCGACTTCTTAAAGAGGTTTTCCCCACTGTTGGACCATCTGTGCTGGCAGTTTTAAACAGCAGCCTGCTCTCAGGGAAGGTCCCCGAAAACCTGAAGCATGCAGTAGTGCAACCTCGTATTAAAAAAAACCAGCCTGGATCCCACAGTTCTGGCTAATTGTAGGCCCATTTCCAAAATGCCTTTTATGTCAAAGATCCTGGAGAAGATTGTCTACAGTCAAATTATGTTTTTTCTGGAAGAGAACAACATACTGGAGGTTTTCCAATCCGGTTTTAAAACTATGCACAGCACTGAAACAGCGATTTTAAGAGTCTTTAATGACATCCTTTTATCTACTGACTCTGGGGACTGCGTTGTGCTTCTACTTATTGATTTAACTGCTGCTTTCGATACAGTCGACCATGACATCCTGATCTCCCTCTTGGAAAAGTGGGTGGGCATTGAGGGAAAAGCCCTGGAATGGTTCAGGTCATATTTGAAGGACAGAACTTTCTCTGTCAGCCTTGGTGACTCCGAGTCATCCTCTGCTCCACTCCTGTATGGGGTCCCACAGGGCTCAGTATTAGGCCCCCTGCTATTCTCCCTCTATTTGCTCCCTCTTGGGTCCATTTTTAGAAAGCACGGTATTGCATTCCACTGCTATGCTGACGATAGCCAGATGTATGTCCCTCTAACAAAGAAGGAGGGTTACTTAATTAGCCCACTGCTAAAGTGCCTAGATGACAAAGGCCTGGATGGCGTGCAATTTCCTTCAACTCAATGAAGGAAAAACAGAAGTAATGGTTTTTGGTAGGACCACTGACACCACTTCTGTAGACCTGGGTCCCTTGCATCAGTACACCAAGCCCACCGTTACGAACCTTGGTATTAAAATGGACCGTGAACTCAAACTTGAGTCAGATTAAGTCGGTGGTAAAAACGAGCTTTTATCACCTGAGGCAGCTAGCTAAAGTAAAACCTTTTCTCTCCAGACAGCAGTTTGAGACAGTAATCCATGCCTTTGTCACCACCCGGCTGGACTATTGTAACTCTCTCTACATGGGGGTCAGTGGGTCCTCGCTCGCACGACTGCAGCGGGTGCAAAATGCTGCAGCAAGGCTCTTAACTGGCACACGGAAGTTTGACCACATTTCCCCTGTTTTAGCTTCTCTCCACTGGCTGCCAATTTATTTTAGGATCCATTTTAAAATTATTTTATTTACTTTTAAATCCCTAAATGTCATGACCCCACCATATCTTGCTGAGCTGCTACAGCATTACACGCCGAACCGCCCTCTCAGGTCAGTGGACCAACTGCTCTTGAATGTGCCTAAAACCAGGTCAAAGCTCAGAGGGGCCGTTGCTTCTCTGTAGCGGCTCCCAAACTGTGGAACGCTCTGCCCCTGGAGATCAGACAGGCCTCCACACTGCCTGCTTTTAAATCGCTTCTTAAAACCCACCTCTTCTCCTTAGCGTTTTAACATTTGGCGTTTCAACATCTTTTAGAGTGTTGCTTTTTTTGCATTTAAATTGTTTTTTGTTTTTACTTGTTTTATGGTGTGTGAGCTGAGCTGTGTTTTATCTATTTGCCTGTACAGCACTTTGGTCTGGAGGTTTAAAGTGCTTTATAAATAGCAGTTGTATTGTATTGTTTGTCGGTGACCTTATTTTACTGAGGAATTTACCAATTCATTCATTCAAAATTCTACAATGTGATTTCCTGGATTCTTTCCCCCCATTCTGTCTCTCATAGTTGTAGTGTACCTAGGATGAAAATTACAGGCCTCTCATCTTTTTAAGTGAGAGAACTTGCACAATTGGTGGCTGACCAAATACTTTTTTGCCCCACTGTATGTTAGGGGTGTAATGGTTCATAAAAATTTCGGTTTGGTACGTACCTCGGTTTTTAGGTCACGGTTCGGTTCGGTACGTTTTCAGTACAGCAGAAAAAATTATATATTTTTTAATATATATATATATTTAATATATTTTATATTAAATTGTGAATAATGTATTCACTCAAATAAATACAAAATATAATAAAATAAACATTAAGGTGCAGCATTTCGATGAACTGAAATAATCTGTATTTGAACTTTACTGTACTAGTACTCACAAAACATAAACTATTAGTTTTGGGTTTTTAATTATTATTAAACTATGAATATTCACTCAAATAAATATAAAATATAATAAAATAAACATTAAGGTGCAGCTTTTCGATGAACTGAAATAATCTGCATTTGAACTGTACTAGTACCTAAGCAGCCAGGTTGACATTATGACTTGCTTATCATTGTATTTTCATGTTTTTTTAAAGAAAAATGTACTTGTCCACATTGCTTGCTGAAATGGCAGATCTGCTGGCACTAACAATGTCTCCTGCTGTGGAGAACACCCTCTCTAGGTACAGAGGTAGTAGCAGATACAGCCAGGTAGCGCTTTGCTAACATGGCAACATAAGGATATGTTTGTAATAGCTTTGGCTCGGTCTGAAGTTTTTGCGAGTGGTGGAGGCTTAAATGCTAGTAAACACGTCTTTTTATCAGATTGACAGCTACGGTGAGACGATCTCCCTAGAAGCTCTGTAAAAGGTACGTGTTGTGATGACTGTATTTGCTTCCCCTGTCGCGAGTCCGGATCACTCAGTGATGATACTATATACACCTATATAATCTGTGGAGTCTCAGCTTTAATCGGATATATTGTATGTGCAGCTACGATAAGTAATAAGGGTACTTTTATCTTGAGTTCTGTGCCAATGTCCTTTAGCATTTTTCGCTCAGGAGTCATTTAGATGCTTCTTATGAGACTTGTGTTTTGTTTTGGTAAACATGGTTTGTATCGTCAGTTAGCCGAGATTATTTCCGTTAATCTGGTATTACACAGGTTCTTAAATATTAAGATCCCCTGAGACAGTGTCATGAAAAAAAAATGTTTTACATTACTTTTTTTATTAATTGAACAACAGAAAAATAATCGTTAGATTAGTCGACTAATCGATCAAATAATCGCCCGATTAATCGTTTTCAAAATAATTGTTTCCCCCCAGCACTAGTATAAAGATATCGAGAATACAGATGCGTCAACAAAAGTTCACTGGAGAAAGAATATAGAAGAGACAACAGATTACCGGTATTACCTGTTACAGGGTATATGCAGGAATCCTGAAGTCAAATGTAATACTTTTTAAGACCCTTTCCATACATTTTAAGACCTCACACCTACGCAATGATTACATTCAGGCACACTGTAGAATGGAAGCTCTTTGGACAATTTATATACTTATTAAATACAAGCTACAAAATGCAATACCTTGGAAGATGCTGTTTAATACTTTTTAATAGCCTTAATTTTCGCTAAATTGATTTATCAACTTTTAATACTTTTTAAGACCCCGCGGACACCCTGTGTTATCGGCAGTACAAATAAAAACATGATTTACTTACTAAAATAAGTCATATTATAATATTTAAAACTTTATTTCAGTAAAAGTACAGTAAAGTATTAGCATACAAATATACTTGAAGTAGAGCTGGGAGATGATTAACCCTATGGAGTCGGTGGACTCGCCGGCGCATCAAGGTGTCCATAACTTATGTAATTATTCATATATTTTCGATTATAAGGAGTAGAAATATGATTCAGATAACGACGGAATCGCTGGAAGTGTAGCTTTCCAGCGGTACCTCCTGTGAGACTGTAAACAGGGCACAGCAGCCAATCGGGCTGCTTGATGCAGCCTGACTTGGCGTTACACTGTGTGGGATTGGTGGATTGGTGTGTCAGTCAAGGAAATCTCGGCCGGCAGCCATGTTGGTCTGAAATGACCAACATGACTCGAGAAATCACTAAGAACCTACCCACCAAGAAAAAAAAACATAAACCACGTGTCTCCCATCAGTTTACGTCTGTGAGGAAGAGAGAGACAGAGAAAATTGCTAAAAAAACTTTTCAGTTGCAGACTTCGCTAGAGATTTTTTCCACTAGCAGCAGTGAAGGTAGAGCCTCAGAACATGAAGTTAACACACCAGCTAAAATCTTGCCTAGGGCAGCAAATTGATCAGGGCCGGCCCTGTGTGTGTCTGTGGTTTTATACTGGATGTAAAGTAACTGGAAATACCTGTGTGAGAGAGAGAGACCACCTCCCAAACTTTCTTCTTAGTTGTGCATTGTTATTTGTGCTCGAGCAACATTTTAATTGAACTTTTTTTCAATGTCTCGTGGAGGTCTTGTAGAGCACATGTGACCCCCCCCCACCTACACAGCAGCCCATGCACCATCACCCCCACAGCAGCCAGCCCCACTGTCTTGGAAGACAGACAAATACCTTGACACTGTCTTGACATTTATAATGAATAGTTGGTTGAAAGTTCTGATGTGCAATATTGTAAATAGTGAGATTTCCCAGTTTCTTATATTTGTATAAATAGTTGGTTGAAAAAAAACCATTTATAATAAATTGTTGGTTAAGAAAAAAAAATGTTAATGCTCAATTTGTATTTGTACACATCACATGAACCTCGGTATGTAATATGAAGTCATTATTCAGTCCTAACGTATCTCAGTCCCTGCTGTGGTGAAAGTAGAGTGATAAACACCTATTCTACTCAAAATTCGAATTACATTTTTTTTTGTAGACATGAATTACACATTTATATACAGTGTAATTCAAATATGTCACTACTTGTGTGATCCTAAGACTTTGGTAACCAAATCTAAAACACCAACACAATTGGAGTTTCGAAGATTTCCAAAAATCGGATGTCAAATCTTAAGCTTTAGAGCTAATCGTCTCATCACACAGTGCTCTAAGGTGGGCGAGTGACTTGCATTGCTAGCAAGACCAGAGACTGTCCTGAATATTTTGATACGTAACACATGTGGTGCCATGATATAAGAAGTACATTTAAAAGTTCATTTAAGGAGACATCTAAAAATCGAGAAAATACCCTTAGACTCCAGAGGGTTAAACATAATGTACAACTTTTAAAACGCTACACCTACACAGTAGTCAGTTCTACTCATGCAATAACATTACAGAACTGCTAGCTTGAAACCGGCTACTAGCTCTTTATAAATGAATGTGGGTTCATTTTGGTCTGTTCTTTAAACTCAGACAGTGATCCCCTTTAGCTAAAGCTGTGTATGGAGAATGTAGCTAACGTTAGCTCGGCACGGACAGCAGTAGCCGTCAACATTTTTCCATCACAAGCTAGCTGCCAACGGGATGTGTGGAGGATTTAGCTAACGTAAATTAGCACGGATATCATTGGTAGTAAACATGCTTCCGGTATGAGCTAGCTGCTAACAGGCTGTATGTGGAAGGAGAAGCTATCTCATTATAGGCTGTGTTTGGAGGGTGTAGCTAATGTTATCTTACCACAGATATATAGCTGCTAACAGGCTGTGTGTGGGGGGTTATGCTAACGTTAGCTTAGCACGGAGGGCATTATCACTTAACATGTTTCCAACAGGAGACAGAAACGTACCTGCTTCTGTCTGCAGATGTACTTCAGTTCTTGAATCCAACTCGCACAGTTTCCGGTGTCGGAGGTCCATCTCCTCTTCATACTCGGTTATTGTTCTTTCAAAGTGCTCAAATATGTCCTCGACAGCCGCAGTGAGACGCTGGTTGATATACTGCTTTAGACTCTGAAGTCTGGACATCTTTCACACGCAGAGGAATAATGTCGCTTCTTCTGCTGCTGTTATTCAATCTTTGAAGCTTTTACTTCTGCTTGCCGCTGCACAGTTGTGACTGTGGCTGCATGTCACTTCTCTTAAATGCAATCCTTCCGTCCCTCATTGGAGAAGGGTCCAGCTGCAGCTGCGGCCGCAGCCAGTCGGTGGAGGTTGAACCTGTAGGAAGCTGTACTTCCAATTATGGTCAGAAGAGAGCGCACCTAGCACGTGATACGCTGACGCAAGGATACTTAATAGTCTAGCAGCAAGTCCTCAAAAAAAGCTTTAGTTTTCGAGATACCCCTACCCGAGGTAGAACAAATTATCTTTAGGGTCTCCCATTAATGACATTTATTGTTGTCAAATTTTATTTTGGGAGAGAACTTGTACCCCAATCCCTGAAAAACAGCCAAAATAGACCAGGCCGAATATGGGAAAGGTGACAAAAAAGCCCATAACTTAAGAATGGCCAATCTTTTCCTCTTCAGATTTGCTGAGGTATGAACCAGGTGGCTGTCCTACATCAAATAGTCAGACAATTATTTAACTAAAAAAATACTGAATTATAGTCCTGTAGACTTAGCTTTAGTTTAGACGGAAATTGTGCTTTTGGTGATAGGAAAATAGGACTCAATCACTTTTCTCTCATATATCAGAAAAACAGAAATCCATAAAAAATATACCATTACTGAATTGTCTAGGGTGTTATTTAACACTAACGAGTAGTTCAAACCGGAGAGACGTGATGTAAGAATTACATATTTATTGTTTACACGTCATATGAATGAAATGATTGCCATGATAATACAACAGGAAAATGTAATGGTGTTTTGGCGATTAGGCCCCGGTTTGCAGGATGATCATTTAGGAGGGAAAGCACCGCTCCGATGAAATCCCCGGGGTCTAGACACTGGTGGTGGTGCTGAGTAGGTGAGACCGGTCTGAAGAGGGAAGGTTTAGCTTTGTCCTGGAGGAGACTGGAGGCGAGAGGGGTGGAGGCGGGTTGCGGTCATCTGCAAATGACAACTGACAGGGAGGAAGAGCAGGCATTTAAGGAATTTAGCATGTGCAGCCATTGGCTGCTGAAGGGTGACGCCCTCATATTTAATGAGGGGGGAAGGGAGCCATCGAGTGACGTGTAAGTGACTCGTGTTAGGTCTTCCTTATTGAACTTGCGCTAAGCTTCATTTCAAACCGGAGAGACGTGATGTAAGAATTACATATTTATTGTTTACACGTCATATGAATGAAATGATTGCCATGATAATACAACAGGAAAATGTAATGGTGTTTTGGCGATTAGGCCCCGGTTTGCAGGATGATCATTTAGGAGGGAAAGCACCGCTCCGATGAAATCCCCAAAACCAGTGAAGTATGAAATACTGAGATGAACTGGGTTGCTTACCTTGTGGGGTGACTGGTGATCTGGGAAGGAAAGATAATAGATTAACACGTATATGAGCGACATAGTGCCGGAATCACTGCCGGAGCTTACTGGTCATGCTGAGACTCTGACTGCCGAAATCAGTGCCGGTCTTACCTGAAAACGACCTGCGGGTCGCATGCCTGGCCAGCAGGGCTTGACTACGCCGAGGAGCGAGCGGTTTCGTTTTGTAACGGTGGCCTTCCGCCACGACACCGAAGTGTACGGTGGCCTTCCGCCACGACACCGAAGTGTACGGTGGCCTTCCGCCACGCCTGAATTCGCAGGCTATATACATATTTCTCTTTCTTTCGTAACTGACACCGAAGTGTACGGTGGCCTTCCGCCACGCCTGACTTCGCAGGCTATATACATATTTCTCTTTCTTTCGTAACTGACACCGAAGTGTACGGTGGCCTTCCGCCACGCCTGACTTCGCAGGCTATATGCATATTTCTCTTTGCTCTTTCTTTCGTAACTGACACCGAAGTGTACGGTGGCTTTCCGCCACGCCTGACTTCGCAGGCTGTATGCATATTTCTCTTTGCTCTTTCTTTCGTAACTGACACCGAAGTGTACGGTGGCTTTCCGCCACGCCTGACTTTGCAGGCTATATACATCTTTCCTTTGCTCTTTTCTCTTTCTTCGTAACTGACACCGAAGTGTACGGTGGCCTTCCGCCACGCCTGACTTGCAGGCTATATACATCTTTTCCTTTGCTCTTTTCTCTTTCTTTCGTAACTCACAACGAAGTGTACGGTGGCCTTCCGCCACGCCTGACTTCGCAGGCTATATATATATATATTTTTTTTTCTTTACTCTTTCTCCTTTGTTTTGTAACTGGCACCGGAATGTGCGGTGGCCTGAGTCCACACCTGACTTCGCAGGATACATTTACGCTGACGTTTGAGCGAGGCCAGGAATGAAATACCTGTGTGCCGGAGATGAAGCCCGTTACATGTAGTTGCAGCGTGAGACGAGACATTATTCCCTGTGGGCGGGGCCCGCGGAATTAGGACAGGAATGCAGTTTGAATATCGGGTACCTTAGTGAGACATGTATACTTGTGAATGTGTTTATGAGCCACCACCAGTTATGGTCTGAGAGATCTTTGGGTACGGCGCTAATGTCTGGGCGCTGATGTCTGGGCGAATGTAGGTTGTGAAGGCGGAGGAGGACCACCGTCCTAGTTCAATCAATCAATGTCAATCAATGTTTATTTATATAGCCCAATATCACAAATGTTACATTTGTCTCAGTGGTCTTCACAGTGTGTACAGAATATCAGTATGACAATACGACACCCTCTGTCCTTAGACCCTCACATCGTACAAGGAAAAACTTCCAAAGAAAACCCAGTTTAAAGGAAAAAATGGGAGAAACCTCAGGGAGAGCAACAGAGGAGGGATCCCTCTCCCAGGACGGACAGACGTGCAATAGATGCCGTGTGTAAATTGAAAAGATAATACATTTGCAACATAGGTAGTCCAAATGTTTGGAAATGCATGTGTGTATAATAGGAAGATGAATCCACGAGGATATCCATCCAGGACCGATGATCCAGGACCACAGCCACGACTCAAGATCCAGCGCTCGCGATCCAGGACACAAGACCGCAGGATCATCCATGACTCCGGATCCCAGCATATATAGACCCCAAAAAGAAAGACATTTGGGGAAGCTGGGTTAATCGGAACATGAGAGTACACGGGTATAGACAGAGAGAAGGAAGAAGTAAGATGTCCCCCGACAAACTAAGCCTATATCAGCAAAACTAGGGGCTGAATCTAATCAGCCCTAACTATAAGCTTTATCAAAAAGAAAGGTCTTAAGCGCACTCTTAAAAACGGATAGGGTGTCTGCCGCCCGAACACAAACTGGAAGCTGATTCCACAAATGTGGAGCTTGATAAGAAAAGGCTCTGGCTCCCATTGTACTTTTAGAGACTCTAGGAACAACCAACAACCCTGCATTCTTGGAACGCAATGCCCTCGTAGGACAGTAGGGTATAATGAGTTCTTTAAGGTAAGATGGCGCCTGCCCATTAAGGGCTTTGTAGGCGAGAAGAAGAATTTTCAATTCTATCCTGTGTTCTATAGGGAGCCAGTGTAAGGCAGCCAGAACAGGAGTAATGTGGTCCCTTCTCCTAACTCTGGTTAGTACACGAGCCGCAGCATTTTGAATCAGCTGAAGCGACTTGATTGACTTTTTGGTACTCCCTGATAGTAAAGAGTTACAATAATCCAGCCTAGAAGTAACAAATGCATGGACTAGTTTCTCTGCATCGTTTTGAGGCAAGATATGCCTGATTTTTGCAATGTTACGTAGATGGAAGTAGGCGGTCCTTGAAATTGATTTTATGTGGGCGTTAAAGGATAAATCCTGATCAAATATAACACCAAGATTCCTTACAGTCTCACTGGAGGCCAAATTAATGCCATCCATAGTTAGTATATCTTTAGATAATTTGTTTCGTAGATTCTTCGGGCCAAGTACAATAACTTCAGTTTTGGTCGTGTTTAACATCAAAAAGTTTAAGGTCATCCACGTTTTTAAGTCCTTAAGGCAGTCTTGAATTTTATTTAGATGATTAATTTCATCAGGCTTAATTGATAAATATAGTTGAGTATCATCCGCATAACAATGAAAGTTTACAGAATGATTCCTTATAATATTGCCTAACGGAAGCATATATAATGTGAACAAAATAGGTCCGAGCACTGAGCCCTGTGGCACTCCATGGCTAACTTTGGTTTGCGTGGAAGATTCATCGTTGACACGTACAAACTGAGAGCGTTCAGATAGATAGGACCTAGACCAGCCTAAAGCAGTTCCCTGTATGCCAACCAAGTGCTCTAGTCTTTGCAATAGGATATCATGGTCGATAGTATCAAATGCAGCACTGAGATCGAGCAAAACAAGAATAGAGACAAGTCCCTTGTCTGAGGCTATTAGAATATCATTTGTGACTTTAACCAGAGCTGTCTCTGTGCTATGATGTGTTCTAAAGCCAGACTGAAAATCTTCAAATAAATCATTGTTTTTTAAGTAATCACACAACTGTTTTGCGACCGCTTTCTCAAGAATTTTTGAGAGGAACGGAAGATTAAAAATAGGTCTATAGTTGGCTAAAACTTCTGGATCGAGGTTGTGCTTTTTAAGAAGCGGTTTTATCACTGCTACTTTGAATGATTGTGGAACATAGCCTGATAATAAAGACATATTCATAATATTTAATAAAGAAGTGCTGATTAATGGAAAAACTTCCTTCAACAGCTTAGTTGGAATTGGGTCTAACATGCACGTTGATGGTTTAGAAGAGAGAATCATTGAATGTAATTGTTCAAGGTTAATGGCTGAAAAGCATTCTAGTTTACTATCTCGTGTAATATTAGAACTTACGATTCCGGGAGCTGTTGATAACATTATACTGGTCGAAGGCAAGAGGTCATTCATTTTGTTTCTAAGAGTAACAATTTTATCGTTAAAAAAGCACATAAAATCATTACTACTGAGTGCTATGGGAATAGAAGGCTCAATGGAGCTGTGGCTCTCTGTCAGCCTGGCTACAGTGCTGAAAAGAAATCTTGCATTATTCTTATTCTCATCTATTAATGAAGAGTAGTATGCTGCTCTCGCTTTACGCAGTGCTTTCTTATATTCATTGAGAGTAATATGCCAAATTAAACGAGATTCTTCAAGTTTGGTGGAACGCCATATCCTTTCAAGTTGTCTAGACTTTTGCTTTATTTTGCGGGTTTCGGCATTATGCCATGGAGCTAATCTATGTTGCTTTATTTTCTTCTTTTTCAAAGGAGCAACAGAGTCTAATTTTATTCGCAGCGCATCTATAGCACTATCAACAACATGATCAATTTGGGGTGGTGTACATTTTGTATAAGTTTCCTCCCTTACATGCAGACATGCTATCGAGTTAAGTATTGGTGGAATCTCTTCCTTAAATGTGGCTATAGCACTAACGGATAGGTTTCTGCTGCAAGAGCTTTTGACTAATGCTTTGTAGTCTAGTAACAGTACTTCAAAAGTTACTAAGAAATGGTCGGATAAAGCAGGATTATGCGGTTCGACTAATAGTTGCTCAATTTCAATACCATAAGTCAGAACAAGGTCGAGAGTGTGATTATAACAGTGGGTTGGTTTATTTACACTCTGACAGAAACCAACAGAATCTAATATAGAGTTAAATGCAACAGTAAGGCTATTTTTATCATCGTCAACATGAATATTAAAGTCACCTACGATAATTACTTTGTCTGTTTTAAGAACCAAAGTTGATAAAAACTCAGAGAATTCTGATAAGAATTCTGAATAAGGACCTGGTGCACGATACACTGTAACAAATAACATTGGCTGCAAAGTTTTCCAGGTTGGATGCGTAAGACTAAAAACGAGGCTTTCAAAAGAGGTATAATTACATTTTGGTTTAGTATTGATAAGTAAACTTGAGTCAAAGATTGCTGCAACTCCACCTCCTCGGCCCGTGCCTCGAGCAATATGAGTGTTGACATGGCTGGGTGGAGTGGCCTCATTTATGCTGACATATTCTTCATGTCTCAACCAAGTTTCAGTGAGACAGCATATATCAATATTATAATCTGATATTAAATCATTTACCAATATTGCTTTAGATGCTAGAGATCTTATGTTTAAGAGACCACATTTAATCTTCCTGTTTTGTTGCACTGTAGTAGTTGTTACATTTACTTTTATTAGGTTATTATGTATGACACCTCTATTAGGTTGTACCTTAAATTGTCCTTGGGCAGACACACACACCGCTAATATTGGGTATTTTATTGGGTTCGGGATTCCTATGGGTGACTGCCTAGGAGAGAGGGCAGAGAAGCGTGTAAGACTGCGACTCTGCCTCCTGGTCTCAACTCTAGTTTGTCATGGATTACGTCCACAAAGCCCTGAAATGTTTGCCGAAATGAGATCTGCACCTTTCAAAGTAGGGTGAATGCCGTCTCTCTTAATCAGACCAGGGTTTCCCCAGAAGGCTGTCCAATTATTTACGAAGCCCACATTGTTTGCTGGGCACCACCAAGACAACCAGCGCTGAAATGATGACATGCGGCTATACATGTCATCATTGATCAGATTGGGGAGGGGACCAGAGAAGATTACGGTGTCCGACATTGTTTTAGCATAACTACACACCGACTCCACATTAAGTTTGGTGCATTCTGATTGGCGTAAACGAACATCATTACCACCGACGTGAATAACAATCCTACCGTATTTGTGTTTATTTTTAGCCAGCAGTTTAAGATGCGCCTCAACGTCGCCCGCTCTGGCCCCCGGAATGCATGTGACTGTGGAGGCTTCGGTCTCTAAATTCACGTGTCTCATAATAGAGCTACCAATAACCAGAGTTGGCTTCTCAGCGGGTGTCTCGCTGAGTGGGGAATATCTGTTAGATACGTGAACGGGTTGGTGGGGACCTGCGGGTTTCGCTTTATGCCCCTTCTGAACAGTCACCCAGCCTCCCTGCTGCTCGGGAGTTGCCGGGGGACGGCTAAGAGGAGCTACCTTTGGCCGGTCCGCACCGGCTAACATGGGCTTTACTTTAGCTGAGTTACTTTCTAAGATGCGGAGCCGGGCTTCTATGGCTATGATTCCCGCCTCCAACCTAACAACTATACTACATTTAACACATGTATCCTTACCAGTAAGGGAGGCCGGGAAGTAACCAAACATGAGACAGGAAGAGCAGGAAATAGCACCAGAGGGTGGAGAAAGAGCCATGGCTAGCTATCAAGCTAAAGTAGCTACCGTTAGCAAACCCGAAAAGAGTGTAGGCAACTGTGGAGTTACAGTCGCTAAGAGAAGGAGAGTTGTGAGTGCTTAAGCTGTAGTAACGTGTGATTACAACGTCAGGCAGTTGCCGTGATCAAGAGTTTTAAAACGATCGATTAAGTTTAAGTTAATAAGCTATCAGCAACAGTTGTTGTGGGGATGAGGTAGAGAGACCTTGATTAGCAGCAGAGGTGGCTGCACCTATCCTGAGGGAATGTCCCGGGTATGATATAGGTGATAGGCCGGATTTAATGAGAACTTGCTTGAGGTAGAAATTGACGGGGGCCATGACCCTGCGAACCACTCTCCCTGGAAGAAACCCCCAAAATCCACGGATGGGGCGGCATCCGTGAAGAACCTCATTGAGTCAGAGGAACGCACGAGGTCATCGTAAAAGAAAGTAACTCCGTTCCAGTGGGCGAGCAGGAGATACCAGAAACGTAGGTCTGAGCGGCAGCCTTCGTCTAAGAAAACGCAGTCATGGAGTTTGTCGACCACTGATGCTGCGTCCAGGAGGCGGGAGATGAACGAGCGCCCCTGGGGGATGACATGCATGGCGAAGTTGGAGGTGTCCGAGAAGGGAGAGCAACTGTTGTTGCTCGCAGTATGACTTGGTGTTGTCCCGGATGCGCTGCAATTTGTCGGAGGGGAGAGACGCCTTCGTGTCTATGGAGTCGAGGATGATGCCTAAGAACTCTAAGCGTGTGTCGGGACTTAACATTTTCTCTTTGGAGAGAGGGACACCTAACTCCTGAAGCAGTGTTTAAGCTTGGCCAGTGAGATCCCTGAGCTGTCCTGTGGCGGGTCTATGGGGAAGAGTCGTCCAGTAGGTGAAGGACGGAGGGGATTCTGACGATGTTCAGCGGGATTCAGCAGGATCCAGCAGAGCGCTTCCGAGAAGGAATTGAAGATGCAGGGGCTGCTTCTGCGAAAATAGAGTTTGAACTCCCACTTAATACCGAACGAATTCCACTGAGACGGATGAATGGGGATGATGTTGAAGGCATCGGTAATGTCTGCTTTGGAGAGCCGAGCTCCGTGCCCTGTGAACTTGATCATCTTTATTGCATTATCCACTGAGGCATGGTGAAGGGAGAACTGCTCTGGAGGGATGATGCTGCGGGGAGCGGACAGATCGAAAATCAGCCTTTTATTTACGTGTGGCTTATTCTGATGGGATTTGAACAGAACACTGAGAAGGGGGAGGAGCTAAAAGGGCAGATTATATATCCTTTGAGAAGTTCTTTGTCGATGAGCTGGGAAACTATGTTGGGTTATTTAGCGGCTGACTGTAAATTTCTTGCTACGAAAGTCACTGTGGGAGATGGGAGGACCCCTACCCTGAAGCCTTGGGAGAGCCCTGACAGAGATAGTCAATGAACACGGAATCTGGGTGAGTAGATAGCGCAGCTGCTAGCTGAGGGATGATAATGGGAGAGGAGGGGTGATATTCCAATTATTATTATTATTTATTTTCCCTCCACGAGGTTTCTGGCGCAGAGCTACTGTGACGGCCCGTCCACACGGTGGCGGGCGTTAAGCTTCCAACGCTTCTGCCCATTCACTTTGATAGGGTGACATCACTTTTAGCAGGACTGTATTTTGGGAAGCGACGTGGAGCATTGCTGGCGTCGCTCGCTTCAGAAGTTGAGCAATGTTCAATTTTGTTGGCGCCTCGGCAGAAGCGTCATCCAATGAAATCCCGTTTATGCAAATCTGCCAGTACGAGTGCTAGCCAGTCGAACCGCGTGTATGCTGGGAGACTACGCAGGTCATTACCTTATATTCCGGAAAATTGAGGGAAAATTCATTATAGCGGTAGTGAATCACCCGGTGCTGAATGATCGGTCTCTGTTCATCTACCGGGATACGAACCAGAGGAGCGAGGCATTGAGGGAGGTGGCAGTGGGTGACACTGGTAGGTTTTCGCCTGTTGGAGTTGTTTTATTTATTTATTTTTTTTTCAGTTTACTTCGTTTTAACATTGCTATTGCTTTATATCTCGGGGGCAAGAGATTCATGTGATTGATTGTTGGTCACGTTGCTCGCAAAAAAAAATAAAAATGTAAAAAATGTACTTTAGGGTGGGCCTGTAAGAGTGTAGGGTGGGCCAGATTTTTGGCAGATTACTTTTAGAATATTTCCAAGTTTTCTTCTTCTTCTTCTTCTTCTTCTTCTTCTTCTTCTTCTTCTTCTTCTTCTTCTTCTTCTTCTTCTTCTACGGATGGGTATGTTTTGGTGAACGAGAGACGCGTATTTGACTGTTTTATCAAGAGCACGACATGACATCTTAGTGTCATTCTGGACAGCTCTCATCTGCACCACACGTAAAACTCACCCATACTGCATTCTTGTACGGTCTAAAACCTTCCTTGGAATATGTTATGCATTGTAAGGTGTCCTTGGGTGCTTTGAAAGGCGCCCCTAAATAGAATGAATTATCATTATTATTTATCTGGAACGATGCAATAACTTATTTATTTCAGTCACTTGCCCTATACATTCAGCAGGCCATTCACTTGATTTGATCCCGTTATAAATGTCATCATTTCGACAATAAATAAATGCAACATAAACGTTATCTTCCACGTTTTATCTAACCATCTCCGTTTCTACCTTTCAATATATTTGAAAGAGAACTCTCTCTCTCTCTCATCTGCGTGCGGGGGCGGGTCATATACATGATTTTGTATTTCTGATTACGTAACGCCGTTACATCTATTCCGTTACGACCCGACCCTGTGTGGGTGAGTGCAAACATTTTTCGTTAACACTAGTACCTGACCTGAGTGCCACGGAAGTCGAAGCTCCTGTGATGAGTCTTCCAGGGCCTGGAGGCGAGCATCGATAGCTATCATGGAGCTAGCCAGGGATTGCAGGGAGCCGGCCACGCTACTCTCCATGAGGGGTGTGTTAGTGATGCTCCCGGACTGGCAGCCTGGGAAGGGGTGGATTTTTGGAGGTGGACGGGATCCTGGCTGGAGGGCTCGACTTCCTGCCCTTTTTTATATTACCTCCGTGGCTGCGGCAGCGTCCTCGCCCTGCTCTCTGGGGAGCTGACTGGAGCTGCTGCCCCGGACTGGGGAGCTGTGCTGGAGACCTGATCCGAGAGCTCTCGGAGCTGCGAGAGAGTGAGGCCTGGGGCTGTGGGGATGTCTTGCTGCAGGAAGCCGGGCGATGAGGAAGTCTGCCTCTGGTGATAGGCCGCTGTGGGGAGCCGAACCGGGCTCGAATAATTCCATACCAGGTTCGTGATCTGAATTGTCCGAGTTGGACATCTCGAGCTAGTTTTTCTTTTCTTTTTTCTCACGAGGAGGAGTATAGTACTGCTGCTGTTTGCGGTCATCTGCAAATGACAACTGACAGGGAGGAAGAGCAGGCATTTAAGGAATTTAGCATGTGCAGCCATTGACTGCTGAAGGGTGACGCCCTCATATTTAATGAGGGGGGAAGGGAGCCATCGAGTGACGTGTAAGTGACTCGTGTTAGGTCTTCCTTATTGAACTTGCGCTAAGCTTCATTTGTATGGACATATCTGGTACAGTTCTATTGCAAATTACATTTCTTTAGACATAGGCCTTCCTCTTCTCTGATAGTCAAATTCCGAATGGGGGATAAGTGGCACAAGAGCCAAGTTAAGAATGCTCACTCTGATGGTCATTATATTTGGAGAGGGAAATACCAGGTGGCTGAACTACATCACCAAATAGTCAGAATAAGAGTCACCCAATACAATAAAGTGTATTATTTCTAAATTGCAAGCCTCTAAAACATAGTTGTAAATATTACAGGTTTTATTGAAACTGGAACCTTAAGACCTGTTAAGCCTCAAAGTCCCCCTCGGCGGGCACTTTTTTTTTCATGACACTGTGTCTCAGGGGATCTTAATATTTAAGAACCTATTAATGTGTTATACCAGATGAACGGGAATAATCTTAGCTACATGACGATACAAACCATTTTTACCAAAACAAAACACAAGTCTCATAAGAAGCATCTAAATGACCCATGAGCGAAAAATGCTAACGCACTTTGGCACAGAACTCAAGATAAAAGATACCCATATTCAGTGGCGGCCGGCCCATAGGGGCACCGCCCCACCTCTTGCCAGATATAAATTAAATATAAAAAAAAATATATATATTTTATATTTAAATTTTTAATGAACAAGGTAAATATCATACAATTGGTATCACAAAAATGTATAATCTACAATACAATCTCGTTTAAAATTGTGTTAATTACGATGTCTAAAGTTACTGATAAGTCACATGTTTCCTGCCTGGCCTTGCCCATGGCATTAGTTTATCATTACCGGGCGGAGCCCCCGAGCCAAACAGCAGCAACCAGCACGTTGCAAAAGTCTCAATAGTAAACTGTGCCGCCGAAACATAATTTCAGCCAATCAGCGCCGTCAAATATTTTGTTCACGTGGGCGCTCACGTTGGTGCCCATGTTTCTTACGTGCGTTGACGTGAGTTGTTTTTTAGACTCGTGAGTGACCAAGGTGACGCAGTATTTGGATGAGAATGGTGTGCAGGTGGAGTCGCCGGAACCTCGGTCCGCAGTGCTCCGCACCCAATTCCGTGCAAGAGTTACTCTCCAATCCTTTTCAAAGGAGAAGTTTGGGAGATAAATTGATACTTAAAGACCTTGGACCGGACCAACCCGATTTGTATATATCACAGCAAGCTCGTGAAAAAGACAAAACGTATCAACAAGGCTTCTCACATGGCTAGCTGGATGCAAACAGGTAAATGCTATCTTTTGTTTCCCATGCTTGCTCTTCAAACAGCCGGGGACAGATATGATCTGTTCAGAAACTAGACAAAAGTTACACAAATACAAACCACAGACTGTCTGTGTCATGGAGAATACAGTCACTGGTTTATTTATGTCTGTATAGGCCGTTGTTGTGAGTGTGGACGGTCGGAGCATATATAACGTTAGCTTAGCCAAGCTCCATTCAGAAAACAAGCATTCTAAAAAGTTTTTCTCCTGCCGTCTGTCTGCAGACTTGTCAAAGCATTAATTCATGGTTTTTGCTAACCGGTATCAGTATGTTGTTAATTCGGCATCATTTTTAAACGTGTATTACAATTAAATCACGGTAAAATATGTTCACGTTGTTGTAGTTGTAGCTCCCGAGCCAGCGCGTCTTGTTTGAATGATGCGAGTAAACACAGCTGGCAGCTGCGGTGAAACTCGAGCGACTAGAGCGATGCGATAGGAGCGTTTAGAGCGAAGCGAATATTCACATCGCGTCCGGTCTGAACGCAGCATAGCGAGCTCCGCACTGCACTGGAAACGCACCATTACATCACCAGAAGTCCTAATTTAATGGGTAATTTCTCCCAAAAAAAAATATTTTACTCACTCTATCAACATCCCCACCAAAGATATTTTCCACCAGCCCCCACTGCCCTTATTACTTATCGTAGCTGCACATACAAGATATCCATTTAAAGCTGAGGTTCCACAGATTATTTAGGTATAGTATCATCACTGAGTGATCCGAACTCGCGACAGGGAAAGCAAACACAGACATCACAACATGTACCTTTACGTAGCTTTTACGGGAGATTGTCTCACCTTAGCTGTCAATCTGATCAAAAGACTTGTTCAATGGCATTAAAACGAGAAAAAACGCGGCTGAATCAGTTAATCCATAGGTTGATAATGTTTCTGTGGAATATCTTTTTTTATTTATAATCCATAATTCCATTTTTATGTAAAAATCGGAGAGTAAAAGTTAGCTGCTAATGGTAGACACCAGAGTTATCGCAGCTTCCGGTCTTGGCTATGCGGCAGTCTCAAACACACACATTACCAATTAAGGAGTATGTGGGAGTTCCCCTCGATTCCATTGGCTCTGACGGTTAGAAAGAGATGTCAATCAGCAAAATCGAGCAAGGAGGGCCAGAGATAGGTCAAATCCACCCAAATGACCCCAGAAGTGTTTTTTTTTGCTAAATCTCTAAAAAGGTCAAATTTCACTTGTTTTGCATCAATCTTGATACAGGGAACTTATTCTATGTTGTAGTTTGGATTCCAAAAGGTGTTAGTCTACCATCCCATCATTCAAGTGTGGTTTTCACTATAAGTAATTTCTTTTTTGGACGGACACAATAATTTACATTTTTTTACTGTGTTGAATCTGAATTTACTTTTTTTTTAAAACATCTATATTGATTCTGACACTTCTACATCCAACTCACAGGTGAAACTTGCTTTGAGAAAAAAGATTATTAATATAACCCTTTTAGAAGGGAAGATATGGTCATTTGTTCTGGGAATGTCATTTTCGAGCCTTAACAGGTTAATGCAAAGTACAGTATACAATTCATCAAATAATTTTGTGAGAGGTCAAGTATATAGATTAGGGCTGTCAAGTTAACGCGTTAATACAAATTAACGCCACTAATTATTTTAACGCGATTAACGCATGTGTATTTTTTTTCCTTGGCCGCCCGGTAGTTTCAGAGCGCATCGAGTTTAAAATACCATCTACAAACTGATGCTGCTTACAGCCCCGCTCCTGCCGCCCGCTTGTGGCAGACCACACTTCCACGCTCACCGGCAGGCACCGACTGGCCATCGGGAGGATCGGGAGGGTGTGTGTATGTGTGGCCCGAGCGAGCAAGAGAGAGACCTTACGTGCATTGTTGTTGTTAGCATCTGGTGCTAGCTAGCTGCGCTAACGGATATAAGGAGCTGTTTAAATGAAAACAGAGGAGCGCTCTCTCCACACAACTGCCCCGAGCACTTGACTTGATGCAGGAAGCCAGACAGTGAGACATTGTACGAAAAGTCAGCACACTCATGATTGCAGCGTCCAGGCAGCTCCCGTTCGAGCATATGCCTTGAGTTGCACATAGCTCCAACGATCCAACACACACACACACACACACACACATATACACACACACACATACACACACACACACACCATTTGTATTGTATGAGAGAGGTTCCAGGTTGAATTGAGGCGAATATTTGTAATGTTCAGAGGTTGTTGTTTAATATTCATGAGAATATTTGTCATTGTTCAAATGATAATAAACATTAGCATAAAGCATATTTGTCCACTCATATGTTGATAAGAGTATTAAAAACTTGAAAAATATTCCTCTAAGGTACATTTAGAACAGATCAAAAATGTGCGATTAATTTGCGATTAATCGCGATTAACTATGGACAATCATGCGATTAATCGCGATTACATTTTTTAATCGACTGACAGCCCTAATATAGATACTAGAATATAATGTTAAATGTCAGGTTCCTCAGAAACGTTAGGGGACACATTTTGACATTCTGCACAGCACACAGGGGTGTAACGGTATCCGTATTCGTCCCGTACCGTCACGGTTCGGACGTCATGGAGTACATGCAGTCGCATGGCGAATACGCCTTTTTTTACGAGTGGGAAAAAAGTCTGTCACTCAGCGCAGTATTACACTATATATAATCCAGGGGGCGGTATTGCGCCTAAAAGCCAGCCGCCCGTAAATAACAAATGAAGAACAAGAATAAAACACAACAAAACGAACACAATACATGAAGAAGAAAAGTTAGCTATGGCGAGTTCACACAACACACAGGAGCTAGAAGACCCACCTGCTTCTTTTAAATAAGGTGTATGGGAACATTTCGGGTTCCCTGTGGACTACAACAATGATGGAGTGCGAGTTGTGGATCGGACGAGGACGGTGTGTTGGCGTTGTTCGACAGCGGTGCGGTATTCTTTCACACACAGTGACGTCACAAGCTACCCACAATGCAACACGCGCCATATATGAATACGCCATTTTCCCGGAGGTGCAAATATCCTGGAAGTGCAAATATAAACAGCTCGCTAACGTAGCCAGCAGAGCGCACTAGGTTTTTTTCTGAATTAACGACCGAAGAAATTGCTGCATGTCTTCGGATTACATCTCTGGACTTGAGGGGTGTGCTCAAGGTTGTTACCAGCATAAACTAGAGCTGTGTGGGTTGTCGGATTGCCCTTACAGACTGCCTGCAGATGGAAAAACCTGCAGATGGAAAAACGACCCGCGAAAGTGGCCTTCGTCGATTTTGGCTGCATCTACGTCTAATTTCTGGAAACACCAGGTGAATACCCCACTTGTCACAATAATATTATCATGCCATTGCATATATGTGGTATTTTAGAGTTGACTAGATATTGATTAAGGCAATAGACTATGATATTCAGTACATGAAGCCCACAGCACTGAAACAGCTCTGGTCAGGGTCACAAACAACCAACCTGATCTCACCAGAATGCGTGACTCCACCACGACTCCTTAACACCACGTTATGGGTGGTGGAGTCACGAACTTTGTTACATTTGCGTGTAGGCACCACGCAAACAACCCCAATGTAAAGTGAATGAGGCTCCTTTGTCGTGGTGCACACACGCATTTCTACAACGTCCCGCAGTGAGCTTTTATTCTATCAAAAGTTTTTTTAAATCTACTTTATAGCTTGTAGTAACTCACGGGAGGCTTCTTTTATTTTATTTGTATTCATAATAATTTAAATTTTTCGTCAGAATGTAAAAATTACATTAGTTATGAATTTGTGTTCTCAAAAAACAGTGCATTGTATGTAATGAAACTCTTTTAGTTTCTGGAAATTGCAACAAGACTTTCTGCCATTTCACATGTAACACACTTCTTTGGTACAATATCTCACATCAATTTCCACAAATGCAACTGTGATTTTTATTAAATTAGTTAGTTTTTAAGGAAGGCCAGAGCTTCAGCTGTGTCAAATAGATTGTTCCCTTTAGTTAACGTTATTTAAAAGATCATGACCATGTCCCCTGTATTGTATTACGAGCGTCCATTCCCATTGGATAACGGAGAATTTTACACCCGGAAGTAAGTATTCCCCTTACTGTCGATTGATTTTACAGTGATATCTGCACTACTCATCGACTAAAAAACACCAGATTATCCTTGTTACTTACACAAGATTGATTGGTTTGAATTGTGTTCAATTTTTTTGTATTTTCCCCCTTCAATTCGGAGAAACAAAGATTTTTTCGGAGTTTTTGGATGGCAGAAGACACTACATTACCCAGAATCCTCAGCTATCGTTTGGGACTACACCATGTGCTTAGCTTGACAAACCCGTGATCAGTCCTCAAGCTCTTTGATTGGTTGACCTCCAACTGCATTCCATATAAAAAAGGTTTCGTAAAAGAGAAAATCATACTTTATTCAGCAGTGCTTGCTTTACTCTTTGAAAGTCATCACATGAATGCATTGTAATAAATGGTTTGGCTGCATTAAATATTACACATCTGTCGTAGTTCTTTATTTATCTACAGAGATCGGGCTCAGAATAGACCGGAAACTATTATTTTACCGTTCTGTTTTAATTTCACAATAAAGTTAGTAGTCATATTTTGTTTTGATATTATTGTTTTTTATGAACTACTAGACCACTGGGTCATGTTAAGACCATCTTTTCTGTGTTGCTGTGGGGTTTTTCCATCGCTTTTGTGTTACAAATATCAAAAAAATAACAAAATAATATTCGTCGTAAACTAAACCAGAAACAGCAGTATATTTTATTTTGTTAACACTGTAGACTTTACAGCTTTTTAACCGAAACCACCTACTGGTTAAAGCACGTTATTGCACGTTTAGAGTAATTGCAATGCAGGAAGATTGTGTTGCTTTTTAACGACTATTTAAAATGCCTTTTTCTTAATGTCTTTCATTTTTGTAAAGCACTTTTGAATGTGTTATATTTTATGAAAACATTTAAATATTAAGAGTACATACAAAATAGTGGGAAAGTAGAAGGTCAATGATATACATATAGAATAGAAAATATCAAGAAGATACTCAAATGGTATGTAGAATAAAACAGTTTAGTGCCTGATAGGAGGATGTGCTAACTAATAAGGCTTTATTTAAACATTAAAGAATACTTTAGGTTAAGGTCTTCTTTTAAATAGGAAAAAAGCTTTGGGGGTATCTATCTACAGATAAATATTAAGCCTGACAAAGTCTAAATGGCATGGTTTGTTTTGGAACTTGACAATCAACTTTCCTGCAATGTTAACTATGTTGAAGCACTTCTTATTTTAACTGATATTATACAAATTAATTATAATCTTATGTATGTAGATAGAATAAGAAATGTGCAGAATACGACAGTGTAATGGTGGAAGTATACACACATATTGATAGATGTCTTGTAATGCACTGTTGAGGAACCTGTGACCCAAGTTTTTCATTCATTGCATAACTACACTATTGTGTATATGATATGTCAATAAACCTTAGAAAATCTTGAAATCTTGAAAGGGATGTGCAAAATAGCAATTATATACAGTCTTTAATGAACTATTAGAGAATAACGAGTAATGAATATGCTTTAAACGGATCTGCAGATAAATATGTAGTCTTCTCAAGCACCAACTATCAAATATCTTGCCTGATTGTTGGCACTTGACAATCACCTTCACTGAATTTCACTCAGGTGTAACTAAAGTCTGATTTAAGGGTTGTTTATATTTCATATTATTAATTCAAATCTGTAAAGCAACTAACATAAATGTAGTGGAGTAAAAATACCAGGTTAACCTTAAAGAAAGACCTCAGGATTATAAAAGACCCCCATCACCCCAGCCACAAACTGTTCTGTCTGCTGCCGTCTGGCAGGCGGTACAGCAGCATCCGGACTAAAACCACCAGACACAGAGACAGCTTCATCCCACAGGCTATACGATTATTAAACACCTGAACTTAGAAACAACATCCATAACATTCATCTGGCTGCTACTTAAAAATGATTTATCTAATATATCATATTCCAATCACTTGTAGAGTCTTATTGCACTATTTCACATTCGATTCCTGTTTTGAATAGTGTGCCGTCGATGGGTTTCATTCTAATTCAAAGTCCTTTTTGACGCTCTGTGTAAACTTCGCACACTGCCACTCCAACATCCAATCACAGAGGTTGAGGACTGATCACGGGTTTGTCAAGTTAAGCACATGGTGTAGTCCCAAACGATAGCTGAGGATTCTGGGTAGTGTAGTGTCTTCGGCCATCCTAAAACATTTGTTTCTCCGAATCGAAGGGGGAAAATACAAAAGCATTGCACACAATTCAAACCAATCAATGTTGTGTAATTAACAAGGATAATCTGGTGTTTTTTAGTCGATGAGTAGTGCAGATATCACTGTAAAATCAATCGACAGTAAGGAGAATACTTACATCCGGGTGTACAATTCTCCGTTATCCAATGGGAATGGACGCTCGTAATACAATACAGGGGACATGATCATTATCTTTTAAATAACGTTAACTAAAGGGAACAATCTATCTCAAACTAATTTAATAAAAATCACAGTTGCATTTGTGGAAATTGATGTGAGATATTGTATCAAAGAAGTGTGTTACATGTGAAATGGCAGAAAGTCTTGTTGCAATTTCCAGACACTAAAAGAGGTCTGTTGAGTTTCTCTGGTAATTATCAAATAGTAGCAGTTAAGTGTATACTGTTCAAGCAATACCTGTGTTTGTGTTTTATAGTGATTTCTCTGTTTTATCCTTTCATAAATGTGAGGACTAAAATGGCGGTAGACAAAGGGCTGTTAAAAGTAAACTAGGTTGTATTGCTGTGGGGGATGTGGAGGTATGCAAGACAGGGTGATTGGTGTGGGGAGAGTATATTCTGTTTTAGATCTCTGGCAGGCCAGGTTTTAAGGAAATCTACATATCTTTAATGGTATATGTGTGTGTTAATAGTTGAAGGAACAAAAGGTACATTTTTCCTCTCAAATATAGAGAGGTTTTTTTATAGATTTCTGAAACAATGTTCCCTTTTTCTTAAAAGTAGTTGAGCACAATAGTTTTTTCTTTGACTTTTTACCTGTTTATCAAAAGAGTGTTTTAAACTATTTGTGAAGAAGGAAGATGCAGAATTAATGGTGATTTCTGTTTGGAGTGTAAAGATTATCCCTGAGAATGTTTTCTGGGTTAAACCATCGATAGGCTTTGCAAATAGAGAGGGACATTTCCCCTGATTTTAATGAGGTGCATCCTGCAGGCCTTCCCAACACCTGTGGCTTTCAAAGCAGCCTGCGCTTATTCCCTGTGAGACAGCGTGTTGGTATCTCCCAAATGAAACTCCACCCCTTTGTTGGTTTTGGGACGTGCAACGTGTCGTTTCGTCCTCTCTTCTCGCGCCGCTCGGACCGGGAGGTCGGGGCAGCCTGTGAACAAGGCCAGGAGTAGGCATACTCCTGACATTACTCAAATGATATGGCTTCGTATGGTAATGTATCATATGGTATTGCATTATTAGCGTTTATGATTAAAACATATTTTTGTTTAACCCTCGTCCTGGTTGTTTTGAGTGTTCCTTCTTTTAAAGCAAGCTCATTTGGAACGGCGCGGAGGAAAGTAGTCCGAAACTCCTTCACATTACACACAATGCACTGTTTTTTGAGAACACAAACTCGTAACTAATGTAATTTTTACATTCTGACGAAAAATAAAAATTATTATGAATACAAATAAAATAAAAGAAGCCTCCCGTGAATTACTACAAGCTATAAAGTAGATTTAAAAAAACGTTTGATAGAATAAAAGCTCACAGTGGAGGGCCCGAGCTCCCATGGACGCAGTGAAATCATACATCTGTCGGGGTCGCTAATACATTACCAACAACCATTATTTTAATCACAAATAATGCATGTGTCAATGTCATGAGTATTATTTACGTTAACGAGGTAAATAGGCTAAACATGTTTTCCAAAAGAACTACAAATCTCTTGAATGACAATATGCCTGCGCTGCACCTCCAAGCTGCGCAATACATTATTGCGCAATCTATGCCTGTGAGCGTGCTGCGCGAGTCGAGATGATGTGTTATGTGGTGTGCGTAGTTGAACCTTTTCATATTTAAGTTTGTAGCAAGTAGAGGGCTGCTGGTGTGTGTGTGTGTGTGTGTGTGTGTGTGTGTGTGTGTGTGTGTGTGTGTGTGCGTGCGTGCGTGCGTGCGTGCGTGCGTGTGTGCACACACACATTAGTTTTAAAGACCCCCATAGAGCTCAGTTTATATCTCAAACCCTGGAAATAAGAAAAAAATAGTTACATCTACTATAAGAGTATTCGTTATTCTCACGTCCCAGGAGAGAAGCTTAGGATAAATGAGACCAATGGAGTCTCTGGCATAAGGTTCACATGGGTACTTAAATGGTGCGGTAATGTTACAGACAGAAGATGGTTCAGAGAGAGAGAGAGAGAAGCTGCAGCTCCCTCTCGCAGTCGCGGCTGTGCAGAAGAGGCTCCACAAAGCTCTGTCACCTGACTAACACCCCATCTACACTACAGGCATCGAAAAATGCTTTCAACGCTTTGCCCATTCATTTGAATGGGGTGACGTAGAATATTTTGAATCTTCGCCGAACTGCATTGTGGGGAGCATGGCATGACTTTGCAAGCATCACGAGCATCTATCAGCATCAAAAGTTGAACACTGTTCAACTTTTGAGGCTCGATGCTTGGCATCAGCCAATCAAATCCCGTTTATGCAATTCCCGCCAGTACAAGCGCTAGCCAATCAAATCACGTGTATGCTGATACCGCAGGTCTTGACTATTTTCCATATGTCATCAAATGGAGGATACATTAATCATTGCCGTGGCAAATGTCCCAGTCCTGTATGACTGTACTCTGTTCACCTACCGGGACCTAAACCAGAGGAACCAGGCATGGCGGAAGGTGGCAGAGACAGTTGGTGAAACTGGTAGGTTTTCAACTGTTTGGAGAGTTTATATCCAGTTTACTTCGTTTTAACATTGAATGGACAGCTAGTAATGTAGCATAATATTAATATAAAAATAAAATAATAATATATATAATATGTATAATATAATAAGTATAAGCATAATATATAACATAACATATAATACATGCATAGCTATCAAGCATAGACAGTATATTTAGCCAGCATGGAATGTAGCATAGAAATAGCATTCATTAATGGAGGAATAATTTAGTAAATTCAAGAAATTAACTTTATTATTTATTAACTTTATTATTTCATTACATTTTATTAGAGGATGTGTGCAAAAAGAGATGAAAGACTCTGAGGGACAGGTTCCGCAAGGATATGGAGAAGGAGGCAAAAAGAAGCGGGGCAGGGTCTGCAGGGGGGTTCAAGCCCTGGCGTTTCATGGCCGTTATGGGGTTTTTAACCCCATTCATCATACCGTGAGACGTCCATCAATGTCCCCCGGCAGACCCTGCCTCCATCCACCCTGGTGGCAGAGGAAGAGAGCCAGGTAGAGAATGAGCCAGCCAGTCAGTCAGCCAGCCAGTCCACCAGCCAGTCCACCAGTCAGCCAGCAGGTGAATGCTGAGGTCCGGGGCAAAACACGGGGGAGGGACAGGGAGATGTCTTCGTTCGAACAAAGTCTGCTGTCAACAATTACCCAGCAATTGCCCAGCCAACCCCACCAGTGGTGGAGGAGGACGAGGACTTGCAGTTTTTTAAGAGCCTCAGGATACACCAGTTCATTGTTGACGTGGACCAGGACAATTTATAATTTAATAATTTGTTCACACATACTGATCCACATTTAAAAAATGTACACTCATCACTCATCACACACTTCACTCACAACATTACCAAATAAAACATTATTTAAAGTATGTTATGGCTATACCGTGTCTTCACTTGTTCATGTGGTTTGTCAGTTGCAACATACCAGAAGCTTCATGTATGTCGATATATAATGTGCTTTCTTCTGTAATTGTTCAGTGAAAACCTATTGAAGTTATGAGTGGTTTATCAGTAAAAACAGGGCTGAAGGAAAAAGGTTGTTAGTCATATCATAATATAATAATATCAATTCAAGAAACATGTTTATTAGGGATGTTTGATTTTAAAATGGCTCATTTGGAATATTTGCTCTTTAAAGAAAATGGGTAGCTCTTCAAAGAGCTTTTGGTTTGGAGGAGCCAAATAGGAGCAGAAGGTCTCCCACAATTGGAAGGATCGGCGTGTGGCGTTGTTTGAGCCCATCATAGGTGCATCGCGCAGGGTTGGAGCTTCATCACTCGACTCTGCGACGACAGGTGTGCGTGATGGCCTTCCTATTGTCTTCCTGCGGAGGAAGTTGTGCAACACACAGGTGGCCTTCACACACAACTCTGTTACCTCAGGGCTGGTGGTGATGACACGCCGAAACATTCTCCACTGAGATGAGAGGATGCCAAACGCACATTCAACCACCAACCTGGCCCGGCTGAGGCGGTAGTTGAACAGCCTCTTTTCGCGTGTGAGGTGACGTCCAGGGAACGGACGCAGCAGGTTGTCCATCAGCGGAAAAGCCTCATCCCCAACAAACATATGGGGAAGAAGGCCGAGCCGCTCTGCTCCTGGGGTGACGGTGTCAGGTGGTAGCTGCAGACTGCCATCTCGGAGGCCCTCTCCAAAAGCGGAATTCCGCAGGCTCCCACCGTCGCTGCTCCTTCCAAAACCTCCGACATCCACTACCCTGAAGAGGTACTGGGCGTCCACGACAGCCAGTAGTACCAAGGAGAGGGTGGACTTGTAGTTGAAGTACAGGGACCCAGAATTGGCCAGAGCCTGGATCACCACGTGCTTCCCATCAATGGCACCAACGCAATTTGGAAAGTTCCAGCGCTCCTGGAACCCAGCAGCGATGGCTCTCCAGTCCTCCGTCTGTGGTGGACACAGGGACCGGCATGGTCTCCTCGACCAGCGTGGTCCAGATGGCACCCGCAACCTCCTTCACGATGACAGCCACTGTTGCATGCCCGACCCGATAGCTGAATGCTATGGTCCTGTACGAGTCACCGGTTGCCAGGTACCTGAGAAAAAAGTAATATACATGATTTTTTTTTAAATGTCATACGCCACACATACACAGATCCCCCCACACACACCACAGAGACACACACAACACACACAGACCACAGACACACACAACACAGACACACACACACAGACCCACACACACCACAGACCCACACACAGACACACCACAGACACACACATACCACAGACACACACACATCACAGACACACACACATACCACAGACACACACACAGACCACAGACACACACACAGACACACACACACATACACACACACACCACAGACACACACAGGGGAGCAATACTGTGTTTATCTAGCTATCTAAATTAATGTCATTCATCTGAACTAAATCACAGACTTCATTCATCATTCATCCATTGCATGCATTCTCTCTCTTTATATACAGAGTCAGGTTACAGAAGTAGAAATACACAAAACTTACCGTAGGCAGATGGCGAGTCGCTCGGCAGGTCCGATTGACAAACGCATATGGGTGTCTGCCTTTGCAATCAGTGGACCGACTTTTCCGAGCAACTCGTCGAACACGTCTTTGCTCATCCTGAAGTACTGCTGAAACAGTACACCATCCAAACGGAGCTCTTGGACAAGAACGTGGTATTCCCCCCGTTGCAGACGTTTTCTGAGTATCGGATGTACCTCAACAATACGTGGCCTCCTGCGAGACATTGCATAAACCAACGCTACCCTTGCTACAAAACCGGCATCCATTTTGGCAATAGTGGAGAAGAAGCAGGCTTTTTTTTGCTTTGTATGCCGGGGGCGGGCAGGAGATTCCTGATTGGTTGTTGGTCGCGAGAAATCGCCAAGCCTCAGACACACCCAGCTTCAAGATTTGTTGATGCCTGTAGTGTAGACGGGCCGTAAGGCCCATTCCCAAACCGCCCCCTACACCCTACCCCTCCTTTTGCGCGTTCACGTGGAGGGTCCGCCATATTGAGGGCTGTTCCAAACCAACGAGTGTGGAGCGGTGTGGAGGGGGAGGGGGAGTGGGCTATCAAGCCCTCAAACAGCGAGTCTGCAGCAGCGCCATATAGACTGAGAGTTATGTCATCTCCGTTCACTCAAATGGACCACTTTTTTACAGCAATGGCGGATCGTGGAGCCTCTCAATCGTTCCCCGGAAGTTAGCGCCAAGGCTAGCAGAGCTATAGAGTTGCAGCACTATAGACCGTTCGTGACGGACTTTTAAAGTTAAGAAGAAGTTTAAAGATTTATATTGCGGATATTATCAGTACATCTGATTCAAATTAACATGCGTATTAAAGGATGTCAGTGGATTATCCCTAAATTAGTAGCTTTAGGGAACGTTTACAGATAACAGATTAAGCTAGGATACCGAAGCAAGTTAGCAACACACGTTGAAAAGCCTTTTAATTGTAAATTCCGTTCTCTTAATGTCATTTCGTCCAACATGTTGAATTAGAGAAGAGGGGCTTCTAAACGGGATTGTATACGGGGGTGGAGGGAGTTAAATATTAGATAAATATAACTCTGGTGCGTGTAAGAGTGAGTGTTTTTAGCAGAGCCATATTGTGTCCTTGTGATTCTGTTGATTATTACCTGTCTGTATAATGTTGCAGCTCAGCTGATTCTGGATTGATGGCAAAGGGAGAGGGACTTAAGTGAAAGTGAAAACACAAGGTAAGTTTTATACTACTATTTTATATAAGTAAACACCTTATCTCCCCAAGGCATTTCCCATCCAATAGGTGTGCTGTGTGTGTATAACCCTTTCTCTTGTCTGTTACTCCCTCTCTCAGCACAAGAACCAGAGGGGGATTCAATGGAGCCTGAATACCTGCACTGAGACCCTCACCCTGCACCCTGAGTCTCAACTCTGTGTTTTTCAAGCCTTTCCCTGTTTTTTTGTATTAAACAAAACATTAAGCTTTCCCAATGGTGTGGTTTTCGTTTTGTGAAAAAGTGCAAATGTAGTGTTTGTATATTATTACATCACATATTTGGTTGCTGTTGGTCGTGAAATTGCTCCTGCTGACTTGAGCCAGCCACTTTTTCCTCCGTTCTGTGTCAGTGGGGAAGCCGTACATTCGTACTCCTTTCTCGGAGCGATTTGAGCATCCCCAGGCAGCACAGCAAACCATGGTGGCGACTAGGAGGCAGCACAGCAAACCAGGACAACACGGAGGATAAGGCACAGACAAACTGCTTGATATGCTATTCAATATTTATTGAGTTCCATGTATTTGCAATGGATGTTCCTAAAACAACACATTTAACATCATCATCATCATATGCTGCTGCTGCTGCTGCTGCTGCTGCTAGTCCTTTGATAGTCACCTGTCAGTCTCCTGTCCTTTCTGAAAGCCATAAAGATGACATTAGTCATTTAGATAACTTGTGTCCTCAATTACCATGGGATTAATGAAACTACCATGAATTTAAGAAAATGATAGAAATGAATCCAATCTGAATTTTAAAGCATTACTTTAGATCCCCTCCCTCTAAATGTATCAATAAACATTAGAAAGTGATGCTCCTGACTACCATACAAGTTTAAGAAGATAATATTGGTTTGAAATAATTCAAAGCTATAAATAAACAGCAACAGGCTCTTTAACCAAGGCACTGTAAGCCTAACATGTAAACTAGTTGTTCACACTAATCCTAATATTATCACTTAATATTAGCAAATTCGATTTTATTTTTTAAAACATGTTGATGTAAATACATACACATATCGATTTGTTGTATAAATATTGCATATTAAATAGTGCTGACTTGAGACCGGTCTCTACCATGGATGTATAATAAGAACTGGATACAGCGTGGGAGGCGGGGCCTCATTCATTCCTATGAGAGTTGCTCAATGGCGCATGATGACAAAATGGCCCACATTTTGAGAGAGCGAAACGTCACAGATTACCCGGCATGCCTGAGAAGAGCATGCGCAACTTTAACCACGCCGCCCAAAAGGCTCGTTCACATTAAGCATGTGAATTTGCGTACACGTAACAGCACCGCACGTTCATGAAAACATGGTACTGGATTTATATTCACGAGGCGGCAGTTAGCAGCTAGCGGCTAGCTAGTAAATTATGTTAAGTTACACATCAATCGTTATGTACTTTTATATTACGCTGACATCAGGATCTAGTGATATCCAAGCAACAGAGCTTTATTTAGCATGATACTTGTGTGGGTTGTATATAAACATGTATATGTTGAAGCCTGTTATGATCAATTGTGAGTTAAAACTTTATCTAAAAAGCTCTCTAAATGCGGAGGTGTTCATCAGTGGCCCTCTACCGCCAGTCAGAAGAGGAGTGGAGAGATTCAGCAGATTGTTTGCACTGAACACCTGGCTTTCAACTGCCTGTACTGACCATTCTGTGCATTTTATTGACAATTTTAACTTTTTCTGGGATCGCAGACATCTTTTCAAGGCAAATGGAGTTTGCCTGAACAAGTCAGGAGTGAAATTGTTTATCTCTAACATATTCAACTGCCTGCGTCATCAATCTGTTCCCTCTGCCAAGGACAAGCGGCAAGAGGAATCAAAACAGAAGATAGACACAACACATCGCGCAGAAAACCCTGAAGAAGTATCACTGCACCCGCCTGAGGAATGTACTGATTATGGGAGACCTATGAAACACACGGAGGAGTCCCCACCGCCCGTCACCCCCCCCCCTATCAACGCCTTTGAGAATACTCCATTCACCCTTTCACCCACGTCCACCATCCTGGAGATCGTTGAACACATGAAGGAGATACAGAGGGCTGGCACCGATTCCTTCCTGGATTTCAAAGACCAAACTAAGGCGTTACGCAGGGCTGGCAGCATGTCCTTTACCCCCGCCCCTCAACGACGCCCACCAAAATCACCGAAGCAGAGATGCGCACCATCTCTCCCGGCTTCATCACCATGCCTCCCACAATCATCCAAACCAAAACAATCTGCAAACTGATATCTGCTGGGTCCAGGCTCAAGGGCGTATGGCACTCTCAACTCTTTCCAGGACATGCCAGGGCCCTGCCTGCCAGTAGCTTTGCCGATATCTGTGTTGATAGGTAATAGATTAAGAGAGATAAATCATCTTAGATACAGGAAGCGCTCAAACGTTTGTGTGAGTTTATCTAATTTAGCAGTGATTCCATGTCAGCCACAGCTTGTTACAAAAAACATGACTGATAGTGTGTTTAACAAACTTAAACTAGCTTTATTAAATGTCAGGTCTTTGGCAGGAAAAACATTTTTAATCAATGATTTTATCACTGAGCACAATCTTGATTTTATGTTTTTAACAGAAACTTGGATTGAACAAAATAACAGTGCAGCTGTTCTTATCGAATCAACCCCTCTCAACTTTAGTTTTATGAGTCAGGAAAGAATGCATAAGAAAGGGGGTGGATTTGCTATTCTGTTCAATGATTCCCTTCAATGCAGGAAGACATCGTATGGAAACTTTGATTCTTTTGAATATGTGGCCCTTCAGCTGAAATGCTCCTCTCGAGCTCTGTTCCTAAATATCTATAGGCCACCCAAATACTGTGCAAGCTTTTTTGATGACTTTACTGAACTGCTGTCTATAGTGTGTATTGACTTTGACCGTCTAGTCATTGTTGGTGATTTTAACATCCATGTTGACAACCCCCAGGACAGAGGGGCTAAAGAACTGTTTTGTGTTCTTGATAGCTATGGACTGACTCAGCATGTGACGGAGCCCACGCACAATAAGGGGCACACTCTGGACTTAATTATCTCAAAGGGTCTGAATATCTCTAAGGTTGTGGTGACTGATGTTGCGCTCTCTGACCATTCCTGTGTTTTCTTTGAGAGCTCTATTTCTGTTCACACAAGTGTTCAAAAAGAGGTAACCACAAAGCGATATTTAACTGAAAATACTAGGGAAATGTTTACTCAGAATTTTTCTTCCACACTTGCCCCTGCTAACATCTCAGTAGATGAGCGAGTAGATCATTTTAATTCAAAAATTAAAAATGTTATAGATGCCATTGCTCCAATTAAGGTAAAGGAAGTGACTGGGAAGAAAATATCTCCATGGAGAAAGGCCATGACCGTTAAAACAGAAAAAAGAGAATGTCGAAAAGCTGAACGCAGGTGGCGAAAAACAAATCTCCAGGTTCACTTTGAAATGTATAAAGAGAGACTTGGCCTTTATAATTTGCAATTGAAAAACGCACGACAATCATTCTTCTCTGACATCATTACCAAAAACAAAAACAACGCACGTGCCTTGTTTGCTACCGTCGACAGACTAACTAACTCCCCCAGTGTCAGTAGCCTCTGAATTTCTAACCACCAGGGCGTGCAATGATTTTGCCTCCTTTTTCACTGACAAAATTCAGAAAATCAGACAAGCAGTCAGTGCCTCTGCATCAGGAACAGCAAATGTGCCGTCTCTGTGTCCACTTAACATCAATTCAGACATCATGACACAATTCCATCAGATTAATGATAAAAACCTAGAGGACATTATACAACTTCTGTCCTCCTCCTGCTGCCTTGATATTATTCCAACAGGATTTTTCAAAGATGTTTTGCCTTGCATGGCCTCAGAACTACTTCATATAGTAAACAAATCTCTTCACTCAGGTATTTTTCCACAGGCCCTGAAAACTGCAGTCATTAAACCGCTCTTAAAAAAGAATAATCTAGATGCTTCAGTAATGAACAATTACAGGCCCATATCAAACCTGCCATTTCTAGGTAAGATCATTGAAAAAGTTGTTTTTCAACAGTTAAGTAATTTCTTGCATTTAAATAGTTGTTTCGATGTGTTCCAGTCAGGCTTTCGTCCAAACCACAGCACTGAGACTGCTCTTGTAAAGGTCTTTAACGACATCCACTTAAACACAGACAGTGGCAGAACTTCAGTGTTAGTATTATTAGATCTCAGTGCTGCGTTTGACACTGTTGACCACAGCATATTACTAGACCGACTGGAAAACTGGGTGGGACTTTCGGAAACAGTTCTAAATTGGTTTAAATCCTACTTAAAGGATAGAAACAACTTTGTTTCTATAGGTAAATACACATCTGAGTTGACAAATATGACATGTGGGGTTCCTCAAGGCTCCATCCTGGGGCCTCTTCTCTTTAACATCTACATGCTACCACTGGCTCAGATAATGAAGAACAACAAAATAAGTTACCATAGCTATGCAGATGACACACAAATGTACGTAACAATTTCACCAGGAGACTATGCTCCAATTCAAACACTGAGTAAGTGCATTGAACAAATCAATGACTGGATGTGTCAGAACTTTCTCCAATTAAACAAAGATAAAACTGAGGTAATGGTCTTTGGAGCCAAGGCAGAACGTTTAAAAGTTAGCGCTGAGCTTCAGTCTGCAATGTTCAAACCAACAGATAAAGCCAGGAATCTAGGTGTAGTCATGGACTCTGACCTGAGTTTCAACAGTCACATTAAAACAGTTACTAAATCAGCCTACTATCACCTAAAGAATATATCTAGGATTAAAAGACTAATGTCACAGCAGGATTTGGAAAAACTTGTCCATGCCTTTATCTTCAGTAGACTCGACTACTGCAATGGTGTCTTCACAGGTCTCACTAAAAAATCTATTAGAAAGCTGCAGCTGATTCAGAACGCCACTGCTCGAGTCCTCACTGACACTAAGAAAGTGGACCACATCACTCCTGTTCTGAAGTCTTTACACTGGCTTCCTGTGTGTCAAAGAATAGATTTCAAAATGTTGCTGCTGGTTTATAAAGCACTGAATGGTTTAGGCCCAAAATACATCTCTGACCTCCTGCTAAACTATGAACCATCCAGATCTCTCAGGTCTTCAGGGACGGGTCAGCTTTCTGTCCCCAGAGTCAGAACTAAACATGGAGAAGCAGCATTCAGTTATTATGCTCCAAATATCTGGAACAAACTCCCAGAAACCTGCAGGTCCGCTGCAACTCTGACTACTTTTAAATCCAGGCTGAAGACTTTTCTTTTTGTCGCTGCTTTTAATTGAACTTTTCATATCTTAAACTGCACTGTAACTTTTATCCATGTACTTTTTCTTGTAATGTTTAAACGTAATTAAACTCCATGACATTTATGAGAGGGACTGCTCGAAAGAGATATTTGGAATATCTGGCATCGACGGATGAAAAATAGTGTTTTGGTAACACGGAGTGTTTTGGTAACACTTTAAAGACTTTGTTATGGAAGCAAAGCAGGGGAGGGGGTGTGTACAGCCTCCTGAGGGTCCAATTGTGGATGTCATGCGAGCAAAATATGTTGAAGAAAGTCTGTCTAAATTAAATATATGGAAAATATTCATATTTTAGACTGCACTGTAACTTTTATCCATGTATTTTTCCTTAATGTTTATTTTATTAGCACTGTAACTTTTATCCATGTACTTTTTCTTGTAATGTTTAATTGAACTATTCATATTTTAGACTGCACTGTAACTTTTATGTATTTTTCCTTAATGTTTATTTTATTAGCTTTTCTTTTTTTTAATGCTTAATGTCTTTCATTTCTTTTTTGTAAAGCACTTTGAATTACCCTGTGTCGAAAAGTGCTATATAAATAAACTTGCTGCCTTGCCTTGCCTAAAAAGTAAAGCTGATGATGGATTACTGTGGTGGAGTTAAAATAACAATAGCCTATTTTTTTTTGTAATGTGAAGGAGTAAAAGGATAGTAACTTTGATTATTCATGTTAAGTAGCCCACAAGTAACTAAAACAATTGCAAGTGCAATAAGAAGCAACAGGAACGTTAATCTACGTCGGTAATATTAACTTTATTTTATACAACATTTACGGTACAAGATTTACATCATACCGCCCATGGAGTATAATATTTTAGAAATGATGAATTACAGCAAACATGTGAAATATATCCATTATTACAGCTCCGTGGGCTGGCAGTAAGGCGATATGGTCCGTTGTTATTGTGCATCCGAGGGAAATAACTCTCAGAATAACGTTATTAGCACATTTTTACAACTTGAGGAACGAATGTTTTTAATAAGGGCTATACACGTGGTCATACTGGGTAGTTTATTTAGTTTAAAAAAAATTATCCAACGAGTTACAGACCACTCTTTCCCCATGTAAGTCAATGGGAAAAAGTGTTTCCGGGCCCAGCAACCTAAAGGAAGTGTAGTACCGCCGTTTGACCAGCACGAATATTCTCATCAGACTCCGGCGCACTTCCTGGGGGCTTGGTCTCTACCTGACCGGAGTCACGCTGTGTGTGTCCGTCAGGAAACAAGCTGTTAACAAGTAGTTCCAGCTAACATCCACTGATAAACTGCAATGTTAACAACCTCATGATAGCCTCATATGTTTTTAACCTAGGATCGTACCCGTGTTTAGTCTAGAAAAAGGTGTTATGCTGTGTTCGTTATTCTCGCCTCCAGGAGAGAAGCTTTAAAAAGGAGACTAAATGGAGTCTCTGAGAAGGTTCAAATTGTACTTTAATTAAATGGCGCGGTAATGTTACAAGCAGAAGATGATTCAGAGTCAGTCACCAGAGGACTCGCCGACGCCGGCTGTTGCGTCGCCGTGTTCTCCTGCGTCTTGGCCATGTGTCGCACGGGAACACACCGCAAAGACTTCAGTGCGTGAGTGGCAATAACTCTCCTTACCAGCAGGCGGCGGAAGTGTGTATTCGTCATTCAAAAGAGGCAACCACCGGAAGACAGAGAAGAAGAACATACCGTGATATAAACAAACAAATAGTGTGCGACGCGTTCTACTTCGTATATGGCTTCGCCCTCTAAGGCTATCGCTATCGCCCCACCCTCTGGCTTCCTTCCGGTATAAATTGGAAGGAGGCCCGTCAATCTGCTCCCTCTTTTCTTCAGCAACCAGCAGTACTGAAGCACAAGAAGAAATCATGAGCAGCAATGATCGTATCCGCATGTGTCCTTCGTGCAATACGGGGTACATCATGAGCTACGATTTGCACCCAATATGCGCATCCTGCCTGGGGCCAGAGCACGCGGACGCGGCTCTCAGCCAGCAGATCGCATGTTCACATTGTGTTCGTCTCCCATCATCCGACCGGAAGCAAAGGGCGGACGCTCTAGCCCAGGGGTGCCCAACCTGAGATTCCCAGTCGATCGTGAGATGTGTTAAAAATAGAACAACAATGTTCTGTTTTATCGTTAATGTCCTTCAACATAATCTTCCTGTGCCAGAATAATGCACTTGAACGCATCAAAGCTTTGTGATTGGCCGTCGTGACCCCATGTGTCGGGGCGTGGTTGGTGGGCAGTGAGCAGTGCACTCGTTCGCTGAAGTTGTCCGTGTCAACGGGAGTGACAGTCTTGACGCACAAGACCACAATTATGGCAGAAGCAAAAAAGCCCAAAATATATAATTTTCACTCCGAGTGGGAGGATGATTATTTTTGTATCTATTCCAATTCAAAGTCCATCTGTCTCATCTGCAATGCGAGCGTGGCTTTATCGAAGAAGGGTAATTTAAACCATACCCTGAAGAAATCAGCGATATTCCCCGGTAAATAATGATTTTATAGCTCTTTTTTATCAAAACCTGTATATTCCGTCTGGCCGCCGCCATTTTTGCCATTTTCAGTCGTCACGTGATGGTCGTGACGTCATCCATGCGTTCACTTTGTCAACACACGGAAACATGGCGGAGTATTTGAGTTCGGACTCGTCAGCAGAGGAAGAAGTTTTGACCAATGTGAAGAGATTGGATGGGGGAATTCAACCATACATATCAGTATGACAATACGACACCCTCTGTCCTTAGACCCTCTGTCCTCAGACCCTCTGTCCTCCGACCCTCTGTCCTTAGACCCTCACATCGTACAAGGAAACACTTCCGGAGAAAACCCACAGTTTAAAGGGAACATGGGAGAAACCTCAGGGAGAGCAACAGAGGAGGGATCCCTCTCCCAGGACGGACAGACGTGCAATAGATGCCGTGTGTAAATTGAAAAGATAATACATTTTCAACATAGGTAGTCCAAATGTTTGGAAATGCATGTGTGTATAATAGGAATATGATATAAGATACTATATGTATGCATGTAGTACCACCCTTGCTAGCGATTCCCTCTCTAGTTTAGAATACTCATCTTCGTTGTCCCTGGCCATAGAATCACGATTTTATGGGGCCGGAAAAAACTGGGGGGAAAATACACACTAGCCGGTACTACGCTATATGGAAAGGCCACCAAAAACTGTCCTGGCCTGGACGCTAAAGGACGTTAAAACGGGGCTAGCCGCTGCAATGGAAATGCGCTAGAACATACCTTATTCTTGCTCCGAGCACTACTTCTGCTCCTCCGTCGCTTCACACTTGCAGAGGGCGATTTCTCAACGGGCCGAACTGGTGTCCTGGTCGGTGATGACACCAGAAAGACCGATGGTACTGCATCTCCATTAAGTAATGGTTGTTCCATAAATCCCATGTTATGTTTTATCATACTCTCAGAGTAGTCGTCCGGAAATTTGAAATGTTCGCTGCATTCATGAGCCTGTGAATCTCTCGGTTCGGGCCGGCCACATTTCGCTAGCCACTGCCTCCGAATGTACTTCTTACGCTTACCTTTTGGCAACAGATGGAACCGAGCATTCCGTGGATTGTTGCTATCAGAATTGTGGCAATATGTCGCGATACAGTGAGGCATATTTGAAGAGAGAAACTACAGTAAATAACATGGAGATCAACGTGTCTTCGAAAACCAAACGCATGGTTGACGACACGTCCGGAAAATGGCGGCGCCCACAGTGTTGATGTTATTTTCGGTATATAATCAGTTTAAAATCACTGATAATGTCATCGGATTGAGACTGGCAGAGACTGGTCTGTTTTATCGGATGATAATTATTTAAAAATGAGTGTCATGAGCATACCATTCCTTTAAATACTGTGGATATGTGTAATGTTTAAATATTGAAGTTAAAAGCATCAATGTGGTGCACTTTGAGAGCAACATTAAGAGATCTATGGATACATCTCTCAACACCCAGATGAAACAGAACTGCAGCATATTTTCCTTTTTGGATATTTTACAAATCACTCCCCTTTTAAACTCTATTCTTGTTATTTTTAACAACTTTTTTGTTGCTATCATATAGTATTTTATACCCGTTTTTCATTTAGTCTCATTAATAACTATAATGATCATATCAAGGTGTGCCTTAACCTCACTGAGCTGAGATTATTTGAGCCTCTTCCACCTGGTTGTAGAAAAGCTCTTTAAATCCGTTAGCATAGCTAGCTAACCAGATGCTAATAACAACAGATCGCCACTGTGCTTACAACTAAAGACACAGCCACGCAAACACTGCGGCATGTGTACGGCTCCTTATGGGTATTGCAATATGTTCAGGGCTGGAGCGGCGTTCCGGTGCTTTCTGTCAGCACTCCTTTCAGACGAGACATATACCACGTGAAGACACGTTACGCTCATGAACCTGTCCTTGGCCAGGAAAAACCTATAGGCCCTGGCTGCGGAACGCGGAATGGGGCGGGGTCGGATGTGGGCCGGGCTGGGTGTATGGATATCTTAATGACACAAACAGCATCATCTGCTGGACAACTACAATAAGTACAAATACAAATCTGCACTGACTAAATATAATTAATCTGCACTCGACTAAATATAATTTAAAAACTAAATATAAAAACTTCCTACTAATTAAATGCATGAATGTATTTAAATATGTGGTATAAAAAGTCATCTATTCTATATTAGTGTATTTAAGTATATTATTTAATATTTGTTTTAATTGATTATTCATTTAGTCAGTTCTGTGCATACTCATATCTAGTCCATATATTTCAAATGATACATTGCACTGCATTTCATAGAATGATAGAAAAAGCATTTATTATTTACAACATTTATCATATAACAGAACAATCATTAAGATAACAGAACCGAAAAAGCAAATACAGTAAATATAAAAACCAAACCAAGTACAACAGTGAAAGGCTTTGCTGATGCAAACATTCAACCGCGCTCTTCAAAACAGGCATGAACCTTAAAGAGCCTGTGACACCATCCCAACAACTGTTGTGCAATGAAATATTGGTCTACTAGTAATCTCGAACCGTCAGTTTAAAAAAGAAAAAGCGATACCGTTCCGTTAAATATCAATAATTTCGAACATCGCGGGGAAATTCCTTCGACTCATTTTGAAGTTTTGGGGGAAGCCGGAAGTGACGTCAATGCGGGAACGCTTCGAGAGCCAAACACGGACAAAGTGTGTTGTGTCATGCGTAGAAATGGTGAATTATTGAGATTAGGCACGTTAATAACGTTTTAATGAAGTTGACTACAGTATATTCATATTTGTCAGTGCTTTCATGTCAATTCGGCGACATAAACGATCGTGGTGAAGATGATGATTACATTAGGATTAAAAATCGGGAGTGAGAGCTGCTGAATTTCCTCCCGTAGGATGTGATATACAAACAAATCGATTATTTTTGTGGTTGTAAACTCAAGTGGATGAAACCACATTTATTAGTGCTTTCATGTCAATTCGGCGAACATATGATACATTAAATGATCTTGAGGATGATGATTAAAAATCGTTTGTTTGAGCCGGTCTGCATTTCCTGATGAGAAAACAAACTGATGCTTTTTGTAGTTGTAATACACCAACAACATGGATTAAACGTGTTTTTTTTACCACAGTGTTGGGGAAATTAATGGATCAAATGCACGGATTATTATTATTATTCCCACTCCGATCGGGACACTAGGTCCACCGTTTCCCCGCAGCGAGGCTCCCCCCGTTGACAGTTTACGTGGGCTGTGTGCGGTGGCGGACTGGCCATCGGGACGAATCCCGATGGGCCGGTACCGAAGTGGGCGGTCGGATAAGTCACCAGCACATCCCCCATAGGCGGCGCGTGAGGCTCAGGTTTGAGAAGGCTAAATAACTTATTTTACCTGACGCTGCCCGCCTCCGGCATCTATAGAAAAGAGATCAACTCAGTGTGTGGAGTTTAAATCTCTTAAGTCATATTACAGGATAAAGGAAATACAGTTTAAACTGCCGTATGCAGAGAAGACGCCGACGCGTCGCACTTATCATTCATATCACATCATCAATCATGATCATCGATCATATAATATCATAATATATCATATATCTCCTGATCTGAGTCAGCTTCTCCAGCCTCATCTGGCCGTGCAACACTCACAGTGTCACAGACTGGATGCAGAAGTATTATTTAACACATTATGTTGACGAAACACTCGAGACAAATGCAATTAAAGTCAGATCCACGCGTGTCTTAGACGTGAACGCGCTCTCAGCTGGAGAGAGAAACAATGGCTTGATTTACCGAGTTGATAACCAGCGTCGTAGGACCGCTTAGCGAGATCTCGTTTGTTAGTTTGTTTGTTACTCAAACATATCCAGGGTCTGTTGAACTGGCTTCGTAGTAGGCTACAGGGCACAGGTGGCTAGCAGCGCTAATGTCAAAGACAGACATTATATTTGTATTTTACCAGGATGCAGTGACACACATATTTACATATACTATATACAGCACCTGCCGCCCCTGACATCTCCACTCCCCCCGTTGACAATTTACTAGCGGTACCGAAGTGGGCCGGTCGAGAGTCCCGGGATGATTTGTAGTCCCATTCCACCACTGGCTCCATGACCATATGATCGCCCATATTGACGCACCTCATTCCTAAACTTCTAACAGATACAACATAAACCGATCCTTCAGCCTCATATGAGCTCTCAGACACGTTCAACATTAACCTGTCATCGTTGTCTGAGCTTGCTGCTGTGTGCGCCGTCGTGCGTTTACATCTGACTGTATATATATAAAGGTTTACATGCAGATGCTGGGATCCTGGACGGTGCAGCTGGAGCGCTGTGCCCGCAATGACGTCACCCATCATTTGGCGGGACTTGAAGAATCCGCGAGAAGATCCAGAAAATTGTCAACATTGAAGGCAGATTAATGGTTATCAAAGTACAAATATCCAAAATCAGTTCAGTAACAGTTTTCAAGGGGACAATATGTACTCAAATGTATGGGTTTGGATGATGGGGGAAAACCGTGTCACAGGCTCTTTAAGGTTTTCTTTATCAATGCACTGCTCAAAAAACATTAAATAATCCGACTCAAATTTGAACCTGAACATAAATGCTGTGCTGCCTGGGGATGCTTCAAGCGCTCAGAGAAAGGAGTATGAATGTAAGGTTTCCCCACTGACACAGAGAGGAGTAAAGAATGGCTGGCTCAAGTCAGCAGGAGCAATTCAAAAGACAACAACAGCAACAACATATGTGAGGTAATCATATTTTTCACACAACGAAGACCACACCATTGAGAAGCTTAACGTCTGTTTAATAAAAATAAGGAACAGGGAGAGGCTTGCAAAGCTCTGGGAGTTGAGACTCAGGGTGCAGAGTGAGGGTCTCAGTGCAGGTCTTCAGGCTCCATTGAATCCCCCTGGGGTGCTGGTGCTGAAAGAGGGAGACAGGAGAAAGGGTAAGATACATCTAGCAACCTTGAGGATGGGAAATTGCCGACCTATTTTAAACGTACCTTGTGTTTTCACTCTCACTTAAGTCCCTCTCCCTTTGCCATCAATCCAACATCAGCTGAGCTGCAACTTAATACAGATAGGTAATAATCAACAGAATCACAAAGACATAATATGGCTCTGCTAAAAACATTCACCCATAAGTTACGTTTTTGTTTACTGTTTGGAAGTCTCAAATATGCACTCTAAATCCATATCCATGTATCACAAAAATAGCTCTCTTCCTTATTATTGTGTAACGTTAACTATATTATACTAGCTTGAACTCCAAAATGGATATCCTCATTTCACCACCTCCACCCACTACAATCACACGCCCCAATGTTATATTGAACTAATATGTAACTTCCTCCACCCCGGATAAAAGCACGTTAAGAAGCCCCTTTTCTCTAATTCCACAACGTTGGAGGAAATAACATTAGGAGAACGGATTAATGGGCTGTTCGTGGTTAACGTGTGTTGCTAACTTTATCCGGCATCCTAGCCTAATCTGTTACCTGTAAACGTTAAATATACTGACTGAAGGGATAATCCACTAACATCCTTTAATACACATGTGTAGTTCATTTGATTCAGATGTTTTGATAATATCCGCAATATAAATCTTTAAACGTCTTCTTACCTTTAAAAGTCCATCACGAACGGTCTATTATTATGCTACAACTCTACTGCGCTGCTAGCCGCAGATCCTCTCAATAGTTTCCCGGAAGTGCTCCGCGATCTGCCATTGCTGTAAAAAAACTGGTCCATTGGAGAGAACGGAGAAGTCGGAACTCTTCTCTGGGCGGGGTCGGACATCCAACCCTGCCTTTTATCCGACCCCGCCCCATTCCGCGTTCTGTACATGTAGTAGACGGATAGATGGATAGAGAGAGAGAGAGATGGATACACGAATGCACAGGGGGATGGATACAGGAATGTACAGAGGGACGGACGGACGGATGCGTCCTACCTACATACCTAACCTAACCTAACCTACCTACCTACCTCTGAACGGAACCAGTTGCTCGTCCACCGTGACCTCGGGCCCGGGCTCGTAGAGGTACGGGAGCCGCTCCGTCCACATGTCCCAGACCCGGCGCACGGCCGCCAGTTTGTCCGCGACGCGCCTCTCGGCTCTGGTGGCGCAGTCGTCGAACCTCAGCATCCGGGAGAACAGGTGAAAGAGTTTGAGGGGCATGGTGGCGCGGAAAACGGCCCTGCCGCTCTCCGCGTCCCACAGGCTGGCCGCGGCCTCGCCCCGGGACTTGTACACACCCGCCAAGATCAACAGCCCCGTGTACTCGCGCAGGTCCGTCTCGTCCATCCCGGCCCACGCGTCTCCGTATTTCCGCGCGCCCTCCAGGTTCGTCATGTCGAGGACGACTCGCTCGATGGCCGGGGTGACAAACAGGCGGAACGCGGACTCGATGTCTCGCGCGTGGGCCGCGGCGTGCGCGGTGGGCCCCCCCGGGGAGGAGGAGGAGGAGGAGGGGAGGAGGAGGAGGAGGAGGAGGGGAGGAGGAGGAGGAGGAGGACGAGTAGGGCAAAGATGACCAAGTCAGCTGTCCGTTCTTTGAGAGAAAAGTCTCTCTCGCTGGAACCGGGGCGGTGGCTGTGGCCGCTGCTGCTGCGGCGACCGCGGTGTCTCGGTCCCGTGCTCGCTGTTCGTCCTGTACTTGTTCTCGAGCTCCTCCTCGGCGATCTCGTTGTTCTTCTTCTCCTCGGCCTGCTCTGTCTCCGTCTCCGTCTCCTTCTCCTTCTCCGTCTCCTTCTTCTTCTTCTTCTTCTTCTTCTTCTTCTTCTTCTTCTTCTTCTTCCCCTGGACCGCAGTCTTTGTCTTTGTATCCATCCTCTTCGTCGTCTTCGTCATATTCTTCATCATCGTCCTCTTCTTCATCACCGCGATCCTCTTGTTCTCCTCCTACACCCTCACCCTCTGGACCGGGTGTCTCGCGAGCCCGCACGTGATCCCCCCGGTGCCCTTCTTCTTCTTCTTCTTCTTCTTCTTCTTCTTCTTCTTCTTCTTCTTCTTCTTCTTCTTCTTCTTCTTCATCCTCCTCCTCCTCTGCCCCAGCTCGGTGGTTAGCCCCTGGTACGTCTCGCGAACTCTGCGCCTCGGGCTCCGGGTTGCGGCCCCGCGTCTCTCTGTGCCCGCTCTGCTCTTTCCGTTCTCCCCGTTGTCCTCGCGAAACCCGCTCCTCGTCCTCCTCCTCGTGATCTTTGTCCTCGTACACCCGGACCTCGTCTCCGTACTCGAGCGCGTCCTCCGAACCCCGAACCCCCTGCCCGCCGGGCTCGTCTTCTCAGTGTTCTTCCTTTTCTTTTTTTTCTTCTCCCTCCTCGGACGACGAATCCCTAGAGTCCTGAGCAGCTGCGTTCGCGTATAGCTTTCCAAGGACCTCTCGAGCGGTGAGGAAACGCGCGGCCATTGCTCCCCGAGGCTAACGCTAAGCGTCGGCGTGCGCGCCCCGCCGCGTTAGTACCGCCCCGCGCATCCTTTTCGACCGAGGGGCCGGGTCGCTCGGACCCCAGAGGGTCGCTGCGGCAGGCTGGCGGTGCTGGTGGTGGCGGTGAAGGCGAAGGCGGTGGTGAAGGAGAGAGGAGGGTCGCTCGGACCTGTGGGGCTGCGGAGGGAAGCTGCAGGGAGAGCTAGGCTAGACGGGACGGGGTGTTGGCCGCGGTGCTGCTGCTGGTCGGTGAAGGAGGGAGGAGGGTCGCTCGGACCCGTGGGGCTGCCGAGGGAAGCTGCGGGGAGAGCTAGGCTAGACGGGACGGGGTGGCGGCCAAGGAGGGAGGGGGGTCGCTCTGACCCGAGGTTGGCCGCGGTGCTGCTGCTGCTGCTGCTCGGCGAAGGAGGGGGGAGGGTCGCTCGGACCTGTTATCTGTGTGTGATTATTCTAGCGTCCAGGACAGAAGTTTAAAAGGAGACTAAATGGAGTCTCTGAGAAGGTTCAAATTGGTACTTTAATTAATAAAAAGCGTGATAATGTCACAAACAGAATATTGTCCGAACAGGAGAGTAAGGCTGCAGCTCCCTCTCCCTTGGTGGCCGTGCAGAAGAGACCTTACAAGCATTCGTCCTTCCCGCTTGCTCGCTGTTCGCTCCTCCTCTCTGGGAGCTGTAGTGACGCAGGGGACTTCCCCCCCTCGTTCTCCTGTGTCCGATATCGCGTTAAACGGAGGATTTCGACATTTTACATTCATTGCTTACTTCCACATGCCTTTTCTCCTTCTTATCTCTTTCATAACATTATATGTAATACATGTTAACGGCGTCAATAGCCCCTTTAATGATACTAATGGGCGGTAGTCCCGGATGTCGTCATGACGGATTTTCAGAATAAAAGCTTAGTATTGAGAACTTCCGGGTTTTTCCAGAATAAAATAGCATTTAAACTGACGGTATGTTTAAGGTACATTATGCCATAAAACATTGATTTTAATTTCTAACAGTCCCTCCTTACACACCTGAAAGGTGTGTATAATACTGAAATCAATGAGTTCTTCATCTGAACTCTGCATAGTACATAACTCATAAAAAACATACAATAAAATGGAATGGTTTTAATATCAACCTTAGGAAAATACAAAAATACTTTGACTGTTCAAACATAAAAGTTTTCCCTTGTGCATACTTCTAGTGTTAACATTCAATATGGTTCTTCAGAATAGCAGCATTCTTCGTATCAGAACATTTATTCCTCCCTCCTTTCACAGAAACCGTTCTCATACCACGCTCAGTGTTAAGGCGCTTGTTTTTACAAAGTGAAAAGAAACGACCCATTTTAGAATATCAATGATCCATACAACATGTGATCCATCATTTTAGAACAGTATGGCTAATAAAGAATAAAATAAAATATCTTGTACCAGTTTAATGTAATAATAAAAAACAACAATACACCATCAAGAAATAGTATAGGATAATAATGAAAAATAAACAATACACTATCTTGGAATAGTATAGGATAATGGATTCACTCCATTTTAGCATTTTATTTTGTTTACTTCTAAACATGATTTCATCATTTAAAGAATCACATCGGCTGGACATTCTTTGAATAATCTCATCTCTGAACATCCATATCATTTAAACTCACTCATCATTTTCCTCAACCTCTGTATATGGGTCTTCTTGTTCTGCTAGCATTTGTAACCGTCTCCTCATGAGAAATTTACCCTCCCTCCTTTCATACCATTTAAGGTATGAAAGTAATATGTTCTCTAGAAGAGGCCGTTGTGATCAATCGGTACGTTAGGACATGGAAATGCAACATCTAGGCCTCCCCTGGGCCCCCTATGCTATCCTTGTACACTGTGGAGCCTAAACTCCCCCTGGGACTGGTCTCTTAGCCCGACTGGCTTTGGGAGGTTTCACCATGTTGATTAACTGCATAAAAAACATCACTGGCTGTGCTAGTGCACAGGTCCCAGTCATATCCTGTGGCAAGACTGAGTACAAGGTTTTAGTTCCATGATACCGCTAAACATCTACTCTGGGGTACGGCTTTCTAGACAGTCATTTCTGGGAGAAGATTTTGGTCAGTTACAACAGTTGTAGAGTTTCATCACTTGAAAGTTCCCACTTCAGTAGCTTTGGGTGGTCTGTTCTAATGATGTGATAAAGTCCCTGAAATGGTGTGAAAACCGGTTGAATATCACCAACGCATTATACTAATTTATCTTCAATTCTGGGCTCCTTGAAGAACCATGCTAACCCCTTTAACAGTGTGTGGAACCTTGGGTGCCCGAGCATGTGATAATTAGTCCCTCCTTTAACAAGGACTTTAAAAACAGAAGTGGTTTCTTTAATGGTTTGTAGTTCAATTCAGGAATGTTCACTCATGGCAGATATGTTTCTCCTTTTAAATAACATCTCTAAATGTTAGGTCATCACTGATTAAATGGATGAGCATTAGGAGGTGGTGGCACTTGTCTTTTAAAACTCATACTCTGGTGCCGTGCATCCCTCTTAAGAGGGCAAGTAAGATTTAAAACATCTGCAGGGTGGGTTGAGCAACCCCTTCTCCCTGAACGATATTTGTTGTTAAAAATATGCACCATTAAAATGAGTGATCCAAGGCCCCATATGTAGTACTCACAATTATACTAGTTTTTCAAAATTAAAATTTGCAATCGCTCTTTGCCTTGTGTCTTTTTAAAACTCTACATCTGGTTCGACAAACAAATGTTGTTTCCACCTTAACAGTTCTCCTATGGTAATATCCATGGTACAATGGAGACATCAATACTCAAGATTGGAATACCTTCTTTGGCTTGGTTCTAGCTTTACCTTTAACATTTTCCATTCAATAAAGATTTGTCTGCTTTCTATATTGTAACAAATTAAATCTTCCCCAAATTCCCACATGAATAAGAATCTCTAAAAGAATAATTTGTTTATATGATGAAAAGATTGAATAATATGTTTCTACCCTCAGTGTGTTTTTAGGATTATTTTCTAATAAGTGTGTTTATGTGTAAACTCACTCACTCCTATGTTCCTTCTCTGCCCCTCTGGTCGTCAAACTACGACCCCCTCAGGTTCTGCTGGCCCGTGCCAACTCCTCCGTCCTGTCCTCTCCTCCGTCCTGTCTTCTCAGTCCATCCGCTCTTGGATCCTCTCGCTGTAACTCTTTTCAGTGGCCCAACTGCTTTGCATTTCATCTCCTCCTTTTCAGTCTCTACGCTGTTGCATGGAGGGCGTATTCCGCTCATGTCCCACACTCTGCTTTTGTGCCAAATCTTGTGGCTCAGTTTGCAACTTTGTGTCCTGATTTAGGAACCGATGAGTTTGCCTCTTTGTCAGCATGCTGGTTTGGTTCTGGATGCCTCAGGCGGAGCTGGTTCTGGATGCCTCAGGTCGTTGTTGGTTCAGCTCGGGTTCTCTGTCTGTTCGATGGAGGAGGGGAGGAGGAGTCTCCTGTGGTGAGGTCATTTGTTTGAAGATGGGGTCGTAGCAGTCTGACAGGCAGAGAGAGAGAGAGATCTCGGGACGCATTACCGATAGCTAATTCTAACACACTGAGGAAAAATATATCCAATCCTTTCTACTCCATTTTCATAATCTTACTATCTGTCTTAGATGTTAAATGCCATCTAAACCCAATTAATGTCTATCCCTAAACATTGTTTCCACCCACTGTAACATGGCTACTCCAAATAACTCTTTCAGGAAACCATTTTCTTCTATAAATTAAAAATACCTACATGTTTCAAGCACCACATATTTCACACAATAAAATAACGTCCCCATATTTTAAGTAACTTTTGTGACCGGACATATCTGCAATGTCCCCACAATCTGCTGGGGAATTTTGTTTATAGAGTTTGTACGTACAAAGCTGTACTTGTGGGCTAGTAGTCAGTTTCTACTGTAATCATTTTCAATAATTGTGCTCAGGTCACCGGGCGGTTGTCCATAAACTTAACAGGGGGTGTTTCTGGTACAGACCAAAACATTGATCCAGTGTATTTGGAGATTCCCCTAATCTGTAAATCCCCATCACTTGCATATCCCAATCACTTAAACCCATCTCATCATTTGATACAAAAACTGCATATATGGGGGGTGAATCATCTTGATTGTAACCTCCTCACCTTTGGGACCGAGTATTTCTAACTCCTCCTCTTGTTGTTCAACTGATCTTTTGGCTCTGGGGATAAGTGAAAGTCTCTGAAACACAGCTGGAGTTTTGTTAGTGATGTGGGCATTCTCTACGAGTGAACTAATGGATCCATGTCTTACTTGATATTGTACTCCCCATCCAACCAAAAAGGTGCCAAGTGTAATGAGCACAATCAACAATGCTATTCTAACTCTTATCCCTAGGGGACCCCACAATTGGTTTGGCTTTGTTCTTGACATCATCTCTATTTTCTCCATGGTTGTGTCAGTTACAGAATTTAAATAATGAGTACTATAATAACGTATACGAAAATTGGACTCTTTTTCAGATGTAAACAAAAAAATAGGTTTTCACTTTAGTATACAATCTATAAAAATATATAGACAATTCGTCTTTTGAGCTGTTTCTGTCTTTATCTTATTTCTATTTATTGTTTTGTTCCAGCTCTGCCAAATCAGTCCCAACTCCCAATAATGTTCTGGAAGTTGCCAGTGAAGGGTGACCATGTGTGAGGTGGTGTCAATTTGCTCCTTTGTCTTTACCTTTAAACCGGAGCTCGTGTGAAGTTCATTACAACTTCTCACTGTTCCGTCCACCGGGATCAGCTCACTTTGTGAACTTTCACCCTCACCCAATCACCTGGCCGAACAGGAGTCTCTTCTGGAGTCTCGTCTGGTATCTCTGTAGCTTTCCAGCCTGTGTAGACAAAACTTGGATAATATTACTCAGAGTTCTGACATATTCATCACTTCTATTCATCTAATATCTTAAAACTGGACCACTCCCTCCTTGGAGGAGGCCCAGGCTTCGGCATACCTTTTGTCGTTATGAGACCTATTATTAAATACATGTTATTATTCATTAACTACAACGTCACTGAAATCAACATGTCTGCATAATCATGACACTCCCTCCTTTGAGCATAACATGCTCAATCAATATTGCAATGATTACCCTATTCTGAACAGGACACGCAAAACCCATAACGTTGCACAAAATAAATATAACTTCTCTGTGTAGCCATAAGGCGTACAAAAAATATCATATGATGTATGGCTTTCTGATGGTATACAAACATTCACTAAAATTTCCCATTAGCACAAAAATTGTTTACTTGTTTCAGGAATTGCTTTTGTCCTGGTATTATGCATCATTGTTGCTGCGAAAACAATACCCCTGGTGTCGCTAATGCGTCTCAATAACTCTAGGATTAGAGCATTGTTTGATACTGCTGAACAAACATATAATAAAATAATATTTCTCCAAACTAGAGGGAAAATATGAACTATTCTCACAGAGGGTGACATACATGGAGGGCTGGTGCCCCTCACTCAAAATGAGATATTGCCTTACGCACTACATTATAAATCAGTAAAGTCACTCAAGAATAAATAAATAAAAACTGAATCTTGAAACTGTTGTAAAAACCCTACAACTTCTTTATCCAAGCTCTCAATCAGTATTATGTTATTTAATCTGCAGCTTATTGCCTTAAAACCGATATTTCAGACGATTATAAAATTGTGTTTATGAGAAATAATGTAATCTGACTCCATAAATCACATAATTGTTTGACTAAAAAACTACACTTCTACTAACAATAAATGAAGTTCCCCTTTAAACACAGCCCCGGTCTTCTGACGGGGTCTATCTATGTACTGGCTGGCTCGCTCTGTCACTGTTCTCCCGCCAACAGTCACTCTCTAGTTCTGCTGGGTTCTTGTTGACTTCTTCACTGGTTTGAGACAAGCGACCCTATCGGACACCTCCCTTTGTAGCCAGACTTCACCACAGCAGAATCGAGTTTCTGTTTTTAGGTCTCAACAGCTCCACGTCTGGTGTATCGCCGCCCCTTGAACTGCAGTCGGTGTAAACAGGAGGTAAGGATCCTCCGTCTTGGACGAGTACTAGGTTTCCGTCTTCATATTTTTTGGGTGGAAACCCATCGTCTTGACCTCACTAGCTGTGTGGACACAATAGTTTTCTGTGTAGGGGAACAACATCACTCGTAATCTCTTTCCTTCTCATAATTACAAAAATAGTCTGCTAAATGTTCTACTATGTTTTATGCTTTGTGTAAATGCAATATGCTACTCACTGTCATGTTTTACATTAAACCTCTCCCTCCTGTGGTGACAGATATGGCTCAATGTAGCTGGATTTCAAAATACCCTTGTGCTGAAGATGCATCACCTGGTGGTCTGGTCCTTTGAGCTTCCTCATTGTTGTGGTTGATACCAGGGTGTCAGTGGCATATGGGTCATGTTTGGCACCCCTGTTCGTCTTTGACATCTCTGGGACCCCCTGCCTCCGTCGTAAACCTCCCCGGGGTATCTGCATGGAGGGCCGTTGTTTGGTGCAATGTTCTGCGGACCAATGTGTCAGCTGACCACATTTGTAGCAGCCTTCATCTGTTCTTGGTCTTGATCGTGGCTTTCCTCCTCTGCCACTTTGTCTTCCTTGGAATTGTTGATTCTGCACCTGAATCTCTGGCACCTCCCGAGCTTGAATTGTTTGAGGTGTCTGACCTGCCTTCTCTGGTTCTATGGCCATCCCTGAAGTAGCTGCCATTTGCCTTGCCGCTTTCTTGTTTTTAATAGCTTCGGTATCTTTCTCAGCTTTTTTGCATCTTCAAGAGTCTCAGTTGTAGTGCTTCCATTTCTGTCTTTTGTATTTGTCTTTCTTCTGTGATTTCTTCTAATCGTATGTTCTCTTCTATCAGGTGTTTTGATTGACTGGTTAGCACTCTTACTTCATACTCCAATTCTTTGAGATGTTTGTTCATGGAGACTCCATCCAACTGCAGGACTTCTCCTACAGAACCAACATTCGGGGAGGGAGGAGGGACTTCGGCCAGGCTTAGATACAGCTTCGGAGTTTGGATAACTGGAGCCTCTTTGGTTTTTTCTGCTTTGTCTTCCCTCACTGGCAGGCCTGCTACTTGGACCACATGTATGCTGTGTGCCAATAGGCTGGCATATTCCAGATGGAGTATCAGACTTGTAACTCTTATAAATCTTTCTTCAGCTTCTCTCCATATAGTTAGCTGTTGTAGGCATTGTTCGTGCTCATAGTCGAGTACTGCTCTTCTATGGGCTTTTGTTGGTCCAGGTTGATCATCTGATGGAACCAGTCCTCTTGTTTGCCACTGTTCCAACAGTTTCTCTATTTGGTTCCATGTCTTCTGTCTACATTTTGGAACTGTTGTAGCATCTGATCTGATCTTTACCCTTCCCGTGATATCTGTAGTTGAGCCTGGCTCTGCATCTAGTCCCATCTTAGTTTCTTTCGGTGACATGTTCTCTAACTATTCGAATGATCAAAGCACTAGTCCTCTGACTAGTACCTTTGTATTCCTTCAAAATACCCTACAACATCAGAATTGTTAAATCTGTTCTTTTTTTTTATTATTTAAATAAAGTTAATTAAAAGATAACAATTATGCAAATGTTTAAATCTGAAATACTAAAAATACAAATTGTACAGTGTATGGTTTTGACTATGAAATATGAAAATTAGAAATCTGGTGAACATCTTCCACTTTCCGAAGTGTTTGGAATTATGTAAATGTCATAATTTGTGTTCGCTTCAATACATTTGTTTGCTTATTTGAAAGAGTATTATATAAAGTGTTTTATCTTATAATTAGAAACCACTTGCAATTCTATCTCGGCGATGAAGCATGTGTGTATTTATAACACTTTCAGAATTTGACTTCAAAATGCTATTGAGTGTTTCTTCTATGTAATAATTCTGTACTACCAGCAGAATTGTAATTTCCAGTTTAATCCACTATGGTTTACTATTGCAAAACTAACCTGTATTTAAGAAAAACTTATTTTCTTTTCTAAAAAAATAGAAAGAGAATTACACTAGGGAAGAATAACTTCCCTAACTTGGTTAAAACGACACAGCACACAATCGCCAAAACACTTTTGCAAACTGGAATATTTCAATAACGTCAATTCAAGCAGAAAAAACTTCCAATATCAGATGAATGCCAAACTTCCCACGGTAAAATAACCTATCTATTTTATAATTCCAACTTTGCAAAGAAATAGGATTTGTCCTTCTCAAGGAGGAGTAGGACTGGGTAAAAGCAAACAGTCTCACTTCTTCAATTAGCATTTCACAAAATGGCGACTGCGGTGTGATTCATTGTAAACATGCTGGCAAAACAAGATGGCAACTTTTCCAACCTTTGACCTGAAGAACAAAGGGATTTTACAACACCTCGTGGCTCCCACTGCTGAGGGTTTTTTTTTAATATATATTCTCAACACAAAACAACAATGCAGTTTAAAATAACATTTCTATTTAATGTACAATTTATAAAATGGGCCTCATACCCTTACGTCACAGTTCTCTATCCATGCACGTAATTCTTTGACTTTAAGAGCCAGTATGGTTATCTCCTCTGTTTAAACACGCTATGTTGGGACAAATTAAGACGCAAATCAAACACAATCAGCAGAATATCGTCTAACTAACGCACGAATGTCGCACTTCTCATCGTAATCCACACGCAATGTCTGTTTGAAAACAGGAAAACAACCACTGAAAGTTTCAAAACTTTCAGGCCTTTTCCTCGAAAAGGACTTTTTTATAAGAAGCCTCACACTGTAATCTCTACACTCAATCAACTGCGTTCTTGTTTAAATAGTCCCCAACCATTCACGTTAACTTAAAACGTAACAAGAAAACGCAATTGGAATGATTGCTAAATCACACAAAGGACTTTTAAAAATAATACAAACACTCTCTCCAATAATCACAGCTTCCACTGTGATTTTGTTCTTTTGTTTAAATAGCCACACACTATTCACGTTAACTTAAAACGTAACAAAGAACACTATATTGGAGCGATTAGCCTCTTGCTGACATGTAATAACAGACAAACGAATAGCATGCAGGGTTAGATATAAGAAAAATAAGTAAATTGGACTTACCCTGCTTGTGACAAAGTAACGCCTCGTGTTATATGATTGTTGTCATTAAATTTGGTTGTTTTAACATTAATTTCCCAGCTATTTTCAGGAACCGGAAGCAGCAGTCCAACACACAGTCCTAAGATTTTCCTGCATAAACTATTGAAGAATTTGATTTAACGGGTTTCTTCTCACCGATTGTTTGAGATCTCTTGTGTGTCAGACGATTGCGTTCCGGTTTCCAGGCCACAGCCGGCTGGATATTCTCTCCCGTTGCCCTAGAATCACGTCGGCTTGGTCCCAATTGTTATCTGTGTGTGATTATTCTAGCGTCCAGGACAGAAGTTTAAAAGGAGACTAAATGGAGTCTCTGAGAAGGTTCAAATTGGTACTTTAATGAATAAAAAGCGTGATAATGTCACAAACAGAATATTGTCCGAACAGGAGAGTAAGGCTGCAGCTCCCTCTCCCTTGGTGGCCGTGCAGAAGAGACCTTACAAGCATTCGTCCTTCCCGCTTGCTCGCTGTTCGCTCCTCCTCTCTGGGAGCTGTAGTGACGCAGGGGACTTCCCCCCCTCGTTCTCCTGTGTCCGATATCGCGTTAAACGGAGGATTTCGACATTTTACATTCATTGCTTACTTCCACATGCCTTTTCTCCTTCTTATCTCTTTCATAACATTATATGTAATACATGTTAACGGCGTCAATAGCCCCTTTAATGATACTAATGGGCGGTAGTCCCGGATGTCGTCATGACGGATTTTCAGAATAAAAGCTTAGTATTGAGAACTTCCGGGTTTTTCCAGAATAAAATAGCATTTAAACTGACGGTATGTTTAAGGTACATTATGCCATAAAACATTGATTTTAATTTCTAACAGACCCGAGGGTCGCTCTGACCCGGGGTTGGCCGCGGTGCTGCTGCTGCTGCTGCTGCTGCTGCTGCTGCTGCTGCTGCTGCTGCTCGGCGAAGGAGGGAGGAGGGTAGCTCTGACCTGGGGTTGGCCGCGGTGCTGCTGCTGCTGCTGCTGCTGCTGCTCGGCGAATGAGGGAGGAGGGTCGCTCGGACCCGTGGGGCTGCGGAGGGAAGATGCGGGGAGAGCTAGGCTAGGCTAGACGGGACGGGGTGGCGGCGAAGGAGGGAGGAGGGTCGCTCGGACCCGGGGGTCGCTCGGACCCGTGGGGCGGCGGAGGGAAGCTGCGGAGAGAGCTAGGCTAGACGGGGTGGTGGTGGATGTGGCGGTGGATGTGGCGGTGGTGCTGGTGGCGGTGAAGGAGGGAGGAGGAAGAGGGTCGCTCAGACCCCGGGGTCGCTCGGACCCGGAGGGCGGCCGCGGCGGCGGAGGAGGGTTAGAAGGGACTGGAGGCTGAGGACGAAGGGGCGGGTCGCTCGGACCCAGAGGACTGCGGACCGGGTGGCGAAGGATGATGGGGGAGGAGGGGGAGGAGGAGGACGAGGACGAGGAAGAGCAGGATTAGGAGGGTCGCTCGGACCCCGAGGGCTGCGGAGGGGCGACGTGGAGAGCTACACTACACGGAGGGTAATTATTTACCCTTTAATTATTTTTGTGATCTTCTTTTTTGAAGTGAGAAGTTGTCCATCTGTCGGACTGACTCCCTCCCCCCCACCCCCAAAACGAAAACTCTTCGGTTCTCCACGAATTACACAAGTCACCCAAATCAGCGTTAAAAAAGCGGGAGGCGCCGAAAAATCCCCTATTAATGTATTGATTATAGCTCCGGGTCCGTATAGGTCGGCGTCTGGGTCCGGATCCGGACCGTGGTCCGCCTGTTGCCGACCCCTGCACGATAGTATGTGACGTGCGAATAAACTCCAACTATCAACAACACTGTTGTGTAACTTCAGTTAAATACTTGTGTGTAGATTAGAAAGAGGTAAGATAAAGGATCTGCAGTATTTTATGAAGTATTAATCGTACAGAGGTCAGTTTTATACAGGTAGAAGTGTGTATTTACCTGGCTGTCAGTAATGATCTCTATTTGGACTGGTAGATCTCGGCAGACTGGCAACTTTAAAAGTAGCTCTCGGTTCAAGAAAGGTTGGGCACCCCTGCTCTAGCCCATCCAGAACAGGGACAACAGCCTGTTTCTGGAGGCGAGTGGGGGGCAGGAGTCGGACGACTCCTACCCCGTCTCCCTCCATGGCTCGCCATGCGGCTCTCCCCTCCCCCCTCTTCCCCGGACGGGGGAGACGGGGTCGGAGCGAGAGTCAGAGGTGGCGGCCGAGCACGTACAGTAGTCCCCTTCTCCGTGGCCACGGCGCTACCGGCGTTGGGTGGCATTATGCTGGAGCTGCCGGAAATAATCGGCAAAGCAGCAGCATGCAGAGGCCTCCCCGTTCCCCGAGGACGGGAGAGGGTGGCTCTGGATGACATGGCCGGAGTGTTTTTCCGGGTTCAGACGGGCAGGAGTGACCCGATCTGGCCGCGCTTCCCCCGCCATTAGGCGATACCAGGAAGGGGCAGCGGCGAACCCGAGGACCTTAAGGGCTCCGGTGGCCACTTTTGTTCCCTTCACTAAGGTGGAGGGGTTCACAGAAGAGGTTTGTCCAACCACCCCCGCTCTGGAACCGAGCTTAACGGCGTTCTTCGGGGTTAGGCAGGCCAACTCGGTCGCCGGACGGCGCCCTATGTTGGCCACCCTCAAAGACCAGTATGTCGCCCTCCAGGCTGACCGGGCACACCAGTGTGCGTTCCAGGCGTCTGCAGCAGCGAATAACATTGCGTTGCTGACCAACTCGGTGGTGACGTTGGTCGAACGGTCCACCACCGTAGCTCCAGAGGAGGTGGAAGATATCGCTAAGGCGGCCAGCACGGCACTCACGCTGTGCGCAGCCGTGGCAGTCTCCCAGGCAAGGATCACAGCCTGGATGACTCAGATCCAGCGCCACCTCTGGTTGCAACAAGCAGCGGTTACAGAGCCAGCCAGGAAGGTTTTGCTGGACGCTCCGATCAGCTCGGACGGGCAGTTCGGACCCCAGTTCCTGGCCATGGTTGAGTCCATGAAGGCGGCATCCAGCCAGCGGTGAAGCAGCAACGGCTCCAGCGGCGGCAGCAGCAGCAGCCAACCGGGCCACAGCGGCAGACGGACAGACACTCGCAGCAGCAACAGCCGAGGCGTCAGACTAGTCCGTCAGCGGCGGCTGAGGCACCGTCCCGCACCTCCGGGGCACCGTCCCGTGCCTCCGGGGCACCGTCCCGCGCCTCCGGGGCACCGTCCCGCGCCTCCGGCCCCCCACAAGAGACGGGGGGGTAAGAAGGGAGTGAGGTACTTCCTATCGGTTAATAGCCAGCAGGGTTCGTTACAAAAGCCTGCGCTATTTAATCTATCGATTAATAAGCTGCGGAGCACAGTAACTACACCAGCTGCCTCCAATCTGTTGATTAGTAGGCAGCAGGAGTCGCTGCAGAGGCCTGGTGGTTATGACTTTTCGGTTATTATACCATAGACCTCGCGGCATTCCTCTGTCCGAGATACGCCACCTACACACGGTCACAATAAGCCCATGAGCGCCGTGGTAATGCCTCATGTGGATATCACTGCACACACCTCCACCCATCCTCTGAGCGTGTACGCGCGTCATGAGAGGCGGAGTGAAATGCAGCGTGTGGAGGTTTCCTCACAGCCCTTTTGCTCAAGGCCCACCTTGGGTTGCTCACAGGCAGCGGCAGCGAGGGCTCTGGCGTGGCTCATCGTCATGGCGACCACAACACATCTCGAGCATGTGCGCCCGCTCTCAGAGTGTTTCTCGGAGTGGCAGCGCGTGTGTCTGATGGACAGATGGATGAGCAGGCTGATCAGCAGAGGGTACACCCTGCAGTTCGCCTCCCCCCCCCCACAGTTAAACGGGATACAGGTGACACGCCTGTCATCCCGAGAACAGTGTCTTGCGCTCCAAGCAGAGCTACAGGAACTCCTGTTGAAAGAGGCTATTTCCAGGGTTCCCCAAGAGGAAGAAAATCAGGGGTATTACTCCCGCTATTTTCTTATCCCGAAAAAGACGGGGGGAATGAGACCCATCCTCGACCTGTCAGCTTTCAACAAGGCAATAATGAAAAGGCCTTTTCACATGCTGACGGTCAAAAAGGTGTGAGAGTGTGTTCACCAGGGAGACTGGTTCACCTCTATAGACCTGAAGGATGCATACTTCCACGTACCCATCATCCCGCAACACAGGAAATTCCTGCGGTTTTTATTCATGGGAATATCGTACCAGTACAACCGTCTGCCGTTCGGGTATTCCCTGGCTCCTCACAGTTTTCCAAAGTGTGTAGAGACGGCGCTACGGCCGCTACACAGCGGAGAGATGAGAGTACTATTTTACCTGGACGACCTGCTGCTGCTGGCTCGCTCCAGGGAGGAAGCGGCTTTACAGACGGTACAACTCATATTGCATCTGTCAAAGCTGGGTTTCATAATGAACTGGGAAAAGAGCTGTCCTCTTCCCTCCCAGAGTTTTCTTTACCTGGGGATGGAATTGAACTCAGCCCGAATGAGAGCACGACTCTCACGGCAGAGAGTGGATAAGCTGACAGCTCTCCTTCGACGTGTCACACCCCGCAGCGTGGTGACGTCACTCTCCATGATGCGGCTGCTCGGCATGATGGCAGCAGATCACGGGGTGATTCCCCTGGGTCTCCTGCACATGAGGAGACTGCAGAGGTGGTTCATCAGCCTGCGCATCGATGGTCATCCCTCTGTCCGTCGGTTCAGACTTAACCTATTGGAAAAGTCCCCACGTCCTGTCAGAGGGGGTGGCCCTGGGCAGAGTTACGTCACACACCTCGGTGTTCACAGACGCAACTCTCTCAGGGTGGGGAGGAATGTGCATGGCGCAGGCAGTGGGAGGACAGTGGCCGGCTCACATGTCCTTCCATATTGCCCCGTTGCTGCGGAATCAGCATGTGTTGATTCGCACAGACAACAGAGCCGTGGCGGCCTACATCAATCGCCAGGGAGGTGTACGCTCAGCGCAGCTCCTGAACACAGCCAGACGGCTGTTGATCTGGGCGCACGCACACATGCTCTCCATCAGAGCACTGTATGTGCCCTGAGAGCTGAACAAAGGGGCAGACCTCATGTCCAGAGGAGGTCCTCGCCAGGGGGACTGGAGCCTCCATCCCGAGCTGATCGCCCAGGTTTGGAGCCGGTTTGGGAGGGCGGAGGTGGATCTGTTCGCCGCACGCGGGAACGCGCAATGCGTGCTCTGGTTCTCCCTGTCAGCGCGGAGATCCCCCTCTGGGGGTGGACGCGTTCGCACATCAGCCATGGCCCAGGGGACTGCTGTACGCCTTCCCATCAGTCCCGCTGATTCCTCGGTTCCTGGACTGAGTACAGGAGGAGCGGCTGTCAGTGATCCTAATTGCCCCGGAACGCACGGGAGCTTCCTAGTTTCCATCCCGACAGCGTACGCTGTCAGGCAGGCCATGGGAGATTCCGTGGCGGGGGGACGCTCTCTCACAGGTGGAGGGAGCAATCTACACTCACCCAGTGATAGGCCAGCCCTTATGGGCATGCCCCCTGAGCGGAAACACTTAGAGAGGTGGGGTCTCTCTCAAGATGTTGTACGCACCATTCAGGGAGCCAGGGTCGCGTCTACCAGAGCGTCCTACACAGCCAAGTGGGCAGCTTTCCAGCGTTGGTGTGTAGAAAGAAGCCTGGACCACATCACGTGCCCCCTGCCTCACGTGCTGTCATTCCTCCAGCTGTTGTTGGACAGGAATTTGACGTTCAGCACAATCAAGGTAAATGCTGCTGCCATATCATCTTGTCACGTGGGTTTCGGAGCAGGGACGTTGTTCAGTCACCCCCTGCGCCATTACTCATAGAAGCTGGGTTACAGTAGGTAACCTCAGTCCCATTTTCACTCTCGTCCATCGAAAATATGTTTCGTGCGCCACTGGAGCTAGATTTGGGTTCTGCCCGCTCTGTATTAATGTCATGTTGACAGGTTATCATCATGTAGGCATTGATAAAAGCTCATTCTAATGTTGTGTTGTGTGTATGAAGGTACGAAATAAAGTTTTGCATTGCCTATCCTGCTATTTGTGTTTATTATTTTAATCACGCAGCGATAAGAAACAATAACAATGTGCCTACATAACTGTCAGTTGCAGCCCTAGCATTAGTATTGGTTATAGTAACAGCTACAACATTAAAATACTTCTAGGCAGATTGAGGAGGATAATGGGAGAATGAACAGAGAAACATCCATCTGAATAATAATAACTTTATTTGTATCGCACCTTTCATCCAGGGGATCGCGGTTCAAACTAAGTGCTTTACATTAGTAAGAAATAAGATATAAAATCAGTGTAAAACAAGCAACAAGAGCAAAGCATCAAGTGGGATACAATAATATATATTATATATAGTAATCCCAACAGGCCACCTTGTTTATGGTTTGATTCAGTTTTAGTAGTATATCAAATACATGAATGAATGATGAAATGAGCACAAAGTGCAGACATACTATAATTATATTGAGGTACTTGAGACTAGTCCTGCAACTGTATAGTTCTGCTCCACAACAGTTCAAGCACGAAGAAACCATCACGTATGAAAGGCTACATGTGAATAGAGGGGCAGAAAAACGGCTTGCACATTTACATTTTAATCTTGAACAATGAACAGCAGTAGACAGTATCTCATTTAGTATCATCATCCTGCGCTTCGCCGGAGGCCTTTGTGCTTGGCCTCTCTCCGAGCGGTGCCGGTGTGGTGCAGATGGTGGATTCTGCCAGGCAGGGCTCAGCATCAAAGTGGAAGGACTCCTCGGTGGTGCTGGTCGAGGTTTCACTGCTGGTGCCACCGGGGGTTGATTCTGCAGCCACCAGTTCCTTAAAATTTTTTAAATAAATTCACAGTTAGTTGGATTTAATACCATGGCTTCTTAAAACTGTTTACTAAGCATTCATAACAAACCCTGAAATGTGTGTGCCATTAGTTTGGGGTGTGGTCGAGTGTGAGAGGTACATTGTAGACACATTGTGATGCTCTTTATATTCAGATGCTAAAGACATACTTCTAGAAGATTCAGAACACTACAAAATATAATCAAGACATATTTTATCATGTATTATTATAGGATAAGATAAAATCGTTATTGATCCCATGGTGAATTTCATAAGCTACCCAGCAGTATATCATGTAATTTCAATGAGCTACTCCTTTACCAGCTGCAACATTAAGAGCACATCAATAATTATAATACAATAATATATATATTATTCTGTTATTGTCATATTTAACACTGTAACCACCAAATGAATGAAAATAATGTGTTTGTACATGAAAGAAGCAAGAAACACTTATTTGTACTCAACAAATAAAATAGTTACGTGACGGTGAGGTTCAAAGTACTCTCCTTCCTTCTTGTGTAGGGCTCTAGAAGCTGCAGCCTGGTTATGATCCACTGCTGTCTGCCAGTCCTTTGTGCTCCACAACTACCCGAAGGGGCAAGTCTCCTGTACCGGGTGTACTGGGTTCACAGAGAATCCCACTTCTTCAGCTCTTTCTCTGAAGCACACAAATAAACGATGTAAGCATTGTGGCTAGTTTAGTTTCGTTTAGTTTATTTATTTATAGTGTCGTGGACAGTCCCCATCGATGAACTGTCATAAAAACAGTAAATGGAGCAGCTTTAGCCGACATGGCTAATTTCCAGCCGTTGTCCCCGCCAGATGGTAATAGACACCCTTAAAATTACAATATATCAACAGCATTAGTTATAAGAAAATATATAAAATAAAATAAAAAGGAGGAAAGAGGATAAAAGAGAACAACAAACAACACACGTTACTATATACAGTACATGTCACATATAGCACAATCACATCACAGAAACGAGGGGCAACATCCATGATCACAACATGTAACACAACATGTAACACTCACGCCATACTCGACACAGACTAGTGTGTGCAGGTGTAGTTCTCAGTGAACCATGTTTTTAAGTGAGCTGTGAAGGTGGTATGTGTGTGTATGTCTTTGATTTGAGTGGGTAGAGAGTTCCAGTTTTGTATTGCTGTGACCGAGAATGATGACTGACCAAAAGTCCTCTTCCTGAATGGGACTGATAGGTCGCCACGTGTGGAGCTTCTAGTGATCCGTCTGGTGTTGTTACGTTGAGTAACCAATGAGCTAAGAGGTGGAGGGGCTGTATTGTGCAGGATTTTGTAAACCAGAACAATGTTCCTATACTTTATTAAATCTTCCCAACTCAGGATGTTATGCTTGTTGAGGATGGTACAGTGATGGGAGCGGTTAGGTTTCTGGTCCAGTACTTTGAGGGTTTGCTTGTACAGGGTTGCTCGTGGCTTCAGTGTGGAGCTGTTAGTTTGCCCCCAGCTTGTGAGACAGTATGTTAGATGTGACATGATCATGGCATTCATGTATAATTTGGCAGAATTCAATGTCATTGTGTTTCTTATGTATTTAAAATTTGCTAGGCTAAACTTGACTCTTTGGGTCACTTTTTTGACTTGTGTTTTGAATGTTAAATTAGAGTCAATAATGATTCCAAGGTACTTAACCTGAGGCACAATGTTAATATGTTCACCTGAGATGCTTATATTTGACACAATGTTGCATTTTCTTTTTGTGAAAAACATTCCAACTGTTTTGTTGACATTAAGCTGAAGACAGGAGCGGTGTAGCCAGCTAGTGATCAGCACTAAAGCTGAGGTCAGTTTATCAGCAGCCTTTTGCTCTGTGCTGGCATGCACATATATCACAGTGTCATCGGCATATAGCTGTGTTTCCACATCAGGACAGACAGATGACAGGTCATTAATATATAGGGAAAAAAGAAGTGGACCAAGTATTGAACCTTGTGGTACTCCGGTACTTAAGTCCTAACTAGATGCGAAAGGACGCTGGCGCTGATTGTTCGCCGCTTTTCCGCCTCTGCTACCCTCTTTCACACCAGCTATCATTTTGTAAGTTACCTTGGACTTTTTGTAAGTTACTTTGGACTTCTGCCTCTGCTGCTGTCTGTAACTGGCTGCCCTCACCCATCAAAGTGCCGGGTGGCTATTTGCTATCTGCTACATCACCTACCTCCTGTCTGTCCCCATCGCACACAACATCTTTGGACTCTCTCTGCCTCCTGCCTTCGTATCTGGGGTGCATCTGTTCCGTCCCGCTGTTCACGTCCTCCTCCCATGTTGTGGATTTTCCTCGTCTCCACGGGAATCATCTACCTCTGTGCAGCTAGCCTGCTAGCCGCGGTCGCCGCTAACCCACTGCGTCCAGCCTTTCCGCCTGTCATCATGCTGAAATACACCGTCTCACAGCTTCTGTCACTTAATAAATCCTCCATCCCGTTATCCACCTCAGTCATCAGACATCTTAGACTCCTCCGTCGACCCCGCTACATCCACCGAAGCACTCGTCGCAGTTTCCTGCACATGAGGAGACTGCAGAGGTGGTTCATCAGCCTGCGCATCGATGGTCATCCCTCTGTCCGTCGGTTCAGACTTAACCTATTGGAAAAGTCCCCACGTCCTGTCAGAGGGGGTGGCCCTGGGCAGAGTTACGTCACACACCTCGGTGTTCACAGACGCAACTCTCTGAGGGTGGGGAGGAATGTGCATGGCGCAGGCAGTGGGAGGACAGTGGCCGGCTCACATGTCCTTCCATATTGCCCCGTTGCTGCGGAATCAGCATGTGTTGATTCGCACAGACAACAGAGCCGTGGCGGCCTACATCAATCGCCAGGGAGGTGTACGCTCAGCGCAGCTCCTGAACACAGCCAGACGGCTGTTGATCTGGGCGCACGCACACATGCTCTCCATCAGAGCACTGTATGTGCCCTGAGAGCTGAACAAAGGGGCAGACCTCATGTCCAGAGGAGGTCCTCGCCAGGGGGACTGGAGCCTCCATCCCGAGCTGATCGCCCAGGTTTGGAGCCGGTTTGGGAGGGCGGAGGTGGATCTGTTCGCCGCACGCGGGAACGCGCAATGCGTGCTCTGGTTCTCCCTGTCAGCGCGGAGATCCCCCTCTGGGGGTGGACGCGTTCGCACATCAGCCATGGCCCAGGGGACTGCTGTACGCCTTCCCATCAGTCCCGCTGATTCCTCGGTTCCTGGACTGAGTACAGGAGGAGCGGCTGTCAGTGATCCTAATTGCCCCGGAACGCACGGGAGCTTCCTAGTTTCCATCCCGACAGCGTACGCTGTCAGGCAGGCCATGGGAGATTCCGTGGCGGGGGGACGCTCTCTCACAGGTGGAGGGAGCAATCTACACTCACCCAGTGATAGGCCAGCCCTTATGGGCATGCCCCCTGAGCGGAAACACTTAGAGAGGTGGGGTCTCTCTCAAGATGTTGTACGCACCATTCAGGGAGCCAGGGTCGCGTCTACCAGAGCGTCCTACACAGCCAAGTGGGCAGCTTTCCAGCGTTGGTGTGTAGAAAGAAGCCTGGACCACATCACGTAACCCCCTGCCTCACGTGCTGTCATTCCTCCAGCTGTTGTTGGACAGGAATTTGACGTTCAGCACAATCAAGGTAAATGCTGCTGCCATATCATCTTGTCACGTGGGTTTCGGAGCAGGGACGTTGTTCAGTCACCCCCTGCGCCATTACTCATAGAAGCTGGGTTACAGTAGGTAACCTCAGTCCCATTTTCACTCTCGTCCATCGAAAATATGTTTCGTGCGCCACTGGAGCTAGATTTGGGTTCTGCCCGCTCTGTATTAATGTCATGTTGACAGGTTATCATCATGTAGGCATTGATAAAAGCTCATTCTAATGTTGTGTTGTGTGTATGAAGGTACGAAATAAAGTTTTGCATTGCCTATCCTGCTATTTGTGTTTATTATTTTAATCACGCAGCGATAAGAAACAATAACAATGTGCCTACATAACTGTCAGTTGCAGCCCTAGCATTAGTATTGGTTATAGTAACAGCTACAACATTAAAATACTTCTAGGCAGATTGAGGAGTCATCAGACATCTTAGACTCCTCCGTCGACCCCGCTACATCCACCGAAGCACTCGTCGCAGTTTCGTTTACTCTCAGCACGGACAACAATCCATACCATCCATCTGCTCTACCCAACACACTGTCGCACACCTGAGGCGTCATCAGAGCGCACCTCCTACTGTTCCTCTTACACTGCACGGAATACCCGGACCGGATTCCACTCCCCTCCGCCTCCCAACACAACCTGCTCCCCCACATTCCCAGCTCCACAGAATACCCGGAGCGGATTCCACTCCCCTCCGCCTCCCAACACAACCTGCTCCCCCACATTCCCAGCTCCACAGAATACCCGGAGCGGATTCCACTCCCCTCCGCCTCCCAATATGCATAACAAACCAGTTTTCCCTACCACCATGCCCCCCACCTCTGCTCCACCACCACCCCCCTTCTCCTCCCCACCCCCGTGTTGCTAACCTGGATAACCTCATACCTCTCCACCCTGCCACCGCCCCTCCAATCCCCCACCTGACCAACTTCGCCCTCCTCAACATCCGGTCACTTACCAACAAAACCTACATCCTTCACGAACAAATTCTGGACAAATCGATTGACTTCCTTCTGCTCACTGAAACCTGGCAACAACCCAACGACTTCTTCTCCCTCAACCAAACATCACCTCCTGGTTTTAATTACATCACGAAACCCCGCCCCTCACGCCGTGGTGGTGGGCTGGCTGTCATCCACAACCAGAACATCCGGATTACAGAACTCACCCTCCCCTCAGTACCATCCTTTGAATTCCTCGCCTTCAAAGCCCCTCCCTCACTGACAGTTATCCTCATTTACCGGCCCCCCAAACCGGACCCCTCCTTCCTCTCTGATCTCACTGAACTCCTCATCATTGCTTCATCACTCTCCCCACGTCTGTTACTCCTTGGTGACTTCAACATCCACATGGACTCCCCCACCTGCAAACATGCCTCTGAATTCTCTTCCCTTCTGGACAACTTCTCACTTACCCAACATGTCACCTTCCCCACCCATGATAAAGGACACATCCTTGACCTTGTCTGCTCCACCAACCTCCCAGTACTCGAACTCCACCCCTGCCCCTTTCCCCTCTCTGACCACAAACTTATACAGTTCACCATCACCTCCCCTGTCCGCTACCCCCCCCCTTCCAGGAACATCACCTTCCGTAACCTACGCTCTGTCGATCCCCAGCACCTATCCCACCTGCTATCCTCTACTCTCCCCCTGGACTCGAACCTCAGCACACCCGATGACCTACTCAATCACCTCAACTCCACCCTTCTCAACTCCCTCAACAGCCTGGCCCCCCTCAAAAGGAAAACTGTCACCTTTACAACCTCATCTCCCTGGTTCACCCCTGCACTCCGTAGAATGAAACAAACCGGCCGTCAGCTTGAACGCTTAACAAAAAAATCATCCCTCACAGTTCACCACCAATCCTACAAACTTCATCTCACCACCTACAGAGATGCCCTCACTGCCGCAAAATCAGCTTACCTCTCCAACATCTTCACCGACCCCTCCCGCAACCCCAGGACCCTCTTCTCCACCGTCAACAAGCTCCTCAAACCCCGTGCCGACACCCTCACTTCCTCCACTTCCACCTTATGCAGTTCATTCCTCCAGTTTTTCTCGGACAAAATCACTGCCATTAATCACTCCCTATCTGCTTCTCCAATCTCTCCCTCCTTCTCCCCTGACCTCCCGACTCCCCCTCCCCACGGCCGCCTCTCCCAGTTCACTCTGGTCTCCCCCTCTGAAATTCTCAATCTGATCAGCTCCTCCAAACCCACTACCTGCTCCCTTGACCCTCTTCCCACCCCTCTACTGAAGTCCTGCCTCCCCGTCCTCTGCCCCTACCTTGCCAACCTCTTCAACTCCTCCCTGTCCCAAGGAACCGTTCCCTCTGCCTTTAAAACTGCTGCTGTCACTCCCATCCTCAAAAAACCCGGTCTGGATCCCTCATCCCTCAGTAACTACCGCCCCATCTCTAACCTCCCCTTTCTCTCCAAAACAATAGAACGCATCATCTCCAAACAACTTCACCGCCATCTTCAATCAAATCACCTCTTCGAACCCCTTCAGTCTGGTTTTCGTCCCCATCACAGCACAGAAACGGCACTCGTCAGGGTCCTCAATGACCTCCTCACCTCTGCTGACACCGGTTCCCTCAACATCCTCATCCTCCTCGACCTGAGTGCAGCCTTTGATACCGTGAGCACAACATCCTGCTCACCCGACTCCAAGACATCGGTATCGAAGGTACTGCGCTCAGGTGGCTCCAGTCATATCTCTCCGACAGATCCCACTTCATCTCCCTCAATAATCACTCCTCTGCCACCGCTACAGTCACCCAAGGTGTTCCCCAAGGCTCAGTACTCGGCCCCCTCCTTTTCATCATCTACATCCTCCCCCTTGGTCAGATTCTCCGCCACTACAACCTGGACTTCCACTGCTACGCCGATGACACTCAAATCTACCTCAGCACCAAATCCCTCCATAACCCCCCCATCACCCACATTGAATCCTGTCTGACTGACTTGAAATCCTGGATGCAAAAAAACTCTCTTAAACTCAACAGCAATAAAACTGAACTCCTCCTCATCGGCTCCAAATCCACCCTCAGTAAAACCCCCAACCTCACACTGACCATCGATGGCACCCCTGTTTCCCCCTCAACCCAGGCACGCAACCTCGGGGTTATATTCGATCCCACCCTCTCCCTTGACTCCCACATCCGCCAAGTTGTCAAAATCTCATTTTTCCATCTCCGCAACATTGCCAAAATCCGTCCCTATCTCACCCGCCCCGCAGCTGAGCGACTCATTCACGCCTTCATCTCCTCCCGCCTCGACTACTGTAACTCCCTCCTATACGGCATCAGCTCCACCTCCCTCAGTAGACTCCAGCGTGTTCAGAACGCAGCCGCCAGACTTCTCACCCACACTAAATCATGGCACCATATCACCCCGGTCCTCAAAGAACTACACTGGCTTCCCGTTACTCACCGCATCAACTACAAACTCCTGGTCCTTACCTATAAAGCCCTCCATCATCTGGCCCCCCCGTACCTCACTGACCTTATCATCCCCTACCATCCTCCCCGGACCCTCAGATCCACCTCGGCCGGCCTGCTTTCCACCCCCATTGGCAATCTCCGGAGCTTCGGAGACAGAGCCTTCTCTATGGCCGCCCCAAAGCTCTGGAACTCCCTCCCCCAAGACCTCCGTGAGTCCGAGTCCCTCACTCTGTTCCAGTCCCGCCTCAAAACCCATCTTTTCACCTCTCTCTATCCGTAAAACACCCCCCCCACTCATTTTCGACCTCCTCCTGACTGCCACTGTGTTTTGTTTTGTTGTTTTTGTTGTTTTTCTTAGTCTGTTGTCTACCTGCCCCAGGCTATCTACCCTCATATTGTAAAGCGTCTTTGGGTACTATAAAAGCGCTATATAAATCCAATTTATTATTATTATTATTAAGTCTAGAGCTGGAGAGAGTCGATTATTGACGATAACATGCTGACACCTACCAGTAAGGTATGATTCAATCCAACTGAGTGTTAATGGAGAGCAGTTAAAGGCAGACAGTTTGGACAGAAGGACCTTATGGTTGACTGTATCAAAGGCTTTGCGTAGATCCAGAAATACTACACCAACAACACCTCCCTTGTCAACCATTGCTTTGACCTTTTCTATAAAAAAGCAGTTGGCTGTTTCGGTTGAATAATTTGCCCTGAAGCCAAACTGCATGGGATGAAGTTGAAATGGACTGTTGTTTAAGAAGGAGACAAGCTGTTCTGACACCCACTTCTCAGCCACCTTGGATACTACAGGTAAGATGCTAATTGGGCGGTAGTTGTTGATGTTCAGAGGGTCACCTGACTTGAAAATGGGGGTTACAATTGCAGTCTTCCATGCACTTGGGAATGTCCCATGTAATACAGATGAATTGATGATTTGGGTAAGAGGGCAGACTAAGTAATCTTGCAGTGATTTAAGCATTGTAGAATCCATAGCGTATGTGTCCTTAGCTGTCGAAGTTTTAAGATAATTAATAATTGCTTTGGTTTTTAATTCCGATATGGGTTGAATGCAAAAGGACATCTTACTTTCGTCGACTTTGCTAATATGTTCTGCTCTCAAAGGGAAGTTCTGTGCAATCTCATCTACAGAGTTGATCAAATATGTATTAAAAGCTATGGCAAGTTGTTCTGGATCTTGCACTAGGTTACCATTCTCTTTTAGTTCTAGCTGCTTTTTTGGCCTGTGCTTGATTCCCAGTAAGTTTTTAATCTGTTCCCAAATTATTTTAGTGTTACCTTTTGCCTCATTAATTATTGGTATGAAGAAGTTGGCTTTTGCCTTTCTGATCGTTTGAGTTACTTTGATACGTAATGAAGTAAACCTATGCCTGTCAGTAGTTAATTTAGTTTTCAGTGCTCTTTTCAGTGCAAAGTCTCTTTCCTTCATCAAGTTCAATATGTCCGTATTGAACCAAGGAAGTGCATTGTTTTTGTTTTTTCCACTTTTCATTTTTCTGGAGAACATCTGCACTAAATCATGTAGCTTGGTCGCACAGATTTGGCTGTCTGTTTCTACACTGCTTCCAGTTAGCATACTTTCCCAGTCAGTGTGTTGCACAGCTTGCTCAAAGTTTGCAAATTCATTTTTTGGTATTCTTAGTTGTTCCAGAGGTTTGTAAGAGTGGTGGAACCGTTTCTTTGTGAGTTTTCTGGATATTAATATTAAGTTGTGGTCAGATAGTCCAGTGATGAAATTCAATGTTTTATCCACTCTCTCAGGTTTATTACTTAATATTAAGTCTATTTGTGTCTGTGAGGATGAGGTTATTCTGGTTGGTCCTTCTGTCATTTGTGTTAAGTCTAAACTATCTGTGATTTGCTTAAGGGATTTCCTACTTGTCTTGTCTAACCAGTTACAATTCAGGTCACCAAGCAGTATTACTTCTGTTTTGAAATCACATGCTTTAAGAAGTTTTTTGAATGTGGTGTAGAAGTCATTATTTGAAGATGGTGGGCGATAAACAACAATGAGCACAAATTACATTTCAGGGGACAGCATTATTTTTAATCCAAGACATTCCAAGTCATGGTTAAAAGGCCAGCATATTTGATGACAGTTGAGATGGTCTTTGACATAAATCATGACCCCACCCCCTCTTCCGTAAGATCGATCATGTCTAAAGCTTTGATAGCCTGGCACATGCAATGCAGCGGATGGAGAGTTGGTATGAAGCCATGTTTCTGATAGGCAGAGAAAATCTAAATTGGAATCATGAAGAAGATGATAGACTTGATCAGCTTTAGGTGTGAGGCTACGGATGTTCAAATGTCCTCCAAGGATGCCCTTTGGTTTATGTTGTTGATCCCAGATCACTAAAGAGTGATTAACAGTTTTAAATAAATTGAACTTGCGGTGTTTTTTGAAAACAGGATTTATGGTCCAGTTGATTTTGTAAGCATGTTGTTGTTTGTCGAACGGACTGACGCGCTGAGTTTGCACCTGAACGCAACATCCAACTTCCGGGTTTGCTGGACAGCACAAGCCCATGCACAAGCCGGTCAAGTTAGAAATGCCATACGGGTCAGAGGACACCTCCTCCATGGCCATCGGGGCATCCTCGACGCTGTGCCCGTCACACTAGGTTGGTGTATGTGTTTAATCACTTTGCTTTCTCTGTGAGTGTCACGTACCTGAGAGACAGGGTTGTTGCTCTTCGTGACTTCACGGTTGATGTTTCGAGTTGTTGGGCCTGGCCACTGATGTACGTCTCCAGATAGCAACAGGTAGAGTGTGATGATGATACGGCAGTTACCTTGACGTTTGTCTCGGACTTCATTATTTCGCTTAAGGTTATGTTGTTGATGTTGACCCGCGGTGAGAACAAATATTTGCATCAGAGCGTGTTTCCCGTACCCAAAGTGCTTCAATTTGTCAGTGTGCACTGCTAAGATGCAGGGCCCATTATTCGTATTTAAGAATGGACCCGTGTTTAAAAAGTTTAAAATGAAGGCATATGTTAAAAATGCAAGGAGAGCTCCTGTTACACCTGACCTGCCTGCCACCGCCATCTTCCTCATCTTCCTCCCAATCTCTGTCTCTGTACCGTTGTGTGAAAGCTGGGGCTAGCTCCAGTGACCAAGGTGACGCTGAAGTTGGATGAGAATGGCTTTGTGTGTGCAGGTGAGCATGTCCAATTCATATCTATATGCATTGCCAAACTGCACAGCTAGCAACAGCTAGCAACAAGATAACAACAAAACACAAGGTTGAAATAACAAATTACATTTCACGTTAACGTCACTGTACGCTGGCAAACAATAAAAAGCCAACAGTATCTGCTAAAGAGCTCAATTGATGAAAAAGATAATCTTACCCGAGAAACCAAGTTGCGTTTCAATCTCTCGCCAGAGTCCGGTTTTCACTACTCGGTTCGAGTACTTTTTCTCTGTGATGTCGTACAGAGCTGGCCTCTCCTGGATCAAGGTGATGAGCAGGTCTTTGTTTGCGTCATTCCAGATCGCCATGATGAGATGAAAATGAATAGCAGTCTGTGTGTGCCTTCTTAAATTGTTTGTTTACGTCTCTCACTTCCGTTTCGCTTCTCATGCACTGATTCGCTAAGCTGAACAGCCAATCAGAGTGATTGATTGGTCCGACTGCCTGATCCGATTCAACATGTTGAATCGGCCATGCATATCCAAATCAGGCGTGTCACGGCCGACGGTGCGGGACACACCAAATTGAGTTTGGGCGACAGGACACGCTTTGTCTTCCGACTTACGAAAACAGCCGAAATCGGCCTGATGTGTCAGGGCCTTAAAGAACTCCCTCTCTGTGGTCGGCCGACCAGAAGAGACCCCACAAGCATTCGTCCTTCCCGCTTTCTGGCTGTTAGTTCCTCCTCTCTGGGGGCTGTGGTGACGTAGGAGACTTCCCCTTCGTTCTTCTGTGTCCGATATCGAGTTAAACAGAGGATTTCGATATTTTATATTCATTGCTTACTTCCACATGCCTTTTCTCCTCCTTACCTCTTTCATAACTTTGTTAACGGCGTCAATAGCCACTTTAATGATACTAATGGACGGTAGTCCCGGATGTCGTCATGAAGGATTTTCAGAATAAAAGCTTGGTATTGAGAACTTCCGTTTTTGTCCAGAATAAAATAGCATTTAAATAGTATTTTCACAATAAAACAGTTATACAATTACTGTATGTTTAAACTATCTTATATCATGACATATTGATTTCAATTTCTAACAATACTGAATATTATTTGATCTATTCCACCACTAGCTTAATCCCAAATAATGTAGAGGTGTGTTGTAGGTGCCTTAAATAACCCCTTATGTTCTAGTGAGATGTATTTTTATGTTCATATAATAGTGATTTCAATGCCACCCCAAAATGATCACTGGTTCCATCCTGGCCACCCCACTGAAAATGTCCTGGCTCCGCCACTGAAACTCAGAAGTCATGATGATTGAGATACCTTAGTTGATGCATTCATTAAGGTATTGTTCCTGCATTAAGTCATGCATGAGATACTATTAATCCTTTTACATTACTGATAGTTAATGAATTACGACATGAATGAATTCATGCTTTTTCATGCATTAAGTCATGCATGAATTCATGTACCTTTACCATAAATTGTTACCGATTAATATTGATCAGAGTGCACAATAGAAATAAAATAATTGAGAGAAGAAAAACGAGATAATGTTATCTATCAAAACCCAGTTCGATTAACATTCATTGGATTGCACACTTTGTTTGTTTGTGTGGATATGTAACAAATTAACATTTTAAAAATAGTACTTAAAACCCTCTGGAGTCGGTGCACTTTGGGTCGACACTGTAGGTCAGGGGTGTCAAACTCAAGGCCCGGGGGCCAAATCCGGCCTGTGACTTCATTTTCTGTGGCCCCACAAGAACTTGCAAAGAATATTATATGTTTATTATACGGTTACATGATGATTTACAGAAGCACGTTACCCATAAACTACATGTCCCTCAATGCATCTCAAATGAGACTTTTTTTTCTCAGAATATTACTTTTATTCTTCTAAATATGCCTTTTTTCTCAGAATTTGACTCTCTTTTTTATTAAATGATACTTCTTTTTCAAAATTATATATTTTTTTTAAATGTCACTTCTTTTTTTTATTTCGAATTTTTTCCCAGAATTTGGCTCTTCTTTTTAAATCATTTTGTGACATTCTCACTGAAGAGACTTGCAATTATTATTTGCCCCAGACTTCTGCTTTCAGACATAGTTAATGATGAAGTTATTACCCTATCTGATAATAATCCAATGCAGAGGCAATAATGTAATATAATACATTATTTTTTATAGTCTTAAAGTTACAACCGGCCCTAATGCCGATGTGGCCCGTGATTAAATTGAGTTTGACACCCCTGGGGTCGAGGTGAAGCTTATTCCTGGTTGGGTGCCGCCATCTGGTGGCCAATAGGGTGTGGTGCATAAAAAAGAGGGATTCATGATAAATTAATGTTTGGCTCCATCTGCCGGGCATATTGTATATTATTTCAATCAGAACTAAAACCACACACGACACAAGTGTTCAAAATGTAGAACTATTACATTTAACACATATTTGTATATTTAAAGCATTACACATAGAATAAATTGTATCAAGAGTACAACAGTACTTATTAGCAATTCGTTTTTGATCACTTAATAATTTTATAAAAATATGGCAGAATCCAAGAAAACAGTACTCTCAAAGCCAGGCTCAACTGCAGACTATTCAGAGTCAACAGAGGGAACCATGGAGAGGAAACCATTGTTCAAGAAGAAGAGGTAGGGATACAAATGGGTGTTATATTTGTGGATTTAAGGGACATTGGGCCAGAGATTGCACCACTCAGTCAAATCCACCAAGATATAGCCCCTCGCAATACAGAGGAGAACCAGTGTTTAACATCAGTACCATTGAAGCGGATGCATGTGTCAGGGCTCTGACAAATACGTTCCAGGTTTTGTCTACACAAGTTCAAACAGCTGAGAACACACCAGAGACTCCTGTTGGACCAGGTGATTGGGTACAAGTAAAAGTCCACAAGAGGAAGTCGTTGGAGCATGTGTGGAGTGGACCTTGGGAGGTTGTGGAACGCACTACACATGCACTCCGGGTAAAAATTAAAACACGAACATATTGGCACCATCTTGCACATTGTGTACCTGCACTGCCACTTTCCAGAAATAGCACGGCAGTTAGAACTGATTTGACAGAAGCTGAAACAAAACAATAAGTAACAGGGTTCGTACGGTCATTGAAAATCTGGAAAAGTCATGGAATTTCAAAATGCAAATTCCAAGCCCGAAAAGTTATGGAAAACAATATTTTTCCCAAAGTTTTGGAAAAGTCATGGAAATGTAACTAAAGTTGCGTCAAATTTAATTTACATTTGATCTAATCGCCGAAATAATCTGCGGTCGCGAGCTGTTATGTGCCATCATGACGCGCATGGTGTTATTTTTTAATATATGAAGCGTGAGCTGTGTGCTCGAGTCTTCCTGCCTGACGGTTGAACTCTGCTGCTCCGGGGTGAGGGTCAGCTACCTTATCTACGGTGCGTTCGTTAACTGTGCGGAGTCACTGTGGCACAGACTGCACCGCTGGTGAACAGCTGTTAGAACGGGCCGTTCAGGTGTTCAGAGCAGAGCGGCAGAGCGTGATGTGAACTGAAACGTTTTTCTGTCGCAATATTATTTAAGGAATCGTTGACCTAGCTAGCATACATTGTCACTATCTGCTAACGTTAGCTTTAGCCTTCGTTTTCTAATCGTTTTTTTCATTGGCTATAAACAGAGGTGGTATAAGTATAGATATTGTACTAGAATAAAAGTAGAAGTACTCAGGTCTTGTTCTTGAGTAAAAGTAGAAGTAAGTACTCAGATCTAGTACTTGATTAAAAGTAGAAGTACTCAGATCTTGTACTTGAGTAAAAGTAGAAGTACTCAGATCTTGTAGTCAAAGTAGAAGTACTCAGATCTTGTACTTGAGTAAAAGTAGAATTACTCAGGTCTTGTACTTGAGTACAAGTAGAAGTACCAGAGTGTAGGAATACTCTGAAAGTAGAAAAGTAGAAAAGTATTCTCATCAAAATATAGTGAAAGTAGCGACAGTGAAAGTAGTCGTTGTGCAGATTGGTCCATTTCAGAATAATATATATGATGTGTTTTATAATGATTGATCATGAAAGTGTTCTCCAAGCTGCTAAAGGTGCAGCTGGTCTGAAGTACTTTGTAGACTGCAGGGTAGCTGGTGGAGGTGCAGCTAGTCTGAAGTACTTTGTAGACTGCAGGGTAGCTGGTGGAGGTGCAGCTAGTCTGAAGTACTTTGTAGACTGCAGGGTAGCTGGTGAAGGTGCAGCTAGTCTGAAGTACTTTGTAGACTGCAGGGTAGCTGGTGAAGGTGCAGCTAGTCTGAAGGACTTTGTAGACTGCAGGGTAGCTGGAGGATTTACTCCAGGTGGAACTAAAGTCTGATTTAACACTTGATTATATTTCACATCATTCATCCACATCTGTGAAGTAACTAAAGGTATTAAATACATGCAGTGGAGGAGAAGTACACCATGTACCTCTGAACTGTAGAGGAGTAGAAGTACACAGTAGCAAAACATTGAAATATGTATCTCAAAATTGTACCCACGTATAATACTTGTTGAGTTTATGAACTTAGTTACTTTACACCAGTGGCTATACAGATAGAAAGACTAAGCCTTGCACAGAGGCATGAAAATACATTTTCAAAATGCTCAACAGTGCTGCCAGAATTATAAACGGACTGCTACACAATTAAAATAAATGCTTTTATATATTTCTATTAGATGTGACTCTTTGGCATTTCTGTTATTATTACCTGCTGCTTTAGTTGTTCTGACAGCTAAAATCCTCTGTTATTCCTAAACCGATATTCCATGGGGTCGGGGGCTCGGATCCTTGTCACCTTTTTCATACCTGATAAGTTTGCATCCCTGACTACAGTTGCTTTAGCGTGTAGAAGCTAGTAAGCCTACTATTTGATTTGTTTTAGATAGGCACAACATGTTTCATATGCAGACCTTATTTTCCTGTTCCATGTTAAAATAAACCATTTTCAGTCGTAATTTTCTTTTGGTCATGGAAAATGAGATAAAGGTCATTGAGAAGTCATGGAAAAGTCATTGAAAATTATTGGTGAAAAAGTGTATGAACCCTGAAGTAATTAGAGATTTTTAGAAACAGCACCAGGAGATGAGTAAACTAAATCTTTAGAGTGTAAACAGATAGGGAAAAACAAATGTTTACACTCAAACAATTTGCATGTCTGCATCATGGACAAGGCATTTAGATAATATAAAAACATGTCCACGAAAAGTAATGATAAATGAGAAAGTATAAACATGGAACTACTCTTGAGTCAATTTACATTTCTGTTATCTGTTAGTATGCTCTGATGGTTTTTACTGTTGTTCTAAGTAACAGTGGGATTTAAACAGGGAATATATGCACTGAAAAAATGGATACTTTGGACTAACTTAAAAAAAATCGCTAATTTTTTACAGCTAATATTTTTTGTTTATTTCAACTTGATTTTTCAACCTAAAAAAACTAAGTTGAGTTAAGTGAAAAATATTGCTTCTGTCTAAGATATATATTTACATTCACACAAAGTAATAATATGATTCATTCTGAAGACCACACAACATTTGTTACTTTGTTATAACTTAATATTTCCTTTTGGACTAACCTCATATTTATATTAGATCTAAGTAGAATTTTTAAGTTTGTGAACAAAATTAAAAAAAATACTTCATTTTGTTGCAGGCAATATTTTTTATTATAGCTTAAAATATTTTAATTTTATTACAAAGCAAACACTTTAATGTACATCAATACAATACTGTGTTTTGTTTACTGTAAACAAATTACATTTGACTCAGTTCACATAAAGACAGGAATATTCTTTTCAAAATACCTTAACATGTATTGGGATGTCTTTAAAATATGCATCACCTATTCTGTTTTATAAAATACAATATTTTTTTAATTAAAAATAAATACATCAATAAATACATACAATGCATTGAGTAAATTATGCAACCAATTTGCACTTAAAGGGGACCTATCATGCAAAATGAACCTTTGTACGTCTTTTATACATGAATATGTGTCCCCGGTGTTCCAGGGAACTCACCAAGTGTCAGAAAACACAACCCTCTCTATTTTCCTCCTTCGCCAAATCTCTAAAAAAAGGGCTGCAACGGATCTGAAAAAAACGGATCCACATTCCAACACTTTTCTACGTCACAAAGAAGTGCTCCGCTTATTGGTCAACTCTCCACCTATCAGGGGAATGAGCCACGGTCACGTGCATTGCCAAACCTCTCATTCGCATATAGGCTAAATAATCAACACCCCAGTCACATCTGTGTTTTTGCCTGCTCTGGCCAGGATGTCTAAGCCAGTTAAACGTTGTGCTGTTGTTGGCTGCAAGACTCGGGACAGGGGACTGCATGCAATGCCATCAGTGGAAAAAGAAATGAATCTGTGGCTACACTTCATTTACAAGTAGGGTGGCCATACGTCCGGTTTTAGGGCGGACAGTCCGGTTTTCAATGTCTGTGTCCGTCTGCCAGCGCAGCCTTGAGCCGGACGCTCATTTGTCTTCCTTTTGAGCTCATCCCTATTTTATACTTTTAGGGTATAAACAAAATAGACAATTATACAAAGAAATACAAATAATAAGTTATGTGTAAGTATATACCCCCGTGAGACTTGTGGTCTTACAAATTATTGGCTGAATGCGATGTCAAATAAATATCTTGTATTTCATTGGTTCATAAACGTAAACAATTAGCCATGTGCTTCTTGACGTCACGTTCACGGCAGGGCACTGTGGCACAGAGTGACGTTAGCGCTAGCCGACTAGCTCATGAGCCAACTCCACCTAGTTAGCGGTAGGGTTAAACCGCAGAAATGCCGAAACTAAAGACTTCATTTAATCCTGAATGGTCGAAAGAGCATGGATTCCTCACAAAAAGCCGAAAGGACGACTTCCATGCTTTTTGCACGTTGTGTCGTTGCGATGTGGACATAAGCAGCACAGGAAAAGGTGCCCGTCGACAGACATGCTAACACAGATAAGCACAAAAGCAACGATCAAAGCGCAGGGTGCCTCTTCACTTTTATCGTTTTTCCGTGAAGCTTCATCGCCTCAAGATGACAACATCTCTGCTGCAGAACTTTGTACAGTTTATCATGCCGTCAAGCATCACCAGTTATACAGGAGTGTAGACTGTGGAATAAAAGTTGATCGCACAATCTACAACGACTCATCAATAGCAAAAGGGATGACCTGTGGACAAACAAAGGCCAAAGCTTTGTGCGAAAATGTGCAGACGCATGTGGATTAAAAGAAAAAGAACTGCATTATTCAGTGGCAAGTGATGCATCAAACAAAGGTACGATCAAGTGTTTCCCCATTGTACTGAGCTATTTTCACTTTGAGTAGGGCGTGAAACATGCACTGTTGGATTTTAGTGATAGCAACGAAAAGTCAGAAGCTATAACAAATCAGCTGCTATCTAACTGGAGATGTCTGGACTAGATGTGAACAAAATGTCAGCATATGCAGCAGACAACGCCAGCGTTAACTATGGAAAACACAATGTTTATCAGAAACTGAAACTGGCTCAAAAAGACGTGCTCGCTGCAAACTGTTTAGCCCATATTCTGCACAATGCAACAAGATATGCAGCAAGCAACTTGGATATTGACATTGAAAATGTTGTGCTTAAGGTGTATAGCCATTTTAGCATCTCAGCTAGCAGAACGGCGCAGTTGAAGGAATTCTGCGAGTTTGTGGAAGTGGAGGAATGCAATCTGCTGCGGGCACGTTGTCACGAGATGGTTGTCTCTGCTGCCATCTACTGACAGAATTCTGAAGTGTTGGAGACCCCAGGGCCCTGACCAGCTACCTTCAGAGTCTAGGTGAGGAGGAATGCTCCAAGATGTTGTGGAAATGCTTTGGAGAGGATGGTAACGAAGTATCTGAGATGTATTTTCTCTTCCTCAGTCACATTCTGAAAGTGTTTTCAGACTGCATTGAAGCACTTGAGGCCAAATCATTCAGCATAACCTCTGTGTTTAAGGTAATGACTGAACTGAAAGGGAAACTTGAGAGAAGGTTAAAGGACACATTTGTTGGCTTTGCTGTGAACAACAAACTCAAGCAGCTAACCCCTGATCTGGCAAAGAAATGTGAGGCTGATTTTCTTGTTTTCTATGAAAGAGCCAAGAAATACGTGAGTGAAAGGTATGACTTCTCTGAGAACAGCTTTCATAGTAAAGTGTCAAAGCTTGGCCTCACAACTGCTGTGTCCTATGGAGAATACAGTGATGCAGTCCAAGCCTGCAGCCTGAAAGACATTGACATGGATGGACTCTATGAGGAATATGTCATGGTGGAAGCTATTCTCAGCTCTTCATAAATGGAAGGATGCCACAGTGAGGAGCGGTATCTCAAACTGTTTTCCAAAGCAGAAGTCCCACTTGTGAATCTGAGGAAGGTCAGCGCCTATATCTTCTCCATCCCATGTAGCAATGGCCATACAGACCGTGTGTTCTCAATGATGACCTCAGCATGGAGAAATGAGAGAAATCGTCTGGATGTGGACAGTGTTAAGGCAGAGCTGCACATTTGTGTCAACTTCACATTTGAGTGCACAGACATGTACCAGAGACTCCTTACAAACAAAAAACTCTGAAGCAGCAGGAAAGGGCAAAAGTATCGAAAATAGACATTCAACTTGTGGTTAGTACACTAGTCTCATTGTGTTTTGAGTGTGAAGGATTCTGTGAAGCCAGGATAAAAACTAAAAGATAATCCCAAAGTGTCCTCCTTTTTGGTGTTATGGAAATGGCCACCCTATTTACAAGGGACATGTGCCAGAAGACCACGGAAGATTTCTGTTTGTGTGTTCCAAACATTTTACCACGGACATGTTTATTAACTTCTCTCAAGTCCAACACTGATATGCCTCCAAACTAATGCTAAACCCGGGATCAATACCAACCATCCGGGACCAGGCCAGTGAGGACACATCCAATTTTGAAGCTGTAAGTTTTTATTTCGCGGTGTTTTTCCTGATAAAGCTATCTCTAGCTTGTAGCATGTAGCATGTAGCTTCGCCGTATCAATGTCGCCTCAAACCCAAATAGTAATCGGTTCGGTGTTTATATATTTTTGTAGCATTTTATTTTGTACGCTCCGCAGTCTTTGCTTTGTCATTTGAATTATCAGGCATTTGCTAACATGTTCAGACATACTGCCGTAATGGCGATCTGTGTGAAGGCTGTAAAGCCACGCCCTAGGCGATAACACAAGTATTTATTCTCCTATTTATTAGTATTTTGTATCCTCTACAATAATATTGAGTAAGTTATAATAACAAACGTAATCTTCTGTAGGCAAGTGCCGTTTTTTCCAGCGTTATATGTAAACGCTTTTGTGATTGTAGTCTGTAAGAATGATCATTAGCTACGCTAATGAGACATGCCGTGTTTTGCAGCGTTATATGTAAAAGCTTTTGTGTGTTTACTTGTTTGCGCACATGACTATAAATGGGGGTGTGTTAGGATACAACACTGTGTATGTATGCGAGGGGGGGGGACACACACCACGAGTAAAACTGAGCTAAAGCCCCGTCGGTCTGTTGTTGTTGACAAGGCCTTACCTCTAGCAACAGGCTAATTAGTGGCTAGTGTTATGCTGTGTTCGTTATTCTCGCGTCCAGGTAAGAAGCTTAAAAAAGGAGACTAAATGGAGTCTCTGAGAAGGTTCAAAATTGGTACTTTAATTAATAAAAAGCGCGGTAATGTTACAAGCAGGATATTGTTCAGTTGGAGGAGAAAGGCTGCAGCCTTCCTCTCCCTGTGATGGCCGTGCAGAAGAGAGCTCACAAGCATTCGTCTTTCCCGCTTGCTGGCTGTTCGCTCCTCCTCTCTGGGAGCTGTAGTGACGCAGGGGACTTCCCCCTCGTTCTCCTGTGTCCGATATCGCGTTAAACAGAGGATTTCAACATTTTACATTCATTGCTTACTTCCACATGCCTTTTCTCCTCCTTATCTCTTTCATAACATTATATGTAATACATGTTAATGGCGTCAATAGCCCCTTTAATGATACTAAAGGGCGGTAGTCCCGGATGTCGTCATGACGGATTTTCAGAATAAAAGCTTAGTATTGAGAACTTCCGGGTTTTTCCAGAATAAAATAGCATTTAAACTGACGGTATGTTTAAGGTACATTATGCCATAAAACATTGATTTTAATTTCTAACAGTCCCTCCTTACACACCTAAAAGGTGTGTATAATACTGAAATCAATGAGTTCTTCATCTGAACTCTGCATAGTACATAACTCATAAAAAACATACAATAAAATGGAATGGTTTTAATATCAACCTGAGGAAAATACAAAAATACTTTGACTGTTCAAACATAAAAGTTTTCCCTTGTGCATACTTCTAGTGTTAACATTCAATATGGTTCTTCAGAATAGCAGCATTCTTCGTATCAGAACATTTATTCCTCCCTCCTTTCACAGAAACCGTTCTCATACCACGCTCAGTGTTAAGGCACTTGTTTTTACAAAGTGAAAAGAAACGACCCATTTTAGAATATCAATGATCCATACAACATGTGATCCATCATTTTAGAACAGTATGGCTAATAAAGAATAAAATAAAATATCTTGTACCAGTTTAATGTAATAATAAAAAATAAAAATACACCATCATGAAATAGTATAGGATAATAATGAAAAATAAACTATACACTATTTTGGAATAGTATAGGATAATGGATTCACTCCATTTTAGCATTTTATTTTGTTTACTTCTAAACATGATTTCATCATTTAAAGAATCACATCGGCTGGACATTCTTTGAATAATCTCATCTCTGAACATCCATATCATTTAAACTCACTCATCATTTTCCTCAACCTCTGTATATGGGTCTTCTTGTTCTGCTAGCATTTGTAACCGTCTCCTCATGAGAAATTTACCCTCCCTCCTTTCATACCATTTAAGGTATGAAAGTAATATGTTCTCTAAAAGACGCCGTTGTGATCAATCGGTACGTTAGGACATGGAAATGCAACATCTAGGCCTCCCCTGGGCCCCCTATGCTATCCTTGTACACTGTGGAGCCTAAACTCCCCCTGGGACTGGTCTCTTAGCCCGACTGGCTTTGGGGGTTTCGCCATGTTGATTAACTGCATAAAAAACATCACTGGCTGTGCTAGTGCACAGGTCCTAGTCCAATCCTGTGGCAAGACTGAGTACAAGGTTTTAGTTCCATGATACCGCTAAACATCTACTCTGGGGTACGGCATTCTAGACAGTCATTTCTGGGAGAAGATTTTGGTCAGTTACAACAGTTGTAGAGTTTCATCACTTGAAAGTTCCCACTTCAGTAGCTTTGGGTGGTCTGTTCTAATGATGTGATAAAGTCCCTGAAATGGTGTGAAAACCGGTGGAATATCACCAACGCATTATACTAATTTATCCATGCTAACCCCTTTAACAGTGTGTGGAACCTTGGGTGCCCGAGCATGTGATAATTAGTCCCTGCTTTAACAAGGACTTTAAAAACAGAAGTGGTTTCTTTAATGGTTTGTAGTTCAATTCAGGAATGTTCACTCATGGCAGATATGTTTCTCCTTTTAAATAACATCTCTAAATGTCAGGTCATCACTGATTAAATGGATGAGCATTAGGAGGTGGTGGCACTTGTCTTTTAAAACTCATACTCTGGTGCCGGGCATCCCTCCTAAGAGGGCAAGTAAGATTTAAAACATCTGCAGGGTGGGTTGAGCAACCCCTTCTCCCTGAACGATATTTGTTGTTGAAAATATGCACCATTAAAATGAGTGATCCAAGGCCCCATATGTAGTACTCCCAATTATACTATTTTTTCAAAATTAAAATTTGCAATCGCTCTTTGCCTAGTGTCTTTTTAAAACTCTACATCTGGTTCGACAAACAAATGTTGTTTCCACCTTAACAGTTCTCCTATGGTAATATCCATGCTACAATGGAGACATCAATACTCTAGATTGGAATACCTTCTTTGGCTTGGTTCTAGCTCGACCTTTAACATTTTCCATTCAATAAAGATTTGTCTGCTTTCTATATTGTAACAAATTAAATCTTCCCCTAATTCTCACATGAATAAGAATCTCTAAAAGAATAATTTGTTTATATGATGAAAAGATTGAATAATATGTTCTACCCTCAGTGTGTTTTTAGGATTATTTTCTAATAAGTGTGTTTATGTGTAAACTCACTCACTCCTGTGTTCATTCTCTGCCCCTCTGGTCGTCAAACCACGACCCCCTCAGGTTCTGCTGGCCCGTGCCAACTCCTCTGGCCCGTGCCAACTCCTCCGTCCTGTCCTCTCCTCCGTCCTGTCTTCTCAGTCCATCCGCTCTTGGATCCTCTCGCTGTAACTCTTTTCAGTGACCCAACTGCTTTGCATTTCATCTCCTCCTTTTCAGTCTCTACGCTGTTGCATGGAGGGCGTATTCCGCTCTCATGTCCCACACTCTGCTTTTGTGCCAAATCTCGTGGCTCAGTTTGCAACTTCGTGTCCTGATTTAGGAACAGATGAGTTTGCCTCTTTGTCAGCATGCTGGTTTGGTTCTGGATGCCTCAGGCGGAGCTGGTTCTGGATGCCTCAGGCGGAGCTGGTTCTGGATGCCTCAGGTCGTTGTTGGTTCAGCTCGGGTTCTCTGTCTGTTCGATGGAGGAGGGGAGGAGGAGTCTCCTGTGGTGAGGTCATTTGTTTGAAGATGGGGTCGTAGCAGTCTGACAGGCAGAGAGAGAGAGAGAGATCTCGGGACGCATTACCGATAGCTAATTCTAACACACTGAGGAAAAATATATCCAATCCTTTCTACTCCATTTTCATAATCTTACTATCTGTCTTAGATGTTAAATGCCATCTAAACCCAATTAATGTCTATCCCTAAACATTGTTTCCACCCACTGTAACATGGCTACTCCAAATAACTCTTTCAGGAAACCATTTTCTTCTATAAATTAAAAATACCTACATGTTTCAAGCACCACATATTTCACACAATAAAATAACGTCCCCATATTTTAAATAACTTTTGTGACCGGACATATCTGCAATGTCCCCACAATCTGCTGGGGAATTTTGTTTATAGAGTTTGTACGTACAAAGCTGTACTTGTGGGCTAGTAGTCAGTTTCTACTGTAATCATTTTCAATAATTGTGCTCAGGTCACCGGGCGGTTGTCCATAAACTTAACAGGGGGTGTTTCTGGTACAGACTAAAACATTGATCCAGTGTATTTGGAGATTCCCCTAATCTGTAAATCCCCATCACTTACATATCCCAATCACTTAAACCCATCTCATCATTTGATACAAAAACTGCATATATGGGGGGTGAATCATCTTGATTGTAACCTCCTCACCTTTGGGACCGAGTATTTCTAACTCCTCCTCTTGTTGCTCAACTGATCTTTTGGCTCTGGGGATAAGTGAAAGTCTCTGAAACACAGCTGGAGTTTTGTTAGTGATGTGGGCATTCTCTACGAGTGAACTAATGGATCCATGTCTTACTTGATATTGTACTCCCCATCCAACCAAAAAGGTGCCAAGTGTAATGAGCACAATCAACAATGCTATTCTAACTCTTATCCCTAGGGGACCCCACAATTGGTTTGGCTTTGTTCTTGACATCATCTCTATTTTCTCCATGGTTGTGTCAGTTACAGAATTTAAATAATGAGTACTATAATAACGTATATGAAAATTGGACTCTTTTTCAGATGTAAAACAAAAAATAGGTTTTCACTTTCGTGTACAATCTATACAAATCTATAGACAATTCGTCTCTTGAGCTGTTTTTATCTTATTTCTATTTATTGTTTTGTTCCAGCTCTGCCAAATCAGTCCTAACTCCCAATAATGTTCTGGAAGTTGCCGGTGAAGGGTGACAATGTGTGAGGTGGTGTCAATTTGCTCCTTTTTCTTTACCTTTAAACCGGAGCTCGTGTGAAGTGCATTACAACTTCTCACTGTTCCGTCCACCCGGATCAGCTCACTGTCTTTTGTGAACTTTCACCCTCACCCAATCACCTGGCCGAACAGGAGTCTCTTCTGGTATCTCTGTAGCTTTCCAGCCTGTGTAGACAAAACTTGGATAATATTACTCAGAGTTCTGACATATTCATCACTTCTATTCATCTAATATCTTAAAACTGGACCACTCCCTCCTTGGAGGAGGCCCAGGCTTCGGCATTTGTCGTTATGAGACCTATTATTAAATACATGTTATTATTCATTAACTACAACGTCACTGAAATCAACATGTCTGCATAATCATGACACTCCCTCCTTTGAGCATAACATGCTCAATCAATATTGCAATGCTTACCCTATTCTGAACAGGACACGCAAAACCCATAACGTTGCACAAAATAAATATAACTTCTCTGTGTAGCCATAAGGCGTACAAAAAATATCATGATGTATGGCTTTCTGATGGTATACAAACATTCACTAAAATTTCCCATTAGCACAAAAATGGTTTACTTGTTTCAGGAATGGCTTTTGTCCTGGTATTATGCATCATTGTTGCTGCGAAAACAATACCCCTGGTGTCGCTAATGCGTCTCAATAACTCTAGGATTAGAGCATTGTTTGATACTGCTGAACAAACATAATAAAATAATATTTCTCCAAACTAGAGGGAAAATATGAACTATTCTCACAGAGGGTGACATACATGGAGGGCTGGTGCCCCTCACTCAAAATGAGATATTGCCTTACGCACTACATTATAAATCAGTAAAGTCACTCAAGAATAAATAAATAAAAACTGAATCTTGAAACTGTTGTAAAAACCCTACAACTTCTTTATCCAAGCTCTCAATCAGTGTTATGTTATTTAATCTGCAGCTTATTGCCTTAAAACCGATATTTCAGACCGATTATAAAATTGTGTTTATGAGAAAAAATGTAATCTGACTCCAAAAATCACATAATTGTTTAACTAAAAAAAACTACACTCCTACTAACAGTAAATTAAGTTCCCCTTTAAACACAGCCCCGGTCTTCTGATGGGGTCTATCTATGTACTGGCTGAAGAATGTTGGGCCAGTCTCTGTCGCTCTGTCACTGTTCTCCCGCCAACAGTCACTCTCTAGTTCTGCTGGGTTCTTGTTGACTTCTTCACTGGTTTGAGACAAGCGACCCTATCGGACACCTCCCTTTGTAGCCAGACTTCACCACAGCAGAATCGAGTTTCTGTTTTTAGGTCTCAACAGCTCCACGTCAGGTGTATCGCCGCCCCTTGAACTGCAGTCGGTGTAAACAGGAGGTAAGGATCCTCCGTCTTGGGCGAGTACTAGGTTTCCGTCTTCATATTTTGGGTGGAACCCCATCGTCTTGACCTCACTAGCTGTGTGGACACAATAGTTTTCTGTGTAGGGGAACAACATCACTCGTAATCTCTTTCCTTCTCATAATTACAAAAATAGTCCGCTCAATGTTTTACTACGTCTTATGCTTTATGTGTAAATGCAATATGCTACTCACTATCTTGTTTTACATTAAACCTCTCCCTCCTGTGGTGACAGATATGGCTCAATGTAGCTGGATTTCAAAATAACCTTGGGCTGAAGATGCATCACCTGGTGGGCTGGTCCTCTGAGCTTCCTCATTGTTGTGGTTGATGCCAGGGTGTCAGTGGCATTGTTCGTGCTCATAGTCGAGTACTGCTCTTCTATGGGCTTTGGTTCGTCCAGGTTGATCATCTGCTGGAACCAGTCCTCTCGTTTGCCACTGTTCCCACAGTTTCTCTTTGGTTCCTTGTCCTCTGTCTTTTACTTGGAAAGGTTAAAGCATCTGATCTGATTTTTACCCTTTCCTTAATATCTGCAGTTGAGCCTGACTCTGCTTCTGGTCTCAACTTAGTTTCTTTCGGTGACATGCTCTCTTCCTATTCGAATGAATATTATTAAGTTATCAAAGATTGAAACACTAATTCCCCGACTAGCACCTTCGTTCTTGATAAATAATATCCTATGTCATCCGAACTTAACTTTAAATCTGGGTTGTTGTGTTTTTTTTTGTTTGTTGAAAGATTAATAAAGTAAATTAAAAGATTAAATCTATGCACATTTTTAAATCTGGAATTTTAAACAAAAATTGTACAGTGTATCGTTTTGAGTTTGAGATATGAAAATCTAAATCTTGTGTACAGTCAATCAATTTGTGTTTGAATATTCTACAGTGTAGTTTGATAATTAGAAACCACTGTAATTCTATCCTGGCGATTTGCGCATGTGTTCATTCATAACACTTAAAATCAAGAATAATTCTGTATTACCAGCAGAGTGCGCTGTTGTAATTTCCAGCTCAATCCACTAGGGATAGCTGTTGCAAAACTGACATCTTTTTAACAAGAAGTAGCTTATTTCCTTAAAAATGGGAAGAAAATTCGAATATGGTTTAACAGCACAGCCCACAACCGCCAAAACACATTTGCAAACAAGAATATTCAAATGAAAAACGCCAATATGCACTTGCAAACAAGAATATCTCAAAACAACCGCCAATATGCACTTGCAAACGAGAATATCTCAAAAGAACCTCCAATATGGACTTCCAAACAAGAATACTTCCAAAACCAGACTCCTACAAATACCAACATTCCCACGGTAAGATAACCCGTCTAGTTTATCTAAGAAATATGATTTGTCCTTCTCAATATGGAGTGCCTCGCCTCATGTGAGTGTGACTGTGTGTGTAAAAACAAACAGAGTACTTTCAATTAGCATTTCACGAAATGACGACTGCCGTGTGGCTTATTTTTAGCATGAGGGCCAAACAAGATGGCAACTGATTTCCCAACCTTTAACCCGAAGAACAAAGGGATTTGATAACACACCTGGTGGTTTAAATAATGGCGGGTCAATCTTGTCAAGAAAATTCAACACAAAACAACACTGCAGTTTAAAATAACATTTCTATCTAGTTTACTATGGGCTTTATCTTATTGATATCATCACTTAAAGTTAGGAACCCTTTACGCTTAAGCCATAAACTTATCTGCGTAATATTTGACTTTATAGTCCACTACAGTCAACTGCTGCCATTTAGACACGCTAGGTGGATGTAGTATGGGAACTAATCAGCGACTATTAAATGACCGTCGTCTATTTAACGTAATGCTGTCGTAACCCCAAATACCGTATTCCACCCGCAATATCTTGGTTGAAAATAGAACAGTTATGACCACTGATAAAGGCTTACACCTTAAATCAAGCCTTTTCCTCAAAAAAGGACTTTTTTAAAACAGGTTCTCAACTGTTTTCGACTAGCACTGTCTTCAGTTACTCAACCCGAAGTTGACTCGCTATGCCCTGAAGGTTTTCAATTACTTGGCCCGTAACCAACTCGCTATGTCTCATAGATCTTAACAATAATCGTTAAATGGACATATATATCCTTACGTCATAGGCTAACTAACTACTAACGTAACAAGAGACACCTACATGAAAACGCAACAAGACACCTATCCAAAGTACAATGACCACACACATTTATAGTTAAAATACTAACACACACAAATAGTAACATGCAGAGTTAAATGTAAGAAAAAGAAGAAATATGAACTCACCCTGCTTGTGACAAAGCAACGCCCCAAGTATATAATTGTTATTGTTATAAATTTGATTTAGGCAGTCTCTCAGGAGTCCAACTTACCAGACAGACACACACTCCTATTGTTCACTATGTAATCTATTGAAGATTTTGAATAAACAGGTACTTCTTTTACCTTTCTTTATTGGGCCCGAGTGTATATCTGCCAGCATTGTTCAAACTCCTTTGAAAACTGCAACCGCTCTCCCGGTGTCACGAGATCACGTCGGGGAAAAAACCAAATGTTATGCTGTGTTCGTTATTCTCGCGTCCAGGTAAGAAGCTTAAAAAAGGAGACTAAATGGAGTCTCTGAGAAGGTTCAAAATTGGTACTTTAATTAATAAAAAGCGCGGTAATGTTACAAGCAGGATATTGTTCAGTTGGAGGAGAAAGGCTGCAGCCTTCCTCTCCCTGTGATGGCCGTGCAGAAGAGAGCTCCCAAGCATTCGTCTTTCCCGCTTGCTGGCTGTTCGCTCCTCCTCTCTGGGAGCTGTAGTGACGTAGGGGACTTCCCCCCTCATTCATGTCCGATATCGCGTTAAACAGAGGATTTCCACATTTTACATTCATTGCTTACTTCCACATGCCTTTTCTCCTCCTTATCTCTTTCATAACTTTATATGTAACACATGTTAACGGCGTCAATAGCCACTTTAATGATACTAATGGGCTGTAGTCCCGGATGTCGTCGTGACGGATTTTCAGAATAAAAGCTTGGTATTGAGAACTTCCGTTTTTTTCCGGAATAAAATAGCATTTAAACTGACGGTATGTTTAAGGTACATTATGCCATAAAACATTGATTTTAATTTCTAACAACACGCATCATCTTGGCTCGTGCAGCACGCTCACAGGCATAGATTGTGCAACCTTGGAAGTGCAGTGCAGGCATATTGTCATTCAAGAGATGAGTAGTTCTTTTGGAACATTTTGAGTTTAGCCTATTTACCTCGTTAGCATAAATAATACTCATTACATTGACACATGCATTATTGTTGATAAAAATAACGGTTGTTGGTAATGTATTAGCGACCCACACAGATGATGATGATGATTTCACTGCGTCCGTTGGCTCTCACATAACTTGAACCCTGGCTTCAACGCATGCTGCCGTGTGGACGGGCCGTAAGTCTCCATTCTGGGTTTTTCAATCCTTTTTAAACGTACATGAAAACTACTTGCAGTTAATTTTGGAACGTACCAAATCAGCATACATTGTGACCTTCAGTGGAAACAGCAAACCTGTAAACACAAAGGAAATAAATAAATAAACGAGGTGTATTTAAACGATCTTAACCCAGCATATATCACACACCCTCACCCTCGGTCAACAAGACGGGCAGCGTGTTACAAGGAGATTCGGGTTGTTTCCCCTTCCCCACTGTTTACAGTCCCCTCTCCGGAGCGGCGTGGTCCGAGTGCGGGTTGCTGCGGAGTAGAAATACACCATCAGCCACATAACTATAGCGGTCCCGGAGCTTTAATAACGACTCGCCAAAGGTCTAAACATCTCTAACGCTGGCTGGGGTCTGGCTGTCAGTGTGTTTAATCAACCCAATCTCACGGCATTTCGTGTTCACCAACACGATTTTTAATCTATTGATTCGTGTTCACCATCACGATTTGGCCCTTGTTTTTGTGTTGCACATGTTAGAAATTAAAATCAATGTTTTGAGAGCATAGTGCACCTTAAACACACAGTCAGTTTAAATGCTGTTTTATACTGAAAAACAAGAACTTGTTAAGCTTTTATTCTGAAAATCCTTCATCTCCTGTTAGCATGAGGCTAATATACCATTTACGATAGAGGGGAATTTAGCACCGATATGATATGATGTTGCACAGCGAAACCTACTGATTTCAACACTACAACTATAAACGTTGAGATATTATTATTGTTGGATAAGGTACACTTTATTTGATTACGTTATTGTTTACAGATGTGGTTAGCATATGACAACATTCAGACTGACCGGAAATCAAACACCAGTGAAGTATTTCCTGTATTGTTAGGAGTATTGATTTCAGCGTTTAGAATGTGTTAAATGAAAAGTCATGAAATGAGAAAAGGTGTGTTTAGATATATATTGAACGTACAATGTCTTTATCCTCTGATATGCGTAACAACGGATATTGAAATGTTGAGAGCCGGCCCGCAGGGAGGAGCCAGCAGAGGATATATATATTGAGCACGACCTGAAGACGCTCTCTTTTCTTCACGACCGAGAGCAGAACCACAGCTGTATTTCTGTTCGGACTATATTCTGTTTGTGACATCACCACGCTTTTTATTAATTAAAGTACCAATTTGAACCTTCTCAGAGACTCCATTTAGTCTCCTTTTAAACTTCTGTCCTGGACGCTAGAATAATCACACACAGATAACAATTGGGACCAAGCCGACGTGATTCTAGGCGAACGGGAGAGAATATCCAGCCTGCTGTGGCCTCGATCCGATGGCAATCGTCTGACACACAAGAGATCTCAAACAATCGGTAAGAAGAAACCCGTTAAATCAAATTCTTCAATAGTTTATGCAGGAAAATCATAGGACTGTGTGTTGGACTGCTGCTTCCGGTTCCTGAAAATAGCTGGGAAATTAATGTTAAAACAACCAAATTTAATGACAACAATCATATAACACGAGGCGTTACTTTGTCACAAGCAGGGTAAGTCCAATTTACTTATTTTTCTTATATCTAACCCTGCATGCTATTCGTTTGTCTGTTATTACATGTCAGCAAGAGGCTAATCGCTCCAATATAGTGTTCTTTGTTACGTTTTAAGTTAACGTGAATAGTGTGTGGCTATTTAAACAAAAGAACAAAATCACAGTGGAAGCTGTGATTATTGGAGAGAGTGTTTGTATTATTTTTAAAAGTCCTTTGTGTGATTTAGCAATCATTCCAATTGCGTTTCTTGTTACGTTTTAAGTTAACGTGAATGGTTGGGGACTATTTAAACAAGAACGCAGTTGATTGAGTGTAGAGATTACAGTGTGAGGCTTCTTATAAAAAAGTCCTTTTCGAGGAAAAGGCCTGAAAGTTTTGAAACTTTCAGTGGTTGTTTTCCTGTTTTCAAACAGACATTGCGTGTGGATTACGATGAGAAGTGCGACATTCGTGCGTTAGTTAGACGATATTCTGCTGATTGTGTTTGATTTGCGTCTTAATTTGTCCCAACATAGCGTGTTTAAACAGAGGAGATAACCATACTGGCTCTTAAAGTCAAAGAATTACGTGCATGGACAGAGAACTGTGACGTAAGGGTATGAGGCCCATTTATAAATTGTACATTAAATAGAAATGTTATTTTAAACTGCATTGTTGTTTTGTGTTGAGAATATATATATAAAAAAAAACCGCTCCGCTCCGCTCTCCGCAGTGGGAGCCACGAGGTGTTGTAAAATCCCTTTGTTCTTCAGGTCAAAGGTTGGAAAAGTTGCCATCTTGTTTTGCCAGCATGTTTACAATGAATCACACGGCAGTCGCCATTTCGTGAAATGCTAATTGAAGAAGTGAGACTGTTTGCTTTTACCCAGTCCTACTCCTCCTTGAGAAGGACAAATCATATTTCTTTGCAAAAGTTGGAATTATAAAATAGATAGGTTATTTTACCGTGGGAAGTTTGGCATTCATCTGATATTGGAAGTTTTTTCTGCTTGAATTGACGTTATTGAAATATTCCAGTTTGCAAAAGTGTTTTGGCGATTATGTGCTGTGTCGTTTTAACCAAGTGTAATATTCTTCCCCAGTGTAATTCTCTTTCTATTTTTTAGAAAAGAAAATACGTTTTTCTTAAATACAGGTTAGTTTTGCAATAGTAAACCATAGTGGATTAAGCTGAAAATTACAATAGCGCACTCTGCTGGTAGTACATAATTATTACATCGGGGAAACACTCAATAGCATTTTGAAGTCTAATTCTAAGTGTTATAAACACACACATGCCTCATTGCCGAGATAGAATTGCAAGTGGTTTCTAATTATAAGATAAGACACTTTATATAATATTTTTTCAAATAAGCAAACAAATGTATTGAAGCTAACACCAATGACATTTACATAATTCCAAACATTTTGAAAAGTGAAACACAGTAGATTTTCACCAGATTTCTAATATTCATCTTTTAAAGTCAAAACTACACACTGTACAATTTGTATTTCCTAACAATTCTGATTTCAAAATTTCAATAAATAAATAAATCATTTCTATTTTTTAGATCGGAAAAAAAAATATATATATAGGCCTACATATCTTTTATATTTAAAAGAGGGGATTTAAAGTTCGGACGAACAGCAAAGCAGGTGCTAGTCAGAGGATTAGTGCTTCATCTTTGATAACTTCATCCATAGGTAGAGAACATGTCACCAAAACAAACTCAGATGAGACTAGATGTAGAGCCAGGCTCAACTGCAGATATCAAGGGAAGGATAAAAATCAGATCAGATGCTATAACGGCTCCAAATCTTAGAAAAAAGACATGGAGCCAAATGGAGAAAATGTTGGAACAATGGCAAACAAGAGGACTGTATCCAGCTGATGATCAACCAGCACCAACGAAAGCTCATAGAAAAGCTGTAATTGACCATGAAAATGGAGAATATCTGCGTGAGCAACAAGCATGGATCAAAGCCGGACAACCCTCTTGGTATGGACCTAAAAAAATTGCTATGCTAAAAGCGGAGACAAGGAAAGCACAAGTTACAAGTCTGATGCTCCATTTAAAGTATTCTGTTAGTGGGATGGCAAACATGTGCATCGTCGAAGAAGCAAGTTCACGGGCAACAGAAGTCACAACGGAAAAATTGGAAGACACTCCAGTGATCCAAACTCCAAAGCTCTATCCAGACTTGATTGGAAAACCTCCCCCCTACGTGACAGAAAACAAACCTCTCCTTCAACCCTCAATACAAGCCCCAACATTCGGTATTTTGGGAGGAGTATTGGAATTGGATGGAGTCCCCACAACAAGACGTCTTCAAGAATTGGAATACGGAGTAAGGATGCTCACGACTCAATCCAACCAGCTGCTGGAGGAACACACACGTCTAGCCGAAAAGCACCCAATAACAACTATGCCTATAGACAGCCAACTTCAGCGGGACATATTACAAACACCCATGTCATTTCAGTCAACCAACAGATCAACGGGTACAGATCCAGGAAAAATGGCTGCTTATGTGAAAGAAGCTGGGCCTATCTTCTCTCTTCAACCGCAAACAGCAGAGGAAGATGCAAAGAAACACAGACAAGAAATGGAAGACAGGCATGCTGAAGAAAGACGAGAAGCGGAAGAGACCAATAATTACATTATTGCGGAAAGACGACGACAACAAGAACAAACAATTCGGGGATGGGAAGACTCTCAATCCACACGCCGAACAAATTACTCTCCTGATGAACAAAATTACAGAGGACATGGAGATGACAATGACAGTGCACATTCAGGATACCCAGAACAAACACGGCAGCAACAGGGTTTTACAACACCCTCAAGGAAAAGCAGAGGCGATGAAATCAACCAACAAACGTGGACAGCACCCATGGCTGAAAGACTCAGGAGTACAGCACATCACGTCATGCCATTGATAGCAGCCGGAAAAGGAGGATTTCAATACCAACCATGGAATCACAGGGACATGGAAGCATTAGTGGGAAAACTACCTCCACTCATCAAAGGAGGTCAGAAGTGGGTGAATGATCTGGAGAAATTCACAGCCCAAGACCACCTGTGCTTGGGAGACATAAGGGCCCTGCTCGGACGGATTGAAGGACGACTTGAAGCAAGAGCAATAGATTCCGAGGCCAATTGCACAAATGACCCAGATGACATTCCATTTAACTTCATCAGGTCAAATTATTGGGCTGCTATTCGTCACATCTACCCGACAACACGCAGTTTTCATGCCCTCAGCAGCTTGAAGAAGGAGACAGGGGAAGACATGCATGTATTCTTGAAGAAATGTGAAGAAGTGTGGGAGGCTTGCACGGGTGAAAGACATGATCTTTCTCCAGCTATTGAAATGGTGTGGAAGAACTCTGTCATTAAAGCCCTTCCCTTGGCAGTGCAGGCACGTCTGGAAGAAGTGGTGGGATTGGACAATAAACCCGCTGAACAATGGAGACAACATCTCATACACCACGATATCAGACACCAGGCAGCAAAAACGGGACTAGATGAAGACGATAAAATCCAAGCAAGGAGACTCGTGAAGATACAAATAGCTGAAAGAGATACTGAAGCTAATAAAAACAAGAAAGCGGTAAGGCAAATGGCAACTACAGCAGAGAAGACCATAGAAACAGAGACAGTAATGCAGACACCGCTAACAGTTCAAGCTCAGGCGGTGCCAGAAAATCAAAAGCAATACCAGCAAAGAGGTGGAGGAAGTTTCAGAGGAAAGGGCAGAGGAAGAGGTTTCCAGAAAGTGGGATGTTACGCATGCGGTCAGATGGACCATTGGGCCAAAGACTGTCCGCATCAACAAATACAAAACCCACAAGTATTACCATATCATCCTGCACAACAGTATTATCCCCAAGTTCAGCAACTGCTATCGCCTATGTATACTCCTGTCCAACTACAGCCACAAGCACCCATGTACGTGCCAATACAGTATCAACAGAGGGGAGGACACAATGGAGGCAGAGGATCCCAGGGACAACCAGGAGAAGGGCTGCCAAACATGAACCAAATGCCTCTGACAGCTTGGAGTGGTCCATATGTATGAGGAGGCCCAGAGGATTCAATCACAGGTGAAGCAATTCCAGCCCAAGACGAACCAATGGTCACCTGTGAGATTGAGGGAGAGAAAGTGGAAATGATGGTGGATACAGGAGCCACAGCTTCCTGTTTGACAAAATTGAAGGGAAAACCACCACCACTCTCAAAACACACCCTCAAAACAGTTGGATACTCGGGAAAAATTGATGTACAGAGATATACATTACCATTGGTCACAAAAATTGGGAAGCAACTCCTGCAACATCCTTTCCTCTATGCCCCAAACTGTCCCATAAATCTGATGGGAAGAGACCTGCTCGTAAAATCAGGAGCAAGAATTCTATGCACACCAGATGGGCTAATTATCCAATTTCCAGGCCAGATACCACTCTACCAGACATACGACGGACAACAGAGAATCATGATGATGGCAGCAAATCCAGAAAACAACGATGAAAATGACACAACCACGGTGTACTGGAGCCGCTTAATCACCACTGAAATCGATACTCCTCATGTCCAAAGAACGTACATGGCCTGGAAGCCATGGATAAATACTCTGGGACCCTATGGTCCCAGAGTATTTATCAAGATGCATGGATGGAAGATAAAGAGGGAAAGATGGAAGATTTGACTGTAGCAGACATTTACGTAGGACCGCAGGGTGTAGCAGCAGCGGTAAAACTCACACCAGAACAAAAACAATGGTACAATTTATCTGACGAAGCTGTTCCTCATGTCACACTCGCCATGACCATAGGAGCCGAGTCCAGATCATTGGGTCCAATGATAAAGGCTGCATTGAACACAGAATGGTTGGGAGAAGCAAGAATTGGACAGAGATCATGGACGAGAACACACAAATCATCCGGATACAGAAGAAATGCTGATGCAGGTGCCTACACATCTTTGGACCACTGGAGACTATGATGTTGGATTAGTGAATCATGAAGTCTCAGTGGAGCTGGTGGAAAATTACAGACCGTGTTGGCGCCCGCAATACAAATTGAAGCAAGAACAAATAGATGGGATAGGAAACACCATACAAGGATTGTTACAAGCTGGAGTAATCAGACACACTGGTTCAAATTGGAATACTCCCATCTTGCCGGTACCAAAAGCTGGAAACAAGGGATGGAGAATGGTCCATGATCTAAGAGAAGTCAACAATCTCACTAAAACTGCTAATATTCCTGTTCCCGATCCACATGTGGCATTACAAAATCTTAATCCAGCTCACAAATATTTCACAGTGATAGATCTAGCCAATGCATTCTTTTGCTTACCATTGGATCCAAAAGTCCAGGATATATTTGCTTTCACCTACCAAAGACAGCGATACACTTACAATCGGATGCCACAGGGTTACAAAGATAGTCCAGGATTATTTAACCGTGCTCTGAAACAAGACCTCAGTGCATTGCAACTACCGGAGGGAGTGACTCTGATACAGTATGTTGATGATTTACTTCTAGCCGGGCCAGATGCAGCGACATGTCTGGCTGTGACACAACAATTACTAATCCTACTGGCCAATGTGGGCTACGAAGTGAAGAAAGAAAAAACACAGATCGCAAGGAGAACAGTTACATTCCTGGGAAGGATGATTTCCTCGAACAGTCTAACTCTGACACCAGCACAACGGTCTTCCATCCTCTCTCAACCAAAACCCAAAACAGTGCAACAAATGCTCGCATTTCTGGGCCTGACAGGTTACAGCAGGACGTACATACCTGACTATGTGGATTTGACACAACCACTGAGACACATAATTGCGGAAGCAGGAAACAGAAATCTTAAGGCTACTCTCGAGTGGACATCGTTGGCTGAAGAAGCTTTCACAAAGACGAAGCAAGCCCTGAGTCAAGCGGCACACCTTTCCACTCCGGATTATGACGATGATTTTTGCCTTGACGTTTCTGAATCAGGTGGAATAGTAAATGGGGTCCTGTTTCAGAAAAAAGGGGGAGTAAGACAGGTACTGATGTACCATAGCTCAAAGTTAGATAATATAGAACTAGGCCAGACAGGATGTGCAAGACACCTAGCTGCACTAGCAAAAGTCATTGAAAAAACTGCACATGTGGTAATGTGTCACCCATTGAAAGTCAACACAGCCCATGGAGTAGTGGCATTTATAAATTCACAGGCATTCACATTTTCCCCAATCAGGAAAATCAAGATTCAGACCAGTCTGTTGAAACCACATATAACATACCAAAGTGGTTTAACAAACATGTCTACAGGACTGAGCACTGAAGAGCTCACACCCCATGACTGTCAGTTCGTCTCTCAAAAGGATCTCAAGATAAGATCTGATTTAGAAACGGATCCTCTGGACCAACCAGACTTCACTCTCTACAGTGACGGCTGTTGTTACAAGGGAGACGACGGGAATGTGGCCTCCTATGCAGTAGTCCGGCAGGAGGGAGAAAATATAGAGACATTAGAAGCAGAAATCATCTCCCAACCTGCTTCGGCCCAACTGGCAGAAGTAGTGGCACTCACCAAAGCCTTGGAGCATGCAGAGGGACAAAGAGTAAACATCTATACAGATTCAGCGTATGCCTATGGAGCAGTGCATATAGACGGACCACAGTGGATCAGAAGAGGGTTCCTAACATCTGCTAAGACACCAGTAAAGCATGCCGAAGCGCTAAAACTCCTGCTAACATCTTTACTGTTGCCAGCACAAGTGGCAGTAATGAAATGCAAAGGACATCAAATATTGAACAATGCAATATCCAGAGGGAACGATGCAGCAGACAAGGCAGCAAAGAAAGCAGGAGGGTACAGCAAGCAAATGATATGTACAAAGGCCAATACTCAAGAGGAGTTAACCACCGAACACATCAAAGACATGCAGAAATATGCTGGAGTGTATGAACAAAATCAATGGAGTCAGAAGGGAGCAAAGGAAGTAGATGGCCTGTGGAGATCCCATGACGGCCGTTTAGTCGCACCTGCAAAGTTATGCTACCTGCTAATAGAACAATCACATGGTCCCACTCATGTAGGCAAAGCAAGAACAACAAAAGACATTGAACAACAGTGGTGGCATCCTTACATGAAGGACATGGTTGAAAACTTCGTAAACGACTGTGACACGTGCAATGCTTTCAATGTAAAAAAACCATACAAGTGCCCAATGGGAAGGTATCCAGTCCCAGAAGCCCCATTCAAAGACATCTGTATTGATTATACAGACATGGGAGCAGACAATGTGGTCAGAGGGTTTAGATATATGTTAGTAATGATTGATCGTTATACAAAATGGATTGAAGCCATTCCTTGTAAGAAGGAAGATGCAAAGACAGTCATTAAATGGCTTAAAACAGAACTCGTACCCCGTTATGGGGTGCCAAGGATAATAAGATCAGACAATGGTTCACATTTTACAAGTAAACACTTGGAGGAAGTTGAGTTATATTTCGGTATAATTCATAAGTTTGGGTCAGCATACCACCCACAATCTCAGGGTATAGTAGAAAGAGCAAATCGAACATTAAAAGGGAAAATAGCAAAAGTTATTTTTGGCACAAACATGAAATGGGTAGATGCTTTGCCTCTGGCACTCATGTCAATGAGATCTTCTGAGGGTGCTAAAACACATCTTTCACCCCATGAGTTGTTAACTGGTCGGCCAATGCCTGGGCCTCCTAGAGAAGGAGGGACAGGACCAGTGTTAGACATCAGACAAATAGAAGTGGATGAATATGTCAGGGCTCTGAGTAATATTATCCAAGTCTTGTCTACACAGGTTCAGAGAACTGCAGAGACACCAGACGAGACCTCAGAAGAGACTCCTGTACGACCGGTTGATTGGGTGAGGTTGAAAGTTCACAAAAGAAAGTGGGCTGAACCCAGGTGGACGGGTCCGTGGGAGGTTGTTGAAAGAACCTCACACGCTCTCCGGATAAAAGGTAAAAAAGGAGCAAATTGGCACCACCTGACACATTGTCGCCCTACACCGGCACCTTCCAGAAAGTTTTCGGAAGTTAGGACTGATTTGACAGAGCTGGAACAAAACGAAGAATACAAATCAAATCAAGAGACATTAAGATAGAAACAGCTCAAAAGACCAATTGTCTTTAGGTTTTGAAGGTTGAATACTAAAACAGAATACCCATTCTGGTTTTAAATCTGAAACCGATTAACTTCTATCAGTCCAATCTTTTTGTTTTATTATCTTTATATACGATCAGTCAAACCTTTTTGTTTCATTATTTTTATATACTAGAGTCTAATATTTTTGTTCTAATATTTTTTGTTCTATTATTTTGTTCTATCATTTTTGTTCTATTATTTTTACATACTTTATTTTTGCACTCATTTCTTTTAAACTCTGAAACTGATATAACCATGGGTAAAATTGATGAAGTGTCATTGAAGAAGTCAGAAAAATTAAGGGGCCCCCTAGGGATAAGAATTGTAATAACATTATTAGCTGTGTTCATCACAATTGGCATTTTCCTGGTTGGGTGGGGGGTACAGCATCGCGAAGAACCCAAATCCATTCGGACACTCGTAGAAAATGCCAATATCACTAACAGAACGTCAGTTGTGTTTAAAAAACTTCTATTTATCCCCAGAGCCAAAAGATCAGCGGAGAAACAGAACCAGGGGTTAGAAATACTCATCCCCAGAGGTGAAGCGGTTACGGTCAGTCTTGATGTGTGTGATGTGGTTGTATGTGGAGAACTGCAAGACGAAACAGGCCATGACGTTTATGGGTGCATTCATGCTTGGGGACGGCCAGATGATAACTCGTGGTGTCCCGGTTCAGAGAAGGTATACTGGAGTGCTAGGGCAGAAGGAAATAACAATCCCCCTGGTTTGGCGTTTAGGTCTCAGCTATCTTTTTCCAAAGGTCGCCATAGTGGAGATATGAGCAAACACAATCCAATAATAATTGCTTTTAAAAGCGCACTCACTCCCCATTTCAAGAAACAGGGAGACGTCACTGCATTCCATTTACTGATGGAGATAGAAGTTCCGGGAAAAGACCCAATGGGATCAATTTTAGTGAAGATAATTGACCCACCAGTTGATGTAATCCCTGATCACGCCCCAAAATATACTGAATCACTATTTCAACCAGAACCAGAAATATCCCCTGCTAAATCTGTGAACAATCCACTGGTCACCTATCTGAGTACTACCTCTATACAGAAAGTCATAGCAGTAGAAACAGGATACGAGGACACAAATTCCTGGTTGGACTGGGTTGTCTATTCTGTTAAGCAGAGCAAGATGGCGGACTGTCTGGCCTGTGCGGCTGCCCGACCAAGTTTGGGAACAGTGCCATTTCCATTTAACACCCACAATAACCCAAGAGGACAGCTCTGTATGTACAAACTCTATGGACAAAAATCCCCAGCAGATTGTGTCGACATTGCACAAAAGTATCCAGTGGTAAAAATGAATGACATTCCACCTGACTTCACGTCTTACGAGGGACTTTATGACTGCATCACAAGGGACTACCTAAAAGGTACAGAAGTAGGAACTCTCAAGTGGTGCAATTCTACAACGACTTTAATGAATCAGGATTTTCTCCCAGGTATAGCTATGCCCATTAGACAGTATCCCAGAACCGATGTGTGGTGGTATTGTGGCACTAAAACCCTGTTTTCAGTTTTGCCACAGGATTGGACAGGGACCTGTGCTCTGGTACAGCTAGTGATGCCTTTTTATGCGGTACCAATGACGGCCGAGCAACTGATAAACATGGCAGTCCAGCCCAAAGCAACCAGAGCTAAAAGGTCAGTCTTTCCAGGGAGTTTTGATTCCACAGTGTACATAGACAGCATAGGGGTGCCCAGGGGAGTTCCAGATGAGTTTAAAGCTAGAAACCAGATTTTAGCAGGGTTGGAATCCATTTTTCTTTGGCCTACGATAAATAAGAATGTAGACTGGATAAACTATATCTACTACAATCAGCAGAGGTTCATAAATCACTCCAGAGATGCAATGAAGGGACTAAGCGAGCAACTGGACAAGACCAGCCAGATGTCTTTGCAGAACAGAGTGGCCCTAGATATGTTGTTGGCAGAAAAAGGGGGTGTATGCAAAATGTTCGGAACATTATGTTGTACTTTCATCCCAAACAACACCTCACCTGATGGATCGGTAACCAAGGCTCTGAAGGGACTCACTACTCTGAGCATGGAGTTAGCAGACAACAGTGGGATAGAGAAGAACCCCCTGGGGGTTTTTTTAGATGGGTGGCTGGGGAAGTACAAGGATTTCCTACTGAGTGGACTGATGTCTATGTCAGCTGTGATCGTGATATTGGCACTGGGCTGTTGTTGTTTCGAAACCTGTATCCGCGCTTTTGTAAACCGACTGATTAATGGGGCCCTCAACCAGGAATATGCTAGGGGTCAATATCACATGGGGGAACAGTTTCCAATGTTAGTAGAACAGGACGATCCACCCCCGTATACAGATGTTGATGAAAATGATGAGTTAGTTTGAATGATGTTAAACGATATGGATGTTCAGAGATGAGATTATTCAATGAATGTCCAGCTGATGTGATTCTTTGAATGATATCATGTGAAGAAGTGAGCAAAATAAAATGCTAAAATGGAGTGAATCCATTTAACTTTACCTATACTATTCCAAGATAGTGTATTTTCATTATTACCCTATACTATTCCAAGATAGTGTATTTTTATTATTACCCAATATACTATTCCAAGATGGTGTATTTTTTATGTTTTATTATTACATTAAACTGGTACAAGAGATTTTATTTTATTCTTTATTAGCCATACTGTTCTAAAATGATGGATCACATGTTGTATGGATCATTGATATTCTAAAATGGGTCGTTTCTTTTCACTTTGTAAAAACAAGTGCCTTAACACTGAGCGTGGTATGAGAACGGTTTCTGTGAAAGGAGGGAGGAAGAAATGTTCTGATACCAAGCCAAATGCTGCTATTTTGAAGAACCATATTGAATGTTAACACTAGAAGTTATGCAAAAGGGTAAACTTTTATGTTTGAACAGTCAAAGTATTTTTGTATTTTTCTAAGGTTGATATTAAAGCCATTTTATTGTATGTTTTTGATACGAGTTATGTACTATGCAGAGTTCAGATGAAGAACTCATTGATTTCAGTATTATACACACCTTTTAGGTGTGTAAGGAGGGACTGTTAGAAATTAAAATCAATGTTTTGAGAGCATAGTGCACCTTAAACACACAGTCAGTTTAAATGCTGTTTTATACTGAAAAACAAGAACTTGTTAAGCTTTTATTCTGAAAATCCTTCATCTCCTGTTAGCATGAGGCTAATATACCATTTACGATAGAGGGGAATTTAGCACCGATATGATATGATGTTGCACAGCGAAACCTACTGATTTCAACACTACAACTATAAACGTTGAGATATTATTATTGTTGGATAAGGTACACTTTATTTGATTACGTTATTGTTTACAGATGTGGTTAGCATATGACAACATTCAGACTGACCGGAAATCAAACACCAGTGAAGTATTTCCTGTATTGTTAGGAGTATTGATTTCAGCGTTTAGAATGTGTTAAATGAAAAGTCATGAAATGAGAAAAGGTGTGTTTAGATATATATTGAACGTACAATGTCTTTATCCTCTGATATGCGTAACAACGGATATTAAAATGTTGAGAGCCGGCCCGCAGGGAGGAGCCAGCAGAGGATATATATATTGAGCACGACCTGAAGACTCTCTCTTTTCTTCACGACCGAGAGCAGAACCACAGCTGTATTTCTGTTCGGACTATATTCTGTTTGTGACATCACCACGCTTTTTATTAATTAAAGTACCAATTTGAACCTTCTCAGAGACTCCATTTAGTCTCCTTTTAAACTTCTGTCCTGGACGCTAGAATAATCACACACAGATAACACACAGCACGATTTTAAAAGCAATGTATTTCTACTGGTAATATGTTTCGTGCCTGCAGGCTGCAGCACATCTTTTTCTCCGGTCGGGTCGTGGAAGACCGGAAGCTGTGTGGTTCATAAAAACATGTTCTTACTCAATATCAAGCCACAGTTATTGCTTTTATTTTAAATCGTATGATTTCGGACTTTTGTTGCCGTCTGTGAGGAAAATAAATGGGGCTCAGAGCCTCAGGATACTGAAATCTGTATTTTTAAATATTTTTTCCTTCTAATTTGTTATTCTTTTCAAAATAACACACTATTATTTACTCACCAATAACACTCAATTATCCTTGCTTTTATTCATTGGTTTAATTCCATAATCTCTGGCTTTTTTGGCATCCGCCAGGAACTGAATTTCAAAATAAAAATAACCGGAAACAGACGTAGGCATTTCGAGCGATTACCCAAGATCCTCAGCTATGGTTTTAAGCTCGCTGATTGGATGTGTTAGCCGCAATGCATGCTGGGATTTGGTGTTTATATTATATGAAATCCGGAAAACATTTTAAAAGTATAAAATAATACTTAATTCCGAGTGCTCTTGCTTTTCTCTTTGAAAGTCATCACATAAGGGCATTGTAATACACGGTTCGGCTGCATTACATATTACAGATTTGCCGTAGTTCTGATGCCCTGATGAGAAGACCTTTGGAAAAACTGAAGAAATGCCGCCGAAACTGAATACTTGACGTGGATCATAAATATATCAACAATTAAACAAAAGTACAAACAAGTACAAGAGTCAGTGCCTCACCAGCCATGAACCTCACCGCACGTCACTGCTTGATATTGAGTAAGAAAAAAGTTGATTAACGCTGTGAGAATTGGTCTGCAGAGAGAATTTCACCACGATCTCAACTGTCTGTTGTCAGCCTGCAGTGTGTGTGTGAATGTGTGTGTGTGTGAGGAAGTCCGTGGATTGGTTAATTTGGACCAATCAGCCTGGTCATAGCTCTGGGCCTGGCTACTGGGTGTTCAGACGTCAATGTCCACGAAGAACATGAGAAATCTCCAACGAGGCGTTTTGCCGAGGTATTTTCTGTGTTACTTTGAGGGTTTTTGACTCTGCAGACTGTTTACATGCATAAAAACCTTCATAACACACAAGGGGACGGGTAATAACCGGAAAAGCATGACACAGTTGTAGTCAAGTCACCAATTCACGAGCCCAATTCACGAGCCCAAGTCACTCTCGAGTCACCACTCCTGGAGTCCTAGTCCAAGTCTGAGTCACCAAGGGAGAGTCTGAGTCGAGTCATCATTACCTGTGTTCGAGTCCGAGTCACCTAAGAAGAGTCCAAGTCACAAGTCTTCATGTATTAATCTTCGTGGATATATGTGTTGAAATGTAGCTGCTCCTCTACATTGCTTTTATCATGTCATGTTTAACTAATCTGTCTATTGAACTGCGTGAGTGGCTACAATTCTTGTGATAGGTGCTATACAAATATAAAGCTTATTATTATTATTATTATATATAAATAAACTACATTTAAAATGAGTGACCTTTTAGAGCAGTGATGATATTTGTATGCCAATATTTTCGTTTTGCACTTTTATTTTGATAGTAATAAGATCGAGACAGTAGCCATGTGCTTTTGTTTTATCAGCTGAATCTTTATTTAGTGATTAGATTACGTTACTCTGATGAAAGTGTTCAAGGCAGCCTATATGTCTGAACTTGATCCTTAGAGTAATGTGTTACGGAGCCTTCACTTCAAATAGTATTTCCACTTAACGAGCATTTTTGCTGCTCTTTTCCAATGTGGAAGCAGAATGTGTGAAAGCATACAGCATGATGCGGGGTGTGTCTCTAGACATCTCTAGACTGGAATAGTGGGGCCCAGTACGTGAAATCGCCTCGCAGGTGCACACGCCAGGATAGAGGACATCAGACTCCAGAGAAAATTAGCTCGAGTCCAAGTCGGAGCGCCAATGTACAAGTCGAGTCCGAGTCATCGTGGGGGGGGGAATTCACGAGTCCGAGTCCAAGTCATCGTACGCGCTAATTCACGAGTCCGAGTCCAAGTCATCGTGCGCCAGAATTCACGAGTCCAAGTTCGAGTCGCGTCAATCAGTGTGCGAGTCTGAGTCGAGTCACGAGTCCCGAAAATTGACACTCGATTCCGACTCGAGAGAGGAGAAGAACGCAGCAAAAATTTACAAAATCCGTTAATGTACAGATGAGTGGGGGGGGAAACGGCTGGACAAAGGCCGTGGGGGGGCACCCGGGACTGGGAAGTGCCCCCGGTAGAAGGAACCGGGTGAAACGGGCCAAACAGAATACAAAGAACTAGAGAAAAAGGGTGAAAGTGAAATAAATGTATTCGAAAATAGTGCCTCATAACACGGGTAGAGTCCCCTGCCAACTCAACACATCCTCACTCCCAGGTCGGCCTATGTTGACGTTATGTCAAGTCTCCTGCCGGCTTTTTCCAACGCAAGGGGGGGGGGCCTTAGAGTCCATTTTCAACGCAAGGGGGGGGCCCTTAGCGTCCATTTTCAGCTTTCCGGGATGTCCATATGCTTCTATGGACGCTCATGGAAGCACGGCATTCGTTTGTGTCGACTACCCTTAAAAGGCAATGAGAGCGTCCATTCTCATTGGATAACGGAGAATTGTACACCCGGAAGTAAGTATTCCCCTTACTGACGATTGATTTTACAGTGATATCTGCACTACTCATCGACTAAAAAACACCAGATTATCCTTATTAATTACACAACATTGATTGGTTTAAATTGTGTGCAATGTTTTTGTATTTTTCCCCTTCGATTCGGAGGAACAAATCTTTTTTCGGAGTAAAGGATGGCAGAAGACACTACACTACCCAGAATCCCCAGCTATCGTTTGGACTACACCATGTGCTCTGTTTGACCTCACGTGATCTTCAAATTTCTCCCTTCAGAAAAAAAACATCGGCGAACTTCGTTTTATTCTCGGTGGAAAATGCCTATTTTAAAGTTAGTTTGGCCATTAAAATGCGTTTTGATGTCATTTGATGCGAGAAATATGAGTTGTTATTTCAGATGATGTGTGCAGTGGATGTACATGATCTTTATTTTGCTAGTTATTACGAAGATTACTTCAGGAAATTGCGTCCAACGTTTTCATTGTTACCAAGGTGGTTGCTAGGGACGCTGCTATCGATATTATTTCTGTTATGTTGTGTAACTGTTTAATGGTGTTATCTTTATTGCTACCCCCTTCCCCGTCAATGTATAGTGTCGGTCCACAGCGCAAACGTATTAGTTTAACAAAATCCGCATCTAAAGATACGTTATTTTCCCCTGTGCAATTCCAGTCTCACATCTCAGAGCACATTGTCATTAACACATACCGGAAACAGACCGAAAACATTTAAAAAAAAAGAATAATACCTTATTCCGAGTGTGCTTGCTTTTCTCTTTGAAAGTCTTCAAACATAGGCCGACCTGGGAGTGAGGATGTGTTGGCCAACTCCCCTCACATTCTTCCAGAGTCACATTTGTCAAAGTACATTTTTTTGAGAACCAGAGAAAAAAGGGGTGAAATTGACAAAATGCATCCGAAAATAGTGCCTCATAACGCGGGTAGTGCTGCCCTGACAGTGGCTTACAACGCTGCAATAAGCAAGATGCCGAAAACGCCTATAAGGGGAGGAATGGATGATATACCGTGTGTATATGCATATTTACACATGTTCATTTTGTACATTTCTTATTCATATATAGCAAACCATGATTTGATTTTTCATCAAACAGTTGTAGTTTATTACAGGTAAAAATAACTTAACAGTTGTAGGTACAGTTCGGTTAGTTAGCATATAACATATACGGCTGTACCGCTGTACCAAAGACTGATGTTCCGCTCTCAGAGCGAGCCAAAAAACACACTGTTAGACATAGGCGGAGCGTCTCTGGTGGTTGACTAATCAAAACAGAGTGGCCGAGCTGACCAATCAGAGCACACTGGGCTCACAGGGAGGGGGGGGGGCAGGAGCTCAAACAAGCCGTTTAGGACAGAGAGTCAATACACATACTTTACAGAGATGCTGTATGCGAAACCAATCTGAGTTTGGAAAATTGCACAGTATAATCTATTTTAGTAGACCTCAACAATGGAATTATGATCGGTGGAAACGGCCATGACATGGGACCTTTAACTAACCCTAACAAACGAGATCTCGCTAAGCGGTCCTACGACGCTGGTTATGAACTCGGTAAATCAAGCCAGGGTTTCTCTCACCAGCTGAGAGTGTGTTCACGTGAAAGGGGCGGGGTTAGCTACATTTGACCAATCACAAACAGGGACAAGTGTACTGACAGCGCAGCGTCATACTTCATTAATGAAAAGTAAACTAATATTAGACAAATATGAACTTTAAACATCCATGATTTAAACATATAATCCAGGATACAAGCCACAGAGTTGCACCTGCAAGGTGAATATAGAACAACTGGTTAAAAAATAAACTACCGAGTGTTTGAAAGAATACAACAGTTTTATGATATCACTGCCCCATCTAAGACACGAGTGGATCTGACTTTAATTACATTTTAGTTGAGTGTTTCGTCAACTTAATGTGTTGCTTAAAATAATACTTCTGCATACAGTATGTGACACTGTAAGTGTTGCACGGCCAGATACGGCCAGAGAAGCTGACTCAGATAAGGAGATATATGATATATTATGATATTATATGATCGATGATCTAATTGATGATGTGATATGAATGATAAGTGCGACACGTCGGCGTCTTCTCTGCATACGGCAGTTTAAACTCTATTTCCTTTATCCTGTAATATGACTTGATAGATTTAAACTCCACTGAGCTCTGATTGGTCAGCAGGTGGTGCTTTCACTGAATTGATCTATTTTCTATAGAGTGGCGAAGTCACGCCCATCTACTTCCGGTCCATGGGACCTTATTTCTGAAAAATTATCTATCGAAGTCAATGGAGAGAGAACTTATCTTTCGATCCCCAGTTTGAATTGTGCCATGAATTACACATATGATGTTTGTCAATTATTAGCTTTGTTCGTTATTCTCGCATCCAGGAGAGAAGCTTTAAAAGTAAGAGACCATGGAGTCTCTGAGAAAGGTTCAAATGGGTACTTTAATTAAAATGGCACGGTAATGTTACAAGCAATGGATGGTTCAGAGAGAAAAACAGCTGTGTTCTGGGGTTGCCGGGGGTGAAGGAAAGGGGGCCGAGGAACACACATCAGCTGTTTAAGTATTCCTCTGATGGCTCCTCCTCGTTTTCCGGTTGGCGTTGCTGGGGGCCGGCCGTTGTTGCACATAACAGAGGTCTCAGCCATTGTACATTCAATTCATAACAACACACGCCTTTTCTCCTCATACTCTCTTTCATTTATTGCATTTTAACGGCTATTATTCGTTACTTTAATTATACCGGAAATACTTCACGGCAGTTATCATTTCCGGGAGTTCCGGATGTTGTCATATGATACCCATGTCTGTAAACAAAACTTATTAAAATAAACTGTACCTTCATTTAATATTCAGCAATAATAATATCTCGACGTCTATAGTTGCAGTGTTAACACTAGAACCGCCAATGGGTAAATGTTACTCGCAGCTGTTTTTTGATTGTATGTAACTTTTTTTCAATAACATATTAAAGTCTCCTAATCCGTGAATTTTCCTGAAAGTCTGTTATGTAGCACCCTCTCTGTCTTTTTCTTTATTAGGATCCCCATTAGCACTAGCATGAGCATTGGCTATTCTTCCTGAGGTCCTCACACACTCAAAACATACATAAACATACAACAAAATTAAAACAAAAATTAAAACAAAACAAAACAGCTCATAATTCCATGCTATTTACAGTGAAATGAAGTGAAACTAAAATGGTTATTCAATTATCGCCATCCTAAGGCCAAACAAAAGTAAATACAAATATGTGTACATAACAACATATGCATACATAGCCACAGGCACAGTTCAAATGTACTTTGTAATACTTAAATAATGTTTTAGCAACCATTTGAAATGTACTTGAGAATTTTCCTGAATGATGTGAACCGGTAAAGAGTTCCAGCTGATCATGGCTCTGTACATGACTGTTTTCTGTCCCATATTTGATTTAGATTTGGGTAATACAAACCTTCCTTCTATTGTATGTCGTGTTTGATAGTTATGTTGAGCATATTGCACTCTACATTGTTGTGATAATATATCTGGTGAGTGGGTCACTGTAATATTTCTGACAAAATTCAATAAAATATAAGTTGACCTCTGTCTGACAGTTAACCATTTCAGTGTCTCCAGCATTTCAGTGACTCTGGTTCTGTAGGAGCACTGCAGTGCACATCGTGCTGCCTTATTTTGTGCTACTTGTAGTTTGTTTAAATCTTTTTCAGCAGCACTAGACCATATAACCAAACAATAATCAAGCTGCGACAGAACCAAAGCATCCAAAACTTGTCTACTGACATCCATAGGCAAATATTTTACAATTCTTGACACACCCCTTCCCATTTTACATACAACATTATCAATTTGTTTAGACCAAGATAATTTATGATCCAGGGTTATACCTAGCAATTTTGTCTCCTTGACCTGTTCAATTTCAATATGGTTTAAATGTAGTTGCAATTTTGGTTCATCTTTTAACTGATGATTTGATCCTATTAATAACGATTTTGTTTTTCCGGCATTAAGTACCAACTTATTATTTATGACCCACTCGGATATCAGTAGTAGATCATTTGTTAACAAATCTGTTGTTAACAATTGTCAATATGAAGTCAGATTGAAAAAATCGCCCAAAAAAAAGCCAGTTATACCTATATCCGCCAGTGGGTAATATTTACCTCATAGAAAATGCAGCGTAAACATGACGTGTTGCTATAGCAACGCCTTTTGTCTACTGCGGTTCTTTATAGATAGATGTAGATAGAGAGAGAGAGAGAGAGAAATAGATAGTTATAGATAGTGTAACATCTTGGAGAATACAAGATCTTGGATGACTGAGCTCATGTTGAGGACGCAATGCATGTGTGCAGGTTACGTGCCAGTTGAATAAAGATGGACACTCGGAATGAGAGCAGTAGTCCGCTTCGTCTGTTTATGTAGACAATTATGTGTCCATAGAACAGAACATTACAAATAGATAAATAATATTGAAATCAATTTCTTCATCTGAACTTTTACATAACTCATATCAAAAACATACAATCAAAACCAATAGCCTCAACTTTACAAAAATACAAAAAATACTTTGACTGTGTTCAAACATAAAAGTTTTCCCTTGTGCATAACTTCTAGCGTTAACATTCAATATCATTCTTCAAAATAGCAGCAATGGCTTGGTATGAGAACATTTCTTTCCCTCCTTTCACAGAAACCGTTCTCACACCACACTCAGTGTTAAGGCACTTGTTTTTACAAAGTGAAAAGAAACATACCATTTTAGAAAAGTGCAAAGTAATAGAAAACACAAAATGTACAATTATTAGAATAATATCAAATAATAAAGAATACAAATATCTTGGAATAGTGTAAAATAAATTGAAATGTATCCTTGTACACTGGAGCCTAAACTCCCCCTGGGACTGGTCTCTTAGCCCTACTGGCTTTGGGGTGTTTCTCCGTGTTGATTAACTACATACAAAACATCACTGGCTGTGCTTGTTCACAGTAGGGGTGTTGAAAATAATCGTTTTTACGATGCATTGCGATGCGGACGTGGACGATTCGGTCTCGATGCAGTGACGGAAGATAATTGGTTATAGAGTAGTAACGTTGCTTCCTGATTTTCCGGCCGCGGCTTTACTATAACGTTTTTTCTGTCACTTTAATATCAAATCGGTCGGTGACGCAGAGATCAGGGAACAGACGTGACAGCGGCACAGCAACACCGAACACGGAGCAGTCTGCTTTATCCACCAACACAAGAACAGAACCAGCAGCAGAAGGACCCACTCTGAATCACTCCGTGTCGCTGCGGCTCAGAGACACAGACAGGGATTTATGTTTTTCAAATATAATCGCGTTACAATCATGTCAGGTTTTTGGTGGATTTAATTAAGTCTTGGATACAAAGTATGAATGTCCTCTAGCAATTTTCAGACGATATATACGTATGTAAAGTTTGTGAAGGCAGGAGGAAAAAAGCTTCCGCGATCACCGTCTCCTCCGTTCCTCCAAGCCCCGCCCCCTCCCTGAAAATAATGAGTGACAGGCTGATAGTGACCCGATAGAAACTTTATTATTCACTTAATCACTGAGATATAATGAAGCTAACTTAATCTCATACATGCATGGGATTTATGCAACAGTAAGACAGAGCATGTAAGTGTGCACCCACATGCAGTATTTTAGTTTGTATATGCTGTTGTAAATACTCCTGTTGTCTGCTGTGTTCAGACTCAAGTCCTGTGTGTGATGCCTCATTCAGGACATTCAGTGTCCTTTCTTAACAGAAGACCGTGGCTAGAAGCTGCAGCTCGACCGCAGAAGCATTAGCTTTTTGATTTTGAGGATGGAACAACTTCACACACGGAGGCTAGACCTATACAATTAATTTATTTTGGTTTATAAATGAATGTCAAGACATTTATGTTATTGATTTCTGAAGCACTTTCTAAATAATAAAAAGAGAGTTCATATGTATTTACTGCATGTATGCGTTGATGAAAAATAAGCCATGTGCATTAATATAGAAAATTGAGGATGCAACGCATTGGTATGAATCGTGATGCACCGTGAGGCACCGGGATATCGAACCGAATCGAATCGTTGACAGGATAATCGTAATCGAATCGAATCGTGAGACCAGTGAAGATGCACAGCCCTAGTGCACAGGTCCCAGTCCAATCCTGTGGCAATACTGAGTACAAGGTTTTAGTTCCACGATACCACCAAACACCTACTCTGGGATACGGCATTCTAGACAGTCATTTCTGGGAGAAGATTTTGGTCAGTTACAACAGTTGTAGAATTTCATCACTTAAAAGTTCCTACTTCAGTAGCTTTGGGTGGTCTGTTATAATGATGTGATAACGTCCCTTAAATGGTGTGAAAACCAGTGGAATATCAATAACGCATTATACTAAATCATCTTCAATTCTGGTCTACTTAAAGAACTATGCTAACTATTCAATACAATTCACGGTACAGGTTTAATAATATACATTTATTTAACAAATTATTAGATTGCTTTTGGTTAGAAAAAAAAAGAAGTATCATTACATTCTTACTCTTATGAATCTTATATGTAGAGTAAAGGATTTAAAATACTGAAATCAATAACACAGGCGGTTCTGCAAATGTTCTAAAAAGGAAGAAAATGCATGGTTAAAAAAACAATTGTTATTTAGGCAGTGACTTTGTCTACCCCACAGGGCACTTTCAAACAATATGAACATCTATTAGTGTAACAAACAAACAAAGATAGATTGAATCCATGTACCACATTTAGATTTGACTGTCTGTGGTCTTTGGACCAATTATTGAGATGTTCTGCACATGACATGAATCAACCTAACATTTTTAAAAGATTTGTTAGATGAAGTGTCTCTATCACTTGTAGCTGTAAAAAGGTGGATACATGTGTCAAAACCCCTGTGGTCTGTGGTTAACTCACGCTGAAGTGGTCTTTTGTTGTCACTCAATACTACACTGGTGAACCTCAGGAGCTTTTACGTGTTTTAAAAACAGCAGTTAATAACAATTGTCTAAATGTCCTAACGCTGAACGTTAGCCACCTTTAGCTTAGCGGTGGTGACGAGAAGTCACGCCACAGTCATGTTGTTTAAGCATTATGTCAGCAATGTGGAGATTATCCTGCTGAACAAAACTTATCATAAACATGTGTTTGCCATCGAGCTTATTTTCTGCAATATTCCAAAATCCATGGTATAATCATAATTGTTGAAGGAGCCCTTGGAATGCTAACGGCCAGTCCACACTACAGCTTCAAAAAAAGCTTGGAGCTTGACGCGTGTGGGAAGCTTGACCAACAACCAATCACATGAATCTCCCGCCCCTGATCAATCAATCAATCAATGTTTATTTATATAGCCCAATATCACAAATGTTACATTTGTCTCAGTGGTCTTCACAGTGTGTACAGAATATCAGTATGACAATACGACACCCTCTGTCCTTAGACCCTCACATCGTACAAGCAAAAACTTCCAAAGAAAACCCAGTTTAAAGGGAAAAATGGGAGAAACCTCAGGGAGAGCAACAGAGGAGGGATCCCTCTCCCAGGACGGACAGACGTGCAATCGATGCCGTGTGTACATTGAAAAGATAATACATTTGCAACATAGGTTGTCCAAATATTTGGAAATGCATGTGTGTAATAGGAAGCTGAATCCACGAGGATAGGACCAGGACCACAGCCACAACTCAAGATCCAGCGCTCGCGATCCAGGACACAAGACCGCAGGATCATCCATGACTCCAGATCCCAGCGTATATAGACACCAAAAAGAAAGACATGTGGGGAAGCTGGGTTAATCGGAACATGAGAGTACACAGGTATAGACAGAGAGAAGGAAGAAGTAAGATGTCCCCCGACAAACTAAGCCTATATCAGCACAACTAGGGGCTGAATCTAATCAGCCCTAACTATAAGCTTTATCAAAAAGGAAAGTCTTAAGCGCACTCTTAAAAACGGATAGGGTGTCTGCCGCCCGAACACAAACTGGAAGCTGATTCCACAAATGTGGAGCTTGATAAGAAAAGGCTCTGGCTCCCATTGTACTTTTAGAGACTCTAGGAACAACCAACAACCCTGCATTCTTGGAACGCAATGCCCTAGTAGGACAGTAGGGTATAATGAGTTCTTTAAGGTAAGATGGCGCCTGCCCATTAAGGGCTTTGTAGGCGAGAAGAAGAATTTTAAATTCTATCCTGTGTTCTATAGGGAGCCAGTGTAAGGCAGCCAGAACAGAAGTAGGAGTAGGAGTCTCTGTGCTATGATGTGTTCTAAAGCCAGACTGAAAATCTTCAAATAAATCATTGTTTTTTAAGAAATCACACAACTGTTTTGCGACCGCTTTCTCAAGAATTTTTGAGAGGAACAGAAGATTAGAAATAGGTCTGTAGTTGGCTAAAACCTCTGGATCGAGGTTGTGCTTTTTAAGAAGCGGTTTTATCACTGCTACTTTGAATGATTGTGGAACATTGCCTGATAATAAAGACATATTCATAATATTTAATAAAGAAGTGCTAATTAATGGAAAAACTTCCTTCAACAGCTTAGTTGGAATTGGGTCTAACATGCACGTTGATGGTTTAGAAGAGAGAATCATTGAATGTAATTGTTCAAGGTTAATGGCTGAAAAGCATTCTAGTTTACTATCTAGTGTAATATTAGAACTTACGTTGATAACACTATACTGGTCAAAGGCAAGAGGTCATTAATTTTGTTTCTAAGAGGAACAATTTTATCGTTAAAAAAGCACATAAAATCATTACTACTGAGTGCTGTGGGAATAGAAGGCTCAATGGAGCTGTGGCTCTCTGTCAGCCTGGCTACAGTGCTGAAAAGAAATCTTGCATTATTCTTATTCTCATCTATTAATGAAGAGTAGTAGGCTGCTCTCGCTTTACGCAGTGCTTTCTTATATTCATTGAGAGTAATATGCCAGATTAAACGAGATTCTTCAAGTTTAGTGGAACGCCATATCCTTTCAAGTTGTCTAGACTTTTGCTTTATTTTTCGGCATTATGCCATGGAGCTAATCTATGTTGTTTTATTTTCTTCTTTTTCAAAGGAGCAACAGAGTCTCATTTTATTCGCAGCGCATCTGTAGCACTATCAACAACATGATCAATTTGTGGTGGTGTACATTTTGTATAAGTTTCCTCCCCTACATGCAGACATGCTATCGAGTTAAGTATTGGTGGAATCTCTTCCTTAAATGTGGCTATAGCACTAACAGATAGGTTTCTGCTGCAAGAGCTTTTGACTAATGCTTTGTAGTCTCGTAATAGTACTTCAAAAGTTACTAAGAAATGGTCAGATAAAGCAGGATTATGCGGTTCGACTAATAGTTGCTCAATTTCAATACCATAAGTCAGAACAATGTCGAGAGTGTGATTATAGCAGTGGGTTGGTTTATTTACACTCTGACAGAAACCAACAGAATCTAATATAGAGTTAAATGCAACAGTAAGGCTATTTTTATCATCGTCAACATGAATATTAAAGTCACCTACGATAATTACTTTGTCTGTTTTAAGAACCAAAGTTGATAAAAACTCAGAGAATTCTGATAAGAATTCTGAATAAGGACCTGGTGCACGACACACTGTAACAAATAAGATTGGCTGCAAAGTTTTCCAGGTCGGATGCGTAAGACTAAAAACGAGGCTTTCAAAAGAGGTATAATTACATTTTGGTTTAGTATTGATCAGTAAACTTGAGTCAAAAATTGCTGCAACTCCACCTCCTCGGCCCGTGCCTCGAGCAATATGAGTGTTGACATGGCTGGGTGGAGTGGCCTCATTTATGCTGACATATTCTTCATGTCTCAACCAAGTTTCAGTGAGACAGCATATATCTATATGATAATCTGATATTAAATCATTTACCAATATTGCTTTAGATGCTAGAGATCTTATGTTTAAGAGACCACATTTAATCTTCCTGTTTTGTTGCACTGTAGTAGTTGTTACATTTACTTTTATTCGGTTATTATGTATGACACCTCTATTACTGTAGGTTTTACCTTAAATTGTCCTTGGGCAGACACACACACCGCTAATATTGGGTATTTTATTGGGTTCGGGATTCCTATGGATGACTGCCTAGGAGAGAGCGCAGAGAAGCGTGTAAGACTGCGACTCTGCCTCCTGGTCTCAACTCCAGTTTGTCATGGATTACGTCCGCAAAGCCCTGAAATGTTTGCCGAAATGAGATCTGCACCTTTCAAAGTAGGGTGAATGCCGTCTCTCTTAATCAGACCAGGTATTCACCAGAAGGCTGTCCAATTATTTACGAAGCCCACATTGTTTGCTGGGCACCACCAAGACAACCAGCGCTGAAATGATGACATGCGGCTATACATGTCATCGTTGATCAGATTGGGGAGGGGACCAGAGAAGATTACGGTGTCCGACATTGTTTTAGCATAACTACACACCGACTCCACATTAAGTTTGGTGCATTCTGATTGGCGTAAACGAACATCATTACCACCGACGTGAATAACAATCCGACCGTATTTGTGTTTATTTTTAGCCAGCAGTTTAAGATGCGCCTCAACGTCGCCCGCTCTGGCCCCCGGAATGCATGTGACTGTGGAGGCTTCGGTCTCTAAATTCACGTGTCTCATAATAGAGCTACCAATAACCAGAGTTGGCTTCTCAGCGGGTGTCTCGCTGAGTGGGGAATATCTGTTAGATACGTGAACGGGTTGGTGGGGACCTGCGGGTTTCGCTTTATGCCCCTTCTGAACAGTCACCCAGTCTCCCTGCTGCTCGGGAGTTGCCGGGGGACGGCTAAGAGGAGCTACCTTTTGCCGGTCCGCACATGCTAACATGGGCTTTACTTTAGCTGAGTTACTTTCTAAGATGCGGAGCCGGGCTTCTATGGCTATGATTCCCGCCTCCAACCTAACAACTATACTACATTTAACACATGTATCCTTACCAGTAAAGGAGGCCGGGAAGTAACCAAACATGAGACAGGAAGAGCAGGAAATAGCACCCGAGGGTGGGGAAAGAGCCATGGCTAGCTATCAAGCTAAAGTAGCTACCGTTAGCAAACCCGAAAAGAGTGTAGGCAACTGTGGAGTTACAGTCGCTAAGAGAAGGAGAGTTGTGAGTGCTTAAGCTGTAGTAACGTGTGATTACAACGTCAGGCAGTTGCCGTGATCAAGAGTTTTAAAATGATCGATTAAGTTTAAGTAAATAAGCTATAAGCAACAGAACAGGCACACGGGTTACCCGGAGATGACAACAACAACCGGAAGTTACAACGTGCTCACCGCAATAGGTTCCTCCTTCCTCCTTCCGCTTGACTTTCCTTGACACACAAGCAGCGGTTTGATTGGCTAGAGCTTGTACTGGCATATTATTTGATTGGCTGATGCTTCCACCGAAAGCTTCAGAAGCTTCAGAAGTTGAACATTGCTCAACTTTTGCAGCCTGAAATGCCAGGAAAGCTCCGCTCTGCTTCCCACAATGCAGTTTGGCGAAGAGTGTTGGAAAATTCTAAAGCCCCGAAGGCAGGAGAGACTGAAAAGAGTCAAGGGAAGCTTATAAAAGTTAACAGCATTTAATTACACAAAAGATGCGGTGGTGTACATTACAACATGTAATGTGCGAGTGGAGGCGGCTCTCCCCATGCGTCCGGTCAGCCGGAGTCAGCCGGAGCAAGAGGTCAATATTTTGCGTGCTCTTCCTGTTGTCATCTGAGGTCTTCTCCTATTGGCCGACGTCGTCGGGGGGCGGGTCCAATGCAATACCTGCCTTGTTGTATTGTGAAATTACATCATTCTGGTGTCTGTGGTTATTTAAACATTCCCTAATAAACGTTATTCAGCGGCAATAGATGAGTGCTAAACCCAGTGTGCTCTGTGTACAACACCACATGTCATTTCACCTTCGATTCATGGTTTGAACATGCAGCATTTCGCCACATGCTAATGCTAACCGGAAATTAAGCATTTTCAGAATAAAAGTATTAAGTGAATAGTTAGTGAACTTCAGGTTTTTCAGAATAAAACTGATTTAAATTAAATAGTGTATTTAATTCAAATTACACCATATCAACATTGATTTTAATTTCTAACAATCCCTCCTTACATACCTTTTAAGGTATGTACATAATATTGAAATCAATGAGTTCTTCATCCGAACATTGCATGGTACATAACTCATAAAAGTAAAAAACAAATAATACATATTCATCATAACTATGAAGTTTTTCATTTGTGCATAACTTCTAGCTTAAACCTTTAATGTCACTTCGTAAAATAGCAGCAATTAGCTTGGTATGGAAAACGTCTGACTCCCTCCTTTCACATCATAAATCATCTTCTTACTGTATCTGGTGTAAAGGCACTTTTTCTTTTACAAAGTATAAGAAGGATTAAACTATCTGAAAATAGCTAAATATTACTCTTTATTTACTTCTACTGTGTCTCTGGTGTAATTTCTGAATCTCTGCTGGTTCTAGTAGATATAGTTCTCCCCATCCACATGCTTGTTGGTTGTGGGACAGAGGAATAATAATTCAGAACCTGCTGATATTTGAATCTTACTACTGGGCATATGTTACAAACAAAAAACATCTTCATGGTGAACTAAATAAAATCCTTGTAATCTTTCTCAAATCTAAATATAACCATGAACTATTCCTGTTTGTGGTAAAGACACACACTAACGTTATGTAATACAATTTCATTATGGATTCAAAAACAACTAAAGTCATGATGCTGTCAGAGTGAATGATTTCCTGAGTGTATCTGTCCTGTAAAGTACGTCATTCTCTGCTTGGATTGTGTGCAGAAATCCCATCGATTGCACCTGGCAATACGGCTTCCACCTGTCTATTATCAAGCTGAAAAATGAATACAGAATTCCAACATACGATCATCAAATGTCTTTCTATTATGAATTTAAATTAAATGTATTTCCCCATAATGAACTAAACAATAAAGTCTATGGCTTTTACTTCTAATTCTTTAACAGGCTAGTAACAAGATGTTGTCTAAATTAAATTCAGTCTCATTACATTACTATGTTTTAGCTTAACTTAACTGTAATATGTACTTTCTACATTTCAAACCTCAGTTACTCTAATACCTGTTAAAGTATTACAAAATGGTTTCATTATCACAGGTCAACTTCTTCAGTATTCCATTCTGGAATTACATCTCTCACAGTAGCCCCTTGGCCACTGATTCTGCATCTGTGTTACCTGCTATAACTCAATCAATATTATAAACATGTCAACATCCATCAAACAGTATCTTATCCCCAGATATGGAGCAGGTTAATTATAAAACTATCATTCAATGCTCAGTTTGAACATCTGGGTTGGGGCGGTAAGTTTCTGTCAATCCTTAAAAGAAAAATTTAAATTGTGAATTTTACAGCCATGTTGACATTATACACACTCCCCCCTTTTTACACATGAACTCATGTGTAACAACACCCTGTAATGGGGAGGGGGAAAAAACTGTTAGGTAAATAACAAACATTATTTACAATTTTACATCCATTATCATCATTTCCACATTAAACACTTCAGTGAAAAGAAGTGTTTCTCTCCGTCCTTCAGATTTTAGTTTGAGTTTTACATTTGCAAACCGCCAAGTCCTGTGGGAGTAAAATATCAAGTAGATTAGAAACGGGTCACATGTGCGGTTTTCCCTTTCGTGGAATTTTTAGGAAACCTCTCGTTTCCCTTGGAGCTCCAAAATAATATGTTAGTCCAAAAACATGCTTGGTTAGTTATTGTTTTAGAATCATGCAGTTACACTGATCAGATGCCGGCATTCATTCACACTCACACCGTCTGGTTGTCAAGTCAGGTTTGGTCAGGTACACCCCAGAGTCAGTCATGGACAGTGCTTTTGTCACACTGTCAGTCAGGGTTAAAGGTCATTTGGTCTCGGTCTTTTGGCCATGTCGTGCTCTGCAGAGTCTTAGAGGTAATTCAGCATAGGCGGGTACCCTTTATCTACAAAAATATATCATATGCGGAGCACCATTCCTTATTCATTCACGATTTCAACTATGATTTTCAAGATGTTTCTAACTTTTCATTGGGACTTCTGCCTCCCACCTTTCTTGAAACTTGGTACAAAACTCACTTCCTTAGAGTACTACTACTGCAATTCATTTACACCTAATTAGTATTAAAATGTCTAATAGATCTATTTCAGAAAATTGTGTAGATCACTTTTATCTTGTGTAAAAACATTACTAGGATCTGTGTAGCGCTGCGATGGATTTCATAGCTCATCTTCAATTCTGGTCCACCTAAAAATCAATGTTAGACTCTTTAGCAGTGTGTGGAGTCATTTCATATTTCCTATGGTAATAACTATGCTACAATGGTGAAATCAATTCTTTAGATTGGAATACTATATCTGGCTTGGCACTAGCTCTCCCTTTAACATATTCCATACAGATAAAGATTTGTCTTATAGAGTGGTTCCTAAAACTATCCCACTACTTTATTCACACGTGAATAAAAATCTCAAAGAATATGTTGTTAAAAGATTGAAGAATATGGTTCTACTCTGTCATGTCTCCCCCTTTAACCCTCAGTGTGTTTTAGGATGTTTCTCATTTTACTTTAATAGTTTCCTCTTGACTGCTATTTTTAATTTAATAAATCTTTCTGTCTTTCCGTATTTATGCCTTAAATGTGCGTTTTGTGAATAAGTGTGTTTATGTGTAAACTCACTCATTCCCGTTCTCCTTTTCTCCTCCCCTGGTTTTCTCAAGCCGTGACCCCGGCCTCCTCACTTCTAATCGACCATGCCAACTCCTCTGATTCTGTCTTTTCTTCAGTCCATCAGCTCTTGAATCCATCTGCTGTAACTCTTTTAGGCAGCCATTGGCCCAGCTACATCTGCAGCCCCCATCATACCACTGTTCTTGTACTGCTTTGCATTTCATCTCCTCCTTTACAGTCTCCCTGCTGTTTTTATGGAGGGCGGATTCTGCTCTCATGTCTCACACTTTGCTCTTGTGCCATATCTTGTGGCTCAGCTTGGAACTTCATGCCCTGCCTGAGGGACTGATGAGCGTAGATCTCTGCCTGTCAGCATGCTGTTTGGTTCTGGATGCCACAGGTGGAGATAGCTCTGGCTGCAGTCTTGTTGTTGTTGTTGTTTCAGCTCTGGTTCTCTGTCTGTTCGATGGAGAAGGAGGAGTTTCCTGTTGGGTTAGGTCTTTTGTCTGCTTGGAGGGTCGGGATCGTAGCCTGTGTAACTCAGAGGGGGAGTCCAGGTCTCGGGACGCATTACCTATAAAAAAAGTCTAGCACACTGAGGTTAAATAAATCCAACCCTTTCCACTCTGACTCTTTCTAATCATACTATCTGTCTTAATCGTTAAATGCCATCTAAACAACATCATTGATGTCTACTAATGATATTACAAAAACTCACTCTAAAAATTGTTTCATCCATTGCTACATATTTACCCAACAACTCTTTCAGGAAACCATTTTCTCCTATAAATTGAAAAACGTACATGTTTCCAGCATCACATATTCCACACACTACGAAAGAACATCTTCATATTTTCTCCAATATTTTAAATCCCACCGTTACAATAGTATAACCCTGCAGAGCACACTAATCAGATCACAGTAATGACATTTGACTCAAGTGTAGGCCTATGTCTACTTTCCATTATACTTATTACTTGTGCTGAACATTTATTTATATTGTCTAAATTCCTTGTCTATGATGTGCAAACAGTTCGAGTGTAAAATGTGTTTTTCTCAATGTATTTACACTCTACAGATTCTTGAGTTTACTCATCTCCTGGTGCTGTCCTTGTAAAAAATGTTCAATTCCTTATTGTTTTGTACCAGTTTTCCAAAATCAGTTCTAACTGCCGTGCCGTTTCAGGAAAGGTGGCGGTACGGCTACACAATGTGTAAGTGCGTGCCAACATGTTCCCTTTTTAACTTTGATCCGGAGTGCATCTGCAGTGCGTTCTACAACTTCCCATGGTCCACTCCATACAGGTTGCAACGAGTTCATCTTGTGGATTTTTACATTTACCCAATAACCTGATCCAACAGAAATATTCGTCATGGCCCTGGCATATGCTTCCGCCTCAATATTTCTAATATTTAACACTGGTTCTCCTCTGCATTGTGAGGTGCTACCTTGTGGTGGATATTGCTGAGTGGGGCAATCTCTGGCCAGATGTCTACAATCTCCACATATGAAGCAGCCATCATTCCTTCTTCCTCTCCATTGTCCCTTTTGTTGATGCTGTATGGGAGTGTATACCTGTGCTTGCGGCTGTACTTGGACAGGAAGATACACAGGTGTTTGCTGTTGAAGATACTGTGGTGCTTGTGGCTGTACTTGCGGATAATACTGTTGTGTCTGAGGTTGGAATTGTGTAGGATTGTATTGTAGCACTTGTGGTGGGTTTTGTATTTGTTGATGCGGACAATCTCTGGACCAATGGTCCATCTGACCGCATGTGTAACATCCCACTTTCTTGAAACCCTTTCCTCCGCCTTTTCCTCGGAATCTCCCTCTACCTCTTTGTTGGTACTGCATCTGATGTTCTGGCACCACCTGAGCTTGAACTGTTAGCGGTACTTTCATTACTGTCTCCGTTTCTATGGTCTTCTCTGCTGTAGTTGCCATTTGCCTTGCCGCTTTCTTGTTTTTATTAGCTTTGGTATCTCTCTCAGCTACTTTTATCTTCAAAAGTTGTAGTTGTAGTGTTTTCATTTCTTCGTCATTTTCCCACTTTGTTGCCTGCTATTTCATATCGTGGTGAATGAGATGTAGTCTCCATTCTTCAATGGGTTTAGCGACTAATCCCACCACGTCTCCCAGGTCTGCCTGCACTGATCGGGGAAGGGCTTTAATGACAGCGTTCTTCCACAACATTACGACAGCCGGAGAAACGTCATGCCGTTGTCCAGTGTAGTCCTCCCACACTCCTTCACATCTCTTCAAGAAGGCATGCATTTCTTCCTCCGTGCCTTTCCTCAGGCTGTTGAGGGCATGTAAACTGCGTGTTGTCGGGTAGATGTGACGAATAGCAGCCCAATAATTCGACCTGATGTAGTTGAATGGAGTGTCATCTGGGTCATTTGTGCAATTGGCCTCGGAATCTATTGCTCTCACTTCAAGTCGTCCTTCAATCCGTCCGAGCAGGGCCCTCATGTCTCCCAAGCACAGGTGGTCATGGGCTGTGTATCGCTCCAGATCATTCACCCACTTCTGACCTCCTTTCGTGAGTGGAGGTAGCTTTGACACTAATGCTTCCATGTCCCTGTGAGTCCATGGTTGGTATTGAAATCCTCTTCTTCCAGCCGCTATCAATGGCATGGAGGTATGTGCACTGGTCTTGGTTCTTTTAGTTTTGGAGCATGTCCCAGGGTAATGTTGCTCATTTCGGCTGTCGTCATTTTCATCTCCCTGTCCATTGGAATAGTCAGGAGAGTAGTTTGTCCGGCGTTTTCTTTGAGTTCTTTGTTCTTCTTGTTCTCTCCTCTGTCTATCTGCCATCATGTCCTGGAATCTTACATCTTCTTGTCGTCTTTCCGCCAGAAGTTGTTGGTATTTATCTTCCTCCCTTTGTCTTTCTGCAATAATGTCATTATGGGCTTCAACTGCCTTCCGTTTTTCTTCAATAATGTCATTATGGGCTTCATCTGCCTTTTGTCTCTCTTCCATCCCTCTGATGAGTTCTGCTTCCAGTCTTCTGTCGAGTTCCTCCAGTCTTCTGTCGAGTTCCTCCAGTCTTCTGTCGAGTTCTGCTTCCATTCTTCTACTGAGTGCTTCCTCTCTTCTGCCAAGTTCTTCCATTACTGGCAGATCTTCTGCTGCTACCACATGTAAGCTGTTTGTCAATCCCTGGCTGGTATATTTTAGATAGAGAATCAGATTTGCAACCATAACTTTTCTTTTTTCAGCTTTTTTCATAGCGTTTTTAGCAGGTCCATACCGAGGAGGTTGTCCGGCTTTGATCCATGCTTTTTCCTGTTGTAGGTATTCAGCATTCTCATGTTCAACTACAGCTTTTCTATGGGCATCCGTTGGTCCAGGTTGATCATCTGCTGGAATCAATCCTCTCGTTTGCCACTGCTTGAACAGTTCCTCTATTTGGTTCCATTTCTTCTGTCTTTTAGTGGGAACTGTCCCAGCATCTGACCAGGTGTTTACTCTCGCCTTAATATCTGCAGTTGTGCCTGGCACTGGGAGTGCTCTTAACTTGGCTGGGTTTCTGGCGACATGTTTCTTAAGTTCACGGATAATATTATTAAGTTATCAAAAATGAATTACTAATCCTCTGAATAGTACCTTTGTATTCTTTATAAAGATATCCTATGTCATCTGAACTTAACTTTTACATTTTTTTAATTTTTTTTTAATTTGGAAAAATAAATGTAAATGTTGTAAAACTGAGATTAGAAAATCAAAATTAGACAAAATTAAAATGATGCAAATGTCTAAAATCTAAATAAATAAATGAAAATGAACAGTGTATGGTTTTCACTTTGTAATATTAAAATAGGAATATGGTGCAAATCCAAATAAACCGTGTAGGTCTACAGTGTATACTAGAGTTTATGAAATGATGCAAATGTCATAAAATGTGATAACTACAATACTTCAATTCAAAGAAACCACATGTAATCTTTTTCTGTGTGATGAAGAATGTATTAACTGTAATACTTAGTATGTCCGCTAGGGGAGCCGTTTCATTTGTAACTCCTCAAATGTATCAACTAGTACTTCCGGTTCATAAACCTACATCCTGTTTATTTCCTCAAAATATAAAGTTCAAATTACTTTCTTTGAAAAGCATGAAAAACAAAACAACTCAATCTACTCTGAACATTAATCTACACCATCCCTGTGTATTCAATCAGTAGTTACCGGTTGTATCTTTACTCAAACTATTTCACCACTAATAATGCTAACTGGCTAGCTAACTAGCTTAGCAGTATAGCATTAACCACATGTGATTGGGGGAAGGGGAACAATGGGAACACAACATCTGCAGATAAATAACCACACTGCTTGACAATACAAAACAATCTTCATTTATCTTAGCTCTAAATTCTATAGATGCTGACCTTAAAATCTGATCTCATACCAATCTTGTACACAATCACCTGGGCTTAGATCATCACACAAAAATACTTTATTAAACCAGACTACGCAGGTTTAACACATCAAACATATAGACTAACATGAATGGACCCAGTCCAGCGTAAAACAGAGGTATCCCTGATACAATCTAGTGCCTCCCCAGAAGGTCTTAATACTATGTAATATTCACATTAATCGGGCGGCGCCGAAGATACAACAGAGACAAATAGAAACACTATATACACACTCCACACCACTTGCAATCACCACAGAATTAAACAGGTAACTGTCTCACCTTTCGTTTAGGCCCAGCCAAAAACCTAGTGTGATGCTAGTTAGCTTGCAGCCTTCCCCCGTCTGTTCCAGCTCAATCTCACTTCAGGGTCCACCCAGTGACGCCAAATGTTGGAAAATTCTAAAGCCCCGAAGGCAGGAGAGACTGAAAAGAGTCAAGGGAAGCTTATCAAAGTTAACAGCATTTAATTACACAAAAGATGCGGTGGTGTACATTACAACATGTAATGTGCGAGTGGAGGCGGCTCTCCCCATGCGTCCGGTCAGCCGGAGTCAGCCGGAGCAAGAGGTCAATATTTTGCGTGCTCTTCCTGTTGTCATCTGAGGTCTTCTCCTATTGGCCGACGTCGTCGGGGGGCGGGTCCAATGCAATTCCTGCCTTGTTGTATTGTGAAATTACATCATTCTGGTGTCTGTGGTTATTTAAACATTCCCTAATAAACGTTATTCAGCGGCAATAGATGAGTGCTAAACCCAGTGTGCTCTGTGTACAACACCACATGTCATTTCACCTTCGATTCATGGTTTGAACATGCAGCATTTCGCCACATGCTAATGCTAACCGGAAATGAAGCATTTTCAGAATAAAAGTATTAAGTGAATAGTTAGTGAACTTCAGGTTTTTCAGAATAAAACTGATTTAAATTAAATAGTGTATTTAATTCAAATTACACCATATCAACATTGATTTTAATTTCTAACAAGAGTGACGTCACCCCATTCAAAGTGAATGGGCAGACGCGTTGGAAACCGTTTTTGAAGTTGTCGAAGCTGTAGTGTGGACGGGCCGTAACTTCTGGTACAGCCAATAAAAGTACAACACTGTACCACTCTATTTGGAGTTAGAGTATCTGTTGGCTGACATTACTACTACAACAGGCACTCAGAAATGATGCTGGAAAAACGACCTTAATGCCTTCAAAGGCTCCATTGTAGTTTGAAAATAAAAGTTGCTCTCCCAGTGGTCATACATACCTAGGGATGGGTATCGTTTGAAATGTATCGTTTGAAATGTATCGATTCCGATTCTGGTTCTTATCGATTCCCCGTTTCGATTCCAAAATTGTAAAAGGAAGAGGTCAAACATTTAGATAACAAAAATATCTTTATTCTTTTAAGCTTTAACTAACATTTTTACAAATAAAAAAAATACATGCAATACAAACGTATTGCACAATAGCTGTGCTTTATTTTAACTGAGCTATGCCTGTGGCAAGCTATTAACAGGCATTACACTGTGCCTCGTCTTTTTCTTTTTTAGTGTAGTGGAGCCTCACTTTAGAGCGTTTACCGCGACCCATCTTTGGTGTTATGAAGTGACTGAGCTCGTGAACTGTCTACGAGAGGGCGGGGGAGCCTCGCTGCGGGGCAACTGTGGACCTCTGTCGCCTGTCAGCGCAACTTACATGAAGTGGTTTAAAAAAATTAAGGGCGGTGCCGGCCGTCAACAAACCGAGCCGGTCGCCAACGGCCCGCTTATGACCGGCCGTTCTGTGATTCTTGAAGTATTAAAATAACGTATTAAGCAGAAAGCTTAGTATCGCGTATTTCTGGTATATTCATTTTTAATGTCATCTAATATATGTGTGTTTTTATTAGGGCTGTCAGTCGATTAAAATAGTTAATCGCGATAAATCGAAAATCAATCGCACGTTTTTTATCTGTTCTAAATGTACCTTCGAGGAATATTTTTCCAGTTTTTAATACTCTTATCAACATATGAGTGGACAAATATGCTTTATGCAAATGTTTATTATCATTTGAACAATGACTTTTTATTATATTAAACACAACAACCTCTGAACATTTCAAATATTCGCCTCAATTCAATCTGGAACCTCTCTCATACAATACAAAGTGTGTGTGTGTGTGTGTGTGTGTGTGCGCGCGCGTGCGTGCGTGCGTGTTCAATGCGGTGCAGTCAAATTTGGAGGTAATGGCAGACAGCAACCTTGAGTTAGTGGTGCCCATTGTACAATCCCCCCGTGGCGGTGGTGCTAAAAGATTGGCTAGTAAAATGTTGGACAATGAGATTGTTAAAAAGAAGAGGCGTTTTCTTTACGTTGTACAGAACCCGCCCAACCAGCTGTGTTTTACTATTAATTTAGCACTGTTGTTACATGACAACCTCACTGATAATGAAGGTTTTGAACGTGGTCAAGAGATTCAGAGGGGGGTGGGTTTGACAGATCAGACAGCTGTGACATTCAATGACATTGATACATTCGAAGAGAGTTTAAAATGCAAGATTGTGGTATTTTACAGAGGCGATGAAGATCGTACTCATTGTAAATTCCAGACAGACGGTCCCAAACGAGACAACACTGTGTTTTTGTTTCTCTTCAACAACCATTACTATGGGATTAAAAACTTGAAGGGGCTTTTAGGCTCTGCACTTGTCCGCGAACATTGTTACACAGGCTGCAGCGCTCAATGGAATCATTCCTGTAATGGTCATTGTTATGTCTGCCTTGACCCCTCATGTATTCTGGAAGAGTTTAAACCCATCTTTTGTAAAGACTGTAACAAAATGTGCCGTACAGTCGGCTGTCACTCTCAACATAAAAAGCAGACACAGAGATCATCAGACATTGCCAGTAACTGCGATTTACACACAAAGTGTGTAGATTGTCCAAGAGTGCAGATAAATCACACAAGTGTGCTGTGAAGAAATGTAAGACATGCAGTGAAAAATTACCCTCTGCTTCTGAAAAAAATGGTGAAAAACATCTGTGTTACATCGGAGTGCTGCCCAAAGAGACAGAACACAATGACAACATTGTGTTTTATGATTTTGAAACAATGGCGGGGGAAGACGGTGTACATGTCCCCTTCCTGGTGTGAACAAAAACCCTTGCGGGTGAAATTTCGGTCACGGAGGGTACCGACTGTGCACTGCAGTTTCTGGCACACTTTAGGTGCCCAAAGTTCAAAAATGCAACCTTCATCGCTCACAATGCTAAGGGTTTTGACAGCTATCTCATTATCAATGCAATGATCGAGCAAGGGGTAAAACCCTCTTTGATCATGCAGGGAAGAAAAAGTGGTCTCTTTTACTGACAAGGATTTCGGACAAAAGTACATAGCAAGGAGTGAGAACCAGAGGGGCGTAAGTGACATTTTGGGCAAAAATGAGTTATATATATCAAATGAAAGCTCTCTATGAGCTCTTTCTACTGCCAAAAGGGCACATGTCAATTATAAACCAATCCAGAGTTATTAATCAAAAACAAAAATACCTAACACAGAACACACTGAACTAATTGGGGCCAAAAGGGCATAAGTGCACTTACGCCCTTTTGGCCCTGAGAAATGTAAAGCCTTTGGATAGCACTTGAGTCAAAATGGCTGACAAGACATGTAAACAAGCTAGGTCAATCATCAGAAGAAAGATGTTCACTGTTGAAGAAGTGTTACTAAGTTTATTTGAAGATGCAGAAGAGGAAGAGAATGACATAATCCAGGATTCAAAGTCAATGCTGAGTGACAAAGGTAAGCTAAACAATGTCAAAGCTAGCATTTCTAGCTAGCATCTAGCTCGCAGCTAATGGTATGTTTCATCATAAAAAAATAAAAGACAAATATCTATATAAATAATATATATATAATAAATATATATATATATATATATATATATATAACTAGGGGTGCAACAACTAACCGACTCAATCGATGACCAAATTAGTTACCAACTAATGCAGTCGTCGATATGTTGGAGACATCATCCCGTGTGTTTTCGCGCAGTTAAACTCCAATGCTATCGGTCTTTTTATCGTTCGGCCTGCTGGAGACATTTAAAACATTATGTCATATGTATTATTGCTACATAAACATTATATCGCAGTCTTAGTGTCGCCAACTCCGTTTATAATATGCAATAAGACTACAAAATGCGTCTATGATGTATTTTCGATCTTTCCAATCCAGACACTCCCCCATCTGTGTGTGAGGGGGCGGGGCAGTTTACACACACGCAGCTGTTACATGCAGCACACACACACACACACACACACAGGAGATGGCGGAGAGAACGCGCTCCGAGGTGTGGATAAACTTTACCTGTCTCGATGCTCGTTGCCTAAAGTGCAATAAGAGTTTAGCATGTAAGGGCGGTAACACGAGCAATTTGTCTAAACATTTAGCAAAAGTGCTCCACATCCAGACGGAGGAATGCACCGGGTTCCACTGTCTCTCCAGCTGCTCTGTAGCTCCGTCCACGAGGAACCTTTCCACGTCAGGTGTTATGTATGCTAGCAGCAACACACGGAGCTAACTACATTATACAAACGGGTTCATGATTAGAGGTAACCGAGTTATTTATTTTGTTAAAGTTTCAGCTATTCTGTCATCACATTATTTAATATGATTTGTTAAAACATTGTTGTTTCTTTTGATGTGAAATATTATGTATTTAATTTAAATGTATTTAAATTAAAACAAAATTATAAAAGCAATGTTAATTTAGTTCACAATGTGTTTAGTTAATTTACCTTATTTCAAAGCAGATAAGGGACATACAGCCACTGACAATGGAGGTGACGAGGGACAGGACACAGAGCATGTTGGGACCCAGGCAGAGGACACAGAGCATGTTGGGACCCAGGCAGAGGACACAGAGCATGTTGGGACCCAGGCAGAGGACACAGAGCATGTAGGGACCCAGGCAGAGGACACAGAGCATGTAGGGACCCAGGCAGAGGACACAGAGCATGTAGGGACCCTGGCAGAGGACACATAGCATGTAGGGACACTGGCAGAGGACACAGAGCATGTAGGGACCCTGGCAGAGGACACATAGCATGTAGGGACTCTGGCAGAGGACACAGAGCATGTAGCGACCCAGGCAGAGGACACAGAGCATGTAGGGACTCTGGCAGAGGACACAGAGCATGTAGGGACCCAGGCATAGAACCCAGAGCATGTAGGGACCCAGTCAGAGGACACAGAAAATGTAGGGACCCAGTCAGAGGACACAGAGCATGTAGGGACCCAGGCAGAGGACAAAGAGCATGTTGGGACCCAGTCAGAGGACACAGAGCATGTAGCGACCCAGGCAGAGGACACAGAGCATGTAGGGACCCAGTCAGAGGACACAGAGCATGTAGGGACCCAGTTAGAGGACACAGAGCATGTAGGGACCCAGTCAGAGGACACAGAGCATGTAGGGACCCAGTCAGAGGACACATAGCATGTAGGGACCCAGTCAGAGGACACATAGCATGTAGAGACCCAGTCAGAGGACACAGAGCATGTAGGGACCCAGGCAGAGGACACAGAGCATGTAGGGACCCAGTCAGAGGACACAGAGCATGTAGGGACCCAGTCAGAGGACACAGAGCATGTAGGGACCCAGTCAGAGGACGCAGAGCATGTAGGGACCCAGGCAGAGGACACAGAGCATGTAGGGACCCAGGCAGAGGACACAGAGCATGTAGGGACCCAGTCAGAAGACACAGAGCATGTAGGGACCCAGGCAGAGGACACAGAGCATGTAGGGACCCAGTCAGAGGACACAGAGCATGTAGGGACCCAGTCAGAGGACACAGGTCATGTAGCGACCCAGGCAGAGGACACAGAGCATGTAGGGACCCAGTCAGAGGACATAGAGCATGTAGGGACCCTGGCAGAGGACACAGAGCATGTAGGGACCCAGTCAGAGGACACAGAGCATGTAGGGACCCTGGCAGAGGACACAGAGCATGTAGGGACCCTGGCAGAGGACACAGAGCATGTAGCGACCCAGGCAGAGGACACAGAGCATGTAGGGACCCTGGCAGAGGACACAGAGCATGTAGCGACCCAGTCAGAGGACACAGAGCATGTAGGGACCCTGGCAGAGGACACAGAGCATGTAGGGACCCAGTCAGAGGACACAGAGCATGTAGCGACCCAGGCAGAGGACACAGAGCATGTAGGTGACCAGGCACAGAACCCAGAGAATGCAGTTACAGAAAAGCACAGGGAAACAAATGAAGAAGATGTAATCCTGATGTTAGAGCCAGTGAGTGTCGATGAAAGAAGAGATGAGATCCAGCACGGAGGAAGGAAAAGAAAGAGAGATTCTGAATGCACAAAAAAGACTTCTGAACTCCGGGCAAAGCTATGTGAGTTCAAAACATATTCATGTCCCAGGAAGAAGAGTCAGGGAAGAAGACTGTTTCCTGTCGTTACAAATGCAACCACAATTTCCCAGAGTCATTCAGGGAAATTATTTTTGATCAGTTTTGGAAAATGGGAGATGCAGCCCGTCAGAAAGACTTTATCATAAGTCATACAGTGACAAAGATAACAAAGAGGCAGACCACCACAGAATCAAAGCGGCAGAACACAACAGAGTACTATCTCACCACACAGGGGAAGTCTGTTCGAGTTTGCAAGGATTTTTTTTTGAAAACCCTTGACGTATCTGAGAAGTTTGCAAGATCTGCAGGCGGCCATCCCTCAAGCCAACTGGGAATCTCACCCACAAGGTCTCAGGGTAAACATTCCCCATGCAACAACAATCTGATCATGGGGCACATCAAATCATTCCCTACATTAGAGTCACACTACTCTTGGACAGATACCACAAAGCTGTACCTTGAGGAACATTTGAATGTGACCAAAATGTACGAACTCTATGTACAGAAATGCCACAACGAGTGGAAAGTAAATCCAGAGAAACTTAGTTTCTACAGATTCATCTTCAACACAGAATTCAACTTGGGCTTTCACCAACCCAAAAAAGATGCATGCAAGTACTGTGAGTGGTACAAGCGTTTAAATCCCAGTGACAAAGTACACCATGAAGAAGAATACAATGCCCACCAAACAAGAAAGGTGCAAGCCAGGGAACATAAACAAAATGATAAGAGACATGTACAAGCACAGTCCTCATTTAAAGCTCTCACATTTGATCTCGAGCAAGTGCTGTGACCACTCCTCTGTTGCTCTCCCTGAGGTTTCTCCCATGTTCCCTTTAAACTGGGTTTTCTCTGGAAGTTTTTCCTTGTACGATGTGAGGGTCTGAGGACAGAGGGTCTAAGGACAGAGGGTCTGAGGACAGAGGGTCTAAGGACAGAGGGTCTGAGGACAGAGGGTGTCGTATTGTCATACTGATATTCTGTACACACTGTGAAGACCACTGAGACAAATGTAACATTTTTGATATTGGGCTATATAAATAAACATTGATTGATTGATTGACATGCATGTTCCAGTATCTATCAACTCTTTCACGCATTGAGCATGTGGTGCTGTACTCTGACACATGTGGGCTGCAGAACAGGAATGCTGGTTTTAGTGCCATGCGTCTCTCTCTCCATACATTCATGGAGTCTGGACACAGCCAGATGGAATGTGACAGTGTCCATGCAGCCATTGAGACCGCCAGAAAAAAAGTGCCTGTGTACAGTCCGGAGGGGTACTACACTCTTGTGAGGATGGCAAGGAGGAACAGGCCATACAAGGTGATTGAGCTTGGGCACAGTGACTTTCTGGATTTCAAGTCCTTCTCACAACACACGGTCCGAAACAGAACCAAAGACACAGAGGGACAAATAGTTCGTCACACAAAAGAGGATCCGAAAGGGATTCAGTTCAAATATTCGCTGTCCGACCAACCATTTCAAATGCTGCAAGTTGTAAAGCATGAGACCAGAGGTACTCATACAATTGCACCAAAGAAGATGCACACAGGTCCACCCGCGATCACTGCTGTGAAAAAGAAAGACGTACTCACACTGTGCACAAATGGGAGTATCCCTCACTCCTATGTGGACTTCTACCAGTCTGTGCAAGTCATCCAGGCAGAGTAGGCTAGTATGTCGTTTCAAATCAATCTGAAACGTACATGATCTATATAATATGCTGTTGTCGTATATATTGCGATACAATGTTCTAAAGTAGTTTTTGATTTGCCAAACAGTTATTTGGCCGGGTTTAATATCATGTATTGTTATTCAGTTATTCAACTAATGTGATATTGGTATTTTATATGATCACAATGGACTCTGTAGCCTTTTTTCAATTGGTTATTTGGGGAAATGGCTAAACAATTAGTTATTTGGTTATTAATATATTTTTAAATAATTTTTTAATATAATTACATTCAATGAATATATGAATATAAGGATATTTTTATATGATATTTGTATTATAACAATTGATTCCTGTTACTTTTCAACTCATAACATGTAAAGCCTTGTTCATCTTTTTATCAGATACGCCCTTTTTCTTAGTGTATATGTTACGATTATTGTGTTGTGTCACGTTTTCTATGTCTTGGTTTGGGTGTTTTGCTGTTCTCCCAGTCATATTTTCCTCCTTGTATATTGTCTGGTCTTTTCCCTGTGTTTTTCCTCCCGTCGTTAGTTTCCCTGGTGTGTCTAATTTCCTGATTGTTTTCACCTGTCACTCCTTGTGTGTCTCCTGTGCTCATCAGTGTCAGCCCCGCCCCTGATTGTTCCCACCTGTGTCTAGTTACCCTGTGTTTAAATTCCCCTGTCTCCCAGTGTTGAGTGTTGGTTCGTCTTGTGATTAAGCCTGTCCTCGGTGAGTGTTCTGTTCTGCCTGTGTGTGTATATATATATATATAGCCTTGAAATAAAGGAATTCTTTTCACTTTAATCTGCATTTGGGTCCTACCTGCTTCCTTCGCTCTACCGTAACATTACGAACCAACCAAAGATGGACCCAGCGGATTCAGCTTTTTTGATGCCACAGGCGGCTGCTAAGAGAAGGAGGCGCAAAGCCAAGCTAGCAGCCATGCCTCCATGCTCCAGTACCGGCCCACGCAGCTTTGCGTCCATACTGGATTACCTGGCTTACACAGCCAGGGTCCGGGCTTCCGCTCCGGACCTTACAGCCAGGTTTCCGGCTCCAGCTGCCACAGTCCCATCTCAAGTTTCCTCTCGAGTCCCCTCTCCAGTTTCCCCTGGAGTCCCCTCTGGAGTCCCCTCTGGAGTCCCCTCTGGAGTCCCCTCTCGAGTCCCCTCCTCTAGTCCCTGCTCTAGTCCCTGCTCTAGTCACTCCTCTCGCGAGTCCCCTCTCGAGTTCCCTTCTCTAGTCCCTCCTCTAGTCACTTCTCGAGTCCCCTCTCGAGGTCCCTCCTCTAGTCCCTCCTTTAGTCCCTGCTCTAGTCCCTCCTTTAGTCCCTCCTCTCGTCCCTCTTCTCGTCCCTCCTCTAGTTCCCCTCTCGAGTTCCCTTCTCTAGTTACTCCTCTAGTTCCCCTCTCGAGTCTCCTCTCGAGTCCCCTCTCGAGTTCCCCCTTGGTTCCCCTCTCGAGTCCCCTCTCGAGTTCCCCCTTGGTTCCCCTCTCGAGTCTCCTCTTGAGTCCCTACTCCGGGTCCTGTCCCATTGGGGGCTCCGTCGACTACTCCTCTGCCAGAGGTCCTGCCAATCGTATGTCTGTCCCGTTGGAGGCCCCGCCGACTACTCTCCTGCCGGGGGTCCTGCCAACCCTTTGTCCTGTCCCGTTGGAGGTCCCGCCGTCCACTCCCCTGCCGGGGGTCCTGCCAACCCTAGGTCCGGTCTCGTTGGAGGTCCCGCCGTCTACTCTCCTGCCGGGGGGCCTGCCAGCTCCTTCTCCTTTCTCGTTGGAGGTCCCGCCGTCTACTCCCCTGCCGGGGGTCCTGCCAACCCTATGTCCTGTCCCGTTGGAGGTCCTGTAGACTACTCTTCTGCCGGGGGTCCTGCCAACCCTTTCTCGTTGGAGGTCCCGCCGTCCACTCCCCTGCCGGGGGTCCTGCCAACCCTAGGTCCGGTCTCGTTGGAGGTCCCACCATCTGCTCCCCTGCCGGGGGTCCTGCCAACCCTTTCTCCTGTCTCGTTGGAGGTCCCGCCATCTACTCCCCTGCCGGGGGTCCTGCCAACCCTATATCCCGTGCCGTTGGAGGTTCTACCGGGGGCCCTGCCAGCCCCATGTCCATCACCTGTCTCGCCGGGGTTCCTGCTAACTCCTGGTCCACTTCCGTGGGGGATCCTGCCGAAGCCTGTCCGACCGGCTCCGGTTTCTGTCCGGCTGACACCGGGTCCTGCCCGGTCTCCGGAGCTGTCCCATCAGCGCTTTCCTGCCCGGCCTCCGGATCCGGTCCGGTCGACACCGGTTCCTGCCCGGCCTCCGGAGCTGTCCGGTCTTCGCCCTCGAGCCCGGCCCTCTGAGAGCCGGAGTCTTCACCCTCAATCCCGGTCCCCTGAGAGCCACGGCCTTCACCCTCGATCCCGGGCCCCTGAGAGTCACGGCCTTCGCCCTCGAGCCCGGCCCCCTGACTTTCCCGGCCGCGGTGGCCTTCGCCCCTCCATAACCCCCACCTTGGACTCTGTCTTGCCCCCGGGCCGTCCGCCCGAGTCCACCTTCTCGGCTTCTACCTTACCCCCGGGCCGTCCGCCCGTGACCCTTTCCTGGTCCTCTGCCTTGCCCCCGGGCCATCCGCCCGTGACCCGTTCCTGGTCCTCTTCCTTGCCCCCGGGCCGTCCGCCCGAATCCCCCTTTTTGGACTCTGCCTTACCCCCGGGCTGTCCGCCCGAGACCCCTTCCTGGTCCTCTGCCTGCCCCCGGGCCGTCCCCCGAGACCCCTTCCTGGCCTCTGCCGTGCCCCTGGGCGGTCAGTTCAGACGCAGGTGTTCAATGGCTAGAGTGGGTAGCCCAAACTGAAGGTGTATTTATTCAACATGCGTTGAATGAAGGAGAAAAACGAGTGGGACGTTTTGTCGTGGATGGTTTTGCTGAAGTAGCCAGGGCCAAGATTGTTTGGGAATTTCTTGGTTGCTTCTGTCATGGGTGCCCATCTTGCTACAAGGGCCATGAGAAAAACCCCTTGACAGGTGACACATTTGAGCAGCTCCATGCTGCTAGTGAGGAAAAGCTGCATGAGTCTGTTCACGGGGCCAAAGTGATCGTTATGCGTGAGCATACATGGGTTGAGATGAAAAAATCCAATCAAGATTTGCAGGCTTTCCTCAGGGGATACAAAGCGCCAGAACCATTGACCCCGCGCGATGCTCTATACGGGGGAAGGACATGTGCTATAAAGCAGAGGCACACGACAGCGGCAGGTGAATTGTTTCATTATTGTGAATTCACCTCACTCTACCCTTTTGTAAACTGTACAGGCCTATATCCACTTGGACACCCCCAGATCAGATTTCAAAGACCCTCACAGTTATGTTGGGTTAATCAGAGCCACAGTAGACCCTCCCCGGGGTCTTTACTTTCCTGTCCTGCCCTACCGAACTGCAGCGAGTAAGCTAGTGTTCACCCTATGCCGTACATGCGCTGAGCTTAACAACCAACAGGGGCCCTGCATGCATAGCAAGGAGGAAAGAGCATTAACAGGCGTTTGGGTGACCACAGAATTCACCAAAGCCCTGGACATGGGGTACAAGATGACTCAGATCACAGAGGTGTGGCATTTTGAGAAGAAAAGTGACAGCATTTTTGTAGACGATATACACACATTTTTGAAGGGTAAACAAGAAGCATCAGGTTATCCTTCAGAGGCCACAGATAATGAGAGCAGACAAAAGTATGTGACAGACAACCATGCTAAGCAGGGTATCTTGCTGGATGCAGATACAATCAAATCAAATCCCGCCAAAAGACAAGTGGCAAAACTATGTCTCAACAGTTTCTGGGGTAAATTTGCCCAGAGAAACAACCTGACTCAGACTAAGATTGTGACCAAAACAGAAGAATTTCTTAACCTCTTGTTTTCAGCTAAACATAAGGTTAAATATTTCTCATTCCTCAACGACAGAACGTCTCTTGTTCAGTGGTGCTACGGTGAAAAATGCTACTCTCCTCCCAACAAGGTAGATAACATTTTCATTGCAGCATTTAAAAAACTTTCCAGTGAATTGGAGAAATTAAAGCACAGAGTCTTCTCCTACGACACATATAGTATCATCTATGTGACAAGACAAGGGGAGACTCCACTGCCCATGGGGGTTTATCTGGGGAATCTGACAGATGAGCTGGGGGGCGACACGATTGAACAGTTTGTTTCAGCAGGCCCTAAAGGTTATGCTTATGTGACACTTGGGTCCTGCTTTGCTGTTGCTTTTTGTACTTCACCGGAGTCAGTTTGAGATATCAATTAGTTTATTCTGCAAACCATGGAATAAACACACAGATCCACAGTTTAGCCACAGGTCAGTGAGATGTTGCTCCAAGCTAAGAATCCTCTAATACTTTTACAGTGATCGTATAGTGGTATCATTTGTTTAGAGAAAAATGATTCTAAATATAAAGAAACTCAATAACATTTATTACAAACATAAAACTATTTAGTTTGTAATTGTGACAATAAAGATTAATCAAATTAGATGAACATTAGATGAACAGTATTCAATAAAACATTTAACAGTTCAAAATAAACATACCTGCAAACCATGGAATAAACACACAGATCCACAGTTTAGCCACAGTTCAGTGAGATGTTGCTCTACAAAGGAAAGTTTCACGTCAGTAACGTAAATGCCACGTGCACTCCTCCACAAGGTTAGTGGCTAACTAGTTAGCGGCTAACTAGTTAGCTAGAAAACGGCTCACTCTCAGTTTATGTACAATTCTTTTAAAAAAGTGATACACTACAGAATCTAAAGATATACCAGACAAAGAAGAAGGATTGTACGAGGTATCCAGTGATGATAGCGAGTTAGAAACATTCTCTCGGCTTACCTACGAAAATGTAGTTTTAGGAACTGAATCTGAATCCGGTTCAGTAAGCGACGATGATGAGAATATTGAGCCAGACGATGGACCATTACGTCCTTATTTGTTCGAGCCCGAGCCCGAGGTGATGGAGTTAGTTCACGGCATGGGCAATGGCGAGGATGACCAGGACCAGGCGCCAGATGATGCACCCCTACGCACAAATAATCTTGACTGGTAGGTCCCTAAGCATAGCTCACGCTAGGCGCTATATTATATATTGCAAAAGTTGGCATGCATATACTGTAGGCCTATGGCTATGCCCGAGGATGACTGCATGTAGGGTACATTTCATAACATACCAGGGTCAGGTTCACATAAGTTATCTTGTCACATTTAGTATTGTATATGTAACAGCCTTATGGGCATTAATTACATGAATACATTGAAATGAATTGTATACTAGCATGATATACAGCTAGAGCCATCGGTCTTTTGACGTAGTAGGGTCCTAATCCTAGGCTAGCCAGGCTGCCTGTCAAGTGTAGGCTGTACTCACAGTACTGTTAGTATATCATGTCTATATGATGACTGTAGTGTACACATTCAACACTGTGTACCGGATAATCGGATGACGAGGCCTCCGGTCGCCTAATCGACAGGCAATAAATGGCGTTGTACACAATGGTACAAGCTAATGATACATTAAATCAGCCAGAAAACATAATAAAATATGTTGCTGGAATGAAACGAACGGTCCACAGTCTCTTTACCACTTCATCATAGTTTCGATCCAGATAGTATTCTTCGGTCGGAAATAAACACTTGTGTTGCATTTGACTGGGGTGGTCGACTTGACATCCGTAACATTTTTCCTTTCTGTACAGATTCAGGACCCTATCCAACAGATGAACCACGACAGCTTTTAACGTATTCAGGAATGACGATGTCCTAGCACGTTCTGCAGCATCACCCTCTGGAGCACAAGGAAAGCATGGCGAATCAACGCCTGCTGCTGCTGCGGGATAAGCTGTTGATTCCCCTGGAGACTCGGATGGAGTAGATGGAGGTTGATACATATCCAGCCAGCCAGTAATATCAATGCCAGCCATATAGCTGTCCAGATTGGGTGTCCAGATTGTTGGAGAGGATGGGGGTCCTCCAGGTGTTTGCTCCAGGCTGCAACTCGCGGGGAGAGACTTGTTTTTTCTCAGATCCATGGTTAGTGTTCAACGAATGTCCTTGAGGGGTCCTTGCTTTTAAATGATCTGGTGAGGTAGGCGGGACTTGTTATGTTGAGTGGGAGGCGGAGCCCTCTGTAAAAGTGAGAGTCTTTTGCAGTCAAACCTTTTTTATTACATACAACAAATTCCAATATTACACCTATACAACCTCACACAACTTCATATTGGGTTTCCTTATAGTTGTGTGAAGTAATTATAAAAAAGACAAAGATCATGGGGGCAATAGGATATTTTATTATTTCCCTCTTTACGTATTTGAAAAGTACACAACCGGGGGGAAATCTGCCACTTCCTCACAGAGCCCCTCCTCCAGCACAAATAAACGCGCACACATGGCCAAAAGAGGGCACGAGATAAGTTTGTGCATAGATCTTCGGCTGTAGGCGCCTGAACCCCGCACAGATGCTGCATTCGTTTCTTGACTGGCGCTCCGGACGGATGGCGGTAAGTTGTCACAGGCCTCTCGCTGATTAAACCCATATCGAGGCGTCTCTTGGCCATTTTTGTTTTTTGAAAAGGTGACTTGGTAAGTGGAAATGACTGTCTTTTTATTTAGTTTGAGCGTATTTCTATTTTCACCTAATTCCACCCCCCACTATCTGCTGGCCTCATAGCCAAAGGAAGGGGTGGATAAAGGGGGAGAGGCCTGGACTGTGAGGGGGGGGCTAGACAGTCTCACGCATAACTTCAAAGAGACACCTATATCAACATCAGAGGCTTATAACACACTGGTGTGAAATCACACCTGCCTGTTATAACACCTCACATCAAAGGCTAATTAGATTAGACAACTCTGAGGGGACAGGGGCCAGACAGCATAACTTCAAAGAGACTGCCTTAATCAACACCTAGATTAACATCAGAGGCTTATATCACATACACATCAAATGATTAGACTACAAAGGGGTGTGAGGGGGGACAGGGGCCAGACAACATAAGAGACTGCCTTAATCAACACATCAAATAATTAGACAACAAAGTCACTACACAGGGGGGCTTTTCACACCGACCTGTTATAACACCTCACCCCTCACATCAAAGGATCTCGAACAAAAGGGAGGCGGGACTTAGCTCATTTGCATAATTGGGGGCGTGTTAGCTGTCACTTTTGTATGGATACTAATGAGACGAAAGCGGCATCCTTATAACTACTAACAATACACGTAAGGTCTCTCTCTCGCGCCACACATACACACACCCTCCCGGTCCTCCCGATGGCCAGTCGGTGCTTGCCGGTGAGCGTGGAAGTGTGGTCTGCCGCAAGCGGACGGCAGGAGCAGGGCTGTCAGCATCATCTTGTAGATGGTATTTTAAACTCGATGCGCTCTGAAACTACGGGGCTGCCGAGCACAAAAAATACACCTGCGTTAATCGCGTTAAAATAATTAGTGCCGTTAATTTGTTTTTGCGTTAACGCGTTATTTAGCGCAAATGGTCTTTTCTTCCACTTGACTTGTTAATAAACAGAAGGTGTTTTTTTGGCTATTTGTGAGTAGGTAATGGTGCAGTACAGCCTGTGATTTCTGCCTTGAGTAAAAAGATTACCCGTGGATGAGTATTTTTCAGAAAATCAGTAGAAGAGGCATGGGAGTCTCTTTGCTAATTATCAATGGTCTTTGCAAATTAACAGCATATGTACCCATGTTAATTGAATTGGTAAGAGGTCAGAGGAACTCCAAGAGAGGGGCTTCCTCAGACCTAATACAATTAAAGTCTTGTTGATTAGTGGTTTATATCCAGCATGTATTAGCTGAGAAACGATAAAAACGTTGGTGCGTAGCTGCATAGGGGGACATGTATGTGCGCTACTGTGCAGACGTTAGTTAATTGGATCATTCATATCATGCAAGACTCCTAGAGAGGCCATGGGATAATGGTCGTTATGAATTTATCAATACATGTATTCCTGTTAAGTGAGCTGACTTCGAGGTTAGAGGAAGTTCAAACAGTTATTTTTGACAGTGAAGCACAGAGGAACCTGGCACTTCCTGCAGTACACAGGTATCTTCACCCTGTTGAGTCCAGCATCTAGGCACCTCCTGTAGTTCTTCCTGACCTTGGTGGCATCTTCCCCATAATACTCGGGCATGCATGTGAGTGGTGGAGGAGGGGGTGGTGGAGGTGCAGGGCCTTCAGCAAACTTCAACAATTCTGCAGCAAGCTGCTCCCTGAAAGTTTTCTGAGTGTGTGTAGAGATTAGATTAATTCACTGGCTTATACTTATAGGATAATATTGGACTATAAATGAATAATATTACACCAAATAAATAAGTAAACACATATATATATATATATATTCATTCACTGGCCATTCATTTAGAAAATGTAACTCCAAAAAGACAAGTAACACTATTTAGCATTTTGGCTAATCATTCCTGTTGGCTAAGCTAACACTGTGATGCAGTTCCACCAAACACAAAAGTAATATATAAAAAGGATAATATTGGACAATAAATGAATAATATTACACCAAATAAATAAGTAAACACATATATATATTCATTCACTGGCCATTAATTTAGAAAATGTAACTCCAAAAAGACAAGTAACACTATTTAGCATTTTGCCTAATCATTCCTGTAGCTTCTTACCTAAGCTAGCACTGTGACGCAGTTCCACCTAACACATAAGTAATATATAAAAAGAGAGAGATTACATACCTTTCCCGTGGTGGAAGTTCAACATCCGAGTCACTACTGTCCGGATCCAGGTCTGGCTGGAGGAGATCTTCATCATCCGACGAAGAGCCATCTGGTATGATCATAGCTATCGTCAGCTAGCATCTCTAGCCAATATAATCGAGTGATTAGTAAGTCCCGCTAAACACTTACATCAAGTAGAGAGAGGTTTGCGTAAACAGCACGTGAGACAGCATTAGCTCGGGACTGTGAAACTTTATACCTACTCTACTGCCATGAATGTAATGATAGATTATCAGAAACAGTTCTAAAGTGACTAAGAGACATTGGATTAACCTTAAACAGCGTTTTTATTCCCTTGAACAAGAACTTTTATCACAAAACAGCAACGGTAAGATATAATTATTGTTATGGTTTTGAAAACGGTTGTTTTTTTTCTTCTCTGTTCTGGCTGCTAGCTCAGTGAGTTTGTGTCCTACAGTGATGATACTTATAACAAAAATAATCTGTGGAGTATCAGCTTTCAGATGATATGTAGTTTGTGCAGAAAATATTACGTTTTAAAGATCGTTTTTGCTAGTTAGCACCGAAGTAGCATCTGCCCGTTTTAGCTAAGGGTTAATGCTAACACTTCTTGTGAGACTTGTGTTTTGTTTCTGTAAAAATGGTTCATATTGTCAGTTAGCTGAGATTATTCTCGTTAATCTGGTATAACACGATAATAGGTTTTTAAATATTAAGATGCCCTGAGACACAGTGTTGTGAAAAAAAAACAGCGTCCCCGTCGGCGGGGACCTTCGGGCTTAACAGGTTAAATATATGTGTGTGCTTAATTACTCTGTATGAGGTAGGAGCATGGCAGGACACATCCTTATTTAAACACACACACACACACACACACACACACTGTAAGGAGAGGGAGCGAATCAGACGGAGTCAACGGCTGCTGACTCATTGTCTTGGGTCCGCCAGAAGTGAAACTGGCCAATGGAAAACTGCCAACTCACTGGCTAGCTCGCCCAGAAGTGAAATCGCCAATAACAAATAGCTAGGGGGGAGGAACAAACACAACTCCTCCCCACTTGTATGTATACATATTATGATATTTTGATGCTCGGCGCCCCTTCTGACTGACCGTCTCGGTGTAGCACGGTAGTGGAATTGAGCCCAGAGTACTTTGTAAATTGTATTGTAACTTTTGTCATTAAAACAAAAATATTGTTTAACTGGTATCCTGGTGTATTTGAATTCCCTCCACCCAACGACACGCGGAGCCAAGGTGGGTTTTAGACCACTCAGACTCCAACAGCCGTTCTGTGATTCTCCAGAACACACAGATGGCCAGTCCGCCCTTACCGTGTATTCCACCGGGTCACTACGGTGCAGACGGACCCGGTGGAATACAGGGTCTACCGCGTTTAGGAACCGTTAAGCAGAACCGAAATTGTGTATTTTGTATGGGTACCCAACATTTTCTTATCAGTTCTCATCTGGAACCGATTTTCGGTTCCCAACCCTATACATACCGTCGATATCGCTCTGCCAGCACGCTGACGACTAGTATCCTCAGTGATTAGGATACAAGTGATCTGGTGATATCACAGCTAAACATTCAGTTTATATCTAACAAATCATCTTCCAGGATGAATATCAGTTTTGCTTATTATCATCCCCACAAAGTATCTCAATATAAATATACAAATATGTAAGAGGTATTACGTCACAGCGTATACTTCAGCGGAATTTCAAAACAACGGGCCGGGGTGCAAAACGCATCAATGAACGTGACCATCTACCACACAAAATAACACCTGTACATAACCCAATTTGTGTTATTTGAAGTTGAAAAGGATATTGCATTGTGTTTGTTACTTTTGTTGCAGTTGTGTGTCTTAACCTGTTAAGCCCGAGAGACCCCGGTACCGGGGCCCTCCCCCAACATCTTGCAGGAAATAGTGTCTTGAGGGCATCTTAACATTTTATAAACGATTAAATATCCATGTAACGGGAAGAAACTCATCTAACTGATCATTTTTATTTATTTTTCCAAAAAAAAACACAATGCTAACGCTGAGCCTATGAATTCGCAACGAGCGAAAAATGCTAACAGATTACTGCACCAAAACTCACTCATAAAACCTTATTATTTATCCTTTCTGCACATCCAACACATCGATTCGCATCGTGAGATGACACAGAATCAATGGGTACATACATTATCACTATATGATAAGAACTTGCGACTTTATAAACAAAAACAGACATCAAAACATATGGCGCTAGGTAGCTAAAAATGCTAACATGGCTTACCTGTGTGGTAGTCTCGTCAAAAGTGGTCTTCAATGGCATTAAAACGATAAAAACGCTGCTGAAGTTAATCCATAGGTTAATCCAATGTGTCTGTGTCACTTTGAAATGATTTCCGATAATCAATAAGCAATAAACCTGCTTTTCAGTTTCCAGATGTCAGAGCGAGAGATAGGTTCACTCTGATGCAAACCTGCATGCGCAAATCCCCCACCTTTTTTTTTACCGTGTGTGTGTGTGTGTGTGGGGAAATTCCCCTTTGATTCTATTGGCTCTAACGGTCAAAACGAGATGTCAATCAGCAAAATCGACCAATGGGTTCCAGAGAAACGGTGTAAAATAAAAAGAAAAAAAGTTGTCTTTGCTAAACCTCTCTAAAAAGGTCAAATGTCACTTGTGTTGCATCCATCTTGATACAGGGTACTTATTATATGTTGTACTTTTGGTTGCTAAAGCTTTTAGTCTACCTTACCATCATCCAAATATGGACGGACACTATAATTTACAGTTTTTTACTATGTTCAATCTGAATTTTCTTTAAAATAAAAAACATCTATATTGATTCTGACTTTTGAACATCCAACTCACAGGTTTATCATTACTTTGAGAAACAAGATTATTAATGTAACCCTTTTAGAAGGGAATATATGGTCATTTGTTCTGGGAATGTCATTTTCGAGCCTGAGACCTGAAAGACACAGGGGCACAGGGCTTAACAGGTTAAGTGTAATTTTGCATGCTTATATTTTGAAGGCGAGTTTACGTTGTTGACAGGAAGTTGTTGTTGCTATGGAAACAAGAAAAGCTTCACAGCGGGCGGAACTTTTCATAAAGTCAGCGATAATAAAACCCACCCATTTAGAGGGAAGATATGATTGGTCAATTGTACTGTCATTTGACATTACTCTCTCGTTCAGTTTCTATATAGCTGGGCCTGTAAATTCATAGCTGGATCACCAATCAGCTCCCATCTTCACCTCGCAGAGACGAGCTTCTTTCATTTAACCATTCACATTCCAACAGAAACTGAATAGGCAGATTCTAAGGATTTATTTCTTTGGATATTTTATTTAGAATACAATTAAATCAAGTTATTTTGGTAAAACTATATTAAAAAAACAAAATATATTTTGTAGAATATCTTAGGGCCCTGCCGGCTAGGCACTGGTTGACTAACTATTATTTATCCTCAGATCACCTTGAATAAAATAAAAAATGAAATAAAAAATATTGAAATCACTCTCCATATATGACATATCCATTAGTCAGTGTGTTATTGTGTGTGTTCCCATACATATTCATTCATCATGGTTATAGCTGCTCCCCTCCCCTCTGTGTACATCATCATCACTGCCCTCCACCCCCCTCTCCTCCATTCATTCTCTTCCTCTCTCTCCTCCTTCCTCCTACCCTTATTCCCTCTCCTCCACCATCCCTTCCAATCATCCACCTTGTTTCCTCTCTCCGCTTCACGTCCCTGTTGCTCTTATATTTCATTATACCCTCCCTCTCTCCTTCTTTCATTCCCCCCCAACATCTCTCTGTCTTGTATTCACCTTGTTGTCTCTCTCTCTCTCTCTCTCTCCGTCTCCTCTGTCACTCCCCTGCTCACTCACTCATTGATAGGGGAGGCGATGTGACCAGCATGCCGAGCGGCTAATCGTTATTCTGTGTGCGCGCGGCAGGAGTCATGGTGGAGTGTCAGTTCACCTCCATCTTTCTCTCTCCCTCCTCCCCCTTCCCTGAGAGAGCGGGAGGACGTGGTGGTGAAAGGACAACAGCGAGCAGAGAAGAAAACAACAACACACCCTGCTGATGATACACAGTGAGAAGAAACTAACATCTGCACATGATGTAATCTGGATTTCACTTTAAATATTGAAGTGGTTAAATGTGTAGTCCGCCATCCTAAGCCAACACACTTATTGTCAAATAATCATCCGTCCGCTCTGTGTTCCTGGCTTCCAGACGAAGCCCTGAAAATGGGAAACAAACAAAGTGGCTTATGATGCCACATAAAACCACTGCAGCCAGTCAGCAGCATGGACAAGACAAAGGGAACAGGAGGGGGGGGGGTATTTTGTCTGGCTGTTTGGCTAAAATATCAACATTCTTTCTCAGGAAATTTCTGACGCCCTCTGTTGGAGCCATCACCTGTTCACCAGTGGTTCTGTTTGGAAAGAGATGGGAGTTGATATTTTCTGTTGACTGCATTTTCTAACGCTTTCTGCTCTCACAAATTATTCCCATTTTTTCACTGCAGTCAACATAACAATCTCCTTCCCACTGCAATATTATTACGGGTCGGATTGTATGCCGGCCTGTTTTTAGAATAAATGATCATGTTGTGTCATTTTGGTACTCAGCCTTTGTGTCTCATTCCAGTGCCCTGTACTCCAAAGCAGGATTTGTGGTTAGCGAGGTAACTTCAGGGTTAACTCTGGGTTTCCGGTCCTACGACCCTGGCTCACTTCTTACCGGGGTAGATCTCCATGGTAACTTATGCTGAACACCTAACCTGCTCCGGAGCAGGTTAGGTGTTCCAGATAAGAGATCAACTCAGTGAAAGCACCGCCTGCTGACCAATCAGAGCTCAGCGTGCAGAGTTCAAAGCGATCAAGTCATATTACAGGAGAAAGGAAATACAGAAAAACTGCCCTTGCAGGAAAGACGGCCGGCAAAAATCAACTGACTGTGTGAACGTGAACATCAATAGAATATCACCTCCCATCAGAGCAATCTGACTATTATAACATTAGCGTTACGAAAGCTTACTTACTCTAAATCTCAGTTCATACTCACCCCCAGAGTATGTCTGTAAAAATAAATGTATTCTGTCGTTTTTGGCGCCCCCTATAATCCAAAATGTGCCGGTGTGCCTATTCCCCAAAATCTGTGATACTTGGATACAGTGTTGATGAGTTATGATCACTTATTTTAAAGCCACGCCTTGTGGGCGAATACGGTTATCGCTGGTTATCAATTTGGTAAATCAACCCAGGTTTTCTCTGTCCGGCTATTAGCGTGTCCACGTGGAATGGGCGGGGTTAGCAACATTTGACCAATCACAAACAGGGACAAGCGTACTGACATCGCAGCGTCATACTTCCTGAATGAAAAGTAAACTATAATATTAGCCAAATATGAAGTAGTTCAACTTTAAACACCCATGACTTAAACAGATAAACCAGGATAAAAGCCACATAGTTGCACATGCAAGGTGAATACAGAACAGCAGTTAAAAAAACTAAAAACAAGTGTTTGAATGCTTACATTAACAGGTTTTTGATATCACTGCCCCGTCTAAGACATGAGTGGATCTGACTTTAATTACATTCGAGTGTGTCTTCAACTTAACGTTCCTGCTTATCTTTCTCACAGTGCAGACGCTTTTCTGCTTGCTCCTGCCTCTGCTTACTTTTTATGCTGATTTTCCTATTTTTATTCTCTGAAAACTTCGAGCAGCGGCTCCTGGACATTAACCTATCACTGGGACAGTTCATCTTCATAAATAGACGGAGGTTTTCAGCCATATTTCAACATTTTTACGACGACCCCAGTCTTACAGTAGCGTGGCCTAGCAACAGCTAAAGCCTGGTAGGCTACTGCATGCTATTTAGCTTAAGCTAGTTGGTAGAAAAATGCCTCCGTTCTCTACAGATGACTTCCACAAACTTCTACAGAAGATAGCTGTGCTGGAAATGAAAATGCAACGGTTGGAAGTTAACGTGGAAGTGAATGGACTATGTTTGTGGGAATGACACCACTTTACCAGTGTTGCAAAATAGTGGAAAAGGGTATGCTAACTCACAGCTAGTTAGAAGCTACAATGTTTCCAAGGAACAGGAGGGCTGTGTACCGGGTAATACATCTACAAGTGGTAGTCCTCCCTGGAACTCTCTGGGTGCAAAGCCTAAGAGTAAATCATTTTCATGGGATTTGGGAGGACGGATAACAGGCAGAGCCCAACACTCACTAATATGTGATGCGACCGGCTGGCCTGCATTGTTATCACCCAGGAAGAGCGCCTCTTCAACCCCTAAACAGCCGTGGACAGCTGCTAAAGGGAGAACTACAAACAATCCTCCTAAACCACCAAGTGTGCCAATCCAGAACAGATACGCTCCGCTGACCGAGAGCCGGAGATCTCTTTCTGATGACCTGGATAACCCGTCCTCTTCACACAGCAGGGTAAGGACCAATAGCTACTCCCAAACTAAAAGGCTAGAGGGAAAGCTAACGACTGGGCCTGAAACTCTGATTGTGGGCGACTCTGCTGTAAGAGATGTAAAAGGTCTGTGTAGTAAGAACAACACCACAGTACTCTGTTTTCCCAAGGATACAGTCTCTGACTTGGCTGAGAAGATCCTGCATATTGGGGCTGAACATCCGACTGTGAAGAATGTGGTTCTGCACATTGGAACAAATGATGTTGTGAAACAAGAGTCAGAAGTGCTGAAAGAAGACTTTAAATGTCTGTTGGAAACTGCCAGCTCTCTAAATGCAGAGGTGTTCATCAGTGGCCCTCTACCGCCAGTCAGAAGAGGAGTGGAGAGATTCAGCAGACTGTCTGCACTGAACACCTGGCTTTCAACTGCCTGTACCGACCATTCTGTGCATTTTATTGACAACTTGAACTTGTTCTGGGATCGCAGACATCTTTTCAAGGCAAATGGAGTTTGCCTGAACAAGTCAGGAGTGAAATTGTTTATCTCTAACATATTCAACTGCCTGCATCATCAATCTGTTACCTCTGCCAAGGACAAGCGGCAAGAGGAATCAAAACAGGAGATAGACACAACACATCGCGCAGAAAACCCTGAAGAAGTATCACTGCACCCGCCTGAGGAATGTTCTGATTATGGGAGTCCTATGAAACACACGGAGGAGTCTCCACCCCCGTCACCCCCCCCTCCTTTCAACGCCTTTGAGGATACTCCGTTCACCCTTTCACCCTCGCCCACCATCCTGGAGATCGTGGAACACAAGAAGGAGATACAGAGGGTTGGCACCGATTCCTTCCTGGATTTCAAAGACCAGACAAAGGCGATATGCAGGGCTGGCAGCATGTCCTTTACCCCCGCCCCTCAACGACGCCCACCAAAATCACCGAAGCAGAGATGTGCACCATCTCTCCCGGCTTCATCACCATGCCTACCACAATCATCCAAACCAAAACAATCTGCAAACTGATATCTGTTGGGTCCAGGCTCAAGGGCGTATGGCACTCTCAACTCTTTCCAGGACATGCCGGGGCCCTGCCTGCCAGTAGCTTTGCCGATATCTGTGTTGATAGGTAATAGATTAAGAGCGGTGAATCTTCTTAGATACAGGAAGCACTCAAACGTTTGTGTGAGTTTATCTAATTTAGCAGTGATTCCATGTCAGCCACAGCTTGTTACAAAAAACATGACTGATAGTGTGTTTAACAAACTTAAACTAGCTTTATTAAATGTCAGGTCTTTGGCAGGAAAAACATTTTTAATCAATGATTTTATCACTGAGCACAATCTCGATTTTATGTTTTTAACAGAAACTTGGATTGAACAAAATAAAAGTGCAGCTGTTCTTATCGAATCAACCCCTCCCAACTTTAGTTTTATGAGTCAGGAAAGAATGCATAAGAAAGGGGGTGGAGTTGCTATTCTGTTCAATGATTTCCTTCAATGCAGGAAGACATCGTATGGAAACTTTGATTCTTTTGAATATGTGGCCCTTCAGCTGAAATGCTCCTCTCGAGCTCTGTTCCTAAATATCTATAGGCCCCCCAAATACTGTGCAAGCTTTTTTGATGACTTTACTGAACTGCTGTCTGTAGTGTGTATTGACTTTGACCGTCTAGTCATTGTTGGTGATTTTAACATCCATGTTGACAACCCCCAGGACAGAGGGGCTAACGAACTGTTTTGTGTTCTTGATAGCTATGGACTGACTCAGCATGTGACGGAGCCCACGCACAATAAGGGGCACACTCTGGACTTAATTATCTCAAAGGGTCTGAATATCTCTAAGGTTGTGGTGACTGATGTTGCACTGTCTGACCATTCCTGTGTTTTCTTTGAGAGCTCTATTTCTGTTCACACAAGTGTTCAAAAAGAGGTAACCACAAAGCGATGTTTCACTGAAAATACTAGGGAAATGTTTACTCAGAACTTTTCTTCCACACTTGCCCCTGCTAACACCTCAGTAAATGAGCTAGTAGATCATTTTAATTCAAACATTAAACATGTTATAGATGCCATTGCTCCAATTAAGGTAAAGGAAGTGAGTGGGAAGAAAATATCTCCATGGAGAAAGGCCATGACCGTGAGAGCAGAAAAAAGAGAATGTCGAAAAGCTGAACGCAGGTGGCGAAAAACAAATCTCCAGGTTCACTTTGAAATTTATAAAGAGAGACTTGGCCTTTATAATTTGGAATTGAAAAACGCACGACAATCATTCTTCTCTGACATCATAACCAAAAACAAAAACAACGCACATGCCTTGTTTGCTACCGTCGACAGACTAACTAACCCCCCAGTGTCAGTAGCCTCTGAATTTCTAACCACCCCTGTGCAATGATTTTGCCTTCTTCACTGACAACATTCAGAAAATCAGACAAGCAGTCAGTGCCTCTGCATCAGGAACAGCAAATGTGTTGTCTCTGTGTCCACTTAACATCAATTCAGACATCATGACACAATTCCATCAGATTAATGATAAAAACCTAGAGGACATTATACAACTTCTGAAATCCTCCTCCTGCTGCCTTGATATTATTCCAACAGGATTTTTCAAAGATGTTTTGCCCTGCATGGCCTCAGAACTACTTCATATAGTAAACAAATCTCTTCACTCAGGTATTTTTCCACAGGTCCTGAAAACTGCAGTCATTAAACCGCTCTTAAAAAAGAATAATCTAGATGCTTCAGTAATGAACAATTACAGGCCCATATCAAACCTGCCATTTCTAGGTAAAATCATTGAAAAAGTTGTTTTTCAAAAGTTGAGTAATTTCTTGCATTTAAATAGTTGTTTCGATGTGTTCCAGTCAGGCTTTCGTCCAAACCACAGCACTGAGACTGCTATTGTAAAGGTCTTTAACGACATCCACTTAAACACAGACAGTGGCAGAACTTCAGTGTTAGTATTATTAGATCTCAGTGCTGCGTTTGACACTGTTGACCACAGCATATTACTAGACCGACTGGAAAACTGGGTGGGACTTTCGAAAACAGTTCTAAATTGGTTTAAATCCTACTTAAAGGATAGAAACAACTTTGTTTCTATACGTAAACACACATCTGAGTTGACAAATATGACATGTGGGGTTTCTCAAGGCTCCATCTTGGGGCCTCTTCTCTTTAACATCTACATGCTACCACTGGCTCAGATAATGAAGAACAACAAAATAAGTTACCATAGCTTTGCAGATGACACACAAATGTACGTAACAATTTCACCAGGAGACTATGCTCCAATTCAAACACTGAGTAAGTGCATTGAACAAATCAATGACTGGATGTGTCAGAACTTTCTCCAATTAAACAAAGATAAAACTGAAGTAATGGTTTTTGGAGCCAAGGCAGAACATATAAAAGTTAGCACTGAGCTTCAGTCTGCAATGTTCAAACCAACAGATAAAGCCAGAAATCTAGGTGTAGTCATGGACTCTGACCTGAGTTTCAACAGTCACATTAAAACAGTTACTAAATCAGCCTACTATCACCTAAAGAACATATCTAGGATTAAAAGACTAATGTCACAGCAGGATTTGGAAAAACTTGTCCATGCCTTTATCTTCAGTAGACTCGACTACTGCAATGGTGTCTTCACAGGTCTCACTAAAAAATCTATTAGAAAGCTGCAGCTGATTCAGAACGCCGCTGCTCGAGTCCTCACTAACACTAAGAAAGTGGATCACATCACTCCTGTTCTGAAGTCTTTACACTGGCTTCCTGTGTGTCAAAGAATAGATTTCAAAATACTGCTGCTGGTTTATAAAGCACTGAATGGTTTAGGCCCAAAATACATTCCTGACCTCCTGCTAAATGATGAACCATCCAGATCTCTCAGGTCTTCAGGGACTGGTCAGCTTCCTGTCCCCAGAGTCAGAACTAAACATGGAGAAGCAGCGTTCAGTTATAATGCTCCAAATATCTGGAACAAACTCCCAGAAACCTGCAGGTCCGCTGCAACTCTTACTACTTTTAAATCAAGGCTGAAGACTTTTCTTTTTGTCGCTGCTTTTAATTGAACATGCATATCTTAAACTGCACTGTAACTTTTATCCATGTACTTTTTCTTGTAATATTTAATTTAACTATCCATATTTTAGACTGCACTGTAACTTTTATCCATGTATTTTTCCTTAATGTTTATTTTATTAGCTTTTCTTTTTTAATGCTTAATGTCTTTCATTTCATTGCCGGCCGACTTTCCTGCAACGGTAGTTTAAACTCTGGAGCAGGTTTGGTATTTTACCATGGAGATCTACCCCGATAAGAAGTGAACCCGCATCGTAGGACCAAAAACCCTGAGTTGACCCTGAAGTTACCTTGCTAACCGCAAATCCGGCTTCGTAGTACAGGGCACAGCTCCAGTTGAATAAGTGTACAAAGTTTCAGGTCAATTGGATTTACGGTGCGATTTTGTACATTTTTCCAAGATGGGATTTACATATAGGTGGCGCTAGCAAGCATTTTGGACAATTTGAACCCGTTGATTCCAGAATGTCACATTTTTCACCGGTCCTGGCATCCGTGCAAAATTATACAACTTTCGTGGCGTCCTAAGGCCCTCAAAAACAGGTTCAAAGGACACTATAATAATAATAATAATCTGAAGAAGAACAATAGGGTCCTAGCACTCTCGCGCTCGGGCCCTAATAAGAATAATTTGCAGGAAAACAATAGGTTCTTCGCAATAGGTATTTAGACCTTGCCCATCCGAAATCAATGATGCGGCCGACACTTTCCCACTGCTTCTGGCCGAGGAAAGGCACTCTAAATGTGTTTCCCATGGTGCACTATTCATAAAATAGAATTCTGAGAGGCAGTGTCTGACGACTCCTCCATCGTCATATGCCATCTCTGTCATGTCCAAGAAACTTATAGTGAAAGTTTATTCTTTATGTTAGTTTTTTCATGTCCCTTTGTCCTGTGCTTTATGTTTATTCCCTTCATTAATTCTCCCTCTCATTTCAGGCCTCCACGCTCCCCGCCCCCTTCTGTCTCCTGCGTCCTTGATTGTTTTCCCCGCCCTGATTGTTTCCACCTGTGTCCCCTTTACCTGTGTATATATTGTGTTAGCTCCCTCCTGTTCATTGTCAGTTCGTTGTCTCTCTATGACCTACGTTACTGCTTACCTCACGGACTTCTCACGGATCTTTGTTATTGATCACTGTTCAAGTTTTCTTTTGGACAATTTACTTTTCAAGCACTCAAAAAGCTTTGATTTTCCAGTTTTGTTGTGACTATTTTCCTTTGCCAACACAATCCCAACACTGCTAGGCGATCACCATATGATGGCAGAAAAGTCTTTAAGTCTTCATCTGTCATCAATCTAAAAATGGTTTTAAAAGAGAAATCTTGATTATTGGCTTATCATTGGTTAAAAAAATGGGGCAAAAAATGTAAAGTTTAGTGAAACAGCTCCACTCTTAAGGGTCACATTTTATAATGATCAATCAATCAATCAATCAATCAATCAATCAATCATCAATCAATGTTTATTTATATAGCCCAATATCACAAATGTTACATTTGTCTCAGTGGTCTTCACAGTGTGTACAGAATATCAGTATGACAATACGACACCCTCTGTCCTTAGACCCTCACATCGTACAAGGAAAAACTTCCAAAGAAAACCCAGTTTAAAGGGAAAAATGGGAGAAACCTCAGGGAGAGCAACAGAGGAGGGATCCCTCTCCCAGGACGGACAGACGTGCAATAGATGCCGTGTGTAAATTGAAAAGATAATACATTTGCAACATAGGTAGTCCAAATGTTTGGAAATGCATGTGTGTATAATAGGAAGATGAATCCACGAGGATATCCATCCAGGACCTATGATCCAGGACCACAGCCACGACTCAAGATCCAGCGCTCGCGATCCAGGACACAAGACCGCAGGATCATCCATGACTCCGGATCCCAGCATATATAGACCCCAAAAAGAAAGACATTTGGGGAAGCTGGGTTAATCGGAACATGAGAGTACACAGGTATAGACAGAGAGAAGGAAGAAGTAAGATGTCCCCCAGACAAACTAAGCCTATATCAGCAAAACTAGGGGCTGAATCTAATCAGCCCTAACTATAAGCTTTATCAAAAAGGAAGGTCTTAAGCGCACTGTTAAAAACGGATAGGGTGTCTGCCGCCCGAACACAAACTGGATGATCAACTCAAAGTAATTTATCAGCTTTAATTTAATAATAAACAAATGATCAACAAAATATTGAAATATGTTCGTAAATTATTAGGCGCTTAACATATCAACATTGTTTTGTGATCTCAAACTTTAAGTAAATCATGAAATAATCATATGCAAATACGATTTCCAGTCAGCGAAGTTACTCACATAAAGGTAAAAAAGAGACAAGCAATTCCATGCGTATATATATATATGCAATGACTTAGACATCAAATCAGCAGAGGTTTATGTTATTTAATGGGAAGAAGGTAAAATGGAATTGTCACAATCCTAATGTTTTGTCACGTTTTTAGTTTTGTATGTCTTGTTATGGGTGTTATTTTGCTGTTCTGTTCTCCCTGTCATGTTTTCCTCCTTGTTTCTTGTCTGGTCCTTCTCCCTGTGTTTTCCTCCCTGTCGTTAGTTTCCCTGGTGTGTCTAATTGTCTGATTGTGTTCACCTGTTGCCCTTGTGTTTCTCCTTCCCTGCCTGGCTGTTTCTCGTCTCGTGATTACCCCTCCCTGTATTTAGTCTTGTCTCTTCCTGTGTTCCCGTCGGTCCGTTGTTTGTTTCTCCTGTCTCCCTCCATGTTGGTCACGGTCAGTTTTGTGTGTTTTACCTTGCACTATCTATGTTTTTCGATTCATGCCATGTTTTTATTTTTTCAGCTTTTAAATAAAGCTTGCTTTTGTTTATAGACCTTTACCTTTTTTGTAGTCTGCTTTTGTGTACTACCTTTTCCGCAATCCGTAACAGTGATCCCAACAGAATGGACCGACTAATTATGGACCCAGCGGATATTGAAGATTTTGAGTTAGACCTGTTCGATCTAGACTTTTCCCTTCAATGTTATTATGCCGAGTGGAGTGGAACCTCGTCAAGAAGGGACAAAGAGGCAATCCTCAAAAAGGCACAAATCTGTCAGATATCTGGCAACGGGGGCGAGACACTGCCACTTGCAGAGTTTTATCATCTGATATTTAAGAAGTGTGTTACATTTGAAATGGCAGAAAGTCTTGTTGCAATTTCCAGATATTAAAAGAGGTCCCTTGAGTTTCTCTGGTAATTATCAATAGTAGCAGTTAAGTGAATACTGTTCAAACAATACCTGTGTTTGTGTTTTATAATGATTTCTCTGTTTTATCCTTTCATAAATGTGAGGACTAAAATGGCTATAAACAACGGGCTGGTTAGAATAAACAGGGTTTTATTGCTATATGGGGGAGGTGTATGTATGCAGGACAGGGTGCTAAGTGGATGAGAGTATATTCTGCTCAATATCTCTAGCATGTCATGTTTCAGGGAAGTCTACATATCTTGAATAGTATATGTGTGGGTTTAATTACTTTGTATTAATAATAAGCAGTCTGTGTAAACCAGAAGTTGGAGATATGAGAGATGAAATCGTTGTTATCTTTGTGTGCAAGACCTCACTGTGATCTCTGGAATGTGGGGGGATGTGTGTGTGTGTAGAGGCTGCAGAAATATGAGACAGTGAGTGCCAGAGGTGTTTGTTTGAGATGACCGGAAAAGACGACCAGTTAAACTCCACCCCTTCCTGTTTCTGTTGGTATTTGAGAGCCATGCATCCTTTGGTTCTGTCTCTCTTCTCGCGTGGCCCGGACCGGAGGATCGGGGCAGCACATGAACAAGACCAGGAGTAGGCATATTCCTGACATTACGCATATTATATGATATGGCTTTGTATGGTAATGTAAAGATTGTATTGCATTGTCATATTACCATTAAAGTAGATTATTGTGTAACGGTTACTTGTATGCTCTGGATTCCTTCCTGTATGATAACCAGCTTGTTAGGGACGCGCGGAGATTTGAAAAGCGGACAAGTTATCCCTCAAAATCTCTATCACACTGAAAGCGAGAGCATCGGATAAAGTCAGGTTCGAAATTAATTTTTCATTTTGTAGTCATATTAGTATCTAAGGCTTTTACAGAAGGGATTTTGGATATCTCTTTTTATCACTCCATAAATCAGAAAATACTGTCAACAGCCCTAAAATATAAATTTTCGCAATTTTTTTAGGTATACAATGTTGTATAATTCAGGCTATGAATGATATATAAACAAACCCTTCTGTAAAAGCCTTCAGAATATAGATAGGAATATAACTGGAAGGGTTGGTGTATGTAAGTGCAACTGAAGTGGACATTTCTCACTCAAAACTCATTTTGAGAAAACGACCTTTAAAGATTGCTGTGTTGCGCGACCTAAACCCTCCTGTTCTTTGGATGACTCGGAGCTCGACGCACTCCGTGAAGGTTTTTCGTGTTCGGTATCATTTGCTTTTTGTCTAACGTTGCTTTGTGTAAGTGACAATTGTTGTCGTCTTCTCTGTGAACGTTTTTTTCGCTGTTCTTTTGCCATTTTGAGATTTAAATTTTTCAGCGAAAGCTAAACCAAGAAGTGTTTTAGCACACCACGTGACGCATCTGAACGAATCACGTTCGTGAAGTTTCCCAATGACACAACTGTCATCGGCAGTGTTGCCAACTTGGCGACTTTGTCGTTAAATTCGGCGGCTTTCTAAACCCTCCGGCTACTTATTTTTGTCAAAAGCGACTAATGACTAATCTAACGACTTGTAATGGTGTTATTAGGGACTTTTCTGGTGTTTGGAGACTTTTGCAGACTCACAGTTGCCTCCCGCAGCAGCTCAGCTGCAGTCAGAGCAGAGAGGAGACAGCCACACTCTCCCGCGTCGAGACAGCTTCAGTCATTTAATCACCTCGTCCACTGTGTGTGTGCCTCTCTGTGACAAGCTAAACATCCACGCAGGTCATCATGTTACAATCTAAACTGTATTCACAAAAGTACAGAAAGGAGTGGGAATCAAACCCTGACTTTAAGGGGAGACACGGCAGGCAAAAACATCGTTTTTCAAAAACTGGTCAATTTCGAGATTTTGTGCTAGAACATGTTTTCTTTCAGGCTTTTGGAAGGAAAACGTACAAAATACACATTTAAGTGTTTATTTTACTATAGTTTGTCTATTTGCGTCTGTAAATTTCTCCTAAATTCACCAACAGTTAGCATTCTAACGTAACATAAAGTACCGCGACCGCACCATGTCAACAGAGATATCGTTGGAAAGCTGTGTCTCTCCTGCACAATCTCATCAGATCCAAATATGGTCATTTCCTTTGTATCAGCAACCAATCGTGAAAGCACAAAGGGGTCTTAAACCAATAAACTAAATCTCATTGGCTGGTGTACATTTCTGACAACGTGATTCGTTCAGATGCGTCACGTGTTGTGCTAAAACACTTCCTGGTTAGATTTCCGCAAGAAATTGAAATCTCAAAATGGCAAAAGAACGGCGAAAAAAACGTTCACAGAGAAGACGACAACAATTGTCACTTGCACAAAGCAAGATTATACAAAAAACAAATGACCCCGAACATGAAATACCTTCACGGAGTGCGTCGATGCACAAGCTGTCATCAAAAGAATGGGAGGGTTTAGCTCGCGCCTCACTGCAATCTTTAAAGATTGTTTTCTCAAAATGAGTTTTTTCTCCTACTCTGAGTTCGACATTTCAACTTCAGTAGCACATAGAGACACCAAACCTTCCAGTTATATTTCTATCAATATTATGAAGGCTTTTACAGAAGGGTTTGTTCATATATCATTCATAGCCTGAATTATACAACATTGTATATAAAAACATGGGGAAATTGATATTTTTTAGGGCTGTTGACAGTATTTTCTGATTTATGGAGTGATAAAAAGATATATTCAATATCCCTTCTGTAAAAGCCTTAGATACTAATATGAATACACAATGAAACAATAATTTTGAACCTGGCTTTATCCAAAGTTCAGATTTCGATTCCTGAAATGTGTTAAAATAGGTGCATATTTAATGAGGTAATGGTCATGTGCATATTTAAACATGCTATTTCAGAAAACTTGTAATACAAAACACAATTGCCTTATTGTAAGTAATTCACTGGAGACATTTCTAGCTGATACCTTTAAGTTAACACAATTACCCTATTCACCTGGGGTGTATCGCCTTATGTTTGAAGCCATTTATTGGAGATGACATACGGGCATACTATACTGCCTTCATTGTAAGGGAGATTTCTACTAAAAACTACTAAAACTATTTATACTCTACTTTTTCAAATAGAGACATTTCTGATCTACTGTCGTCTGGATTTACTCTGGTGGTTTCAAGTTTTGATCCTTGAAGGGGGTGGAAGAACGTTGTTTTACCACGATAACACGATATGTAAATTAGGCGATTACGTCATTTAGGGACTTCTGACGACTTTTCGGACAGCCAATAGCTACTTTCCTTACTATGGAGTTGGCAACACTGGTCACCGGCCAGGTCACAGACTGCGAAGAGATGGTGTACAGAGAGGAGGTCGGGAAACTGACATATTGGTGCCAGGATAACAACTTCCATCTCAACGTCAGCAAAACAACAACACAGGAGCTGATTGTGGATTACAGGATGCAGCAGAGAGAGGGACACGCCCCCATCACCATCAATGGGACTACGGATTCAGGTTCCCTGGGGTCCACATCACTGAGGACCTGACATGGACACATCACTGAGGACCTGAGATGGACTCTTCACGCCACCATCATCCCCAAGAAAGCTTGACAGCGGCTCTTCTTCCTCCGCAGGCTGAGGAGGTTCAAAATGGATTCCAGGATACTCTGCAACTTCTACAGGTGCTCCATAGAGAGGATCCTGACCTTCTACAGGTGCACCATAGAGAGGATCCTGACCTTCTACAGGTGCACCATAGAGAGTATCCTGACTGGCTGCATAATGGCCTGGTACGGCAGCTGCACCGCCCTTAATCATAAGACTCTACAGAGGGTGGTGAAAACTGCAGAGAACATCACCAGGACGGAGCTGCCCTCCATGGAGGACCTTCACTCCCAGCCGCTCAGGAAGAAAGCCCTCAGGATTATAAAAGACCCCCATCACCCCAGCCACAAACTGTTCTGTCTGCTGCCACCTGGCAGGCGGTACTGCAGCATCCGGACTAAAACCACCAGACACAGAGACAGTTTCATCCCACAGGCGATAAGACTGCTAAACACCTGAACTGCTGAAACAATTTCATAACATTCATCTGCTACTTAGTAATTATCTATCTATGGTCTAATATCATTCCAATAACTTGTATATAGACTCGTATTGTGCTCCCTATCTCTGTTTCTTATCCTATATCTAAAATAACTGCTCGGGTCTTGATTGATTGAGTGGGGAAGGTCATGAGATCTTTCTAGAGGGTTATCAAGAATAACTTGTATCCAATGACCTTTTCCCTCTCTGTCTGTGTCTGTGTATTCTCTTGTTCCAATTAACCCAGCCACATATTTGTTCTTGTTTTGTATCTACACTGAACAAAAATATAAATACAACACTTTTGTTTTTGCTCCCATTTTTCATGAGATGAACTCAAAGATATAAAACATTTTCTATATACACAAAATAACCATTTCTCTCAAATATTGTTTACAAATCTGAACAAATCTGTGATAGTGAGCACTTCTCCTTTGCTGAGATAATCCATCCCACCTCACAGGTGTGGTATCAAGATGCTGATTAGACAGCTGATATGCACAGGTGTGCCTTAGGCTGACCACAATAAAAGGCCACTCTGAAACGTGCAGTTTTATCACACAGCACAATGCCACAGATGTCGCAAGTGTTGAGGGAGTTTGCAATTGGCATGCTGAAAGCAGGAATGTCCACCAGAGCTGTTGCCCGTGAATTGAATGTTCATTTCTACCATCTCTACCATAAGCCGTCTCCAAAGGCATTTCAGAGAATTTGGCAGTTCATCCAACCGGCCTCACAACCGCAGACCATGTGTAACCACACCAGTCCAGGACCTCCACATCCAGCATGTTCGCCCTCCAAGATCGTCTGAGACCAGCCACTCGGACAGCTGCTGCAACAATCGGTTTGCATAACCAAAGAATGTCTGCACAAACTGTCAGAAACCGTCTCAGGGAAGCTCATCTGCATGCTCATCGTCCTCATCGGGGTCTCGACCTGACTCCGGTTCGTCGTCCTAACCGACTTGAGTGAGCAAATGCTCCCATTCGATGGCGTCTGGCACGTTGGAGAGGTGTTCTCTTCACAGCCAGACAGCGTGTGTGGCGTTGTGTGGGTGAGCAGTTTCTGATGTCAATGTTGTGAATCGAGTGGCCCATGGTGGGGGTGGGGTTATGGTATGGGCAGGCATATGTTATGGACGACGAACACAGGTGCATTTTATAAATGGCATTGTGAATGCACAGTGATACCGTGACGAGATCCTGAGGCCCATTGTTGTGCCATTCATCCACGACCATCACCTCATGTTGCAGCATGATAATGCACGGCCCCATGTTGCAAGGATCTGTACACAATTCCTGGAGGCTGAAAACATCCCAGTTCTTGCATGGCCAGCATACTCACCGGACATGTCACCCATTGAGCATGTTTGGGATGCTCTGGATCGGCGTATACGACAGTGTGTTCCAGTTCCTGCCAATATCCAGCAACTTGGCACAGCCATTGAAGAGGAGTGGACCAACATTGATGGATTATCTCGGCAAAGGAGAAGTGCTCACTATCACATATTTTTTCAGATTTGTGATTAATATTTGAGAGAGAAATGGTTATTTTGTGTATATAGAACATGTTTTAGATCGTTGAGTTCATCTGATGAAAAATTGGAGCAAAAACAAAAGTGTTGCATTTATATTTTTTTTCAGTGTATATCTACGTCGGGATACGGAGTCGAGGCTGATCCTCTTGCTGTAGTCCTGTGTCTTGGATCCTCTATCCTGAGTTCTGGATGAAGTCGTGGACGTTCGGGTCGTGGCTGAACCTGTCTCTGCGGTCCTGCCTTGGGTCTCGTCATGCTGCTTCCCTGATGGCTTCCACAGAATTGTAGCTGACATCCTCGTGGATTCATCTTCTTTTTACAGACACATGCATTTCCTAACGTTCGGTCTCTATGCTGTAAAATGTATTATCTCTTCAATTTACACACGGCATCTATTGCACGTCTGTCCGTCCTGGGAGAGGGATGCCTCCTCTGCTGCTCTCCCTGAGGTTTCTCCCATGTTCCCCTTAAACTGTGGGTTTTCTCTGGAAGTTTTTCCTTGTACGATGTGAGGGACTAAGGACAGAGGGTCTAAGGACAGAGGGTGTCGTTTTTCTCATACTGATATTCTGAACAATCTGTGCTGTTGTATTTGCTGTAAAGTGTCTCTACTGTAGGCTATTTTTATTATATGTACAGCACTTTGGCTCGACCAAAAATCGTTTATAAATGTGTTATTTCAATAAAACTTGATTTGATTTGGTATTGCACTTTTAATATAGTATATTTTAATATTGTCTGCTTATCTGTATTATTGTGTTGAATTGTTGGAGAATCCTGTGACCTAAGATTTTCAACGACATAATTACTCTATACAGATGTAGCGCTTCGTTTCAGACGCCTACCCGTGCAGGTCCGTGATCAGCACGGGGTGGGCCCCTGCTGAAAAGTAAAACCCCCCCGCAGGATTTGAAACGCCCCCTTGATAAATACATTTAATTATAATGAAACAGCAGCAATGGATCATGGATCCACCAGGGGGAGCCGTGAAAAGCTTCCACACTGAAACTCATGTGAAATAAACAGCTGATCTACAGGTATCTGATATAGCGGATATTTGTTAAGATCCATATGTCACGGATAGGATCATATTCTGTGCTTAAGTAAGAGACATGTAATCATTTACTAAACATCACCATGTTTTTATTTAACAAAATAATGTTTAATTCACGTTGGCGTAGCTTATGCCGCGTAAGTACAAAACCATCGCTATGTTTTTAGATCAGGAAATGCATCCAGGGTCAAACAAACGATGTTCGATCGTCATCCTCGCATTCATTTAATGTATCATATGTTCGTGAGTTGAAATGAATGCACTACATTTAATCCACGTGTGAGTTTACAACAACAACAATAATCGCTTTGTTTTTATATCACATTCGACCGGATGGAAATGCAGCGGCTCTCACTACCGATCATCCTAATCCCACGGACAAACAATAATATGTACAGTGTTCATAGTTTACTGTATTATTTGTGTCTAATATTACTGCTATACTAATCACACATTGAGTTGTTGAAATCAGACCGTCGTTTTTTTTAAACGCTCTGAATGAAACGGCAGCTCTCAGGTGATCAGCTGTGTGTTTACACAATAAAATATGCATAGTAATTGAATACCTTCCAAGTTCCAACACACATTGTAAGAACAGTTCTGTTTCATATGAGTGTTGTAACAACAATAACATTATAAATAGTAACATAGCATGGTATTGCACATTTACTGTAGCTTTGAGTGTTACTGGCCTGAGATTTTTTTATTATATGAATGAAGGTGACTGAGGATTTTTAATATAGACTTTTCAGTGACATTTTGCACAGAACTGTCCCACATTAGGAAAACAGATTGTCTGAGACAACTTGGCACTAAGAGTACTAATATGTCTACCATTTATTTTATGAGTTTAATATCTGCATGTTCTCTTTTGGTTTGATTAGGACAGATCCTGGGGATTTCAGAATGTTACTGGATTTAGATTTATTGTATCGGCTTCATTTCGCAATAATATTCCCGAAGTCTGAAATGCAAAAATGTTCCACATTATGGCAATTCACCCTACATTTAATCATTTTGTTTATTTTTAACGAAATAAATGTGCTTTAATCCATCATGAAATGAATGTAGGCTATTTACTTAGTACATATCTGACATAAACAATTAACACACTGTTCATACTGCTCACATGCTGAGATCTAGTGTATTCATACCCCTCACTGTTTATTCATCATTCAATTCATTATATATTTTATTCTGTAGATTGTGAACATTACTTTTCACTTTACTGCTTGTTGCACCTGTACCTGTAATCTGTGTTACAATATACACAGTAGGGGTGTTGAAAATAATCGTTTCTACGATGCATTGCGATGCGGACGTGGACGATTCGGTCTCGATGCAGTGACGGAAGATAATCGGTTATAGAGTAGTAACGTTGCTTCCTGATTTTCCGGCCGCGGCTTTACTATAACGTTTTTTCTGTCACTTTAATATCAAATCAGTCGGTGACGCAGAGATCAGGGAGCAGACGTGACAGCAGCACCGAACACGGAGCAGTCTGCTTTATCCACCAACACAAGAACACCAGTCCAGAACCAGCAGCAGAATGACCCGCTCTCCCTGTGTCTCTGAGCCGCAGCGACACGGAGTGTGACAGGGATTTATGTTTTTCAAAAATAATCACGTTACAATCATGTCAGGTTTTTGGTGGATTTAATCAAGTCTTGGATTGCAAAGTATGAATGTCCTCTAGCAACTTTCAGGCGATATATACGTGTGTAAAGTTTGTGAAGGCAGGAGGAAAAAAGCTTCCGCGATCACCGTCTCCTCTCCGTTTCTCCAAGCCCCGCCCCCTCCCTGAAAATAATGAGTGACAGGCTGATAGTGACCCGATAGAAACGTTATTATTCACTTAATCACTGAGATATAATGAAGCTAACTTAGTCTCATGCATTCATGGGATTTATGTAACAGTAAGAGAGAGAATGTAAGTGTGCACCCACATGCAGTATTTTTGTTGTAAATCCTCCTGTTGTCTGCTGTGTTCAGACAATGGTTCAGACTCAAGTCCTGTGTGTGATGCCTCATTCAGGACCTTCAGTGTCCTTTAACAGAAGGCCGTGGCTAGAAGCTGCAGCTCGACTGCAGAAGCATTAGCTTTTTGTTTTTGAGGATGGAACAACTTCACACACAGAGGCTAGACCTATACAATTCATTTATTTTGGTTTATAAATTAATGTCAAGACATTTATGTTATTGATTTCTGAAGCACTTTCTAAATAATAAAAAGAGAGTTCATATGTATTTACTGCATGTATGCATTGATGAAAAATAAGCCATGTGCAGTAATATAGAAAATTGAGGATGCAACGTATTGGTATGAATCGTGATGCACCGTGATGCACCGGGATATCGAACCGAATCGAATCGTTGACAGGATAATCGTAATCGAATCGAATCGTGAGACCAGTGAAGATGCACAGCCCTACTGTTCATACTGCTCACAGGCTGATATCAAGTGTATTCATACCCCTCTCTGTTTATTCATCATTCAATGCATTATATATTTTATTCTGTAGATTGTGAACATTACTTTTCACTTCACTGCTTGTTGCACCTGGTTAGAAGCTAAACTGCATTTCGTTGTCTCAGTACTTGTAATCTGTGCAATAACAATAAAGTTTAATCTAATCTTGAGCAGGAACTAATGTAGGCTATTTACTGAGTACATATCTGACATGAACGATTAAACACGTTTGTGCATTCTTTATGAATGCAAACCGAGTCATTTTGTTTATTTTTAACGAAATAAATGTGATTTAATCCACATAATTTACTGTGTTAATTGTTTACTTAGTATTGTTTAACTTGAAGGTGCCTGATATGAACATTTCCAGAATGTATTTTCTTCACTTTTTAAATGCCTCTGTGATGTGCTGCTACCCATTTCCCCTCGGGGACTAATAAACGAATACTATGACATTAACGATTAAACACATTTGTGCATTCTTTATGAATGCAAACCGAGTCAAGCCGACTCTAATAAACGAATACTATATATTGAACGTCTATTGAATGGCCTTTGTATGTATACAGTATAGCCCAACCATTTACACCTTCCTTTTTTCCCGTCATGAGTTTGAATTGGAGAAAGGTAATCGATGGTGCTTTTATAGCCTATTGCATAATAACTGTGTGATTTATATTGCTTTTCAAATGCATATGGCCACCCATTTACACGGCTCTTCCCGTAGTTAGATCACTTTACATTTCTGCGAATTAATTTTTAATCACACACGTCTCCCCATCCCGAAAATAATAAAGAAAATAAAAAGAGGAAACAATTTTCAAGTTCAGTTTTCACAGTTTTATTTAAAATAACTGACATACAGTAACAGACACATGCTGTAGGCCTATCTGTTGCGGAAACCAGGACGAGCGATTTCGGGATCTGTTTTTCTGGGGCTCCTCAGTCTCTCGTTTACCCGGCTCCTGATCTTATGCCACTTATGTCAATGTTCAGATTTGGGAACCGATTGGAAACATATGACTCAATATTTTGCTTCACATTGAGGGGAAGAGGCATTTTCCCATTGGTCCCAGTCCAGTTGGTTATTTTCACCATTCTCCCAAAGCCTATGTTACAAATGGGGTTATGGCCATGAACATATTTGCAGCATAGATCTCAGGGCGATGCTGTCCCTTAAAAAAGCTGTCCTGGTAAAAACTTTCCTCTCGTTCTGAGGAAACAGCCCTGGTGGGTTCATCAGGGGTGACCGCCGACCATGCCCCAACCCCCCCATGTTTCCTATATATGTATGTTGGGGACCCTTTGTTTAAAACTAATTGGCCATCGGAATATGTGGAGTCACATTCCACAGCTCCCCCCCCCCTCCTGTGATCCCCCGCACACAGGGAGATCGCTTTTCTGGAGTGAAGAGAGCTGAAATATTGATATTGCAAGTTAGAAACGTAAAATGCATTTTGACAGACACTTGGGGGAAATATGCTGCCTTTTGAATGTCCGATAGTCCACCATTTCCTCCGGAAATATCAAACATTTAATAAAAGTGAAAAACAATGAACAAGACTTCACGTATTCATCATAATTAATTATATTTATTTCGTTTGGATGTAGGTGATCTTCTACTATATGAACATTTTGGACCCAAAATCACAACAAAAACGTAAAAACAGATTTTGAAAATGATTTTATTTTTCACAACACAAACATACACAACAAAACCATTTAAAATCTGGAAATATATACATGGGATGTGACTATGATAATGTGAAAGTTTGATTGAGGTAGCATGGGATGTCATTCTGATAAGGCAAAAGTGTTATTATAAATATAATACAAATATATATATACACATTATGTACAAAAATCAGTTTGTTCTGTCTTTATCTGTGCCAAGCTTCAAAGCGGTTTCTGTCAACTACGACAGAGGGCAACATCACAGATTCCTCCTCCTCCATGTCAAAAAACAAGCTCAAAGCTTGACTCATGTTCAGAGTTCTCTTCATCATAGTTGAGTCTTAAAAACTCTAAATCTATCTAACTATATCTACATTCGCAATGTTTGTTTGTCACTTTACTTCAATCGCAGTCTCCCGCAGCCTCTCTTCGTCTCCCGCCGCCTGTCTTCGTATATCTTCGTCTCTCTCCATTTCCCGCCGTCTCTCTTCGGTTCCCGCCGTCCCCCTTCGTCTAATTTCGTATCACTCCGTTTACCTGATTACCTCACCCCCTCCCTGGTAAATACATCCTGTTGAGCAGAATCTACAGTTTCCAGTATTTTCCGTTTTGTAAAATGATAAAATACGGCGAAGATATTAAAATATGTGCTTCCATTATTCATACTTCTGAAATATATCTGTATTAACTTTATATCATCGTATGTCCGTGTTTATTGGGTCTTTTTGCATGAAACAAAGACTGGGATATAGTTTCAAGCCATGTTATCCATGTTATCTTATCCTAATGTATAAGTTGATTTACTTCAATCTACTGTACAATATTACAGGAAATATACTGCATAAAGCAAACTATATACTTTATTTGATCTAAAATATTGATGTTTCTACAACACCCATTGTGTATTTTGTGAATGAAGCGCCATCTCATGGTTAAATCCTGTAATTGAACAAATGGGGAAATTGGGCAACGCCCTCTAGCAATTTGGCAACACCCCCAGCCACTGGCATCCGCTGGGCTTTTGACTGGGACACACCCATTTGAGTCTGATCTGGAGTGCTACATCTGTAGCGATGTTAGTTTGACAATAAAGAACATTGAACCTTGAACGTTGTCAGAAATTGACACCAGCCAATGAGATTTCGTTTTTTAGGTTTAAGACCCCTTTGTACTTTCATGATTGGTTGCTGATACAAATGAAATGACCATATTTGGATCTGATTGTGCAGGAGAGACAGAGCTTTCGAACGATACCTCTGATTACATGGTGCAAACAGCGGTCGCGGTACTTCATGTTACGTTAGAATGCTAACTTTTGTTGAATTTAGGAAAAATCTACTGACGCAACTATAGTAAAATAAACACCTAAATGTGTATTTTGTACATTTTCCTTCCAAAAGCCTGAAACAAAACATGCTATGGAATCAAAATATCACGAAATATCAAAATTGACCAGTGCATGAAAAACTATGTTTTTGCCTGCCGTGTCTCGCCTTAAGTGAGACACACCGGAGTTAAGGATCTGTGGGGTTTGTATGTCGATGTATGGGAAACACTGTTATTTGTATTACTATTATTAATAATAACGTGTGCATAGACATTGTTCAGGGGCGAACTGGTCATCTGTAGAATGTCCCCCCCCCTGTCCAGTAGAGGGCTCCGTCTGTCCTTTTAGGCCTAAGGTTACAATACGTAACCCCCCGTTTCACGTGTCTTTATGAACTCTCTGCAGCATGTGAACTGAAGGCAGAAACAATGATGAACCTGCAGCCTCTGAGAAGTGTTGCCAGTGCTGCAACAGTCCGAATTCTACACTGTACAACATTGCTGTAATCTAGGCAGTACATTTCTGTATTACCCACAGTCATTAATTTACTTTGAATTGGTAATAGATTGTGATACTGTACATTATGCTGCATTGTGGGAATATTATCCTTAGGCGGGAAATGTATACAGCACTTTAAAACCACACTGTAATATTACAGCAATACTGTAATGTTACTGTACAATGTACAGTAACGTTTTTTGGTCATGAGAAAATGTGTTCCTCTCTTATCAGAGATCTTAAGGACATTGAGGATGTAGGCTTTCAAACAGATGATGGCAAAACATTGAAGGGCTCTTTACTTGCAATATCTGGTGACAACCTTGGGTCACATTGCATTGGAGGTTTTTGTGAAAATGTCAGCACAAGTACACACTTCTGCCGATACTGACTAATTGACAGAAATACCTTTCACAGCGCACCACATAAGCCTGGCCCAAAAAGGACAGTTGACAGCTACAGAATGTTGAAGAAGCAACAACGAGTAACAACATGTGTTATGGGATCAAGTTTGATTCAGTCTTTAATAGTCTAAGACACTTTCATGTTTGCCAACCAGGGCTTCCACCTTGTTTGGGGCATGATCTATTTGAAGGTATTGTTTCATTTGATCTTGCGCTTTTCGTAAAACATTTTGTGACTGTGAAAAAGCATTTCTCATATGATCAGCTAAACCGTACCATTTCACAGTTCAAGTATTTAGGAAGTGATGTGAACAACAAGCCTTGTGAAATGAAACATAATGCTGAAAAGAACTGGTGCTTTTTACGGCTTCTCCCACTTTTTGTTGGCGATCGAATTAAAGATCCTTTCGACGATCACGTTTGGCAATTGTGTTTGAAACTCAGGGAAATTGTTGAGTTAGTTTGTGCACCAACAATCCATCAAGACCAGATTGCATACCCGCGGATTCTGATTGAAGAGTATAGACACCTAAGAATCATCACATTCCCTGCAATCCCACTGAAACCCAAGCATCATTACTTGATACACTACCCAGAACTTATCTAACTGTTTGGCCCTCTCACCCGCTTATGGACAATGCGCTTTGAAAGCAAGCACTCATATTTTAAACAGTGTACGAGAAAGTTGCAAAACTTCAAAAACGTTTGCAGTACATTAGCAGAGAGGCATCAATTGTTGCAAGCCTATTTATGTGCAGGCAACCTGTTTCCACCATCTTTATAAGTTGCCAGCATGGCAAATGAATTTGACGAACACTTGTACAAAAGTGGTATTCAGGAAGCGTTGAGACTCCATGGTTTTAACAAAGATAACACCTCTGAAACAGCTGCTGTTATGTACAAACGCACACAGTACTGATATGTTTGGCAGGATCAAGTTAATCCTCCAAAATCAGTCAAAGTTATTTTTTGTTTTAGAGGATTATCAGTCAGTGCTTCTTGTGGATCTTGCTGTTCATAATGCCTCAGAATGGGTTCCAAGTATGTTTGTGTCAGTGCAGATAGTCTGTCAGACTACTACCCTCTACCAGAGTACAGACTGTTTGGCTTTAACCTTAGTGCACTCCATCATTCTGTGTGTATATAGGTCAAACATGGCAGCCATACAAGAGGCAGTTAGAGGTGCTCTTCCAGGATTGGAAAATGAAACATTTCGCCTTTTAGTTGAGGAATTATTGCTCGTAGTTGGCGTGGAAGATGTTGAAGACCTTCCACTTGTGAAGGAGCTGGACGTCAAATATATTTTAACTCCAATTCAGTGCAGGAAGATGCTGCTTGCGTTTCGAAGGAAAGGTAAGACATTTAAGTGAAATGTGTCTTACTGCATGATCAAATTTCACCAATGGTTATTTGTCATAACTTTATCATGTGTATTTATCACAATAACTGTCTCTTCCGTTTAGAAGACGAGCACTGCCCTCAGCAAGAACTGCAGACACCTCTGCCTTCTACAAGTACTGCCCTCACCCCACCCCAGCCGAGAGCCACTGACAGCCAAAGCATAACCTTCAATCATTCAATCAATCAATCAATCAATCAATCAATCAATGTTTATTTATATAGCCCAATATCACAAATGTTTGTCTCAGTGGTCTTCACAGTGTGTACAGAATATCAGTATGACAATACGACACCCTCTGTCCTTAGACCCTCACATCGTACAAGGAAAAACTTCCGAAGAAAACCCAGTTTAAAAGGAAAAATGGGAGAAACCTCAGGGGGAGCAACAGAGGAGGGATCCCTCTCCCAGGACGGACAGACGTGCAATAGATGCCGTGTGTAAATTGAAGAGAGAATACATTTGCAACATAGGTAGTCCAAAGGTTTGGAAATGTATGTGTGTATAATAGGAAGATAATCCACGAGGATATCCATCCAGGACCGATGATCCAGGACCACAGCCATGACTCCCGATCCAGGGCTCGCGATCCAGGACACAGGACAGCAGGATCATCCATGACTCCGGATCCGGCGTATATAGACACCAAAAAGAAAGACATTTGGGGAAGCTGAGTTAATCGGAACATGAGAGTACACAGGTACAGACAGAGAGAAGGAAGAAGTAAGATGTCCCCCGACAAACTAAGCCTATATCAGAAAAACTAGGGGCTGAATCTAATCAGCCCTAACTATAAGCTTTATCAAAAAGGAAGGTCTTAAGCGCACTCTTAAAAACGGATAAGGTGTCTGCCGCCCGAACACAAACTGGAAGCTGATTCCACAAATGTGGAGCTTGAAAAGGCTCTGGTTCCCATTGTACTTTTAGAGACTCCAGGAACAACCAACAACCCTGCATTCTTGGAACGCAATGCCCTAGTAGGACAGTAGGGTATAAAGAGTTCTTTAAGGTAAGATGGCGCCTGCCCATTAAGGGCTTTGTAGGCGAGAAGAAGAATTTTAAATTCTATCCTGTGTTCTATAGGGAGCCAGTGTAAGGCAACCAGAACAGGAGTAATGTGGTCCCTTTTCCTAACTCTGGTTAGTACACAAGCTGCAGCATTTTGAATCAGCTGAAGCGACTTGACTGACTTCTTGGTACACCCTGATAATAAAGAGTTACAATAATCCAGCCAAGAAGTAACAAATGCATGGACTAGTTTCTCTGCATCATTTTGAGGCAAGATATGCCTGATTTTTGCAATGTTACGTAGATGGAAGTAGGCGGTCCTTGAAATTGATTTTAAAATCCTGATCAAATATAACACCAAGATTCCTTACAGTCTCACTGGAGGCTAAATGAATGCCATCCATAGTTAGTATATCTTTAGATAATTTGTTTCAAAGATTCTTCGGGCCAAGTACAATAACTTTTGTAAGTTTAAGGTCATCCACGTTTTTAAGTCCTTAAGGCAGTCTTGAATTTTATTTAGATGATTAATTTCATCAGGCTTGATTGATAAATATAGTTGAGTATCATCCGCATAACAATTACATTTTACAGAATGATTTCTTATAATATTGCCTCATGGAAGCATATATAATGTGAACAAAATAGGTCCGAGCACTGAGCCCTGTGGCACTCCATGGCTAACTTTGGTTTGCGTGGAAGATTCATCGTTAACACGTACAAACTGAGAGCGTTCAGATAGATAGGACCTAAACCAGCCAAAAGCAGTTCCCTGTGTATGCCAACTAAGTGCTCTAGTCTTTGCAATAGGATATCATGGTCGATAGTATCAAATGCAGCACTGAGATCGAGCAAAACAAGAATAGAGATAAGTCCCTTGTCTGAGGCTATTAGAATGTCATTTGTGACTTTAATCAGAGCTGTCTCTGTGCTATGATGTGTTCTAAAGCCAGACTGAACATCTTCAAATAAATCATTGTTTTTTAAGTAATCACACAACTGTTTTGCGACCGCTTTCTCAAGAATTTTTGAGAGGAACGGAAGATTAGAAATAGGTCTATAGTTGGCTAAAACCTCTGGATCGAGGTTGTGCTTTTTAAGAAGCGCTTTTATCACTGCTACTTTGAATGAGTGTGGAACAAAGCCTGATAATAAAGAAATATTCATAATATTTAATAAAGAAGTGCTAATTAATGGAAACACTTCCTTCAACAGCTTAGTTGGAATTGGGTCTAACATGCACGTTGATGGTTTAGAAGAGAGAATCATTGAATGTAATTGTTCAAGGTTTATGGCTGAAAAGCATTCTAGTTTACTATCTAGTGTAATATTAGAACTTACGTTTCCGGGAGCTGTTGATAACACTATACTGGTCAAAGGCAAGAGGTCATTAATTTTGTTTCTAAGAGTAACAATTTTATCGTTAAAAAAGCACATAAAATCATGACTTCTGAGTGCTATGGGAATAGAAGGCTCAATCGAGCTGTGGCTCTCTGTCAGCCTGGCTACAGTGCTGAAAAGAAATCTGGCATTATTCTTATTCTCATCTATTAATGAAGAGTAGTAGGCTGCTCTCGCTTTACGCAGTGCTTCCTTATATTCATTGAGAGTAATATGCCAAATTAAATGAAATTCTTCAAGTTTAGTGGAACGCCATATTCTTTCAAGTTGTCTATACTTTTGCTTTATTTTGCGGGTTTCGGCATTATGCCATGGAGCTAATCTATGTTGTTTTATTTTCTTTTTTTGGTGGAATCTCTTCCTTAAATTTGGCTATAGCACTAACAGATAGGTTTCTTCTGCAAGAGCTTTAGACTAATGTTTTGTAGTCTAGTAACAGTACTTCAACAGTTACTAAGAAATGGTCGGATAAAGCAGGATTATGCGGTTCGACTAATAGTTGCTCAATTTCAATACCATAAGTCAGAACAAGGTCGAGAGTGTGATTATAGCAGTGGGTTGGTTTATTTACACTCTGAAAGAAACCAACATAATCTAATATAGAGTTAAATGCAACAGTAAGGCTATTTTTATCATCGTCAACATGAATATTAAAGCCACCTACGATAATTACTTTATCTGTTTTAAGAACCAAAGTTGATAAAAACTCAGAGAATTCTCATAATAATTCTGAATAAGGACCTGGTGCACGATACACTGTAACAAATAAGATTGGCTGCAAAGTTTTCCAGGTCGGATGTGTAAGACTAAAAACAAGGCTTTCAAAGGAGGTATAATTTAATTTTGGTTTAGTATTGATTAGTAAACTTGAGTCAAAGATTGCTGCAACTCCACCTCCTCGGCCCGTGCCTCGAGCAATATGAGTGTTGATATGGCTGGGTGGAGTGGCCTCATTTATGCTGACATATTCTTCATGTCTCAACCAAGTTTCAGTGAGACAGCATATATCAATATTATAATCTGATATTAAATAATTTACCAATATTGCTTTAGATGCTAGAGATCTTATGTTTAAGAGACCACATTTAATCTTCAGATTGGGGAGAGGACCAGAGAAGATTACGGTGTCCGACATTGTTTTAGCATATCTACACACCGACTCCACATTAAGTTTGGTGCATTCTGATTGGCGTAAACGAACATCATTACCACCGACGTGAATAACAATCCTACTGTATTTCCGTTTATTTTTAGCCAGCAGTTTAAGATGCGCCTCAACGTCGCCCGCTCTGGCCCCCATAATGCATGTGACTGTGGAGGCTTCGGTCTCTAAATTCACGTGTCTCATAATAGAGCTACCAATAACCAGAGTTGGCTTCTCAGCGGGTGTCTCGCTGAGTGGGGAATGTCTGTTAGATATGTGAATGGGTTGGTGGGGACCTGCGGGTTTCGCGTTATGCCTCTTCTGAACAGTCACCCAGTCTCCCTGCTGCTTGGGAGTTGCCGGGGGACGGCTAAGAGGAGCTACCTTTGGCCGGTCCGCACTGGCTAACATGGGCTTTACTGTAGCTGAGTTACTTTCTAAGATGCGGAGCCGGGCTTCTATGGCTATGATTCCGGCCTCCAACCTAACAACTATACTACATTTAACACATGTATCCTTACCAGTAAAGGAGGCCGGGAAGTAACCAAACATGAAAAAGGAAGAGCAGGAAATAACACCCGAGGGTGGAGAAAGAGCCATGGCTAGCTATCAAGCTAAAGTAGCTACCATTAGCAAACCCGAGAAGAGTGTAGGCAACTGTGGAGTTACAGTCGCTAAGAGAAGGAGAGTTGTGAGTGCTTAAGCTGTAGTAACGTGTGATTACAACGTCAGGCAGTTGCCGTGATCAAGAGTTTTAAAACAATCGATTAAGTTAAGTTAATAAGCTATCAGCAACAGAACAGTCACACGGGATACCCGGAGATGACAACAACAACCGGAAGTTACAACATGCTTCCCGCAATAGTGGTCCGTGCATCTTCAGTTTTGGCGGCAGTTCTCCTGTTTTGTGCCTTGACCCTAACCTCGGTTGATCTCGCCCTCCTGCATCCAAATGCATGGGCTGAAAACGTGTGTCTTCCCTGGGAGAAACTGAACGCCAAACTAAGGCTGGCGGTATCCAAAGGAGAGAGGCCTGAAGGCACAGACAGGTGACACCTTGTGCAAGTGGTGGTGAATTCTATTCAAGAGAACTGCATAAACCCCACACACAGCCAATGTGCAGAAGTAGCCAAGGCTATAATAAGGAAGTTCCCCAAGAGCTTCACAGATATTACAGAGGAGGGTGACTATATGGGCTGCGGCTACTTCACCCTGCTCACCCAAATCAAGGCCAGGGTGGAGCATGTCAACAGAAATAACACAATGGCTCGACTGCGAAAAACAAAAAGGAAGGCAATGGGCGAGGCTAATCAGGACAACCAGGAAGCACACTCCTCAGTGAGAATTGACAGCTACGGCTGTGTGAATTGGCAACCCCAGGAGTTTCCAGATGGGGAAACTCTTCAGTCTCTGGAGGAGAAGAGACAACTGATGGTGGGCATTTTCAATGAAGAGGGGATATTTTGATATACTTTATTAATCCCCGTGGGGAAATTGTTTCTCTGCATTTGACCCATGCTGTGTTAGGAGCAGTGAGCTGCCATTTTGAACGGCGCCCGGGGAGCAGTGTAGGGAACGGTGCCTTGCTCAGGGACACCTCGGTAGCACTTGGTATTGCCGGGACTTTAACTGGTGATCTTCCAGTTGCCAATCCAAGTCCTTATCGACTTCGCCACCAACTGCATGAGAGACTGAGTGGTGCACTACAAACAAAAGGGAAAAGGATTCTAAACTTTTTCAACAGTCAGCGGACCAAATGGAGGAAAGATATACAAAATGTCCTCACCCAAATCGAGGAGGACTCCTCGAACCAAGATCTCTCGGCCATTCTTGTCATGATGGCACACTTCAAATAAAAGGAAGAGGCTCTTTTCCTTTTGGCTGATGTAAGATGTAAGTGGAGCTAGACATTGTGATCTTGAAATGAAAATGTAATAATTTCTGCCTTTCAAATAATACTTTGAGGGGCTCAGAGCCTCAGACTACTGACATCTGTATTTTTTTTAAATCTCTTTTTCCGTCTAATTTGTTATTATTTACATTCCTTTTAAAATCGTTTTGTGTGACACGAAAAAAATGCAAAAATCGTGTTAGATTAATTTTGTGACTATAACACGAAATGCCGTGAGACTGTGTTGGTTCAACACACTAGCATTCTGTGGCGAGCAAGATAATGTGTATTGATACAGTGCGAGAGACATAGGGAGCACCACCATGGTTATTTAAAATGTGTCCAAGCTTGCAAATGTTCGTTTACCTCATATCCATAAGCCACAGCCTACGTTTGGTTCTTACTCGTCAATTAAATATTGATAATATGAGTTCAGATTAAGGCGTTGTAGACTATATATAAAGTTGTGAGTTTGTGACACAGCTGCTGCGGGCTCCTGCGTTTCCGTGTGCAGTGCTGCCAGGACGATATTACAGGGCATTTATTTTCTGAGGAATAACATTTAAGATCACATAAGCGACCGTACACATACAGCGTTTTTTATGTGTTCATCATGTCCACTGTGAATTTACACACACGTATTGTCACTACGCCTGTGCCAAGAGTAAAACATAACTTGTTTAAGTCGGAAAGAGGCTATAACTCACCCTGGTGACCGAACGTGAAAGCAGAATATGAAGTATAACCGAACATCTGATGTACACTGTTAAAAAATAACGGGATTTTACAGTAAATTACTGGCAGCAAAGTTGCCAACAAGTTATTTATTTAATTTACAGTAATAAAATCAGTGCAGTATTTTTATTTTACTGTATATTACTGTCATTTTGTCTGTTGCTGTAATCTCAAAAACAATATTTTACTGTGATTATACAATACTTGTATCGTGAAATAACAATACATTACTGTAGTTTATACAGTATAATTGTACAGTAGTGTATGCATTAAAACAGTATATTACTGCAGTTTTATCTTTACCCACTTTTACATTACATTACAATGCATTTGAAGAAAACGTTTAGATCCTTGTCTCATTTGCAATAGGTGCTACTGTACCTGAAACGATAAACAAAAAACCGGGATACAATTTAAATAAAATATGTTTGTTGATTTGATTTCAATGTTAAATTAAATGTAAAAAAACAAATTACTATACAACAGTTCATAACAGATTCAATTGGACAGTTCATAACAGATTACAATACAACAGAACAATTAAAATACAAAATCACAACAGTAAATCTTCTGTAATTATATGTAAAAGAAATAAAACTGATCATGGAGGCGATATTTTAGTTAGCACATTTAACATTAAACGAGTTGCTTTTCGAAAAGAAGTATGCATACCTGTGTGTGTGTGTGTGTGTGTGTGTGTGTGTGTGTGTGTGTGTGTGTGTGTGTGTGTGTGTGTGTGTGTGTGTGTCTCTGGCCGTTTCTCAATCGCGAGTACACATGCTGCAGAGCAACTATTTCAAGTATACTAGTCATAGAGTGGCGCAGAATGCTGGACATTTAATCTTATTATACATCCATGCATTCAACATGCATTTAAACAGTCCTTCGGCGCCACTCGATGACGTAGTATACTGGAAATAGTTGCTCTGCAGCAGTTTTACTTGCGATTGAGAAACGGCCTCTGTGAGTGTGTGTGGCTGTGTGTGTGTGTGTTTGTGTGTGTGTGTGTGTGTGTGTGTGTGTGTGTGTGCGTGTGTGTGTGTAAAATACAGATTTCAGTATTCTGAGGCTCTGAGCCCCATTTATTTTCCTTGCAGACGGCAAAAAAACTCCAACATTATACAATTTAAAATAAAAGGGTTAGGCTTAGGGTAGGATATTGAGTAAGAAAATGTTTTTATGAACCAGACAGCTTCCAGTTTTCCAATACCCGACCGGACAAAAAGACCCGGTGCAGGCACGAACCTATGGGATTAGTTTTGTATCATAAAGAGTCCTAGACCTTGCCTTCTTACAGTGCAGACGCTTTTCTGCTTGCTCTTGCCACTGCTTACTTTTTTATGCTCTTTTTCTATTTTTATTTTCTGAAAACTTCGAGCAGCGGCTCCTGGACATGAACTGTGACAGTTATTCTTCGTAAATAGACGGAGGGTTTCAGCCATATTTCAATATTTTTACGACGACCTCAGTCTTACAGTAGCGTGGCCTAGCAACTGCTAAAGCCTGGTACTGCATGCTATTTAGCTTAAGCTAGTTAGCAGCAAAATTCCTCCGTTCTCTACAGATGACTTCCACAAACTTCTACAGAAGATGGCCGTGTTGGAAATGAAAAAGCAACGGTTGGAAGTTAACGTGGAAGTGAATGGACTTGGTTGGAATGACACCACTTTACCAGTGTTGGAAAAGAATGGACAACGGCATGCTAACTCACAGCTAGTTAGCAGCTACAAGGATTCCAAGGAACAGGAGGGCTGTGTACCGGGTACTAAATCTACAAGTGGTAGTCCTCCCTGGAACTCTCTGGGTGCAAAGCCGAAGAGTAAATCATTTCCATGGGATTTGGGAGGACAGATAACAGGCAGAGCCCAGCGCTCTGAAATCTGTGATGCGACCGGCTGGCCTGCATTGTTATCACCCAGGAAGAGCGCCTCTTCAACTCCTATTCATACTAGGAAACAGCCGTGGACAGCTGCTAAAGGGAGAACTACAAACAATCATCCTAAACCACCGAGTGTGCCAATCCAGAACAGATACGCTCCGCTGACCGAGAGCCGGAGATCTCTTTCTGATGACCTGGATAACCTGTCCTCTTCACACGGCAGGGTAAGGACCAATAGCTACTCCAAAAGTAAAAGGCTAGAGGGAAAGCTAACGACTGGGCCTGAAACTCTGATTGTGGGTGACTCTGCTGTAAGAGATGTAAATAAGAACAACACCAAAGTACTCTGTTTTCCCAAGGATGTGGTCTCTGACTTGGCTGAGAAGATCCTGCATATTGGGGCTGAACATCCGACTGTGAAGAATGTGGTTCTGCACATTGAAACAAATGATGTTGTAAAACAAGAGTCAGAAGTGCTGAAAGAAGACTTTAAATGTTTGTTGGAAACTTCCAGCTCTCTAAATGCAGAGGTGTTCATCAGTGGCCCTCTACCGCCAGTCAGAAGAGGAGTGGAGAGATTCAGCAGACTGTTTGCACTCAACACCTGGCTTTCAACTGCCTGTATTGACCATTCTGTCCATTTTATTGACAACTTTAACTTTTTCTGGGACCGCAGACATCTTTTCAAGGCAAATGGAGTTTGCCTGAACAAGTCAGGAGTGAAATTGATTATCTCTAACATATTCAACTGCCTGCGTCATCAATCTGTTCCCTCTGCCAAGGTGTGATCTGTGTTGGTTATTCTTGCGTCCAGGAGAGAAGCTTTAAAAAAGGAGACTGATTGAGTCTCTGTGAAAGTTCAAATTGGTACTTTAATTAAAAATATGGCGCGGTAATGTTACAAACAGGAGAATGATCAGACAGAAAAGCATCTGTCGTCTGGCTCTCGCTAGCGGAGAAAAGAGGGCCAGCTCCCCCTCTCCAGCTATTATATCCTCTCTGCTGGCTCCTCCCTGTGGGCCGGTTGGCGCTGCTGGGTGCCGGCCCTCCACGTATTTAATTCCGTTGTTACGCATATCAGAGGATACAGACATTGTACATTCAATATATATCTAAACACGCCTTTTCTCCTCCTTAACTCTTTCATGACTTTTCATTTAACACATTCTAAACGCTGTAATCAATACTCCAAAAAAATACAGGAAATACTTCACGGAAGTTTGGTTTCCGGTCGTTCCTGATGTTGTCACATGCTACCCACATCTGTAAACAATAACGTACTCAAATAAACTGTACCTTCATTTCATATTCAACAATAATAATATCTCAACGTCTATAGTTGTAGTGTCAAAATCAGTAGGTTTCGGTGTGCTACATCATATCCTATCGCTGCTAAATTCACCTCTATAGTAAATGGTATATTAGCATCATGCTAAATGCAAACCGGAGATGAAGGATTTTCAGAATAAATGCTTAATTGGTTGTGCACAAGAACTTCTGGTTTTTCAGTATAAAACAGCATTTAAACTGACGGTATGTTTAATGTACTTTCTGCCATTAAAAACATTGATTTTAATTTATAACAGTCCCTCCTTACACACCACACATGAAGAACTCATTGATTTCAGTATTATACACACCTGTGTATAATACTGAAATCAATGAGTTCTTCATCTGAACTTTGCATAGTACATAACTCATATCAAAAACATACAATCAACATGGAATGGTTCAAATAGCCTCAACTTTACAAAAATACAAAAAATACTTTGACTGTGTTCGAACATAAAAGTTTTCCCTTGTGCATATCTTCTAGTGTTAACATTCAATATCATTCTTCAAAATAGCAGCAATGGCTTGGTATTCGAAAATGTCTTTCTCCCTCCTGTCACAGAAACCGTTCTCTTACCACGCTCAGTGTTAAGGCACTTGTTTTTACAAAGTGAAAAGAAACAAACTATTTTAGAATAGCAATGATTTATAAAACATGAGATCCATCATATTAGAACAGTATAAAATAATTAAGAATAAAATAAAATATCCTGGATAGTGTAAAGTAAATTGGTAAATAAAAATATAAAAATATACTATCTTGGAATTGTATATTATAAATTGAAATGGATTCACTCCATTTTAGCATTTTAATTTGCTCACTTCTTCACATGATATCATTTAAAGAATCACATTGGCTGCACATTCATTGAACAATCTCATCTCTGAACATCCATATAATTTAACATCATTCAAACTAACTCATAATTTTCATCAACATCTGTATATGGGGGTGGATCGTCCTGTTCTACTAGCATTTGTAACTGTCTCCTCATGAGAAATGTACCCTCCCTCCTTTCATACCATTTAAGGCATGGGTCGGCAACGGGCGGCCCGCGGGCCATTGTTGGCCCGCCAGCAATAATATTTGGCCCGTAATTTGGAGAATTATGAGATTTTTTTTTACATTTTTTAACAACATGGAACCGAGAGTCGCACATCAGGGTTTCCGTTAGCCAGTAATCACCGTTTTTTATCTGGTAAAATTCATTAAAACCTGGTAAATTCAAAACCTGCTGGTCAAAATGTCTGGTAATAATTAGAGATGCTCCGATCGATCAGCCGCCGGTCATTATCGGCCGATATTCACTCTTAATAATTTGATCGGTGCTCTCTATAAAGGCCGATCAGCAGAGCTGGATCTGATCGATATGGACATAAACGCGAGTGAAGTATAACCGGAGCCGAGCGAGATCAGATCAGCTGCTGTATAATCACCTGAATCCCCGCCCACTGTTTAGCGCGCTGCGGGCTGTCAGGAGAGAGAGGGAGGGAGAGGGGAAAAGAAAGGGATCCGTTTCTCCTGTGTTATTATCCAAAGTTAATGTAAACTTTTGAATAATGTACTTCATCTACTACAAGTAGTTTGTTTGAATGTAATAATTATGTTTGTTCTTTGTGGAATCATTTATTGAAAAATGAATCTGAACTTTTCGATCTGTAACGATTATAAACTGAAGCAATTTAAAAATTACTCCCATTAACTGAGTTTTAAACATCAGCATATCCGGTCATAGTCCGGTGATTACCTGCTAACGGAAACTTTGCCACACCATTCTTATTATTATTATTGAAACATGACCGGTAAGTTTCAAATTTGTCCGGTAAAATAAATTCTGTCCCGACATACATTCATAATGTCAGCGGAGAGAGGGGAAGCGGCGCTGTGGACGAGCAGAGCGCGAGGGAGAGCTTTCATCTTCCCTTTACAAGCTTCAAACATGTATTTATCGTGTGATTTTGGAAATAAAAGTTTAAAATCAAACAAAAGACCCGAACCCTGAACAACTATTTTTTTACGCAAATCCACGTTTATTTTTAACGGTTCACAGAAGTCACGGTTCGGTTCGTACCTCGGTTTGGGGGTCACGGTTCGGTACGGTTCGGTACAACAAGAAAAAGCAAAAAAAAGTCCCAAATGCGTAATTCCAGGTTTGTTGTTATTTATTTTTGAACAGTAGTGCAAGTTTCAGTTTCAACATAAGGAACTCTGATATTTTGAATAATTAACTGTATTAAACAGTTAAAAACAAACCACAAACAGCACCACACACTCAGATGGCCATATTATCTATGATGTAAAACTAAAAGGTTTCACCAAGCTGTAAAACTAAAAAGAATGTCATGAAAATATTACATCATAAATAATAAGAAAGTGTTTCCAGAGCGCAAAGTCGTTAAAAAACATTATGCCAAAAGATTCCGTTATTTATTTTGGTTTCACAGCTTTCATGTCTATTGGCTTCTTAAAAACAGCGGGGATCAGCTGTTGAACTGCTGTTGTCTTTTGCTGGGCTCCGGTGATTGGCAAATCTGGGTGATGCCTTCTGATATGATTTAGCATGTGGCGTGTGTTACCATTAGCATACCGCGCCGCTATCGAACAACGCCGACACACCGTCCTCTTCCGATCCACCACTCGCACACTTCATCGTTATTGTAGTCCACAGGGAACCCGAAATGTTCCCACACAGCTGATTTAAAAGAAGCAGGTGGGTTCTAGCTCCTGTGTGTTCTCTGAAATCGCCATACTAACTTTTCTTCTTCTTGTATTTAGTTTGTTTTGTTGTTGTTTCTTCTTGTTCTTCATTTGTTGTTTAAGGGCGGCTGACAAACAGATTTTAGGCGCAATACCGCCCCCTGGATTATAAATATTTCTCTGCATTTGACCCATCCTAGTGTTAGGAGCAGTGTGCTGCCATTTTGAACGGCGCCCGGGGAGCAGTGTGGGGAACTGTGCCTTGCTCAGAGACAACTCGGTAGCACTTGGTCTTGCCGGGACTTGAACTGGTGACCTTCCAGTTCCCAAGCCAAGTCCCTATCGACTTCACCACCACCGCCCATGCCTGAACTACCAAGAGCCGAGGAGTGACAGCTGCAAGATCTGTTGGACGAGATTGAATGGTAAAGTTGTCCATAAAAAACTATTATATTCGTAAAGTGTACAGCTAATATATAAATATATATATATATATATATATCAATTAATTTGATATAAAAAAATGACACATGAATTCTAGGAGTGCAATACTTTTACAAACACTATAGTAATAATATGCATTCATTATGACAATATCATACTATTACTATATGAGTGTTAAAAAAAAACTACAGAAACACTATATATTTTGCTATAGTAGTACTATTTAAAATGATATAGTCTTAATACGGAAACACCAACAAAAACACTATAGTAATACTTTTACAAACACTATAGTAATAATATGCATTCACTATGACAATATCATGCTATTAGGAGTGTTCTATCCTGTGTTTAAAAAACAACTACAGAAACACTGTTGTGTTATACTATTTAAAATAATATAGGAATACTACAAAGATCTAGATACATAGTATTACTCTTGAAATATGATAGGGCTACTATGGCACTACAGAAAAAACTAAATAATACAATAGCTGGTGAAAAATACTACAGAACACTAAAAACTTACTATAGGACACTATACAACTCTTATAGTAATACTATAGTTCATTTATAGTTCATTTTATAAGGGAGGTACATACAGCAGACAGTAGCTAGCAGTTTTCGACAGATACAGCCCACTCAAAAATATATTGTTTAAAATAAAATTAAGTAAGCTGTACACTTTACGTCAATCTCGTCCAACTGATCTTGCAGCTGTTACTCCTCGGCTCTTGGTAGTTCAGGCATTTATCAAACCTGGCAACTCCGGGCTTCCTTGCAGCTGTCAATCAAAGTCCAGTGGCTCCGCCCCAAAGTACCAGAAATGTTTCACGCGTGCATAGACAGACTCCTCGAGCGAGTGAGGCTGACACTCCCGCAAGCGAGCAAGAGGGCTGTCTCTCTCGCGAGCGAACGCATAGCCGCTCGTGGGGGTTTAATCTGCGCGCTAGAATATTGACCTAAATCTGACTCCATAGAGCGCAAAAGAGAAAGCTGCAGCGAGAGCAAACGTCTGATCATTGAGAAAGAAGAAACAAGAACTGCAAACAAAAACCTATGTTAAAACAAAGAAAAAATACTTATAGTTTACATGATTACACAAATTATTTGTTTGCAACTTATAGTTTTATTTTTGAAATGTATTTTATTTTGCTTGACTCAGTTTTTTTTTCTTTTAAACTCGTAGTTTTGCTTTATTCTGAGAAAGTGTTGCTTTATCTTTATAATACAAAACTAATCCCAACATACTACCAATAGAAATACATGGCTTTTAAAAAATGGTTGTGTGTGACACGAAAACATTCAAAAATCGTGTTGGTGAACACGAATCAATAGATTAAATTAATTTCGTTACTATAACATGAAATGCCTTGAGACTGGGTTGGTTGAACCGACCTGTTTAAACCGTTCTCCATACAGCAGGTGTCCACGGTACGAATCCTGTCAAAATGTAGTCAAAAGCAAAAACTTTCCCTCATTACTTGACCGATACAGTGCGCATCGTTCCGAGGCTTCGATCCGCTTCAAGTTATGCAAGTGCCATATACCCTAGCAAACCTGTAGCACAGTGTTAATTGCATGCAAACTGCAGTTCGCTGTGTTTACCTTTTTAACACCAGCAAAACAACAACTATATTACTCACTCATGTTATTGTAAACAAATTGCTCAACAGGAGTTTTTAATATTATTTAATAAATATGTCAGTTAAACCCAGTAAGCTAACACCACAGGAAATAAAGCAATACAGTTACGTTAGACACCTAGGCCTACCTCGAGTCAGCCATCCAAACGGTGCATGCTATATTTAACGTTTATCTATTTAACATTAGGCCTATACCAGTAACATTACTTCACATGTTATCTTTTTAACAGTAGATGATTCATGAAGCGTGTGGCAAGAGCAAAAACAATGTATTCTCTTCAGGAGTGCTCCAAAATCAGGAGTGCTTACAGCTAGTGTATTGCTTTGACTTGCTGGTAGCCGGCTTAAGTCATTATAATAAGATAGCCAAGTCATAATAATGACTTACAGGATTTCTTTCATGTGGCGCAAACAGGCTTCCATCATTTAACCTGTATTTTGGCCAAGAAAAAAATATTGACTATAAAAGCCAAAATGATGAGCTTATTATTTGATTATTTAATTGTTAAACTATGTGTAAAAAATATACCAATATTGGTAATGGAAACAGAATATATAAGATCGTAAATAATGTTTATAACGTTTTTTCTACACGAGCGGTTTAAATCCCACAGGCAGTGATTGTCCCAGCTGGTGTAAAAGAGTCCTGAGGAACATATATTTGGTTCTTTGGTTTGAAGCCACACGGTCCTTGGAGCGCTGCATGGAGTGAATCTGGTATGACAGATTACTTTGTATGTAAAAGAAGATAAGTAAGGGATAATGTGCAGTGACGCGGTCATTATGGGGAAAAGAACACTGACAGGCTGATCAGGAGCCCACCGTGAAGCGGAGGGATCAAGATCGGCATGAAGGTGCACATTGTCCCGCTTATTACATGGCCACATTCTCAATAAAGTAACAATATAACCCCCAATATTAATTGAAATACTTTTGTGGATTTAGAAAATGATTTTATTGATTTAAAAAATAGTTGTATTGATTTAAATTGACATGCATCCGCTAAGAAAAATTGTACGTTGTTACTTTTTTAACTAACGTAGCAACGGCAGGAACTGCTTCGATAGCGTTTTTGAGGAGCTTTTTGATTACAGATTTGAAAACATCGTTGCTTGCTTTAAAAGTAGCACAATTCATGATGTCAAACCTTGGAGAGTATCTAGATATCCCTGCCCTAATGCCAAAGTAACTGGCAACTGAATATGTGTCACCGTTTGATGTCTATGTCTGGACCGCTGCGTAAAAAGGAGGGTTTCAGCCCCATTACTTCTCCACTGTTTTCTTGTCGCTCTTGTATTGTCAGTTAGAAAAGCAAACTGCATGCAGTTTGCTTTTCAGCCCAACTGTAAACAGTTAAATCGAACGGACTTGTTTGTGCAGATGTGAGCTTCCTTAACAACAGTCAATAAGTGCTTGACAGCGGTCTGTCTGTTCTGGATTAACAAAGTGTCACGTGTTCTGAATTGACCAATCAGAATTGAGTATTCAACTAAGCCCTGTAATAACTGTAAATAAATGTGAGGGGAAAAAAAATAAAGTGAACTCTGTGTGATGGTGTCCCCGGCCCAGCAGCTTTTTAATTGACTTTCTATCTCCTTAAATTCCTGAGCATGTGTTTTATTTAGAGCTAACAAGTCTGGATGTTTGACTGTGCCAGAAGGCATTCCAAGGACATGTATTCCACGATGGTTTAACTGAAGCTCAGTGGGATGGTGGGAACAGATGTAAAATAGTTGGTTGAAGCGGCACAGTGGGGCTCAGCTGTAGAAAATAAAGTGTTTCAATTGTTTGATAAAATTGGGCGGTTTAGATCAAAGCCTAACTAACCAAACTAAAGTCTGATGACCTAAAGAGACTGCACATCTCGAAGACGTCACTGGAAGAGTAGGGTTGTTCGTTGTAATTATTAATATTACTTTTTAGAAAACATCAAATGTTTTGCAATTGTGCTGTGCCATGATCACGTTTATGTGAAAAACATACACTTTTTTACTTTTTATAAATGTAACAACACCGTGATATGTTCCTTATGCTATTCCGTTTTAGCCATGGAAGTGTACTTATTTGTCTTTATTTTGTATTATATTACTGATCTGTGTCTTTTTTTCTATGTTTTCTATAATCAATAAGTTAGCTAAGTCTTTATCATTGCATGCCTTTAACTGCTAAGCCACTTTTGCTTTAACACTGTAATGTCCCCGCTGCGGGACTAATAAAGGGATTCTGACTCTGATTTTGGGAAGAGAAAACAAGTGTTAATTGTCTCTTTTGCACACAAACAGGAATAACAAACTTAACAATGGACTTCAAAACTTTCTGAACGGTGAGCAGAGCATTCCTTCTCTCTGGTAGACAAAGGTGTTTGAGCTGTAGCTGCATGGTAAATACAATCTGGTATATATTTTAATCAGTACTGATCTACCCTACGTCCCCGGCCTCTTCACGCCTCATCATCCTCATCACCTGACTGCTATTGATCACCTTCTGAAACAGCCCCACTCAATTTGCTCCGTTCATTATCCGCCTCTCCGTTCATTGTCATCCCTCGCTCTTTATCCGTGGGAAGTTGCCAGCTCTGTGAACCTGGAAATGTTCAGCTCCCAAAGATTTATGATAGAAATGTATAGTAGGGTCCCCAGCAGATAGAAAATACTGGATGCTAACTTGCATATCGAGGGGTGAGAACCAGAGGGGCGTACGTGACTTTGACCAACTTTAAAGGAGAGCCAATCAAAAATGTACCATACTTTGTCCTGACTTTGTTTATCAAATTCAATCTTTAATATGAATACTTTATAAACATGTGGATGACAATATGTGACTCGCTCTATCGAAATCAGTCGGAAGTCGCAACGGCTCATTTAAAAAAAAATCGGTGTTTCGGGTGTTTTATTTGATTTTAAATAAAGAAAGTCTTGGCTTTCAGAATATGACACTTTTATTTCGAAAATCACACGATAAATACATGTTTGAAGCTTGTAAAGGGACGGAGAGGCACCTCTCACTCACACTCTGCTCTCCCTTAGCGCCACCCCCCCTCCCTCCGGCTGAAATTATGAATGTAAGGCGTAGAGTAATCATAGATAACACGGCAGGGTCTGTTACAGTTTGTTTTCATCTGATTTCAATTAAACAAAGTCTTGGCTTTCAGAATATTAAACTTGTTTCGGCAAATTCAGATGATAAATACAACTTTGAAGCTTCGGCATAATTACAATTTTCCCCGGGAAACAAACACAATACACACAAATGCAAAAATACACACACACACATACATTACATACATACACACACTCGCAAGCTTCCCCCAGACGATCTAAACGAAAATATTTTCCCTCCGTACTACTTTGATCTTTTGCTCCGCTAATAACCAATCAGATGGATGGATTCCAGAGAAGAGGAAACTTTGAAGGCCTTTTTCTCAAAATGATGACTCGGTGACAGTCATTATATAATGTGACATATTTCGCTTCATATTTGGAGTACAAAAACAATCCTGATACCATTAGAAAGCTAGGAATATCCTCTTTCCAGCAGTGCATACAACTCAAAATGTGTCTTCGGGTCAATGCGACTGATTTCGATGGAGCAGGTCACATATACTTAATGAACGATATTTTTGACATTCATTAAAAAATATATACTTCTATCTTTTTTTTATTCGAAAGAAAGTCACCTTTTTGGAACTAAGATTGTATCTCATATAAACTAAGAAAAAGGGCGTATCTAATATAAATAGGAAAAAAGCTTTACATTTATGAGTTCAAAAGTAACAGTAATCAATTGTTATAATACAAATATCATATACAAATATCCTTATATCATATTAGTTAATTGAATGTAATTGTAAAAAATAACATTAATAACCATTTTGCCGAATAGTTAATTGTTTAGCCATTTCCCCAAATAACCAATTGAAAATAGGCTACTGAGTCCATTGTGATCATATAAAATATCAATATCACATTAGTTCACTGAAAAAAATACATTACATTAAACCTGGCCTAATAACTGTTTGGCAAATCAAAAAAGACTTTAGAACATTGGGAAGGTCAAATATAGCAATATAATTAAATACGACAACAGCATATTTCATGCAGATCATGTACGTTTCAGATTGATTTGAAACGACAAACTAGCCTTCTCTGCCTGGATGACTTGCAAAGACTGGTAGAAGTCCACATAGGAGTGAGGGATACTCCCATGTGTGTGAGTACGTCTTGCTTTTTCACAGCAGTGATCCCAGGTGGACCTGTGTGCATCTTCTTTGGTTCAATTGCATGAGCACCTTTGGTCTCCTGCTTTCCAACTTGCAGCTTGGTCGGACAGCTCATATTTGAACTGAATCCCTTTCGGATCCTCTTTTGTGTGGCGCAGCAATTTCCTTTTCTGCCAACAAACTGTTTATCCCTCTGTGTCTTTTGTTCTGTTTCGGACTGTGTGTTGTGAGAAGGACTTGAAATCCAGAAAGTCACTGTGCCCAAGCTCAATCACCTTGTATGGCCTGTTCCTCCTTGCCATCCTCACAAAAGTGTACAGTAGTAGTACTCCTCCGGACTGTACACAGGCACTTTTTGTTTTCTGGCGGTCTCAATGGCTGCATGGACACTGTCACATTCCATCGGACTGTGACCAGACTCCATGAATGAATGGTCAATAATGGAGATGGGCAAGGTTTTGACTGCATGGAGACACATGGCACTAAAACCAGCATTCCTGTTCTGCACCCCACATGTGTCAGAGTACAGCACCACATCAATTCATTCCGCACCCAGGTGTGTGTTCCAAGATGGCAGCACGTTGATTTGTTTCTGTTAGTGTTTGTCTCATTCTCGTTCTTCTTGTGCATACTGACATTTTATAATTTTTATTTTGCTTTTTAGACCCGTTTTTAAATTGGTCTTCTGTGCTTTTAAAAACATTTTAAAAGCTTAAGTATTTGGGCTGTTTTGTGCCGGTGCCTCGCTGCGACTGGATTGTTTGCTCTCTGCCTGAGCGGTCACTCTTTCGGACTCTGGATTGCTGTCTGTCCTGCCGTGCTGTCGGGGCTAGTTGACCTGAGCTGCTGATCGACCTGAGCTGCTGATCGACCTGAGCTGCTGATCGACCTGAGCTGCTGATCGACCTGATCTGCGGATCCTGAATTGGGTGTGTCAAGGCACAATGTTGCCTAAAGCTACACTTGTGTTCGCTTCTCTCCTGGGATTAATTGTCAGCCCGCATGTCGGCAAAACTGACGGATTGCCTCCCAGCAATATCTCTGTTCACTTCGGACATTCGGATGGTGGAACCTCTGGAGCACTGACTTCATCGGATAGCTTTTACCAAAAGCTGACGTTTCATGGCACGAAATGCGCTCTCCCGTATGCCCTTTTTACTCTGGACTCGCTAATATTGAAGGATCGGAGCAGCCCAGCCCCCCTGAGGAGCGACGCGTCCAGAGCCCATGTGAAAAAATCATCTTCCAGACTGTTAATATTGTTACTGCTTTTACTCTCTGGTAACGTTAACATTAACAGAGTGTTTCTCTGCTTCCCTGCATCATTTGCCAATTCCGAAAGAGTTTAGCTGTAGGCAAGGATTGGGTTTTCTGCATGTTAATGCTAGAAGCCTAGTGCCCAAATTAGATGTTTTCAAGACCTGTTTTTTAGTTGCTAAGCCTGATATTGTTGTAGTTTCTGAAACCTGGTTAAAACCATCTGTCACTGATACTGTTATTCACATTGATGGATATAATAACACTAGTGATGACTGGCTTCTTTTTCGTGTCCTCAGAAATAAATGTTCAGCCCTTATTAAAAAAGCTAAAGCTGATTACTATATGAGCTTAACCACTGATTGTTTTAATGACCATTCTAAGTTCTGGAAAACAATGAAATCACTTCAGAACAAGAAGGTTTCTAGTTTCCCAAAAAACTGAAGGTCAGTGATTCTTTTATTTCAGATTCAGATGGTATGGCTAATGCTTTCAATGCTCACTTCAAAAAGGCTGGTCACATTTTGAATGAGCAAAGTCATGACTCTCTAAATGGTCGTACTCACAGCCCTAGTCAAGAGATGAACTCCCCTCTTTTTGATTTTGCTTATGTATCGGTCTCTTAAGTCTTACAGGGTTTGCACTCAATTGATCCTAAAAAGTCTGCCGTTCTTTTTAAAAATTGCAGCTCAGATTATAGCACAACCAGTAACTGATATTTTTAATCTCTCCCTGTCCACTCACACATTGCCAGCTGTGTGGAAGCAAGCTCTGGTATCGCCCCTCTTGAAAGCTGGTGATCCCACAGAGTTAAATAACTATCGTCCTATCTCAAATCTTTCTGCGTGATCAAAGATTCTTGAGTCCCTAGTTTCTACTCAGCTAAAACTTTTTTTAAATTCACACAACATCCTTAACCCTATGCAATCTGGATTCAGAACAAAGCACCGTACTGTGACTGCCAGTCTGAAAGTCTTAGACGATATTAAGGCTGCTTTGGATAACAAATATGTATGTGTTGCATTGTTTATTGACCTGGCCAAAGCATTTGACTCTGTAGATCACCACATTATGTCTAATGTTATGTTGATGTCTCGTTTTCGGTCATAAGGCCATTTGCTGGTTTCAGAGTTATCTAACTGACAGTACTCAATGCGTCAGGTTGGGTAGTACTGTCTACCCTGTCACCTTGAAGAAGGGAGTTCCACAGGGCTCTATTTTGGGGCCTTTGCTCTTTTTATTATATGTAAACAATATTTGTAATCAGATGCAATTTTCTACCTATCATATGTATGCTGATGACACTATTGTATATTCATGTGCTCCTACTCTGGATATGGCCATTTCCAATCTAGAATCTGACTTTATCACGCTGCAGCATGCACTTCTTGATTCCAAACTGCTTTTGAACAGTAAGAAAACCAAAGCAATGCTTTTTGCTCCCAAGTCAGCGTCCTCTTGCTTCTCCATTGACACCCTTGATGGCGTCTCTGTTGAGTTTGTCGATACCTACAAATATCTGGACTTTTGGTTGGACAGTAATCTCAACTTCAAACACCATATTGAAGTTCTAACTAATACATTGAAATTCACTCTTGGCTTCCTTTACAGACTTAAATGTTGTTTTTCAACTTCATCCCGTAAAAGGTTGGTCTCTGGCTTATTCCTGTCCCAGCTGGACTACGGTGATACCATCTATAGATTTGCCTGTCCCACTGTTTTTGCCAAACTTGACCCACTCTACCATGCTGCACTGCGTTATATATCAAATGCACCCTATAGGACTCACCATTGCAAACTGTATAGCCTAACTGGATGGTCCTCACATACTATGCATAGGTTTTTATTAATGTATACAGCCATTTTAGGTAAGCTTCCACTGTACATATGTGCCAGATTTGCTCCAGTTTGTGACTCTTACAACCTCAGATCCAGCGCCTGGATACGGTTCCAGGTTCCTGCTGAGGCTGGGAAAAGGAGTCTTTTTTATTAAGGTCCTTGGTCTTGGAATGACCTTCAATCACGCCTCAAACTGAGGGCACTTGTCTCAATAGTATGTTTTAGATTGAAGTTGTCTGAAGTCCTTACCACCAGCTGCTCTTGCAGTAATAAGTAGTGCACCTTTCTTACTGTCCTAATGTGCACAATGTAGTGACTGCTTGTTTATCTTTTGTTTTCTTAGTTACGTTCTCTGTATTTCATATGTATGTGTTATTTGTAACGTTGCTGCCTTCTTGGCCAGGTCAGCATTGCAAATGAGATTACATCTCAATGCTTTTATCTGGTTAAATAAAGGTTAAATAAAAAAATTAAAAAAACATGCTCAGTGCCTGAAAGAGGTGACAGATACTGGAACATGCATGTGCTGAATTATCTGTTGAAGATGGATCTGTAGAAACTAAGTTTCCTTTGTCATTGAATTTGAATCCTGGATTATTTAATTCTCTTCATCAAGCACTTCTGCATCTTGAATAGAATAGATAGAATCGGAGGGATGAAACCCTCTTTAAATGGTCACACATGCAGAGCACACAGTGACATGTGTCCTCTGCATTTAACCCATCCTAGTACTAGGAGCAGTGGGCAGGTATTGCACACCGGGGAGTAATGGGACTGCATTTCTGACAAGCATCTGTGTTATTCTTAAATCAAATCCATGAAATCCTATTTCAAATCTAAATATAATAATGAACTGCTAATGTTTCTGGTAAGGAAACACACTTATGTTATGGATTAAAAAACAACTACAATCATGATACTGTCAAAGTGCATGGATTGCACCTGGCAATACTGCTTCTAGCTGTCACTGCTTCGTAATTCCAACATACTGTCATCAAATGTCTTTCTATTATGAATTTAAATTGCCCTTGAGAAACTAGTCTTGTGTTCATTTCTATCCCCATAATGACCCAAACAATAAAGTCTATGGCTTTACTTCTAATTATTTACCAGGCTAGAGACAGGATGTTGTCTAAATTAAATTATGTCTCATTACATTACTATGTTTTAGCTTAACTTAACTGCAAATGTTCTTTCTACATTTCAAACCCCACTTACTCTAATATCTGTTAAAATATCCACATTACAAAATGGTTTCATCATCACAGGTCAACTTCTTTGGTATTCCCATTCTGGAATTACATCTCCCACAGTAGCCCCTTGGCCACTGATTCTACATGTGCTTTACCTGTAATAATGTTCAGAAACATGTCAACATTCATCAAAAAGTATCTTATAGATATGGAGCAGGTTCATTTTAAAACTGTCAATCAATGGTCAGATTGAACATGCGAGTTGGGGCGGAAGGTTTCTTTCAATCCCTAAATGTAAAATGTAGATTGTGAATTTGACAGCCATGTTGAAATAATACATGATACACACACTCCCCCTTTTTACACATGAACTCATGTGTAACTAAATCCTGTAAGGGAAGAAAACCTTCAGGTAATCAGTGATTAGAAGAAAATATCAAACATTATTCACAAATTTACATCCATTATTTTCCACAGTAAACACTCCAGTGAAATGAAGTGTTTCTCTCCATCTTTCAGTCCTAAAAGAAACAGACTCTTCATGTTTTAGTTTGAGCTTCACATTCTGCAAACCGCCACCTCCTGTTGGAGTGAAATATCCTCAAGTACTGTAGATTAGAAACGGGTCACAAGTGCGGTTTTCCAATTTTGTGGAATTTTAGGAAACCTCCCGTTGCCCACAGAGCCCCAGAATAATGTGTTAGTCCAAAAGCATGCTTGATTAGTCATTGTTTTAAATCATGCAGTTGCACTGATCACATGCAGACACACACTCACACTCACACTGTCAGGTTGTAAAGTCAAGTTTGGTCAGGTTCACCCCAGAGTCAGTCATTGACAGTGCCTTCTCAAGTAACACTGTCGGTCAGGGTCAAAGGTCATTTGGTCTCAGTCTTTTTGGCCACGTGTCGTGCTCTGCAGAGACTTTGATATTTCAGCATAGGCCAGTATCCTTTGTCTACAAAAACATATTTATATATATATATATTTATATATATATGGAGCGCCATCATTTATTAATTCACGATTACAACTATACTTTTCAAGATATTTATTGGGACAGCTGTTCCACACATTCCCTGAAATGTAATTTCCTTATAGTACTACTACTGCAGTTAATTAGCACCTAATCTATATTAAAATGTCTAAAAGATCTATTTCAGAAACTTGTGCATGTAATTATTTTCTTGAGTCAAACATTATGAGGATCTGTAAAGCTCTGCCATGTATTTCATAACTCATTATATTCATTTATCTTCAATTCTGGTCCATTTCAAGAAACATGTTTAACCTCCCTAACAGTGAGTGGAACCATGGGTGTACGAACATGTAACAATCACTCCTTCTAGTGGGGCAGATAACAGCAATGTTTCAGAAGAATCGTGCAAATGATGATACAAGCATCAAATTTGGCACACTTGTTCTCCAAGTGGTACTAATCAAATCTGCCTGATTGGCCAATTGAAAATCCAAGATGGCGGCCATTTTTCAAGATGGCCGCCAGATTAGCCACCCGAAATCCGTAATAAATCGGCACATAAAGGGTTAATCAAATTTTAAAGGTCATAAATGGATGCGATAATTTAAGACCTTTAATTTGATACCTATTTTATGGGTCTACGACCACAGGAAATACTTTAACCCATTGGGAACCATTGTCGACTTTTGTCACCATGAGTATTAGTCTCTAGGGGATTGCAGAAAAATATATAACTAACAGTTCCACAGTTACTTGAATGTCACTGTAGCTACTCAACTGTAGTTACGTAAGTATATTATAGTATATTGAAACGCCCTGGTGGCGAAATTCGGTACTACACCTTTAAGGCACCATTTTGCGTGACATGTGTGTTTTGAGTAGACACAAAATGCAGAGAGCACATGGTGGCAGCCAGTTCTATCAGCCACACATCGTTTTGGTTTAATCCGGAGTAGATATCTGTGACTGTGAGTACTTACAAACTGACTTGTGTGTGCCAAGTGATGTGTTTCAAAATTGTGGTTAATTGTGTGTTATTTCAATGTGTAAGCTAAGCTAACTATGCTATCGGAAATTAGCTATTTCATTCAATTACTTTTTACACTATCATACAGGAAAGTGTCTATTATACACGTACAGGGTGGTAAAAGGATAAACCCTCGACCCTGAACGTCATACTGACCATGGACACAAGTGCTACTGTAAAATCGTGGAACACTGACTGGACCAAGTGTTGCCTATGTCAGGAGGTTAAGAAAGAATATCTAAAGTCCCCCCAGGGCAATCCTGCCAGAAGAGGCGATGATGGATATATGAACTTGGCAACGAATATTCCTCTGTTTCACTCACTCAATGCACTACCAATCAAGCTAGACCCTGCAAGACTTGACGAAGGTGGTGGGATAAATGAAACCTTAAGACAAAAGAAGGGAAAATATCATGAGTTGTAGGCTTCTATTTAACAACACAAAGTTACACAGAGCTGAAAAAAGATCAACCCCTACAGGTACTAGTGATGAGGGCGGTAGAAGTAAGATCCCACGAACAACCCATTCCAAGAAGAATCAGCCGACCTGCTGGTGCTAGACACGAAGAACATTGCAGACCCAACTCGAGCTGAAATGGTAGCAACACATCACCGACGGGGCAAAGAGCAGTTCCAATCATTCATGGAGGGGCTAGAGGATGAAGGTGAAAGTGCTTTTTATAATCCGATCAAGAAAAACCTTGCTTCTTTCTTCAAACAAGAGCAGGCTAAGGACATTTCTAAGGAGAAAGTCCTGAAAGACGACTGTTCAACTCGTGCCAGAACAGGCAGTGTAACTTGCAAGAATTCTTCAAGCACGAAAATCAGTCGCACCCTGCATCTCTCAGTGATAGCGGCAAGCTTCATACGTGTCAGAAGTTACAGCTGGTTGAAATTCTTGAAGCGCAAGTGAACATCCCAGACACAGAACCAAATGGAGATGCAATCATCATTGATGGCTCAGCACTTATCAATGCCTTACCTCCACATACTTCAAAGACATTTGATGACTATGCTAAAGAAGACATAATCCCAAAGGTTGGATCCTATGGTGCCAGGTACAAGCGGGTGGACGTAGTCTTTGATGTGTACAAGAAGTCAAGTCTGAAATCCGAGACAAGGTCGAAAAGAGGGCAAGGAATCAGAAGAAGAGTGACAGGGTTAAGACACCAGGTAACTGGCAAAGCTTCCTTCGTGACGCCAGCAATAAGACTGAGCTGTTTCACTTCCTTGCGGAAAAGATGTGTGAAGCAGAGACGACAAGCACAGTAACTGTCACAAAAGGAGAAGAAGCCATTAGCAACACAGGGAAGTTGCTGGATGCTGTGTCCCCATGTTCTCATGAAGAAGCTGACAGTCGAATATTTGTGCACGCCAGGGATGCGACGACTGATGGGAGCAAGTCTATTATCATTAAGGCTAATGACACGGACGTGCTAGTCATAGCAATATCTGTACTGCCATCCTTACAGGAACTAGGTCTTGAGAAAATGTGGATTGCCTTTGGCCAAGGAGCCAAGATGCGATGGATTCCAGTCCATGAGGTAGTTTCTGCAATAGGGCTTGAGAAAGCTAGAGGGATCCCATCCTTTCAAGCGTTCACTGGATGTGATGTCGCGTCTGCCTTCCGTGGGAAAGGGAAGACATCTGCATGGCAGACTTGGAACGTATTCGATGATGTTTCTGAAACATTCACTAATCTCAGCCAGCATCCAACATTGATTTGTGATCTTGACCTGCAGAAGCTGGAGAGATTCGTTGTCCTCATGTACGACAGATCAAGCGCAACCACTGGTGTGGATGAAGCAAGACTAGATCTCTTTGCCTGCAAGCAGAGGCCGTACAACTCAATTCCACCAACACAGGCAGCGCTCAGAGAACATGCAAAGCGTGCGGCTTATCAGGCTGGGATCATCTGGGGCCAGGCAACCATCTCCAATCCAGACACGAGCAGTCCCGCTGAATGGGGATGGACACAGAAAGGAGAGACATGGCAGATATGTTGGACAACACTACCCCCTATTGCAGCGAGCTGTCGGGAACTGACGAAGTGTTCCTGTAAGAAAGGTTGCACAGGAAGAGGCAAATGCTTTCAGTCAGAGCTCCCCTGCACATCACTCTGCAGCTGCATATGTGAACAGTAGCAGCTGGAGGACCAGTGGCATGGTATAAATAACTTTGAACATTTGCTAGCCGGGGTAAAGCTTACGTAATAAAAAACAGGCAATCTGGTTGCCATCTTGAAAAATGAGTCAGTGTGCTTTATTAAAACCCTTTGAGACCCAAAGTGCAAATAGTACTCGTGGTGACAAAAGTCGACAATGGTTCCCAATGGGTTAAAGTATTTCCTGTGGTCGTAGACCCATAAATTAGGTATCAAATTAAAGGTCTTAAATTATCGCTTCCATTTATGACCTTTAAAATTTGATTAACCCTTTCTGTGCCGAATTATTACGGATTTCGGGCAGCTAATCTGGCGGCCATCTTGGAAAATGGCCGCCATCTTGGATTTTTCAATTGGCCAATCAGGCAGATTTGATTAGTACCACTTGGAGAACAAGTGTGCCAAATGTGATGCTTGTATCATCATTTGCACGATTCTTCTGCAATCCCCTAGACTATTCATTTATCAAGGATTTAAAAACAGAGGTAATTTCAACAAGGGTTTGTAGTTGAATTTAGGAGTTATCACTATGGCAGGTATGTTTTTATAAATAACTTCTCTAAATTTCAGGTCATCACTGATTTAATGGATGTCCATTGGAAGGTGGTGACGCTTGTCATTTAACTCATAATCTGGTGCCGTGCACTCCCTTTAAAGCTGCAATTAAGATTTTTTTTAAACAACTGCAGGGTGGGTTAAATCAGTGTTTTTCAAAGTGGGGGCCCGACCCGCTCTGGGTGGAATTAATAAGGGAGTGGTCCTTAGGTTTAGGGCTGGGAGACCCGGGTCCCTTAGGCTTAGGATAAGGGGGAAGGGGAGGGTCTCTCAATGGCTGCCGAGAGGCCTGGAGGGGTTTGGGGTTGAGGACAAGGTTAGAGTCGGAGCCCTGAGAAGGGCAGAATGACTTAGGGTCAGGGTAGGGAATGAGGTTGGGTTATATACCCTGGGTGGGGTGGGGGGGTCTTAGGATGAGGGGGAGGGGTTCAAATAATTGTGTATAGTGGTTACCGTTCCCTGGGTCAGCCTGGGGCCATAGCGTTTTCTGGCCCACCCTGTGGCGATCTGGAACGCTAGAGGGTTAAATGGGGAGCGTGTGGGTGTATGTAGTGTGTTCTTGTAGTGTTGTTGCAGTATGATCATGTTGGTATGCATCCAGTTTATGGTGTTGGCATGTATCTGTGTGTGAAGCTGACAATTGAGCGGCCCAACCAAGCAAGGAGGCAGAACGTCCAAAAATATAACCCGGCGTGGGCATTTATTAAAAACATGGGCACAAAGTTCACCGCCTCAATCTGCGGTTCTCCTTTCACCCATCCTGCAGCCACAAGGATCTCACACACACACACCCAGCCCTCCCAACAGACAGGGCAACAGAGGCTAAATACCCACACTCCAATCATCACAACAAGACACAGGTGAGGGGGGAGGAGACAACACAGGACACCAGGTGCACACAATCATCAGCCACAGACAACATATACTGTGCAATCACGCCAACAAAGCGCCACATTACCCGGCCTGAAGCCATCAGTCCATAGTGACGAAGCCACCTTCGCCACACTGTGTGTGTACTCACTTGGGGTAGATGGTTTAATGAATGCAGAGAGTATGGTGACCTGTCTGAGCATACCTGGGGGGAAGGTCTGTGTGGCTATGGCTTGGTCTGTGGTGTATTTATGATGTGTGGCCTGGATGAGTGTGAAGTAATGTTTGGCAAGTTTTCTGGTGGCTGGTTCCAGTGGCTGGTATGGTGGTCTATGTGTGTAGTTGTTCATATCAGTGTGTGGTCTATGTGTGTAGTTGTTAATATCAGTGTGTGTTCTATGTGTGTAGTGGTTTGTATCAGTATGTGTTGGCTGTGCATACTCTCCACATCCACTCAACTGCACATACTGGGTTCTGGAATTGAACATTAAAAACTGTGTGGGCTCTTACCTGGGTAGGTTTTGCAGTGGGGCCTGGTGAAGGCGTCCCGGGTGGTTGTGGTTGGAAGTCTTTCTAATTTTCTTATTGCAGGTCCAAGTAGGATGGTTGTAGGAGTCTCCTTCTTGGATTTCCAGGCGGTGATTTGGGGAATGTGCAAGGTCCCAACAGTTGAGAGGAAGTGTCTGTTTTGTAGAGAACAGCTTCCATATGGGGCAGAGCCCAACACAACAGTCAAAAGCTCAACACTTTCATTAGCACACATTTAAAAGAGGTTAAAAATGCTCGTATTTAAAAGCACTGGTCAACATTTTAAAACAGAGTACCGTTCATTGTAGGTGAGTGGATGTAGTCTCCTCGACGTTTCGATACAATGTATCTTCTTCAGGAGGAAAGTGGAGAGCAGCACAGGTGTGGAGGGAGAATGGTTGCATGGGCCTGAGGATCTGTGGATGGGTGTGTGTGTGTGTGTGTGTGTGTGTGTGTGTGTGTGTGTGTGTGTGTGTGTGTGTGTGTGTGTGTGTGTGTGTGTGTGTGTGTGTGTGTGTGTGTGTGTGTGTGTGTGTGTGTGTGTGTGTGTGTGTGTGTGTGTGTGTGTGTGTGTGTGTGTGTGTGTGTGTTGTTTGACCTAAGGTCAGATAGGAGTTTTAAATATGGACAAATGCTGGGAAGTGTGTGTGCTTATAATTAGCTGTCCTACAACACGGGCACACCCTGGAATCCAACTTAGATTGAGGGGGTCCTGGAGGATCTATCTCTGAGGAGGCAGGCAGTAAACGGGGCACACCCTGGAGTCCAACTTGGGTTGAGGGGATCCTGGGGAAAAGTTCTCCGGAAAATCGGCAGACGCAAGGGATTCCGTGGGCCACCAGGTGGAGCAGCTGGAGCCAGAGCCCAATTTAAGTGGCGAGCTGGTGTTATTGGGGAGAAGTAAAAGGAGAACTGGGAGATGGTTTTCGTGCTTGTGCTTGACTGTGGGCTGAGGAGAACCTGGGGGATGGTCGGCTACAAGGGGTTCCGGCTCTTTGGAACCAGAAACCCAAGACCACCTTCATGGGGGATGGTCAGAACCAGACACCAAAGCCCACCTCCCTAGGGGATGGGCTGGTACATAGGCTTCCTGATCCCAAACGGATTCACAGTCGGAGCCCGAGCACCCACAACCGGAGGCAGAGCGCCATAGCTCCGGCTCCAGCTGAAAAACCGCCTCAGTAGGGGAAAGCAAAAGAGGAACTGGGAGATGTTTGTTGTGCTTGTGACTAATTGTGGGCTGGGGAGATCCTGGGGGATGGTCGGGCGAGCCGAGTCCCGGAGTGGGCTCGCCGGGCAACGGGAGCCCAACAGAGGAATCCAGGGAGGGGTCAGATTGGGTTTATGAGTGGTTAAGAGTGACCCTCTTAGTCCCTTTCATCATGGACCCTCCCGGATTTTGGGTTTGGGCTGAGTTAGGGGTAGGGTTAGGGTTAGAGTAATGTTGTGAATTGAGTGGCCCATGGTGGTGGTGGGGTTATGGTATGGGCAGGCGTATGTTATGGACGACGAACACAGGCCACTCGATTCACAACATTACCCTAACTCTAACTCTAACCCGAACCAACAATATTTGAGAGAAATGGTTATTTTGTGTAAATAGAAAATGTTTTAGATCTTTGAGTTCATCTCATGAAAAATGGGAGCAAAAACAAAAGTGTTGCGTTTATATTTTTGTTCAGTGTAGATGAATCATTAAACTCACAAACAATGCCTCTCCTGCTCCATGAGCAGATGGAGCCGATGTTTGAGGAGGTACAATAACATGTGGCACTCTAGAGAGGCTTCTCAATACTCAAATTTCCCCTCCTCGACTCCTCGACTCCTCGGTCCTCCGGTAGTGACCCGGAAATTAAATTCAGCGCGCCATGTTGAAGGATGTCTCATTTCTCTAAATGCACGTCGAGGACCGAGCATCGAGCGTCGAGGAGGCTCTCTGGAGGAGCTCTAACCGAGGATACACTGATGGTTCCTCCACGGCTCCTCCGCGGATGCATTTCCGGGAACGGTGGAGGCGTGACGCACGGCCTGACTCATCTCAGCCAATGACAGCTCTGCATGCATCCCCTGGATATTATTTTAGAACCTGCTCTCATCGCAACACTATGTTTACAGTGATAACAGCTGTGAGGTGCAGAAAGCAGAGCAGTGTGTAAAATATATATCACTCAGTATAACAGACCTACTCTCTTTATTTGCTTTAGTTTAGTAGATATCTACAAACAAAGAGTCCAGATGTTTCTAAGACCATTTAGTGCTTCACATAATAAAATACACAACGACTGTAGCCTGATTATGGTTTAGGACAGGGGTCTGCAACCTTTTTCACCAAAAGAGCCATTTTGCTCCTTTTTCCAAAAAACATTTTTGTCTGGAGCCGCAAAACATATTTTATAGTTTTGTATTGTGATATCAGACAAAAACTACAGGTTTTTTTGCATTTATTAGGCTATTTATTCCATGATATAAAACTGTTAACCTCTAATAAGAAACAAAGAACTCTTATAAGGAGAATTAAAAATAATACACAGGCCTACTTCTGCACATTAGAAGGATAACAAAATATTATTAAAATGGGCCCACTTTGAAATAAATGAAACATATAGCTGCACCCTAAAAAGAGTTAAAGGTAAGAATGGAGAAACCAGCTCGAGTGCGCTAGAATTTGAAAATACACAACCGGAAAAAATATGCCTCTTCCTTCAGACTTCCTCACAAGCCCCTCCTCCAACACACACGAACGCGCACATGACCAATGAGGGCACGAGATAAGTTTGTGCCCAGATGGAAGGCTGACAGGCAGGTAGGCCATCCAGTTACTTTAGCCGGGCCCGAGGCAGATGATTGGTCGTGCTTTTTACAGCGCTACGGCTTCCACAGATACATTTTTGTATGTATTTATTGTCAAAGCATTTAATATATGCATTGCTATCGGGACGTTAAGAGCATTCCATGGAATATAACAAAGTGTTTTCTGAAATAAATGACATACCCCATTGAATTATGACTGAAGGTCGTCAGCTGGCTTCCTCTCCCTTGCTCCTCGATACGTAAAGGCTGCACCACCGTTGACAACTTCTCTCCACATATCAGACATCCCGGTAAACCAGCATCGTTTGCTGTGAAGGCAGATAACTCTGTCCACGCAGAATTAAATCCTGTGTTCCTCCGGTACTTTTCTTTGATGTATCCATAGCTCGCTCATCGAGCCGGGGTCAGGTTATTCGCCTCCAAGAAAAGGCGCTCGCGCGGGACCGGAGCAGGATGTGACGCATATTTTAGTTGACCAAATTAAAACAGTTTGGTTTTTTGTTAATGTGTCACAGTATCACCTCAAAATACAAGATACTAAACATGTTCAACCATCCAACAAAATATAAATAGTCCTACAAATACTTTTATTTTATTTCCTTCTTATTTTTGTCTAAACTCAAGGGAGCCAGAGCAGAGGGCTTAAAGGGCCGCGGGTTGCCGACCCCTGGTTTAGGAGCTGTAGGTGTGTGTGGTACAGTGTGTAGGTGCGTGTTGTACATAGGTGCGTGTTGTACATAGGTGCGTGTTGTACAGTGTGTAGGTGTGTGTTGTACAGTGCGCAAATGCGGTGGACAGACAGGTCTCAGTTGGTTTGGTGTCCTCTGCTTACTTTTAATACTTGTAAATACAACTTTTGGCCCGTAATTTCAATTCCCCATTTCAGCGACCAGAGAGAGGGGGGGGATATCCAGTCTCTGATTGTGTTACGTTATTATGAGAGTGCTCTCATACTTTAAATTGCATATATTTATATAAATATATTTGTGTGTGTGTGTCCACATCTGTAGCCTGTTATTGTCTCATTATACCGCACTCTCAATGAATTCAAAGTAAATATGTGGGGGAACAATGTTCAGCTGATCCAGCAGAGATTATAAAATACAGCACGATGACAAAACACTCGACAGCTGATGCAGCTGTTGCCACGTAATAATGAACGACGTCGCTTTAATATGACCGCTCAGAAGAGAGGAGTTCTCATTTCTCTCACCGCCTGCTGCTTCCCCTCCTCTCTCCTCGGTTCCCCTCCTGGGTCCTCCGCTCGCATCTCCTGTGGGCGGGACTAAGTCTCGAGGAGGGGAGTCGAGGAGGGGAGTCGAGGAGGGGAAATTTAAGAATTGAGAAGCCTCTTAGCTGTTCTGCTGGAAAAACATGGCCGCTGACCTTTCAACTCAGTCATGTGACTATGATAATGTGACCTCTACTGACCAATCAAAACACTTACATCCAAAAATAGCATGAAAAGGCTGCAATCAAGCCAGTTGCCTTTAGGAGGTGCTATAACAACAAAAAACGAAACCAACATTAACATAGTGAATATGTTGCTCTGCAGCTGGATGAGAGCACGGATGTAGCAAATGTCGCAGAATTGCTTGCATACATCAGATTTATTTCAGAAGACAACTTTGTTGAGGAAATATTATTTTGCAAAGCACTGGAAGGTAGGACCACACAAAGAGACATTTTCCAAGTTTTAGATGAGTACATCATCTCAAATGGACTTGACTGGTCTCGTTGTGTGGGTGTGTGCTCAGGTGGGGCAGCGGGGCTATGACCGGCAAAACAAGCGGAGTGACACCATTGATCAGGCAGAAGGCCCCAAATGTAGTGGCAACACACTGCATGTTCCATCGCGAGGCACTTGTACACATCATTTAAAAAAAATTGCAACAGGAGGGTCCCCGCCAGAGGAAAATGCTATATGGGGGTCCTTGGCATGGTACAGTTTGGGAACCCCTGGGTTAAGTGACTCCTTCTCCCTATCAGATATTGGTTGTCAATAATATGCACCTTTACAATGGGTGATCCAAGACCCCACATTTGTTTACACCCAATTATATTGTTTTTTCAAAATTAAATTAGCTATTTTTTATTTTTATTTAAACTCATACATCTTGGACAACACATAACAGTTATTTCCCCATAAAAAGTTCTCCTGTAGGAATACATGCCACAATGGTGAAGCCAATACCTCAAATTGAAATACTATATTTCGTTTAGAACTAGCTTTCCCTTCAACATGATTTTACGAGTGGTTACTAAAACTCTCCCTTTAAACTGTAGGTCAATGCTGTAACAAATGAAAACACTACCAAATTCACACTTGAATAAAAACTCTAAAAGAATAATTTGTAAACATGATGAACAGATTGAAGAATATGTTCTACTCAGTACTCCTAATAGACCAGGCAGAATATCAGAAAATGTGCTTATTTAAAGTGCTGAAGGCATTTTGTGTTTATTTATGCTATACAACATTTCTAGGGGTATTAAGGGGTGCTGAATCCAAATCTGCTGTATATGAAGCTCAAACATTTCCTCAAAAAAGAGTTATCCAACATGGATCACCGCCTGGCTGAAATCTATTTTAGTACATTACTTTTCGACTAAACAAAGTACAAACTAGAATTAAATGTGTTTTAAATATATTTTAAATATGAAGCATTTTCATTGTGGGTTATACAAGAATATAATTGATTACATTTGATTATAACTAACTTTCGTTTTAATTATTCAACCTAATATGAAGATCTCAACACACAAAAGGACATCGTATTTACAGGGTTACATGTACATACCTAGAGACATTGACAAGTACCAACAGTATATTTATATCTCGCCCTGTCAATAAGCCTCACCTTCTTGGCAAAAACGTTGGTGTTAGGCGGTGTTATGCATGCCCACCGAGATATGCATGCACCTCGCGGGAGCGCGCACAACGTAGAGGAAAAACTCCCAGGCATTTCAATGATCTGTGCGGCAAAGTACGGTTTGGAAACAATATCATTTCCTTTTGGAGGGCATGCATAACATGGCAAACACCAGAGCCTCGCTGCGGGGAAACGTTGGCGCTGTTCCGAGTTTGTTCTAATCCGTCAAAATGACTGCTTTCAGATTTTTCCGTCATTGTTAAAAAAAATATTCTGTTAACGCGACCACTGCTGTCCCGGCAACATCAGCACCAAGCGAGAGAGTTGTTTCCAGAGCAGGGGATATCGTAAACGCCCAAACATCCCAGCTTCTACCTGGACATGTGGACATGCTCATATTCCTAAAAACCCGTCTAATGATGCTGAGTGAGTGACCCGTGAGTTTGAGTTGAGTTACTTGAAAAACTAAAGTGAAACTCCATTTATTTTATTGCGGGCTCTGATTATTCAATGTCCTTGTTTATTTGTGAGATGCAGACACTTTATTTAATAAAGAAAATGTTCTTTATTTTTGAATATTGCGATAAATACCGTACCGTGAGTTTTTGGTATCGTTACATCCCTACTGATCACTGCTGCAGGCATCAGCTGACCGTCTGGTGTGAAGCGACGTGACGCAGTTGGCACTTTAGTCCTTATACATTCAGATTGCGCACTAAAACAAATGGATGGGAACATGTTTAGCGAATGACAGAGATAATTGAATTGAAGGAGAGGGAGCGGAGGAGGAGGTGTGGAGATACGTTAGGCAGCCAAGGGAGGGGAGAGCGAGGGGCGAGAGAGGTATGAGGGGGGTTGGGGATGTGAAGAGAGAGAGTGAGCATGGTCCAGGCTCTCTGCACTGTGGAGCCAATCCCAGACAGCAGGACACCGAGAGAGGACGGACTCTACATCAGAGGGTAAACCGAGTGTGACCGCAGCAGGAGGCACAACAGAAGAAGAACAAGTAGAAGAAGAAGAAGAAGAAGAAGAAGAAGAAGAAGAAGAAGAAGAACAAGGAGGTTCATTTATTTTCTTGTACCATCAGCCCCAGGAGCCAACGGTGTCATTGTGACAGCCAAGGCGCACGAGCAGAGTGTGTGTGTGAGTGTGTGTGTGCTGAAGATTCCTCTCTGCTGAATTTGGAGTAACCCTGGGATTGTGATCAGGAGGAGATGCTCGCTGGTGTTTGGTCTGTGGCACCTCCTCTCTCTCTCTCTCTCTCTCTCTCTCTCTCTCTCTCTCTCTCTCTCTCTCTCTCTCTCTCTCTCTCTCTCTCTCTCTCTCTCTCTCTCTCTCTCTCTCTCTCTCTCTCTCTCTCTCTCTCTCTCTCTCTCTCTCTCTCCGGTGCAGACGTCTTTGTGTGCTCGCTCTCTCGCACCCGGCTCGGTGGAGGGACCCCCGCTCTGCTCTCTCCTCTCTGCTGTGACTCTGCCGCGGCTACAACTGCCGCTCGCTGGCTCGCCCACGGAGAGCTGAAGCAGATGGGTGAGTGTGTGTGATTGAGTGAGTGTGTGTGATTGAGTGTGTATGTGGAACAGAGGGGGGTTGCTCTTTTCCTGCTCTCCTCTGCTGCTTTTCACCCCTGTCTTTGTGGGTTATTCTCCTCACTTCTTCTCGTCCTCTGTGTTGTTGTTCCTTCATTTCCCTTCATCCATCCGTCACCCCCCCTCGTCGACCATCCATCAGACAATCCGTGCCCCCCTTTTTCCATCATCTACCTTCCTCTTCCCCTTCGTTTCCACATCTTGCCTCTTCTCGCCCCACCTTCGTTCTTCTTTTTCACCAAAATCACTCATTTGCACCATCAGCCAAGCAAGCATGCAGGAAAATGCAACCACACACACACACACACACACACACACACACCTATGCACGTATACATCCTAGCATAGTAACCTAGAAGACGTCTGAGAGGTGTCAGACTTGACATAAAATCAACAGTCTCGAGTTGAACCCCACTAATCCCTCCATCACTCTCTTCATCCATCTATCCGCTGCCTCATCACCCCCTCCAATACACACCACCTCCACATCCTCCAACACATACCGCGACCCCCCTTTAACTCTTTCGAACTCAAAAAAACAAAACAGATGCACGCTCACACACACTCTGATAAACGCCAGTCATGCTACAGTTAGCATATAGTGTGAGGAACTAATCATTAGCACACACAGTGAATCTGACGGCTTCAGTCACACATACACTCACACACACAGACACAGACACCATGCGGGAAGTTGATTCATTCACGTGATAAATTATTCATGAGAGGAAAAGTGCTCACATCCTTAAACGTCCCATGTGGTCCAATTTGCAGCTGACGTTTTTATTAATTGTTTGATTGGGTTGGAAACACTAGCCGGATGTTTAACACATCTTTCATCAGCTCCTGTTGGCCTCCATAGTGTCTGCAGGTCCAGACCAATGAGTGTGTGTGGCCGGATGAAGAGACTGGAGGCCTGATGTCAGTGTCCAACCTGTTGCCTATGAAATATCACAGGTTGTGATTTTGTGTGTTCAATAACAATAAATATCTGAGGGTTTCAAAATGCCAAATGCAGAGAACATTGGACGGTCCACTTGTTGGCAGTTTACAGTGAGGCCTTTCATTTCATGTGTGATTTGTTAAAGTGTTTGTGGTAACACTTCAGAAGATACGTTTTGACTGTTCTTGGCTTAAATCAGAAACAAAGATTTCACAGTTTAACACAATTTAGTCTCAAAACAAGTTTTATTGTGGAATTGTATCTGCTAATGGTCATTTGTAGTTAACAGAACTAAATATGAACATCCAAACAAAGCTATGAAATAGTCATTAATTCGAGATTGTTCTATTTATTTTCAAGGTAAAAAATAAACTTGCTATCATTCTTAAAATAAGTCTGTATGAAATAGCATTTTTTAACATGTTTTTGGTTAGATTCCCGAAATAAGGTCTGTGTTTAACACAAGAATAAGAGATGTTGACAACTTGTCCTACAATATAAAATACATCATTAAATGTAAATGTTTGTGATTGTCTGAAGCTCCTATGTGTCATGAACAAGATTAGCCGCCTTTAGCTTATCTGTGCTGAGGAGAAGCCTGGTGATTGAGTTTGTTTATAGCCTGACGTTAGCTTTGACTTCTATGGATTTCATTTGTGCTTCAGAAATCTTAAAGAGGTGTTAATACGAGGAGATGATCTGCTGAACCAAACCTGTAAGTATCGTAAAGGTTGGTTTGCCACAAAAAGAAGGTTTGTTTCTGCAATAGTCCAAAATCGAATGGAAATATCCCATTGCTGTCCGTCGAGAGAACCCTCGTAATGATGCTAACTTCTGGGTCTGAACGATACATCATCACTGCACCACTCCATAAGGACTCTCGCATTCAAGATTTTCATCCACGACGCTAGCCAGTCAATAACTGAAATTAAGTGGTAACTACATTTTTACTTTTGTTATATTTGCACTTTTAAAACGCAATGTTTTGTGAGTGTGGGGTCACCAACATGTGACTGTGCTCAGCCCTTAACCTTTGCTAAGTTTTAAGCTTGGGAGTCGGGTTGAGTGAACGCCTTGTCGTCTGTTTGATGCTCGTTTTTAGTTTAGTTAATATTAATAATTGTAGTGAATTGCAAATCAGTGTTCAGACCCACATTTGGTAACCAAAGCTTTAAGGCTTCTTTAATACCATGCTTGCAATATATTTTTCTATGTGCTTTAGCTAAAATAAAATGTGTTTAAACTGGATGAAATTGACTTATTGCATACCTGAAGCAACAAAGTTCCGGAACATTGCTAATTTTAGCATCTCCACTTTTCCTTCTTTATATGCCTTTAGTTTGTACCCTCCACAACACAGCACATATTTAAGTGGTGTGTAAAAGCCTGAGTGGGCTCACCTGCAGCATGTTCTTTGCTGTGATTATGTGTATTATGTGTACTTAAAGAGCCTGTGACACAAGTTTCCCCCGTCATCCAAACCCATCAATTTGAGTAAATATTGTCCCCTTGAAAACCGTTACTGAACTGATTTTGGATATTTGTACTTTGATAACCATTAATCCTTCAATGTTGACAATTTTCTGGATCTTCTCGGGGATTCTTCAAGTCCCGCCAAATGATGTGTGATGTCATTGCGGGCACAGCGCTCCAGCTGCACCGTTCAGGATCCCAGCTTCTGCATGTGGGCCTCGCTGCGGGGAAACGGTGGACCTAGTGTCCCGATCGGAGTGGGAATAATAATAATAATCATAATCCGTGCATTTTATCCATTAAGTTCCCCATCATTGTGGTAAAAAAACCACACGTTTAATCCATGTTGGTGTACTACAACTACAAAAAGCATCGGTTTGTTTACTCATCAGGAAATGCAGACCGGCTCAAACAAACGGTTTTTAATCATCATCCTCACGATCATTTAATGTATCATATGTTCGCCGAATTGACATGAAAGCACTAATAAATGTAGTTTCATCCACTTGAGTTTACAACTACAAAAATAATCGGTTTGTTTGTATATCACATCCGACGGGAGGAAATGCAGCAGCTCTCACTCCCGATTTGTAATCCTAATGTAATCATCATCTTCACCACGATCATTTATGTTTATGTCGCGGAATTGACATGAAAGCACTGACGAATATGAATATACTGTAGTCACCTTCATTACAATGTTATTAACGTGCCTAATCTCAGTAATTCACCATTTCTACGCATGACAACACACTTTGTCCGTGTTGGGCTCTCTCGCCGCACGGTGAAGCGTTCCCGCATTGACGTCACTTCCGGCTTCCCCCAGAACTTCAAAATGAGTCGAAGGAATTTCCCCGCGATGTTCGAAATTATTGATATTTAACGGAAAGGTATCGCACCTTCTTTTTTAAGCTGACGGTTCGAGATGACTAGTAGCCCAATATTTCATTGCACAACAGTTGTTGGCAGGCTGTCACAGGCTCTTTAAGTGCTGCCAACAGCGCTCTTTAACAAACAGCCTGCTAATTCAGTGTTTTGACAGCAGACGTTAACAGGCACTTACACACTTCCCACCATAACACACTAAACTGAAGGGCTTCTCAAGGGCAGAAAGATACACCTGTTAGCTGCTAACACTCACTATTTATCTGCTGAATGAAGAGTATGTCTTTAAGCCATGACTGAAAACCACTATTGTTCTGACCCTTGAGTTATTAAATGTAATTTTGTCTAAGTGTCAAACACAGAAGGGACATGCTCCTGTGTAACTGAGTGAAGACCGAGCATGCTGTTATGAGAATCACAGCAATCATGAGCGTGTGAATGTGAGAATTGTATGATAAAACAATCAGACTGAGGCTAAAGTGTTTTTAGGTTGAATGTGTTCACTATTTATTCTGAGTGTTAGCCTGCTGTTGTGACTGCGGGTGACTTGATGTGTTCTGCACAACAGGGACAAGAGGCTGTAGGTGGGAGTGTGTGTATAATTACTTATGGGTGTTTGGTTTCCCATCTGCATTTGTGGAAAATGTAACGTGTGTATTCAGTATCAGTTATAGGCTTTTGGATGTACTCCTCCAACCAGGACGGTTTGCTGCACACTGACTCAACCTACACAGATCTGTCACACAGATCCAGCGCGGTGTGTGTGTGTTGTTCACCAGCAGTTCAGATGATATCGACTGCTCACATTCACATTACTGTAGATCAAGGTTAATGATTAAAATAATCAATACTTTTCTGGGTCATTTACCTGTCTTACAGAAAATGTAATGACTGACATTGAGATCAGAGACAGTATGTAAATACTTCAGTGTGCTGGTATGTTTCACATCCAATTCAGACTTCGGAGTTTGTTCCCTGCAGATTGATTGTCAATAATGAATGCATGTGACACGCACACACCTCATTTTCAGTTCGAGCCTGTATAGTATGTTAATCAAGAAACTGGGTACTATGGAAGAGTCTGGTGCAGTGCCTCTGGATTAGCTCTGCACTTGTTTACGATAGCACTGCTTCAGCGTACGCATCATGAGTGCAAAAACAGTAACCCTGCTGCGTGCTTACTAGCCAACCCAGTCTCACGGCATTTCGTGTTCACCAACACGATTTGCCCCTTTTTTTCGTGTTGTACAGCACGATTTTAAAAGCAATGTATTTCTACTGCCTGCAGCACGTCTTTTTCTCCGGTCGGGTCGAGGGAGACCGGAAGCTGTGTGGTTCATAAAACATGTTCTTACTCAATATCAAGCCACAGTTATTGCTTTTATTTGAGATCGTATAATTTCGGACTTTTGTTGCCGTCTGTGAGGAAAATAAATGGCTCAGAGCCTCAGGATACTGAAATCTGTATTTTTAAATATTTTTTCCTTCAAATTTGTTATTCTTTTCAAAATAACACACTGTTATTTACTCACCAATAACACTCAATTATCCTTGCTTTTATTTATTGGTTTGATTCCATAATCTCGGGCTTTTTTGGCGTCCGTCAGGAACTGAATTTCAAAATAAATATAACTGGAAACAGACGTAGGCATTTCGAGCGATTACCCAAGATCCTCAGCTATGGTTTTAAGCTCGCTTATTGGATGTTTTAGCCGCAATTAAGCACTTTGAATTACCCTGTGTCGAAAAGTGCTCTATAAATAAACTTGCCTTGCCTTGCCTTGCCTTGCAATGCATGCTGGGATTTGGTGTTTATATGATATGAAATCCGGAAACATTTTAAAAGAATAAAATAATACTTAATTCCGAATGTTCTTGCTTCTCTCTTTGAAAGTCATCACATAACGGCATTGTAATACACGGTTCGGCTGCATTACATATTACAGATCTGCCGTAGTTCTTTACTTAGAGAGCCCTGATGAGAAGACCTTTGGAAAAACTGAGAAAATGCCGCCGAAACTGAATACTTGACGTGGATCATAAATATATTCAACAATTAAACAACATCTTCAATTTCTCTTCACACAATACGTCTCCTTGCAGTATCAACACTAATTCGGCTGACTTTTACAATTGATCTAATTCATAGATAGGTTATATTCACACCATAACGGTGCACAGCTGATAGAAAAGGACTGTAGTTTTTAAAAATATTACTGATTTTCTTTGAATGTAAGAATGTAAATACTGAGTCTGAAATAGTATAGCAATATGCTGTACAATTATGTGAAAGCATGAGTAAAACGTGTCCTACACTAATAATACAAAGTTATTATGGCTGTGTGTACCTTGTGTGCACCGCCTAGTGTTTAAAGCACGTTATTGAATTATTGTTTTTATGTGTTATAATATAACACATAAAAACAATAATGTACTCTTAATATTTTTTTCATCAAATATTATTTGAATAAAAATATGAAGAATACATACTTTCATAGGGGGAAAGTAGAAGGTCTGTGATAGAAATATAGAATATAACAAATCAAGACGATACTATAAGTGATCTCTACAATAAAACAGTTTAGTGCAGGATGTACAAAGATATTAATATGAGGAGGTGCAAAACAGAAAAACGAATTAACCTTTATTTAAACATTAAATAACAGATTAAGGTCTTCTTTTAAATAAGAAAAAAGCTTTTGGGGTATCTATCTACAGATAAATATTAAGCCTGACAAAGTACTTAACGTCTAATATATTGCTTTCCTGCAATGTTAACTATGTTGAAGCACTTATTTTAACTGATATTATACACATTAATTATACTCTTATGTATGTAGATAGAATAAGAAATATGAATATGTGGTGGAGGTACACACATATTGATAGATGACTTGTAATGCACTGTTGAGGAACCTGTGACCCAAGTGTTTCATTCATTGCATAACTACACCGTAGTTGTGTATATGATATGTCAATAAACCTTTGCAATTCTTGAAAGGGAAGTGTAAAATAGCCATAATATATAGTCTTTAATTAACTATTAGTAAAGAATAACGAGTAATGAATATACTTTATTACTCGTTTCCAATCATGTCAATTGCAGATACATGTTTAGTCTTCTCAAGCACCAACTATCAAATATCTCTCCTGATTGTTGGCACTTGACAATCACCTTACCTGAATTTTACTCAGGTGTAACTAAAGTCTGATTTAAGGGTTGTTTATATTTCACATCATTAATCAGAATCTGCAAAGTAACTCAAATAAATGCAGCGGAGTAAAAATACCAGGTTAACCTCTGAATTGTAGTGGAGTAGAATTACAAAGTAACAATGAGCTGTCATGTGGGTATATATTAATGCTGCGCATTATGGACACAAGCGATTTTCACCCATTTATTAATTATATGTTTTACATTTGATAACACCAATGTGTTTAATAATGGCAACTTCAAATTGTGGGGAAAACGTTCAGTAGAGACGTCCCATAGAACATTTTGCGAAACACAATAGCCAGCATGTGTAGTTCTGGGGGGGGCGTTCGATTCCAGTTTTGGATAGTCTGGCGTGGTTTCGTTCCATTTCACACAGCTGTTTGACGCTCTGCGTAACCTTACGGGGACTGTAGTCCTAAACGATAGCTGGGGATTATGGGTAGTGTAGTGTCTTCGGCCATCCTAAACTCAGAAATGTTGACAATCGCAATGATGCTCGAAATGTCCCTTATAGGCCTACGTCTGTTTCCGGTTATGTTTATTTTAAAATTCAGTTCCTGACGGATGCCAAAAAAGCCCGAGATTATGGAATTAAACCAAAAAATAAAAGCAAGGATAATTGTGTGTTATTGGTGAGTAAATAACAGTGTGTTATTTTGAAAAGAATAACAAATTAGAAGGAAAAAAAGATTTAAAAATACAGATTTCTGTATTCTGAGGCTCTGAGCCCAAGTTATTGTCTGAGCCCCATTTATTTTCCTCACAGACGGCAACAAAAGTCCGAAATTATACGATTTAAAAATAAAAGCAATAATTGTGGCTTGATATTGAGTAAGAACATGTCTTTATGAACCACACAGCTTCCGGTCTCCCACGACCCGACCGGAGAAAAAGACGTGCTGCAGGCAGTAGAAATACATTGCTTTTAAAAAGAAATGTATCAATAGATTAAAAATCGTGTTGGTGAACACGAAATGCCGTGAGACTGGGTTGCACTAGCGCACCCCCCGTTCATAAAGTCAAGTACCCCTCACTCAAAAGGTCCGGTTTATTTAATTTTAAGGATGCGCACCAAGCAACATCTCCAGGTGCTCCTTTGAAAACCAGGGAAAAAAAGTTATATGCACCCCTGGTAATGGTGAGTTTGGTAACGGTAGCTTAGTCTAGCCTGATCAATCCGATCTCCATTGAGGCATTTAAAAAAGTGTTTTGCCTGTCGCCATGTGGAAACAGTCGCAAAAGCATTAATTCATAGATTTTAGTCATCAGTATCAGTATGTAGTTATTCCAGCATCATTTTGATACGAGTATTTCAATTACATTAACGTAAAATATGTTTATTTTGTTGTTGGTATCTACATGGAGATAGGCTCCGCCTCCTTGACAGTGGGTCTAGTTCGAGTGATGTGAGTAAACACAAATGATGCCACGGTCAAACCTGCAAGAGTAAAGCGATGCAAATCTTCGCTTCGTGTCCGGTGTGAGCGAACGTTCAGTCTTCGAGTGACAGATCCCGTACGACACAGAGCGAGGCACCAGAAAGGGAAGGTGATAAAACAGAGATATTAAAGGAGAGGTGAGAACATGCTGGTGACTGATGGAGTTGTAAATTCTCTCCAAATGGCGGTGGAAGATATCAGTAGCTCAGACTTTTGTCTCTGCGTGGCTTCAGTTTATTAACCATTGTGATGCCAACAGTTGTATATCACCTTTCACCCCTCAGCCTGTCCTCTGCTCGGCTGGTACGGAGGAGCATTCATCATGCCTCCACGCCAGATGACATCAGTTCGAAAGTCGATCACTGCCGTTTGAAAAGCCATTCTCACAGCGGATATGGCAGAATGAGCCGTCACAGTTTATGTCGGAGGAGAGAGGGATGTCAGGCCTCACACTTTTATGTCGTAATTAGAGTAGGGTGACCAGACGTCCCCGTTTACCGGGGACAGTCCCCGTTTGTATTGGCCTGTCCCCGGTTGAAACTGCCCCTGAAAATGTCCACGTTTTTTAATATACGTTAAAAACACATACTGTAGCAAAGTGAAATAAAACGTTTCATGACAGGAAACTTTGGGTAAACACTACAGACTGTAGTCAAGCCAGCCCCCACTTCGGAAAAAACAGTCAAGCCAGCCCGCACGTTGTATTGCGGTGCGCGAATATCCTATGCATTAATTACGGTAGAGTCCTGTAAAAACTGCCTTCAAAATAAAAGCGTTTACTCGGTCAATAACAAATATACCTAAAATACACACCAAACATATTCATATATACTGGAGCTTAAATTAAGAAATATGTACTATATAATGTGATCAATAATAATTTAAAACAAACTACGTATAACTACGAGGGCTGTGCATCTTCACTGGTCTCACGATTCGATTAGATTACGATTATCCTGTCAACGATTCAATTCGGTTCGATATCCCGGTGCATCACGGTGCATCACGATTCATACCAATGCGTTGCATCCTCAATGTTCTATATTACTGCACATGGCTTATTTGTCATCAATGCATACATGCAGTAAATACATATGAACTCTCTTTTTATTATTTAGAAAGTGCTTCAGAAATCAATAACATAAATGTCTTGACATTAATATATAAACCAAAATAAATGAATTGTATAGGTCTAGCCTCCGTGTGTGAAGTTGTTCCATCCTCAAAAACAAGAAGCTAATGCTTCTGCAGTCGAGCTGCAGCTTCTAGCCACGGCCTTCTGTTGAGAAAGGACACTGAATGTCCTGAATGAGGCATCACACACAGGACTTGAGTCTGAACACAGCAGACAACAGGAGTATTTACAATAGCATATACAAACAAAAAGACTGCATGTGGGTGCACACTCACATTCTCACTGTTACATGAATCCCATGAATGTATGAGATTAAATTAGCTTCATTATATCTCAGTGATTAAGTGAATAACAAAGTTTCTATCGGGTCACCATCAGCCTGTCACTCATTATTTTCAGGGAGGGGGCGGGGCTTGGAGGAACGGAGAGGAGACGTGATCGCGGAAGCTTTTTTCCTCCTGCCTTCACAAACTTTACACACGTATATATCGTCTGAAAATTGCTAGAGGACATTCATACTCTGCAATCCAAGACTTAATTAAATCCACCAAAAACCTGACATGATTGTAACGCGATTATTTTTGAAAAACATAAATCCTTATCTGTATCTCTGAGCCGCAGCGACACGGAGTGATTCAGGGCGGGTCCTTCTGCTGTTGCTTCTGGACTGGTGGTGTTGTGTTGGTGGATAAAGCAGACTGCTCCGTGTTCGGTGTTGCTGTGCCGCTGTCACGTCTGTTCCCTGATCTCTGCGCCACCGACCAGTTTGATATTAAAGTGACAGGAAACACGTTATAGTAAAGCCGCGGCCGGAAAATCAGGAAGCAACGTTACTACTCTATAACCGATTGTCTTCCGTCACTGCATCGAGACCGAATCGTCCACATCCGCATCGCAATGCATCGTAAAAACGATTATTTTCAACACCCCTAATAACTACCACATTCTAACTGAGTTAATGTAAAATGTAAGTATACAGTCATGAAGACATATCTGACATTTCCACTGTGTGACTAATTTCAATTGATGTTGACATCATCTCATAACACTGCTAAAGGCAAGGCAAGTTTATTTATATAGCATTTTTCAACACAAGGCAATTCAAAGTGCTTTACCAAAAATGAAAGATATTAAGAAAATGGCATTTAAAAGCAGTCATTAAAAAGAAAAGCTAATAAATTAAACATTAAAAGAAAAAATACATGGATAAAAGTTACAATGCAGTCTAAGATATGAATAGTTCAATTAAGTCTTTAGTCTTTAGATTTAAAAGTAGTCAGAGTTGCAGCGGACCTGCAGGTTTCTGGGAGTTTGTTCCAGATATTTGGAGCATAATAACTGAACGCTGCTTTACCATGTTTAGTTCTGACTCTGGGGACAGAAAGCTGACCAGTCCCTGAAGACCTGAGAGATCTGGGTGGTTCATAGTTTAGCAGGAGGTCAGTAATGTATTTTGGGCCTAAACCATTCAGTGCTTTATAAACCAGCAGCAGTATTTTGAAATATATTCTTTGACACACAGGAAGCCAGTGTAAAGACTTCAGAACAGGAGTGATGTGGTCCACTTTCTTAGTGTCAGTGAGGACTCGAGCAGCGGCGTTCTGAATCAGCTGCAGCTTTCTAATAGATTTGTTAGCGAGACCTGTAAATACACCATTACAGTAGTCCAGTCTACTGAAGATAAAAGCATGGACAAGTTTTTCCAAATCCTGCTGTGACATTAATCTTTTAATCATAGATATATTCTTTAGGTGATAGTAGGCTGATTTAGTAACTGTTTTAATGTGACTGTTGAAACTCAGGTCAGAGTCAATGACTACACCTAGATTTCTGGCTTTATCTGTTGTTTTGAACATTGCAGACTGAAGCTCAGCGCTAACTTTTATACGTTCTGCCTTGGCTCCAAAAACTATTACCTCAGTTTTATCTTTGTTTAATTACATTACATTGTATTTAGCTGACGCTTTTATCCAAAGCGACTTACAATACGTACATTCGACCAGGAAGACACAACCTTGAAGAAAACAGAATCATATAAGAACATCAGGTTTCATAGAGCCAAGTATTTCAAGTGCTACTCAACTGGCTATAGATAAGTCAGTCCTTTATTAGTATATAAGTGCTCTGTTAGCAGTTCTTTGTTAGCAATTCTATCGCTCGAGGTGGAGTCGAAAGAGATGAGTTTTCAGTCTGCGCCGGAAGGTGTGTAAGCTTTCTGCCGTCCTGATGTCAATGGGGAGCTCATTCCACCATTTTGGAGCCAGGATAGCAAACCCACGTGTTTTGCTGATGGGAACTTGGGTCCCCCTCGCAGCGAGGGTGCCGCGAGTCGTTTGGCTGATGCAGAGCGTAGAGCGCGTGCTGGGGTGTACAGTTTAACCATGTCCTGGATGTAGGAAGGGCCAGATCCATTCGCAGCATGGTACGCAAGTACCATTGTCTTGAAGTGCATTCTAGCAGTTACCGGAAGCCAGTGGAGGGAGCCTAGGAGCGGCGTGGTGTGGGAACATTTAGGAAGGTTGAAGACCAGACCAGCCGATGCATTCTGAAGGAGCTGTAGAGGTCGGATGGCACGTGCAGGTAGACCAGCCAGGAGGGAGTTGCAGTAGTCTAGGCGTGAGGTGACGAGAGCCTGGACCAGAACCTGCGTCGCTTTCTGGGTCAGCTGGGGACTTATCTTCCTGATGTTGTAAAGTGTGTATCTGCAGCAACGGGTTGTAGCAGCGATGTTTGCAGTGAAGGATAGGTTGTTATCTAGGATCACACCCAGATTCCTTGCAGTCTGGGTCGGGGAAACAACAGAGGTGCCGATGTTGATAGTCAGGTCAGGAGTGGGACAATCTTTTCCCGGAAGGAAAAGCAGTTCAGTCTAGTCAAGGTTGAGCTTGAGATGATGAGCGGACAGCCACTGAGAGATGTCAGCTAAACAAGCAGAGATGCGTGCGACGACCTGGGTCTCTGAGCGGGGAAAGGACAGAATTAAATTGGGTGTCGTCAGCGTAGCAGTGGTATGAAAAACCATGCGGGCTAATGACAGATCCGAGGGAGTTTGTGTACAGGGAGAAGAGGAGGGGACCAAGAACAGAGCCCTGAGGGACCCCTGTAGTTAATTGACAAGGGTCGGACTCAGACCCTCTCCAAGTTACCCTGTAGGTACGGTCTTTGAGGTATGAGGTGAGGAGGGAAACTCCAAGTTATTGGAGAGTGTGAAGGAGGATCTGATGATTCACCGTGTCACATGCAGCAGACAGGTCCAACAGGATGATGACAGAGGAGAGGGAGGCTGCTTTAGCCGTGTGCAGTTCCTCAGAGACAGCAATGAGGGCAGTTTATGCGGAGTGACCTGCCTTGAAACCAGACTGGTGCGGATCCAGAAGGTTGTTCTGATGGAGATAACAGGAGAGTTGTTTAAAGACAGCGCGTTCAAGTGTTTTAGACAGGAACGGGAGGATAGAGACAGGCCTGTAGTTTATAACATCAGACGGGTCGAGTGTGGGTTTCTTTAGAAGAGGGTTTACTCTTGCCTCCTTGAGACTGTTTGGAAAGTGACCAGAAGTTAGAGAAGTGTTGATGAAATGGGTGAGAAACGGTAGAATATCAGGAGCGATAGTCTGAAGGAGGTTTGAAGGGATAGGGTCCAGAGGACAGGTGGTAGGGCGGGCAGAGGTAATGAGGGTAAGAACCTCACGTGGAGAGAGAGGGGAAAAGGAGGTCAGTGTGTGGGTGGAAGGAGGGTCTGGTGACCCAGCGGTGATTAAAGGTGAGTCAGAAAAAGAAGAGCGAATATCATCAACCTTTTTTTCAAAGTGGTTAACAAAGTCGCTTGACAGAAGTGAGGAGGGGGAGGGGCTTTGGGAGGGTCCAAGAGGGTGGAGAAGATGAAAAATAGTTTTTTAGGATTGGAATAGGAAGATTGGATCTTATCTTGAAAGAAAGTGCTTTTTGCCTGAGTAATCGAAGCAGACCTGCACTCCAAGCAGTGTTTGGATTTCCACCGTTTCCGCTCTGCTGCCCTAAGGACGGTTCTATTAGCACACAGTGCGTCATTTAGCCAGGGAGCAGGACTGACGAGCCTGACAAGATGTGAGAGGACAGAGAGAGTCCAGAGATGATGAGAGAGTAGAGAGGAGAGATTCCGTAGCAGAGTTTGGAGGCAGGAGTTGGAACGAGTCAGAGGAAGGGAGGGCTGAGAGCACCGATGAGGCAAAGGTAGATGGGGAGAGGGAACGGAGGTTACGGCGGACAGGTGCAGGATGAGAAGAGATTAGTTTGTTATGTTTGGAAAGGGGTAGAGAGAATGAGATGAAGTGATCGGATGTGGAGAAAGTTCTGACACATCCAGTCATTGATTTGTTCAATGCACTTCCTCAGTGTTTGAATTGGAGCATAGTCTCCTGGTGAAATTGTTAGGTAAATGTGTGTGTCATCTGCATAGCTATGGTAACTTATTTTGTTGTTCTTCATTATCTGAGCCAGTGGTAGCATGTAGACGTTAAAGAGAAGAGGCCCCAAGATGGAGCCTTGAGGAACCCACATGTCAACTCAGATGTGTATTTACCGATAGAAACAAAGTTTTTTCAAGGCAAAACATATTTGAAAAATCCTGTTGGAATTATATCAAGGCAGCAAGAGGAGGATTTCAGAAGTTGTATAATGTCCTCTAGGTTTTTATCATTAATCTGATGGAATTGTGTCATGGTGTTTGAATTGATTTTAAGTGGACACAGGGACAAAACATTTGCTCTACCTGATGCAGAGGCACTGACTGCAGTGAAAAAGGAGGCAGAATGATTGCATGCCCTGGTGGATAGAAATTCAGAGGCTACTGACACTGGGGGGTCGATGGTAGCGAACGAGGCACGTGCGTTGTTTTTGTTTTTGGTAATGATGTCAGAGAAGAACGATTGTCATGCGTTTTTCAATTCCAAATTATAAAAGCCAAGTCTCTCTTTATAGATTTCAAAGTGAACCTGGAGATTTGTTTTTCGCCACCTGCGTTCAGCTTTTCGACATTCTCTTTTTTCTGTTTTCACGGTCATTGTTACGTTCCCACTTGGCTATAGGGGTACAAACGAGAAACGACACGACCAGATTAGTATAATTATAGGTGATTTATTTATAAAGCAAGGTGTAACAAAATGGCAGGCAGGCAGCCTGAAACAAACAAAAGGGCCAAAAGGGCACCGGTTGACAGATAACCAAACTAAGGGAGGACTCAAAAGGAGTCTAAAGGCATACAGGGAAAATACCTACGAATATACAAAATAGAGAACAAAACAAAACCTCACTTCAAGAGTGGTACAACTAACAAAAGGGAGTCTAGACAAAACACACAGCTAAACTAAAAGGCAACAGTCACAACATCCTAATCTACTCTAAACACTAACTAAGCTACTCTAGACACTCAACATTAAGCACATAAGTTGTCACTCGTCACGAAACACATATGTTGCACCAAACACAGTCTGTAGTGTCCATGACACAAGAGCAAAAGGTATGAGGCGTCTGATCGCAGAAGAGCCTCCAGAGTGATGATTGTCCGCAGCCTTTGTACTCCTCCCCAGCAGGTGCGCGCTGGGCTTGCGAACGTCGGCCCGGCGTGCTCCAATCAGTGTCCTCGGAAGTGGACCAGGAGATGACAGCCAATGATGTTGGGGCAACCACACAGCTCATTTACATAATCCCACACACAGCTGAAAACACTCAGGCAGACAGACAGCATCCGTAACACCCCCCCCCCTTAAAACACAAACCCCACAGGGTTTTTGTGAACCATACACACTAACGAACTCTTAATAACACACACTAACATCTCATACTCAACCTGGGGGGGATACTGCGAAGCAAGATTTTCGCTTAGCCGGCTAAATTCAGGGAAAACTCCGGCTTTCCGGTCATCCGAAGCTGGTTCTCTTTTTAGCAGGCTAGATCTCCATGGTAACTTATGCTTGGCGGCTAACCTGGTCCGGAGCAGGTTAGGTTGCAGGCTAAGAGCTCAACTCAGTGAAAGCACCGCCTGCTGACCAATCAG